>JAJPGS010001030.1:0-657500 GCA_028654335.1 Alnus rubra | reverse complement strand
CTAAGGTAAGGAGTTCCATTGAAGACCCCTTTAGGTAGGTGAACCTGGTTGGGAAGCGTTCGTGTTGGGTTACACGTTAGACATCAAGGTACGACCACTGCATCGGTACATGTGAGTGTTACTGTCTTGTATCTAGCTATGTCTTATGAATAGTGGAATTCTTGGGTTTGGCTGCCCCTAAGTGGTTTTTCTCTTAACTGAGTTTCCACTTCGTCAACAAAAATCTGTGTGTCATCTACTTTCCGTTGTGCTTTAATTTTTGTTGACACTTATGCACACACTTTATTTTTAGAAGTCAATTCAATTTTTCAATTGGTATCAGAGCTTGGTATGCTCTGAGAAGATTAATTTTTTGAGTGTTATTATATTTGACTTCTATATCTTGATATGTCTCAAAATCTTAATTATGTTCCTACCTTTGATGGTATGAACTATGGCTATTGGAAAGCTCGGATGCGATTTTTTTAAAAATCTATTGACTGTTGGAGTATTGTTAACTCTGGTTGGACTAAACCAGAGGATACAACTCCTGAAACAGTCCCTCTGAAAAATGTCCGACTTTCCAATAATAAAGCCCTCCATGCTCTGTGCCAAGCACTTTCTCCCTCTGAATTTGCCAAAATTTCAAACTGCAAATCAGCCAAAGAAGCATGGCAAATCTTGGAAACAACATATGAAGGCACAAAATTAGTTAAATCTGCCAAACTTCAAATGTTGACTTCAAGATTTGAAGAAATTAAGATGTTGGAAGAAGAGACTTTTGGAGAGTTTTACTCCAAGATAAGTGACCTTAGAAACTCCATGGTGAGTCTTGGGAAATCTATCTCGGATGTAAAACTCATCCGAAAAATTCTAAGATCTTTGCCCGAGCGTTTCAGGATCAAGGTAACGATCGAAGAAAGCAAGGATCTTGAAGAGATGAAGATTGAAGAGCTAGTTGGATCTCTTCAAACATATGAGTTGTCTCTGCCCCCGGTCAAGAAATTGAAGACCATTGCCCTAAAGGCCTCCAAGAAGTTTAAAAATTTACAATATCGGTATCTCATATTTTTGCGCATTTTAAATTCACCCATTTTTTGTTAAAATGCCCCCCCTTCTTTTGAAATCCTTAAGAAATCTAAGAGGCTTCTAAAGGACTGTTGATATGAAAAATACAACATTACTTTGTAATATTGATTTATGTTGATCGATATGAAAAATATTTGGATAAATGTAGTTGAAAACCAACCGAAAGCTACTCAAAATGATCAGACAAATCCAAATACCTTTGCCAACAATTCGAAGAAAAGAAAAGGGGGGGGGGGAGGAGGAACGTGGAGTTTTATTTTTATTTTTTGAGAGAGACGATGTAGATGAGATGGAAATTAGGAGGCGGAAGGGGTGGAACTAGGGATGGGGATGTTAGAGCATATTATGGAGCTCAAGAATACAAGTTACAATTAAAGTCTATCACCTACCTACAGTTGAAGACTGTGACCTAACTACAGTTGAAGCTAATTGTATTTGTATTATTTTCATCTACCCTAATTCTCTTTTAAATATGGACCTGCTATATTGTAAACATATATCACCAAAGAAATAAGAGAAAAATTTAGCCCTTTGGACTTTATCTTGTGAACGTAGGTCATAGATCGAACCATGCAATTATTTGTGTATTTATTTATTCCACTTTATATTTATTTGTCAATTGCATTATACTATCTTTCATGGTATCAAAGCTATAAGCTAGCGCCAATTTTCGATCATGTGAATTTTTATTATTATTATTAATTTTCTTCCCTTTATTCTCCTATCATTTTATCTCTGATTGTCATATGGTATCATAAAACAAAACAAGATATGAGAGTCCATTTTCCTATCTATAGTGATTATCGTTCTTGTTAGTTCTCTTGTGGGAAGAAGCATTTTGTCTCTGATTGTCATATGGTATCAGAAAACAAAACAAGATATGAGAGTCCATTTTCCTGATTATCGTTCTTGTTAGTTTTCTTGTGGGAAAAAGAAGAGGAAGAAGAAGGGAAAACCGAAAAACAAAGAAAAATTGGTTGAAGAAGAATAAAAAAATTTGCCCAAGAGGCATATGTTTGGCCCCTGCGGTCATCTTTTGGCCATTTGTTGGCCCAATCATTTGGTGTTTGTGGTCTTGTCTATGGCCCAGACCCATTTAAGACCTATAGTTGGCCCCATCTGTTGGCCTAGTTATTTGGTCTAGGCCTATCTTTTAGTCCTTTGTTGGCCTATTTTTTGGCCTTTGTGATATTGTTTGAACATCCAGGCCCTTTAAGGCTCATAATTGGCCAAGCCATTTTTTGGCTTCCTATTTGGGTCCAAAAATTTTGCCCTATTGTTGTTAATGGCCCATCTCCGGTCACCGTCTCCGACTGCCATTAACTTCAGTCACTTTTGCCGGCCACCACCAACTCCAGTGAGAAAAAAAAAATCAAAATCAAACTCAAGATTTCAGAAATTTTCACCTTGAGTTTGAGGGGATGTTACACTATATTATAGAGTTCAAGAATATAAGCTACATTTGAAGTCTATCGCCTAACTGCAGTTGAAGTCTATCGCTTAACTACAGTTGAAGGCTATTGCCTAGTCATAATTGAAGACTGTGACCTAACTACAATTGAATACTATTAACTAATTGTAGTTGAAGTCTATTTTGATTATTCTCATATACACTAATTCTCCTATAAATAGGAACCTGTTATATTGTAAACATCATCAAAGAAATAAGAGCAAAATGCAATCATTTGGGTTTTATCTTGTAGACATAGGTCATAGATCGAAGCACGTAATAGTTTGTGTCTTTATTTGTTCCGCTTTATATAATTTGTTAATTGCATTATATTATCTTTTATGGGACAGCTGAGTTCCTCTACGAGGTTGTGTGATGCTAGTCGTGATATGGTTCGGGGAGAGAATGGTGGGAGAGAGAGGAGGAGACAAGTTTTGAAAAATGATTTGTACCTCTTTCTCTCAACAATGACAAATTTGTTGTTGACTGTGAAATTATTTTTCATTGACTAGTTTTTTTTTTTCACATTGAACATCAAATAATTTAAAATATATTTTACATCGAAATAAATACCATATTGTATGAGAATTTGTGCGATTTTCATAGTTCCCCTTCGTTCACTTGGAGTGAACATGTACAGTAAGACCAACAACCATTTTTTATTTTTTATTTTTATAAATGCTTGGGGGAGAGGAAGATAAACAAGAAAAAGAATATTGTGTTACTGTTCAAGTTTATTTTATTTTATATATATATATAAATCCTTCTAAAATTTATAAATGTGCTTTTCATAATGGTGACGAAGTATAACAAGGCTAACTTAATAATTGGGCACATTCTTATCCGTAACACCAATTCAATGCTAAGGTAAAAGGTAGACCTATCCCGAGTAGACGGGCTTAAAGTGTGCAAGCTCATTATTGAGATATAAGTTAGCTTAGTGTTTTGTCTCTTTTAAAAGAAGTTTTGTGGTTTGTTTTAAAAATTGTGTTAGTGGCGATCAGTAGATTCAAGGGATAATTGCATCATTAGCTCCTGTGGTGTGCTATAATTATTTTTCACTCCTTATGATTTAAAAAGTTCATGAGAGGTCTTTGTGGTTAGCAAAAATTACAAATCGATCACTGGAGTCAAATTCTGTTAAAAAATAAATAAATATACTTATCTTTTTAAAAACAAAGAAACAAAAAAGAAAAAATGGGTGGTTGGGCCACCCCCAGTGGCCTAGGGTGGCGCTTGCCTCCCTTTTTTTCTTTTTTTCTTTTTTTTTTTTATAAAAAAAATAAGTATATTTATTTATTTTTTAATAAAATTTATATTTTTTTATTAAGATGGATACGTGTCGCCATCTTATTGGTAGGATTGTCAAATTTTGACACGACCCGCGAACCCGACACGAACACGACAAGAAAATATAGAGTTTGGGTTTGGGATGATCGGGTCATAATTGGGTCAACCCGATTATGACCCGTTTTATAATCGTACCTGGCAGGTCAACCCGTAGACACGATTATAACATGGTTAGATGAAAAAAAAAAAAAAACACAGAAACTTCAGGAAGTGAGGAAACGGTGGAACCTAACTGGGTCACTAGGTCAACAAGTCTTTTGTGGTTATATTTCTTTGTGTATAACTAGAAACTTCGATGGTCTGGAAAGTGGAAATATAACCAGAAACTTCATGCAGCCAAGACCATCGAAGTTCAGCTCTTGAAGTTGAAGTCGAGCTCCACCACTCAACCCTCCAAAACGGCATCGCCCCCAACGACTTGTTCACCGTTCACACTGTCTGAGGTTTAGCGACTTGGGAGCCCTAGATTTGGTGCTTGGCTGCTTGTTGGCTGTGAACACGGTTTCCCGTGCGATCTGGGTTTGGAAACCGCAGGGATCGCCAGATTGGGTTGCTTCTCTCGCCGGATTGTGTAATTTGTGTTGTTTACCTATTTGGTTTTCTCCTGTGACAGTGTGACTGCAGTGCGAATTGGGGATTTGGGGTTCTGCCGTGGGTGCGAATTGGGGTTCAGACAAAGATGAAGACGAAGAGTCGAAGACGATCCTTCATCCTTCTTCTTCTTCGGACGATTGTCACGATTCGGGAGTCTCGGACGAAGCTTCTTAGCTCTTGCCTTCTTCGGTTCTTCTTCTTCACAACGGGTTACCTGGGTCGTGTTCGGGTTTAAGAAATCAACCCGATTAATAATCGGGTCGGGTTCGTGTCTGACCCGATTGTGTAATCGGGTCGGTCGGGTTGACACGAACCAGACCCGTAAACCCGAATTGCCAAGCCTACTTATTGGCGACACGTGGCGCTGACATGGCATTTGACATAATCTGTTAAAATTTTTAACGGAATTTGACTCCAGTGATCGATTTGTAATTATTGCTAACCACAATGACCTCCAATGAATTTTTTAAACCATAGAGAGTGAAAAATAATTATGGCATACCACAGGGACCAATGATGAAATTGTCCCTAGATTCAATAGGAGGGGTGCTGACGTGGCTGAAGAATTTTCTCTCTGAAGCGGTTGGTTTTCCCTTGGCTGTTTGGCTTTGTGCGTTTGGTTGAGGCTGTGCGTGAGGGCGCGTGAGTGAGGTCGTCAATCACCGGTGAATGGATCCGGCTACATTCTGATAGAATTTTCTTGCTTGACTTTGGTTACTCCGGTATGGCTCGGAAAGGCAGGGGCCCTGGTAAGGGTAAGAATGCTACGGTGGTGGTGGAGGAGTTTTCCGCCGTTCCTTCTAGTAGCTTAGTGATGAAGCCTGCAGACGTGGTCGTTGCGGCTCTGGAATGCTTGGAGGACGGTATGATAGAGGACGAGAAGGAGATAGCTGTTGAGGAGGCTGGGCTAAAAAGAAGATGTGGTTCGCAGAGTGGTTTGCAGCGGCTGGAAGAAGGGGAATGATCTGGCACCCGTCATTCGGCTGAGAAACCTGGTGCTGATGGGGAGGATTGCTCAGACCGTCAGCGGTCAGGTGCTGGTGGGGTCGATTGTGCTGCCAATTCAGGTCGTGGGGCATGTAGGCAGGATTGGCGTGGGCTTTTCCGTTCTGATAAAGAGTTGGGTTCGTTGCAGCATTATGAACCGTAGATAATCTATGGAGACAGTATGGGAAGGTGGATGTTTTTCTTATGGAGAATGGGTTATTCTTTTTCCGCTTTGCTGATGAGTCAATTCGGGATGAAGTTTTGGCTGCAAAGTTACGGCATTTGTATTAAGCTCTCCAAAATTTTCTCTAAATTTAAGCCAAATAATCTACCTTTTCTATTTTATTCATCATTTTTAAAGTAACTCATCCATCAAACTCTCTAAATATTTTTTTATTTTAACTATATATTGTTTTTTATTAGTTTTGAGAATAATTACTTTAACTGTCTCTCAAGAACATCAAAGTTTCTACATCAAAACTCCCTCATTTGGCCATCATGGACCAACCAAAACACCTAACAGGTTTGAGCTTCAAACAATCCCACCACAATCGGTTACCCACAACACCAAAAACCTCAATTTCCAGCCACTACAAACATCAACACAATACCACCAAAATCCCAAAATTACACAATCAAACACCCATCCCATCGGCCATTAACAGAGAAGAAGAATTTAGATTTTGAGATACCTTTCCGAAAAGTGGCGACAATGGGGTGGGAGAATAGGACGAGTTCGATTTGTCCCTCTCTGATCCACCTTGCGGAGCCTCCATTTTCACGGATCCGAACGGTCCACACAACGCAAAGTTTTGATATTGCGATCAGTCTCTGCAACAACGATGATTTGTTCCAATTGCTGTGGCCAGAGAGAGAGATGGGCTTCGATGGATCTGAACCAAAATCAAGAACCCTATAAACCAAATTCTCATACAACCCACCACAAATTACAGTCCCAAAACCCTAAAACCCAAATCTTTCCCCTCCAAGAAACCCAAAAACCCCAACATTAACGAAAATTCAAGCAAATCCAAACCCTAATTTCCCAAATAAAACACACCCAAAAGCCCAAATCACCCAAAAAGCAAGCAGATTTAGAGCGAAAATTTACCACTGCTATCGTGCGGCTCGTAGTCCATAACCAGTTTACCACCCACTACCCAGTCGCATAAAGAAATTGCCCAAAGACATGATGCGGAAGACGGAAGGCCGGAGGAAAAGTGAGACGCGGGAAGTGAAAAAGAAATAATATTTTAGTGAATAGCGTGAGCTCAATGGGCGTTAAATATGGAGAAGGATTTTGCCAAGAGTTATTTTGGTAAAATGATAGAGCTTGATGCAGAGGAATTTTTGAGAAGTTTCACCAAAATTTGGTGAAAAGTTTGAACTACCGAGCTCGATGCGGATGCTCTTATGGCATATTTCTAACAAACCTTTGGTTCTGTGCAGATGGGAACCGGAAATGCAGGTATATTTTCTCTTGTTTATATTCCTATTTGGATCAAACTTCTTCACTTGCCGTTAGAATTTTGAAATGATACTTGTTTGAGTTATGTTGCTAGTGGGGTTGGGCATACTTTGTATGCTGATTCTATTACAACAGATCAGGAACGGATTGGCTTTGCTAGAGTTCTAGTTGAAGTCCATTCTGATTCTTCCTTTCCTAAGGAAATTTTGGTTAAGGGTGCTGGTGGCCGTATGTTTACAGTTGGGGTGGAGTATCCATGGATACCACTCAAATTTAAGAATTGTAAGTCCTTCGGTAATGCAGTTCACGCTTGTCCTAAAGTGGAGAAAAAGGTGTGGATGCCTAAGAATCGTGAGGTTCCTAAACTGGTTGTGAAGGGGAAAGTAAATATGATAAATATTTTTATTTTAAAATTTTATCTTGAATGACATAATCGGGTTAATTAATTAAATGGAAAAAAAATTGTATTAAAGGGCATAGGGTTTTGAATATCTCTATAGAAGCAAAAATCTTGTTTTATGCTAATTTTGCTTATTACCTTTAAAATAAAAATTCCAAAATAAATCTTAATCTTAAAACCATAGCCGCCTATAATAAAGGGATTATATATATGGTTATGTTCAATTAGTTTTTTTTAAATTCAAGATAAAGTCACATCCTTTTGAGTGTTTTGGTGATCTCGTTTCCAAATCCAAGTTGGTCTCTCAGTCTTTCACACTTCACCTTGAGTTTGAGGGAGCTGTTAGCTTATATATATTGTATTGTATTGTATTGTAGCCGCTCAATTTTTTTTTCTTCATATTTTTCTATGATTGAAAATGCTTTACTGCGACATTTGATTTCTTAATTGATGATGAAAATGCGCACTCTCATTTCTTATATCCATACTCCGTAGTCACTAATGCTATTATGTTCTGCTTCAAATTGCATGTGCTTCTTTGAATGAGGTCTTTACTACATTCGGTGATTAGTTTACAAACTCATTTTTTTAAAAAAATAATTGCCGAAAAGATTCAGTTGAGGAGAATGAAGAGGTGGTGCTGGGTGGAGGCGAAGTCGTTTGTGTTTTCGGTGGTAGAAGGAGCCTCGGTGGTGAGAGTGGAAGAGAGGAGGAGGAACTTCTCAGGATTGGTGTTGCTTGGGGCTCAAAGTATTGGGTGGCTAGTTTCGATGATGGAGAGTCTGTTGTGGTTTCCGGGGGATAAGGATTTTGTTAGGTCCTTCAGGGAGGGGTCTAAGGTTCTCATTATTAGACGAGGTGGTAATGTAGCTGGTAGATTCCTCGAAGTGGCAGTTTACGTTGTGGGGGGTCGGAGAGGGTTTATTTGCATTCCTGAAGGATATGAGGGGCGGTGTTGGAGTAAATTTGTTCTTGAGCTGGGTAAGGTCAGAGATTTTCTCAATATTTCGGATGGGCATGACACGGTTCGTTTAGCTTCAGTTCCAGAGAGGATTCGGAGAAAAGGTGTTGATGTCAATGAAGGTTCTGTTCCCTTTTTGCCAATTGGCTCTCCCGGCAAAAATGGAGTTTCTTCCTTCGTGGAAGTGCTGCGTAGAGGCGCCAATTGTCCGGGGGTGGAGAAGAAGCTGTCTCATCCAGTGGTTCCGTTAGGTGAGAAGCGTCGTGAGCACTCGGTTGAGGAGAAAGAGATGCCCCGAACAGAGAAGCCATTGGAGAAGGATTTTTGTGACCGTTGTGGCGCAAAGAACGTGAAGGATGGGAAGGGTGTCAGTCTGTGGCCTATGAAGTCTGTTGCTCGAGGCAATGGGGGTAGCTTTTGTGGTGATTTTTCTGCAGATTATCAGCTAACAAGAGAAGAGCACACATTTCCCTCTCTTTTGCTGTGGAAAAGCCAGCTGGAGAAACTAAAGGCTGATGTGGATCAAGCTCTCAGCAGGGTTTGTGAAGGGCTTTTCTCGGTTGGGCCTGGGTCTAAGTCCAAGTGTGGTGGGTGGAAGAAAAAAATTAAGAATAGGAAGAGAAGGCTGCGGTGGGTTCCGAAAGCCCCGAAACCCAGCTCTTTCGACCCGTTAGCAGTCTCGGTAGGGCGCTCTGAGGTGGATCCGTCGCCGGCGTTGGACTGTGGCGGGTTAGAGAGCCCTCCGGCAGTCTCTGAGCCTCCAGGTGGGTCGTGTCCCTTGTCTTTAACGTCTGGTCCCTCTGTTCCGGAGTCCAGTCCCGTGTAGGGCCCTCGGCCGAATTTTGGCGCAGCGGCTAGGAAGGATGGAGTGGGTTCGTCGGTGAGGATGGGCTCTTTTCCAGTGACTCCAGAGGGTTCCGGTGGGTTGTTTTCTTCATTTTCTTCTACTGGCGTCAAAGATTTGGTGTCTTCCGTTCTTGGTCTGGAGGGTCCGGAGTCCAATCTTGCTGTGGTAGACTCTCCGATGAAGGCAGAAGATGCGCTGGTGGTCAGGGATGGCTCGAACCCTTCGGACACCTTGGTTGTTTCGGTTTTTTCTCCCTCTGCTCCTTCTTTGATTTCTAGCCTTCTCGGTTTGAGGTCTAGGAATGGGTTGGTATCTATTCCGATATCTGAGGGGGAGGGTGTTTCTTCTGCGGGCGTTCCTAGAGAGCAGGAGGGCTCAAAGGATTTGTCCCTTTTCAGTTTCCAATCTGTGTTCAGGTCTGTAAATGTGGAGGGTGGTGTAGGGGATGAGGGGGAGGGTTTGGGCCCATTATCGGTTCTGCCTTTGGCAGTGGAGTTGGATAAAGATTCTGTTTCAAATGTGTCTCCTAGATGGGTGATGGAGAGGGTGAAGGGTTACTACAAACTAGTAGGAGTATCGTGTGACCAATTTGAAGATAAATTGTTGGCTTTGTTTGAACAAATTGAAGCCAAGCGGGACCAATCCTTGGCTGATTCATTGGCTTTGGTTACCTCTGTTTCAGGAGTAAAAGGCCAGAGGGAGATTAAGCGGCTGGATTGTTCCATTAACTATGAAAAGAAGGGAGAACAATCTTATAGAAGGAGAGGAAAGAGCAAGGGCGTGTCTTGTGTTAATGAAGCTTAATATTCTTTCTTGGAATGTAAGGGGGATTAATGAGTTGGATAAAAGATTGCGTATTAAAGGGCTCATTAGAGAATGGAAGGTTGATTTGGTGTGTTTGATGGAAACAAAAATGGAAGTCATTACTAGTGAGGTGGTTCGAAGTCTATGGGGTTGCCATCATGTGGATTGGTGTTATATGGGGGCTAGTGGGGCTTCATGTGGGATTTTGATTATGTGGGATAGGAGGGTTGTGGAGAAGGTGGATGAATGCATGGGACGGCATATTTTGGCTGTTTCTTTGCGTAACGTTGATGATAAGTTTTTATGGACTTTTGGGGGTGTGTATGGGCCTAATGATGAGTTGGTGGAATGAGATGGCTGGCTTGATGAGTTGGTGGGATAGACTGTGGTGCTTTGGGGGTGACTTCAATGTGGTGCGATTTCCAAGTGAGCGATCGGGAGTTGGTGGTTTTTCTGCTGCCATGGAAGATTTCTCGGAGTTCATACATGGGCAGAGTCTGGTGGATATTCCTCTCCAAGGAGGGCAGTTCACTTGGTCCAATAATCAAGTTTGGTCTAAAATTGATAGGTTTTTGTTATCTCCGGAGTGGGAAGAGCATTACCCTGATGTGTCTCAAAGTCGTTTGCCTAGACTTTTATCAGACCATTTTCCTTTGATGTTGGTTTGTGGATCGAATAGAGACGGGAAAAAATACTTCAAATTTGAAAACATGTGGCTCAAATCTGTTGGCTTTGTAGAACAAGTGCAACGTTGGTGGGAGTCTTATATTTTCAAGGTGTGCCGAGTTTTGTGCTGGCTAGCAAATTGAAAGCTTTAAAAGTGGACTTGAAGATTTGGAATGCGGAGGTTTTCGGTGATGTGGGGAAGAAGAAGAAGGAATTATTAAAAGGTATTAAAGAGCTAGAGTGTTTTGACGAAGCTCGGGGTTTAGTGGAGGAGGAGCGGGTTCAGAAGTCAGACATGATCAGGGAGTTGGAAAAAACTCTCCTCTTCGAGGAGGTTAATTGGAGGCAAAAATCTCGGGCTCTATGGCTGAAGGAAGGGGATAATAACACTAAATTCTTTCATAGGGTGGCCAATTCCCATCGGAGGTACAATCATGTGGGAGTTTTGAGGATCAATGGGGCTTTGTCTTCGGATCCAGTGGAAATTAAGGATCATATTGTAAACTATTATGACTCTTTGTACACCGAGAAGAGTTCGTGGAGGCCTAGGGTGGATGGAATTTCTTTCTCCTCCATTGATGCGGATGAGTGTCTTTGGTTAGAACGAGGTTTTGAGGAGCAGGAGGTGTGGGAGGTGGTGCGGGAGATGAACGGGGATAAGGCACCGGGTCCAGATGGTTTTTCTATGGCTTTCTATCAGAAATGTTGGGGGGTTCTCAAAAAAGATATTATGGCGGTATTTTCAGAATTTCATAATAGTTGCCAGTTTGAGAGGAGTTTGAATGCTACATTTGTTTCCCTTATTCCTAAGAAGGCTAATGCTTTGGAGGTTAAGACTTTAGGCCTATCAGTTTGGTGGGAGGGGTCTATAAAATTATTTATAAGGTCCTTGCTAATAGGCTCAAATCAGTGTTGGGGAAAATTATTTCGAACTCTCAGAATGCTTTTGTTGGTGGAAGGCAAATTTTGGATTCAGCTCTTATTGCCAATGAATATCTGGATAGCCAAAGGCGGTCAGGGGAGGCCGGATTATTGTGCAAACTGGATTTGGAGAAAGCTTATGATCACGTAAATTGGGATTTCCTCCTTTACATGCTTCAGAGGTGTGGGTTTGGGGAGAGGTGGAGGAAATGAATTAAATTCTGCGTTTCTACGGTGAAATTTTCCATTTTGGTAAATGGTGTCCCTTCTGGTTTCTTTCAAAGCTCGCGGGGGATTAGGCAAGGTGATCATCTTTCTCCTTTGCTGTTTGTGGTGGTTATGGAAGCGCTTAGCAGGATGTTGAATGCATCTATGCTCCAAGGCTTGCTTTCAGGCTTCTCAATGGGTTTCATGGGTAATGAAGCTTTAGTGGTAAATCATTTACTGTTTGCGGATGATACCTTAATTTTTTGTGGAGCACAAGCCAAGCATGTTCGAAATTTGAGGTGTACTTTCTTATGTTTCGAAGCAGTGTCAGGGTTGAGGATCAATTTAGGCAAATCTGAATTGGTCCCTATTGGCGAGGTGGAAAATGTAGAGTCTTTGGCTAATATTCTGGGTTATAGAATTGGGTCTCTGCCAATGACTTATTTGGGTATGCCGCTGGGGGCGTCGTTCAAATCTACTTCTATTTGGAATGGAGTTATTGAGAAGGTGGAACGAAGGTTGGCTAGTTGGAAGAAACTATATTTGTCCAAGGGTGGTAGGGTGACTTTGATTCACAGTACTCTTTCTAGCATTCCTACTTATTATTTATCTCTGTTCTCTGTTCCTGTGAGTGTAGCTAAGAAACTGGAGCGGCTTCAAAGGGAGTTTCTGTGGAGTGGTTTGGGTGACGAGACTAAATTTCATTTAGTCAATTGGCATCGAGTCTGTACTCCAATTAAGGCTGGTGGTCTGGGTATTCATAATGTTATTAATTTTAATCAAGTCTTATTGGGCAAGTGGTTTTGGAGGTTCTCTCAGGAGCGCGGAGCTTTGTGGAGATCTGTGATTGAGGTGAAGTATGGGAGTGTGAGGGGAGGTTGGTGCTCTTTACCAGTTACGGGGCCTTATGGTGTCAGTGTTTGGAAGTTTATTCGAAGGGGGTGGGATAGTGTTGCCAAGTTCTTGCGTTTTGAGGTGGGAGATGGGTCTCACATTCGTTTTTGGCATGATCTGTGGTGTGGGGACAAGCCTCTCAAGCTCTGTTTTTTAGCTTTGTACTCTATTGCGCGTTCTCCTGATGCTTGGGTGGTGGAAAATTTGTTTGTGGTAGGAGGCGTGGTTCATTGGAATGTTCTCTTTACGCGCTATGCTCAGGATTGAGAGGTGGAGATGGTGATGTCTTTCTTTGATCAGTTATACTCTACTCGGGTTCGGCATGGGGAGGTTGATAGGGTGGTGTGGAATCTTTCCAAGAGGAGGATTTTTGAAGTGAAGACTTTCTACAAAGCTTTAGTTTGTCACGAGGCGGCCTCTTTTCCTTGGAAGGGTATATGGCGTGTTAAAGCTTCGAAGCGGGTGGCGTTATTTGTTTGGACAACAGCTTTAGGAAAGATCCTAACTCATGACAATTTACGTAGGCGTGGTATTGTGGTGGTAGAGTGGTGTGTTATGTGTAAAAAGCATGGGGAGTCCGTTGATCACCTTCTTCTTCATTGTGATGTGGCGCAGGTTGTTTGGAGTTTTTTTTATAGCTTGTTTGGGGTGGAGTGGGTTATGCCTAGTAGTGTCGTGGATTTATTGAGTGGTTGGGGCACTTTGCTGGGTCGTGGTCCTGTTTTCCATATTTGGAAGCAGGTTCATTTATGTGTTTTGTGAGGCTTGTGGTGTGAAAGAAATTCTAGGCTTTTTGAGGATGTGGAGGTTTCGGTTTGGGCTCTTTGTAGAAATGTGCTTAATATGTTATATCTTTGGGTGGCGGCGCATAGCCCAGGTAGTTTGTTGTTCGCTGACTTTTTAATTTCTTGTTCTTTCCTTTCCTCTATTTAAGGGCACTTTTGTATACTTCCTATGTACTAGGGTTGCGCCTCTCTGCGCTTTTTAATGAATTATTACTTATCAAAAAAATATATATATTGTATTGTCTCACATTGATTATTAGTATGTGTATCTGTATTATTAGCTTCTATATATAGCCCCTCTACTCTAGTACAATGTCACGAGTGATTCAATATATAGTTCAATTCTCAACAATATATATATATATATATATAGAGAGAGAGAGAGAGAGAGAGAGAGTTGTATACTTTGCCATCACCTCACTACCTGCGTAAAAACAAAACAATCTTATGATGGTTATTTATAATTTAAAACATCTAAGGATTGGTAAATTGCAGATGCAATCCTTTAGGTCGTGAAGTAAATCAAGTCTAAACATCTTCACTTGCTAACACTAATTAACCACTTAGCAGGTAGGGCAACTTGTTCAATAGAGAGTTTGTTTGACAGATATAACGGTATACCTAATGTCACGAGGTGAATATATTGTCGAGTTATTTAAAAATGTTAACCGATATTGCATCATGTATATTGTTATATGTAATAAAATAAAATTTTGACAATTAAAAGACTTTTCTCCATTTCATTCTTGTCCCAAAGGAAGAAGCGTGTGAGGCCCACCTATCTGGCCTAGATAAGACAAGGTATAGGGTCCACCTATTCCAGACAGCCCAGAATGCAAGGCCCACCTACTTGGAACAAGTAGGCTCTGCAATCCTCCCTTTTTATGGGTTGCCCGAATTGCATGATTGTAAAGGATCCTAATCCCTAATTTCCCAAAGCTTAAAATAATAGTAGACATGATATAATCTTTTGCCACCCCAAGACACAATTCTTGACCATCTTGCCTATGTGGCAAGGTGGTCCCCGAGTTAGCTTTAAAGTTTTTTTTCTTAAAAAAAATAATAATAATAAATAAAAGTAAAAGTTGTCACGTGGGCAAATGTAGTCAGGAATTGTGTCTTGGGGTAGCAATGCATCGTATCTCATAATAGACCTTCTTGCACTTACAATATGCATGGTTAAAATTCTCGGCTACAATTTCATTGGTTCTCCTCAACTATTAGCTAAATTGCAATAATAAGAATCTTAATACAACTAATCAAAAATATCACAATAGATCAAAATAGTTTAATAAAATTAAGCTAATTGTTTTTCTAATATGTGATGAATTACTTTTTTTTACTTGGATTTCACGTCCCAATTTTTGATTTAGAGTACATTTCCTAATAGCTTAAAAAAAGGAAGATCTGATTATATATATAGGTCTTCTAAGGAAAATCTGAAAACATGGAACCAAAACATTAATTATTTATTACATTATGTTGCACATTTATATTTGGAAAGAAGTGATGCTAGAGATATTACAAATTACATTATCATTGAGATGTAGATATGGCAAACATAAGTTATAGTACTTTATGCACACTAAATTCATAAGAGTAATGTTATATATTATACTCTTATTTTACCTTTTATTTTATTGGGCTGATGTGATGGTGTGTTAAATCATCATTTGTTTTAAAAGTTTAAACTGATAAAAAGAGAAGAATTTAATCATTTAATTTATATTAGAACAATCCCCTCATGTGTAAAGCTGTAAGTTCAAACTCCACTTTAATAGCTGTGAATGTGGAATATTATTATTATTATTATTTTTTGACATGTCCACATAAGAGAAGGGAGGGGGGATTCGAACTAGTGATCTCCGCTTCATGAGGCGTGGTCCCCAGCCGATTAAGCTACCTCTTGGAGACAGTGCATGTTAAATATTTAATTGATATAGAAGGTGAATGATGAAGACAGTGTTTAATGTTGCATCTCTTGATCTCATCCCATTTTTATGGTCCCAACTGCTAAATGGTAATATTTTTTAGCCCATGTTTTTGTCCTCATTGTCTGATGCAGATAAGGATGTCCTATAGTTTTAATGAAATTGTAGATTTTAAAATTATGAAAATTCATGTCGTCCCTTGCATCAAGTGACTTGAAAAATATAACATATTAAAAAGGTGGCATATTTACCAAGACAACCAAAGAGAATTTTATTTTCAAAATGTTTATTCTTCACTTTTGCAAAACGCTTATTCTTCAATAGAAAAAAAAAATAAAAATATATATATATATATATATATATATATATATATATATTTTTTTTTTTTGGCTCAAAGCTTTTTATAACATAGAGATCAAGAATATGATAAAAATATATTCAATTCTCACTGGTAAAGTACAAATTTTTTTTAAGCTATTTAATGTGAGGAACGACCTGAATTTTTATAATTTTTAAATTTATAATTTCTTTAAAATTGTAGGACATCATTATTCGCATCCGGCAATAAAATCAAAACATGGGCTAAAAAATATTGCCACTTGACCGTTGGGACCATAGGTTGAGCATATTTTCGGACAATAAGAATCAAATCAAACTTAAAAAACAAAAAAAAGAAAAAAGAAAAAAGAAAAGAAGAAGAAGCAAATCAAACAAATAGTAAATAAATGAATAATGAAGGGGTAAATATAAAGGATTAAATATTTACCGCAGCAGCTGATCGCTAGAAGGAGAAGAAGAAAAGTAGAAAGTTAAATTTTGCCATTTTTGACGTGTGAACAATGAAGCTTATTTGATGCTCTATCAGGATTTTTCAAGCTCATTTGCTAAGACATAGGTCAATTTAGCTCATTTGAAAATTTAAGGACCATTTGAAAAGAAAATTGATATTTTTACATCTTTTATATATTTTTTATACATTTTATTTTTAAGTTTATATTTTAATTTATAAAACATGGTCCACAAATTCAATGGTAGATTTAAAACTTGATTGTTGTAGTTGTAGAAGAGATGCATTATTTTTCCTAAATAAAATTATAATATAGAACATTACTTTATATTAGTATATGATATCATATGGCATGGGAAACAGTTTAATAGTATAAATTCTAGATCCAGCAAATCAGGGGAGAGAGGGGGAAAAGAAAAGGAATTCACAGATTTGTCTTCTATATTTGACAAGATAAGGACGGCCACTTCTATGGCTTGGCGCACAAGCAATTCTAATTTGAACCCTCACCCATAACAATAATTCTTCCACGCGCCCGTGTTCGGACTTTAACGACGTCGTCTCATACACAACTCCTTTTTCTCTCTCTACGTCCAATCGAGTCAAAAGACTCAAAGCCCCGAGTATCCCCAAAAAAATCATCGAATCTTCCTTTTACATAACGCGAGGTAATATTTTCAATATTCTCTGGTGGAATTTTTTTTATTTTTTATTTTGGCAAGTCTCTAGTGGAATTTCAATATTCGGTCATCTATTCTCCGATTGACTTGGTTTCTTTTTTCTTTTTTTTTTTGGTAAATCCTTAAAAATTGGTTTGGTATTAATTGCATAGAAATACATTTTATTTTGACCTGATCGATGTTTATTTCTGATTTCTATGGCATCTTAGGTGTGTTTGGAATTATTTGGCTCTCTATTTAGGGCGTTTGGTTGGTGAGAAACCTGAAGTAAGTGTAAGAAAATTGCATTTCTATACAATTTGTTTTTTCGCTTTTACAATATGAAAGCCACCTTGACTATAATAAAAGTGTTGGCCCTAGGAATAAATAACAACGACATATATGATTTGATGAAATTTCTTAGATTCGAACGTGTGTATATTTTTCATTACCTATTGGCTATATTGTCACTGAGCAAAGTCTGTTTGTCTTTTGATTGAAACCAAGGCTGTTCATGATTTCTTAGATTTGAGATAATTTGAAACTGAGGGGATGTTGTGTGATTAAAAAGGTCTTTTCATTTACTTGAATAAACGGTAGTTTCTTTTTAATATTTAAAGACCGTATCGCTTATTGTGAGGTGTTTATACGGATTTGTTGTTGATTTTGGTTAGTTTTGTGATTGATTTGTACTAGCATGGTAGCTAGCTGATTGGGAGATTCAAGAGCGAATAAATTAGTTCGTGAATTGGTGACTTGCAATGATGTTGGGGAGAAGAGAGACTTGCCCAAAATGGCCATTAACTGGACAATACGGTATGTTACTTTCTATTTACATGCTAGAATTAATCTTTAGACATCTCTTGATTTTTTGTTGTAATGATGGTCAAGTTATGTCTTTTCATATTTCCTTTTTTTTGTTTGCCTTGTTGATAAATGTAAAATTTTGATTGGTTTCTGAGCAAATAAAATTTGATAGATAGTTAACTTGTTGATGGCTTTTCAAATCCATGCTTGCTTTGCTGGTAATAATTGATGTGGTAATTTGCTCTCTTTACATCATATGAGATCATTGTCTGAATGTGATGTTTTTCTTCTTCTTAAGATGCGATATGCTTGGAGTTGGTCTATTTCTTCCTTATAAGAGTTATTTTGACACACGTGGGTAGCATGCTCTTATCTGTCAATACAGGTAGATTTGTATTTAAATTGATGTGTTAGTTTTACCCTGGAAAGCAAGGGCATTGAATAAGTTGATTGTTTGAGAAAATTACACTTTACCTCTATGAGTTGGCCTAATTTCATTTTATCTCTCTGCCAATTAGATGTTACACTTAACCTCCTTATTTTGGGGGATTTTCTTTCCTAACCGATAGCAAACTTGCATGTGGGATGCATGGGACTTGAGTGGCAAATCAAATAATCAACTATTTGAAGTGGTCATCATGTGACATTAGGTTGGCCACACAAGAAGTTTATCTATCTGCGAAGGACTGCCAATCAAATAATGCCATACTAGCAACTGTCAGAAATGTTGGTTAGGTGGCAGTAAGTAGTCAGGAAAAAAAATATTTGCAATGCACTTCATAAAGAAATTGAAATTCAGCTTGTTTCATAAAAAGGTTGGTGGTGGGGGCTGGCATGAGCTTTACACATTCTTGTTTGTTTGGTGTGGTCACTTTAGGTTTGACCTCGTAGCTTCATGGTAAAGTGGGCGAATACGATCCCTTGGTCAAGGGGTTCAAAGTTGGGTATACACCTGTGTCATTTAATACATTGTAGGTGAACATGATCCCATGGCGGCTCTGCACTAATTCTAACCCTGTAGCTTTGTGTTAAAGTGGGTGACTACGATCCCTTGGTCAAGGGGTTCAAGGTTGGTTTACACCTAAGTTCTCTAAAACAGAAAAATAGGTCCATTATTATTACCGTTGCACCAATGTTTCTTTTAAATATATCAAATAAGTAATTAAGTGATAACTTTTCAAGCTCCAAAGCGGGTGGCGTTTTTTGTTTGGACAGCAGCTTTAGGAAAGATTTTAACTCATGATAATTTACGTAGGCGTGGTATGGTGGTGGTAGAGTGGTGTGTTATGTGTAAGAAGCATGGGGAAACCGTTGATCATATCCTTCTTCATTGTGAAGTGGCGCGGGTTGTTTGGAGTTACTTTTATAGTTTGTTTGGGGTGGAGTGGGTTATGCCTAGTAGTGTTTTGGAATTAATGAGTGGTTGGGGCACCTTGCTGGGTCGTGGTTCCACTATCCGTATTTGGAAACAGGTTCCTTTATGTGTTATGTGGGGTTTGTGGTGTGAGAGAAATTCTAGGTTCTTTGAGGATGTGAAGGTTACAGTTGGGGCTATTTGTAGAAATGTGCTTCAGATGTTATATTTGTGGGTGTCTGCGCATAGCCCGGGTCGTCGTTTGCTGATTTTTTACTTTCATGTTCATTTATTTCCTCTGACTAGGGGCTCTTTTGTATACTTCCTGTGTACTTGGGTTGCGCCCCTTTGCGCTTTTTTATGATTTATTACTTAAAAAAAAAAAGTGATAACTTTTTACTTTTGATTGGGATATTACGCAAGGTATCAAGGTATTGATCCTTAGTGGGATAATAACATTTTACCTAGGGTAGGACCAGTGATCATGGTGGCATGCTCAACGAATAAACCAAAATAAAACATGGGTATGGCTCAATATGAAAAAGAGCAATATTTTGCATGAAAAGATGGTGAACTTTTACTAGTTTTTACATAATTACATATGTTCCATATACTAATTCATTTTACATTCTTTATTAGGTTAGGGTATTATTTTTACGTTCGATCTTCATTTTGCCACATCTTGGGAATGGCCAATGCTCTGCACAAATGAGTAATGGCCAATATTTTCTTTCAGAAGCCCTAGGGTTGCACTTAGCATACTTTGGGCTGGTTAAAATGATGGTGCATTGTCCGTGTTATTTTGATATAGCTGTTAATTTTTTTGATTTTTTTTTCCTTTTAATGTGGTGGTTAACTCATAGAATAGACCGGTGGAATTTCATTGATATGCTACTCCTCCTTGCCATGGCTATGGTAGCTATCTATCAAGGGGGTAATTAGACTTCTATTCACATTGCATGGGGTTTTTTTTTGTCTTTTCTTTTTTCCCCTTCTATTTTCCTTTAACAAAGGGGAATAACTTTAACTAATCAAATTAGTTAGCTGATGGCAGCCTGTTGGTTCCTTTTCCTTGAGCAAGTGAGAATTTTTTTTTTTCAAATTATTTTGAAAGTAAGTAAGGTCTTTATCTATTTTTTAAATCATTTGAATCTTAGTATTTAATTCCAAAACTACGATGGAGGTGAACAAACAAACTTTTATTTATATATTATCTTTGTATTTTTTTCAAAATCTGAAGAAAAAGACAGTGTATGCTGTTGGTTAATTTAGTTGATGATCTAATTTAATTAGATAGGCTAGAAAGTCACATGCAAGTTTGTTGTTGGTTGGGATAGAAACCCTATGCCTAATGACCCTATTTTGTCCTAACCGTAAGGTTTACATTTAACACGTAAGTTAGGAGGTTGCTACTCGCATTGAGAAGTTACAACGAGATTTTTTGTGGAGTGGGATTGGTGAAGAGTTCAAATATCACTTGGTGAGTTGGTATAAGGTTTGTACTCCAATTTCAAAGGGAAGGCTAGGTATTAGGAACTTGGTGATGTTCAATCGCGCTTTGTTAGGTAAATGGTTGTGGCGGTTTGGGATTGAGAAAGATGCTTGGTGGAGAGTTGCGGTGGACTCCAAGTTTGGCAATTTGTGGGGCGGGTGGTGCTCTCTTGAGCCTGTAGGTGCATTTGGAATGAGATTGTAGAAGAACATCATGAAAGGGTGGGACACTTTCTTTGGTTTTGTTAGGTTTAAGGTGGGGGACGATGTTAGGACAAAATTTTGGCATGATCTGTGGTGCAGGAATACGGTTTTGAAGGAAGCGTTTCCTGTTCTCTTTGGCATTGCTCGTGCGAAGGATGCTTTAGTTGCGGATAATTTGGAGATTTTGGGTAGTTATACTCAGTGGAATGTGAGTTTTGTTAGAGAAGCGCATGATTAGGAAGTGGATGTCTTTGCTTCTTTCTTCCAGGTGTTGCACTCAGCTATTGTGAGTAGAGGTCGTGCAGATAGGCTTTGGTGGGGCTCTTCCAAGAGAGGCCTGTTCAAGTTAAGGTCAAGTCCTTCTTTAGCTCCCTGGCTTGCTCTGAAGGTAGTCGCTTCCCTTAGAAGAGTGTGTGGTGTACTCAAGCTCCTTCGAGGGTTGCTTTTTTTGCGTGGTCGGTGGCCCTAGGCAAGATTCTTACAATGGATAATCTCAGGAAGAGGCATGTTATCATAGTGGATAGATGCTGCTTGTGTAAGAAAAATGGGGAATCAGTGGACCACCTTCTTCTTTACTGCGATGTGGCTTTCGCTCTGTGGAATTCTCTCTTCACTCGATTTGATATGTCTTGGGTTGCCTAGAAGAGTTATCGTCTTGTTTGCCTGTTGGTAGAATTCTGGAAGGCCAAGGAGTGCTGCGATTTGGAAGATGATTTTTTGGTGTGTTTAGAAGGAAAGAAATCTTAGGTGTTTTGAGGAATTGGAGAGTTCCATGGAGGATATTTTAGCTTCGTTCTTTCATACTCTGTATCTTTGGACAGTGACTTTTTTGTCCCCTAGTTTTGTCGATTTTCTTGTTCACTTTTCTCTTTCTAGTTAGGTGTTTCTTTTTGTATACTTCCGGTGCACTTAGGTGTGCCTTACGCTTTCAATAAGACTAGATTTACTTATAATAATAAAAAAAAAAGCTAGCAGGTGATCTATATTAGGCCAAATAATGGAAGGTAAACTCCGAACCTGTAGATCTCTTTTCCTTTTTCTTTTTTAACAAAAATGTGCGATCTTTGTTGAAATTGACAGTTTAGCTTGCTCTGTATGTTATTTTGATTTTCATTATTTAATAATAATCTTTTTTTTTAATAATATATGGCCATTAATTCATTCCTTGTTTAAAATAACTGATGAATTGAAGAAGAAGAAGAAAGGGGGAGGGGGGGTGGGTGTGTTCTCGGGTTTATTTCTTTTAACTGAAAATAAGGAAGCTTCCACAGCCATGTACTTGAGTATCTCAGAGATAGAGTTTAACACTAAAATTTTAGGTTCATGCAAGATATTTGCGACTGGAATTTATGCAATGTTTGTTTTTGATGTAAAACCTTTTTCTAAGGAATATGATTTTAGTATTTTTTTTTTTTTAAGAAAATACTCTATTTTTTGTTTTTTTTTGGCTAGAATTGTGACAATAATATGGAAATTATTTATTTTTTTGCCATTTTTGTATTTATGAGATTTTTTTTTTGATAAGTAAGAAAACTTTATTAATAAAAGTGTAAAGCGCCCCCAAGTACCCAAGAAATATACACAGGAGCACGCAAAGCTAATCCGCAAAGCCCAACAAAACCTAAACCCCAGAAGTCGAAAAAACACCCAAAAGCAAACTACAAAAGGGCCCAACTAAGATACAAGGCAACCCACCACCCACCAAGGTACACCTACCTACACCATGTGTGCCTTGCCTTTCCTACGCCTGAAGGGATCTTTTGCGTCACCATAATTGATGGAGCTATGCAGATTTAGAAGCTCCATTTTTCCTTTAGACTTTTGGCGTGCAATCATCTTATCCCGTTGGAAATCTTTTTCCATGGCATCCCAAATTGCCATGGCCTCCTCCCCAAAAGCCCCATCCGACGCCCAATCCAAGGGCAATCCATCCCAATAATCATCTTCTTCCTCCCAAACCACAATCTCCTTGTTATGATCAAAGCCAACAGGCCAATTTTGGGATTGAGAGAATCCATTTCCCTCAATGGAAGGAGGAATGATGCAACCCTTCGGAGGGGAGGAAGGTCCTACTACCACGACATCGTTGACCTCCCGAGGCGAAGCGGGAGGGACTGAAACTATCGGGGGAAGGTTGAGAAACCCTTTCCTAAAAAGGCCCTGCTTCACTGGAGGCTCTGTCTTCTTCGCAGGAGGCCCAGCACCCATAATCTTATTGAGAACAAGACCCGCAGACAACTTTGAAGCTTCCAAAGAGTCTGATAATAACCCATCATTCCATTTCACAGAATGACCTACCCTAAGCTCCCTAGCCCTCCTGTAATACTGCTGAAAAGGTTGGATATGCAGAAAGGGGGGGGGGGGGATAACGAATCTTCTCCCCCAACACAGAAGCCCCTGAGAGAGGAGGAACGAAGACGGAAGGCCTTGCACCACACGAGTTTCTGGAAAATTCAGAACTCACTAATAGCCCAGCCAGAGCCGGAGGAGGAGGAGCAACCAGAGTCGCCGGAGCCGGAAAAGGGGGGAAGATGGGAAGGGAAGCCGACTTGACTGGAGAAGATGTTGGGTCGGTCTTCAAACAGCTAGACGACCCACCCCCTGGAGAAGAAAAATCCAAAAACACCCCAGAAGATATCTCCTGCGACATCTCGGCAGAAGTCTCAATGGCCGGGAGACTTCGGATTTAGGCAGGAAACAGCCCAATCAAAGACCAGTGTGTTTACGACCCAAGCCAAACCTTGTAATCCGGCCTAGAAACTTCCTTGCAGCCACGGCCCAAAACGATCTTGAGAGAGAGAGAGAGAGAGTTGAGAGAAAGAAAGTTGAGAGAGGATAGAGTAGAGTGGAGGATCTTGAGGGAAGACGTGTGTACAAAACGATCTTGAGTTGAAGTTGAGAGGTGGCATGGCAGCCCTAGGCACCGATGTCAATGGAGAGGGATAAGGGAGAAGGATGAGAGGGAGAGGTTTGAGAGAGAGAGCTCCTTGTAAAGGAGGTCTTATTTATTTATTTTTGGGGGGGTGGGGTGGGGTGGGGTGGGGTGGGGGTTCTACAAAAGAGAGTTGAGTGAAGCATAAGTTGTTTTCCGCCTCTTTGGGTATAATTATCCATAGATAATTTCCTTTGATTAGCATTTTTTTAATTGCACCAAACACATGAAAATATGGAAAACATTTTCCATAAAATATTTTTTCACTGAAACATAAAGAACCTTATATTTTTCTCCGAAATATAATTATTATTTAGTCATACACAATGGTTTTGAACCCATGACCACACCTTCAATTTATTGTATTTCTTTAGATTGCGACAGGGTGGTGGAGATAAGCATTGTGGGTATCTTCCAAGAGAGGTTTGTTCAATGTTAGATCATACTACAAAGTCCTTGTTCCTCATGATAGTACTTCTTTCCCTTGGAATTATTTGGCGAAACAAGGCTATCTTTAGAGTCGCATTCTTTGCTTGATTGGCCGCATTAGGGAAAATCCTCACCATGAACAACCGTAGGAAAAGGCATATCATTGTGGTTGATTGGTGTTGCCTATGTAAGAAGAGTGTAGAGTCAGTGGATCTTTTTTAGGGGTTCTCTTGTATACTTCCCGTATATAAGGGTTGTGCCCATCTTCGCTTATTTTTATAAATTGCAATTACTTATCAAAAAAAAAAAAAAGTGTAGAGTCAGTGGATCACCTTTAGCGCTCTTTGGAATATTGTCTTCAACAGTGTAGCGTTGGCTTGAGTTATGCCTAGCCAATGCCTCTTTGCATGCTGGAGAGGGCAAGTTGGTAGGCTTCATTTTGATGCAATATGAAAGATGATACCATCCTGCCTTAGAGCACTAGTAGCAGATGCCCTATAAGTAGTTCTGTTCCTTAAAATAGGAAAAATTTGAAAAAAATCACAAAAATTCAAGTCGCAGCAGTTGCCCTATTTTAGGGCTCCATGCTTGGGTAGCTACAGTGCTACCCAATACCCAATACATTGGGTAGCACTGTAGCTACCCAATACACTATTTTAATTAAAAAAAAACACGACTCTCTCTCCTCTCTCCTTCACACGGCGTCCTCCTTCCTTGTCCTCTCTGTTTTCCTATTCTCAGTCTCTCACCATGTTCATGGAACACGGAATTCACAAACAAGCTCAAAGGAAAAAAAGTGTAAGACAGATTGATTGACGATGGACAAAGAAGTGAAAAACCCAATGCCCAGATTCTGAGATTTTTCTCCTTTGATGATGAAGTGGTAATAGGAGTGAAAAACCAAGCAGAACCCCCCAATCCCCAATGCCCAGATTCTTCACGTAGTTGGTTTCTAAGCAGAGCAGCAGCAGCCGAATAGAAAAAAAAGAAAAAGCAAAAGCAAAAGCCATGAAGAAGGAGCTGGATTCACATCTCCACTCTCTGTCGGACTCTTCTAACACAGCAACAGCCGGCTCTAGCAATATGGGCAAAGCCAAGATGTGCTGGGAAGACGGCGGGATGGACGAGCTCTTGGCCGTGTTGGGGTACCAGGTGCGGTCCTCCGACATGGCTGAGGTGGCCTAGAAGCTGGAGCTCCTCGAGGATTTGATGGTGATGGGTAATGCTCAGGGAGACGGCCTCTCTCATCTCACGTCTGATACCGTCCGATTTGTCCACAGTGTTGATGATGGATGGGCAAATTGTTAAGGATACAACCCTAGCCGCCGAACCCTCTACAGAAACCCTAGCCGCTACTACAGCTCACAAACAAACCCTAGAGCCGTTAGGAAGATTTCCTAAATTAGACAACCAATTATCTCCTCCATATCTCTCATTAACTCCACCTTAGCCAACGGCTATATTGCCTATGAGGACATGATACTTATTCCTTATTTAAACCCTTGTAATTATAGAATAGAATCACTACTGTATAATATGCCATATATACATGGCAGCCTGTAACTCTATATATACTGCATCAATATCAATAAACAATTTTTCAGCGCCTAAAGCTTTTACCCTAATTTTGTATCTAGTTTACATGGTATCAGAGCCTACCAATAGCCAACGCTTTCCCATGGCCAACACAAACACTGCTGAAACCAATTTTTTGCCCAATGTTACTCAACTCGGCAGCATCAAACTGGAAGATCCTAACTACCTAGGCTGGGTTGCTCAGTTTCAACCAATCCTATGTGGTTATGATCTCCAAGGCCTACTCGATGGAACCGATCCCTGTCCGCCCAGAACCGTCGCCAATACCACTGGTGACGCTCAGATTCCGAACCCAGCCTATGTTACATGGCTGAGACGAGACCAACAGCTCCTGAGTCTCATCATATGCTCTTTAGCACCTTCTCTTGTGCCCTCGATGTACGGTTTGAACACATCGAGGCTTGCATGGACCTCTCTGTCCACACGGTTTGCTGGTCAATCTAAATCACGCATCTCCCATCTCAAGCGTCAGTTGCAAAGCTTGCAGCAGGGGACTAAGTCGTGCACCGAATATCTCAATCAAGCCAAGTCGTGGGCTGATGAACTTTCCGCTGTCGGTAAACCCGTAGACGATGATGATCTTATTTCCTACATTATTAACGGTATCAACCCTACTTTTAACCCTTTTGTTACTGCTTTCTCCCTACGTGATCGAGAAACCACATTCCATGATTTTCAATCCGAGTTGCTAAGCCATGAAATACTACTCCAGAATCAACAACAAGCCTTAAACCCTGACACTAGATCCTTTGCACTCCATGCACACCTCTCCAAACCATCCTACAGCAACAATCCGAGCCACAGAAAAACTCAATTTCCCAAACCATCTGGTCAATATCGTCACTCTTCACCCCATAATCGTTTCTCCCATCCTCCATTCTCCCCTCGACACAATCCTCCCTTTTCTCCCAGATATCAACCCCCTCCTCCTCCACCTCGTCCTACTACTGAGAATCCTACTCCCGTATCCTCTCCCCCTCCACGCCAATACTCCCCCTGCCAGATATGCGGAAGAACAAGCCACTGTGCGTTGGACTGCTACCATCGCATGGATTATGCATACCAAGGGCGCCATCCCCCAATGCAGCTTGCTGCCATGACATCACAAGCCAATGAAGAATTTGTCACTCAAGACTGGCTAGCCGACTCTGGAGCCAACACGCACGTCACTGCAGAATCCTCCAATCTCACCAATGCTCAGCCCTTTGATGGATCCGATACTGTTGGTGTAGGAAATGGCGCAGGTTTGCATATTCAAAACATTGGTTCTTCCTTAGTAAATTCCCCTACATCTACTTCCCACAATTTTCTCATTAAAAATATCTTGCACTGCCCTACTGCTTCAGCCAACTTACTATCTATTAATAAATTTTGCAAAGATAATAAATGTTGGTTTGCTCTTACTGATGTTGACTTTACTGTGAAGGACAACTTGACAGGAACAATTCTACTCCACGGTCCCAGTGAAAATGGGCTCTACCCCATTCCTTTGAATCATCACTCCTCCAATAAATACAGTGGGTTCACTGCCTTCCTTGGTGTCAAAACCAATGACATGGTTTGGCACCAACGGTTGGGCCATCCCTCTACTTCAGTTTTTCAGTATCTCCTTCGTCATCATCATCTTCCTCTCCTTGGTCCAGTCAGTACCCCCTCAGTGTGCGAGTCCTGCCAACTTGGCAAGTCCAAGCAGTTACCTTATTCAGCAACCACCAGGGGTTCTACTCAGCCTTTAGAAGTCATTCACTCGGATGTTTGGACCTCCCCAGTTCCTTCTTTGAGTGGATGCAAGTTTTACGTCATTTTTGTTGATGAATTCAGTCGTTTTTCATGGTTGTACCCCTTACTCAATAAAAGTGATGTTCTTACTTGTTTTATCAAATTCAAATTGCTTGTTGAAAATTTATTTGACACCAAAATTAAGTATTTTCAATCCGATAATGGTGGAGAATACACCTCCACTGCCTTCAAACAATTTCTAAGTAACAATGGCATTTTTCATCGCCTCACATGCCCCCACACATCTCAACAGAATGGCGTTGCTGAGAGAAAGCACCGCCACATCGTCGAAACTGGTTTAACACTCCTTGCACAGTCCGGTCTCCCTGCCAAGTACTGGGTCGACTCTTTCCTCACTTCAGTCTTCCTTATTAACAGACTACCCACCACAGTCCTTCAAAACCAGTCTCCATTCTCCACTCTTTTTAAGAAGGAACCCGATTACACTCTTCTCCAAAGCTTTGGATGCCTATGTTATCCACTTCTTCGCCCGTATGGCTCCCACAAACTCACTTATCGAAGCAAACCTTGCATCTTCCTTGGCTATGGAGCCAACCAACGTGGTTACCGCTGCCTTGAACCCCAATCCCAAAAAGTATACCTCTCCCGCAATGTTGTGTTCGATGAATCAAAATTCCCCTCTAAGAGTTCAACTCTCCCATCCGGTTCCTGCACAATCACTACACCTCCAGCAACTCCGATCCTCTTTCAACCTGCCCAACTATCCACTCACCTGCCGTCAACTTCTTCCTCACAACCTCCCACTTCCCCCTCCACTCATTCCCCAACTCTTGACTCCACTCCATCATCCCCCATCGCTCCCCCTATCCCTCCTTCCCAACCCGCCTCTCCCAACCCTCTTTCCCCTATTCAACCCAGCCCTGTCTCCATTCCCTCCCCTAACCCTGCTCCCCTTCTCGTTCCAAGTAACCGCCCCGTCACTCGTTCCCTTACTGGCTCCTCCAAACCCAGATCATTCCCTGGCTTCACCTCCTTCCTCAGCAGACACCCCTTCGTTACACTCACATCTGTCATTCTTCCACCCGCACCATCTTCATATAAGCAGGCAGCCTCTAAACCCGAATGGGTTACTGCTATGACTACTGAATTTCAAGCTCTCTTACACAATGACACTTGGTCCTTATGTCCTCGTCCTTTGCACCAAAATGTTGTTCGCAACAAATGGGTGTTTAAAATTAAACAGAATCCGGACGGCACTGTCGAACGCTACAAAGCTCGCCTCGTCGCCAAAGGCTTTGACCAACTTTGCGGTATTGATTACCATGACACCTTCAGTCCCGTCATTAAACCCGCCACCATTCGCCTACTCTTAGTCTTAGCCATTACCTTCAACTGGACCCTCAAACAGCTCGATGTCTCCAACGCCTTCCTCCACGGATTCCTTGATGAAGATGTGTACATGGAGCAACCACAAGGTTTTGTGGACCCTGCCTTCCCCCATCATGTGTGCAAATTGCGCAAGGCTTTATATGGCCTTAAACAGGCTCCTCGGGCCTGGTTCACCCGTCTCTCTCAAACCTTACTCGATCTTGGTTTCTCTAGCTCACAAGTCGATCCTTCCCTATTTTTATATCACTCTAACAGTTCTCACATTTTCCTTTTAGTGTATGTGGATGATATTATTGTTACAGGTAACAATCCGGTCACCATTCAGTCCATCATCACCAAGCTCAAAGCTGCCTTTGCTATCAAAGATCTCGGCTCACTCTCCTACTTCCTTGGAATCCAGACTACCCGCGACTCCTTTGGGTTACACCTACGGCAATCCAAATACATCTAGGACGTTCTCATCCGTGCCAGCATGCTTGACTCCAAGCCTTATCGCACACCCTGCACATCCGGCTCCAAAATGTCCAAGTTTGATGGAGACGCCCTTCCCAATCCTTCTGAATATCGCCAAATCGTTGGAGCTCTTCAATATGCCACCCTCACTCGTCCAGACATCGCCTACTCTGTCAACCAACTGTGCCAGCATATGCACAGCCCCACATCCACTCACTGGACTGCAGCTAAAAGGGTGCTTCAGTATCTCAAAGGCACCATTGATTTCGGCCTTCACTACACCCCAGGCTCCCTTCACCTCACCGGATTTTGTGACTCTGACTGGGCTGGCAACCCTGACGACCGCCGCTCCACCACTGGCTTTGGCATCTTCCTCGGCTCCAATCTCATCTCATGGTCCGCCAAAAGCAACACATCGTCTCCCGATCCAGCACAGAGGCCGAATACCGTGCAATGGCCCTTGCCACCTCAGACCTTTACTGGCTCTGTATGCTATTCCGAGAACTGCAGGTTTCACTTCCGTCTCCACCAACTCTTTGGTGTGACAATTCCGGAGCACTATCCTTAGCCTCCAATCCGGTTTCCCACGCCCGCACCAAACATATTGAAGTTGACATCCATTTCATACGGGAAAAAGTAACCAACCGAGACATCCAACTTCGGTACATCTCCACACTTGATCAAGTAGCTGACATCTTCACCAAAGGCCTCAATGCTGATCGGTTCTGCTGCTTGCGTACCAAACTTCCGGTCGTTCCTCCCATCAGTTTGCGGGGGGGTGTTAAGGATACAACCCTAGCCGCCGAACCCTCTACAGAAACCCTAGCTGCTACTACAGCTCACAAACAAACCCTAGAGCCGTTAGGAAGATTTCCTAAATTAGACAACCAATTATCTCCTCCATATCTCTCATTAACTCCACCTTAGCCAACGGCTATATTGCCTATGAGGACATGATACTTATTCCTTATTTAAACCCTTATAATTATAGAATAGAATCACTACTGTATAATATGCCATATATACATGGCAGCCTGTAACTCTATATATACTGCATCAATATCAATAAACAATTTTTCAGCGCCTAAAGCTTTTACCCTAATTTTGTATTTAGTTTACACAAATTAAATGAATAAAAAATAAAAAATAATATTTTAATTGTATAGGGAAAGATAAAGGGAAGCTATTGTGTAGTGTATTTGTATAGGGAAAGAAAAAGTGGTTTGGTTCCCTAAATTTTCCCTAAATTAAGGAAAATGGTTGGGAATCTGCTGCTAGTGCTCTTATGTGGTGTCTATAGAGGGAAATAAATGATTGGAACTTTGAGGATCATGAGTGGTGATTGGTGGAATTAAAGGCTTTCTTCTTTAAGACACTTTACCTTTGGGCTGCTGTCTTTGATTTTAATAGTTCTAGCTTTCAAGCTTTTTTTAGATCTCTTCTTTTCTTTTAATTAAGTGTTTCTCTTGTATATATCATGTGTATCTGAGTTGCGCTTTTGCACTTTTTAACAATACCTGTGATTACTTATCAAAAATCCCCTTCCCCCTCGAAAAAAAATATTCCAAGAAGGGAGAAATCCTCATCCAACATAAAATTTATGTCATTTGGATTAAATATTAAGGCGCATGGAAGTATATAGGCTTCCCAAATTTATCAGTAGATTTGGAATTACATCTGACTAGTTGCAAGTAACAGCATTGACATCTTTTTTTTTCCTTTTTTTTTTTTTAAAAAAAAAGAAAAAAGTCTTAGCATATCACTAATGAATTTTGTTTAACCGGAAGTTCCACTATGTATGACATATGATTGTTGCTGACCAACTCTTGGTTGTAAGTCGTATCTGAGTGCTTTCTCTTCCTTTTTTATTTATTTATTTATTTTGTGATAAATTTTTAAACTTTTGCAAGAACATTATAACTGAGATATAAACATTTGTGAAATGGTAAACAATTATTCTTTTTCAGGTTTTGCAAATTTCTTTTCCGTAGATTTGGTTCTCCTTCCCGGATATTCAAGAGAAGACTTGTACATTAGTTTTAGGCTCTAGGATCTACTTTGTGAATAACGATAGTTCTTGTAGATAATGGAAGCAAAGTGGGCTAAAGTAATAGATGATGGCCAGAGAATTGTTGTCAATTTGAATAGGAAAAGGGCAGCTCAGTGCACAGCAAATATAGTTGGAGCTAGCCAACCAGTGGTGTCACAAAGGTCCAGCTTAAACTCTTCTTTTAACAAGCTTGGTAAGCGTAAGAGATCAGACCCATGCAAAATCAATAATGGATCGTGCTTGAAGAGATCTTTACTGAAGAACTATATGAATTTCAGTAAAAGTGGCCTTCCTCAACGATTTTTGTATTATCAGAATGGTCAGTGGATCGATTATCCTCAAGAAATTTTGGAGTTGGTGAGGAGACATTTTCAGTTGAAAAATGCAGCAGTGGAAGTGGAGCTTAATGGCTGCCATTTATTGCTAGATATTTTGTATATGATTCAGTTTGAGTTGAAAACAGGTTTACAGAAACGCATTGCTTGGATTGATGAAGCAGATCGTTGCTTCTTTCCAGAATTTCCATCCTGTGTTAGTGAAATGCATGAATGCTGCCAATCTAAGTTAGAGGATGATCCAACTGTTGTGTTACCAGAGCCAAATGGGACCTGTGAGATAAAATTGCAGCTTGAGATAGGAATAACTGGAGTGAATAGCTCTAAGTTGGAGGAATGTGTTGAAGAGTCAAATATTCATGCTAAGAAGACTAAACTTGAACTAAAATCTCTTCGTAAGGATCTGGAAATTAGAGACAATGACCATCAAATGTCAGATGCCAAAATGCGGGAGGCTAGTGGGGGAAATCAACAGATTGCTGAAAATACAACCACTAAGTCTGAACTTATGCATGGAATTCTGGATTCTGATACTGTGAAAAACATGTTTTCTGTGAGCATGGGTTCATCCATAAATGCTAACATATTAGAGGTTAGGCGCTGCTCTAGTAATTTGATGCAAAATCGGTTTGAGCTCTTTCGAAAGCAGGTTGAGATAACCAAGAAGAATCGTGGCAATCCAAATCTCCAATATGGTTGGCTAGCTGCTACTAAAGATGATCTTTCTAGCATCATGACGTATGGGCTTGGGCACAGTGGACCCAAAATTGTGTCTTCATGTGGCGTCGGAGTTCACCTTACTCCACTAAACCATGCTCATATGAGGTTTGCATTTTTTTTTCAGTTTCTCTCTCTATATATGTTGTCTCTTGGAATTCACATTGGAATATAATCAATATTTTTAATTCCAATGAATGTTTATAATGAAGAATATGGCTGTTCTACGAGGGATCACATCAGAAATTATATTTTTAATACAGGATCTGCCACAATTTCCCCCCCCCCCTTCCCTCCCTCCCTTGTATGTTTGGCAATCCCTTGGTCTTAACTGTACCTGGAGGATAATTGTATTTCTTTTAGTTTTGCTTATTTTTCTCTTTTGTAAGAACTCAAGTTTTGTTTCTTTACAGTGCAAGTTATTGTGATGATGACGAAAACGGGATAAGATACTTAGTGTTCTGTTGTGTCATATTGGGAAATGTGGAGGTTGTCAGTCCTGGATCTGTACAATGTCATCCCAGTACCAAAGACTTTGATGGTGGAGTGGACGATCTTCAAAGTCCACATCATTATATAGTTTGGAATATGAATGTGAATACCCATATTTTTCCAGAGTATGTTGTCTGTTTCAAGATGTCTCTCGGTGCTGATGGTGGTATGTTTCTCCTATTTTCATTTCCTTCCATGTTTAATGCATTACTTTGGAGAACTTTAGAAACCATCTTGCACATTCTATATACCTGTATAGCAGTTCATCTAGATTTTCAATCAGTTTGTGATGGGACACAGTCAACATGGTAAAAAACAACTAGGTGGTTTTTGTTCATGATACTCTCTGTATTATGAGTGAGCATGCCATGTCTTCATGAAAGGTTTATGGAGACCTTACTTTCTTTTGCTTGATTTTAGTAAGTTTTGTTATTCTATTGGACCACTAGATCTCTTTTGACATTACAGCAGGAGCTCTTGTTGCTGAAGATAGCAGAATTGATGTGTCAGGGGTTACTACTAGCAAAGGGCACCAGGGCCAGGTGCAGTTATATCGCTCTCCAGTCGATTCAGTAAGCCTTCCCATGCTCTTTAAGATTTTATTTTATTTTATATTTTTTTTTTTCATTGTGGGTTTTTTTCTTTTTCTTTTTTCGTCTCATTAGCAGCAACTCTTGCCAGGGAGCACATAAACCTGGGTTTTCTTTGTCATGGTGCATCAATACAGGAGTAACTTGATGTGTGCCTGTTAGTTAGGAAGACAAATTGAACTTGGAGTGGTGTTTTGTGCCAAAAATGAAAACAATAGGATTAAGATACTATTGAAGCCTACGATTTTTTATTTTTTTTAATAAAATTTATTGCTTATTTTTTTAAAAAAAAGATGCTATTGAAGCCTACTCTAACTTCAACTCAACAACAACTTAATCCCATCCCAAATTCTTGGGCTTGCTGTAAGAAATTCCTTTCTACTTTTGTGGTTTATCTCTAGCACCCTAGTCTTCCTGCTGCAAATCTGGTTTTACTTAGTCATGAGTTGGTTTTACCTGTTAAAAAGCTGTTATACAGCAGCCCTTGGCCCATAATTGCTCAACTTGATCATGCATGCATGAAGGCCTCAATTGAGTGCAGAAAAGCTGAAGTCTACTAATATAATAGATGTGTAGACAAGCTTTATTGGATCCCCTCCAAGAGAGAGCGGTTTGAGGTTAGCTCGTTCTATAATGTCTTGATCCCCCATGATAGCACCCGTTTCCCTTGGAGGTGTATTTGTCAGAGTAAGGCCCCTTTGAGAGTGGTTCCTTCGCTTGGTCGGCTGCTTTAGGTAAGATCTTCACTTTGGATAAGTTAAGGAAGTGGCATATCATTGTGGTTGATTGGTGCTATTTGTGTACGAATAGTGGGGAAACCGTTGACCATCCTTTACTCCATTGCGAGTTATATATCACATTATGGAACTCTATCATCAGCTTGTTCAGCTTAGCATTGGTCATGCCTCGTCGAGTGAGAAATCTCTTCGCTTGTTGGAAAGGGAAGTTTGGTAGCCCTCAAAGTGAAGCTGTCTAGAAGATGATTTTGCTATGCTTGATGTGGTGTATTTGGAGAGAGAAATAACTGAAGCTTTGAAGATAGAGAGAGGACGGTGGTAGAGTTAAAGGCCTTCTTCTTTAACTCCCTTTTCCATTGGATAGTCGTGTATGATTGTTAAAAATTATAAGCTGGAATGTTAGAGGCCTTAATGATGCAGGGAAACGTATTAGCATCAGCAATTTTAAAAAAAATTGGAAACTTGATGTTGTATGTCTTCAAGAAACCAAGATGGATAATTTTGAGAGTGGTTTTATTCAAAGTATGTGGGTTGGCCCCTTCACGGGTTGGGTGACTCTTCCAACAGCTAGTACATCGAGTGGTATCCTTTTAATGTGGGATAAATGTATAGTGGACTGTTTATATGTCGTGGTGGGCACATTCTCTTTATCCTGCAAATTCTTATCAGTTTTGGACCAATTTGTCTGGGCGTTTTCAGGGGTCTATGGCCCAAATGCGGATCCAGATAGAAATTTTTTATGGGAAGAGCTGTCAGGTATTATTCGGTGGTGGGATGTTTCGTAGTGCATTGGAGGGGATTTTAATGTCACTCGTTTCTCCAATGAAAGAGTTGGGGTTTCCCGTGGTACTTCTACTATGAGGGAATCCTCTGAGTTTATATTAGATCAAGGTTTGATAGATCTACCTTTAACTGGGGGTTCTTTCACTTGGTCCAATAATCAAGATAATTCCTCTATGTCCAGGATTGATAGATTCTTAGTCTCTCCTCTTTGGGAGGAGCATTTTTCAGACTTGATTCAGCGTCGCCTTCCACGTCCTTGCTCAGATCATTTTCCTTTGTTGCTCGACTGTGGTGGTATGACCCGGGGAGCAGGCACATTTAAATTTGAGAATATGTGGTTAAAAGCCGAAGGTTTTGTAGAGTTAGTCCAACCATGGTGGGATTCCTACCAGTATTCCAGTATGCCATGTTTTGTTCTAGCTAAAAAATTGAAGCAAGTGAAGGCTGATTTGATTCGTTGGAATCGAGAGGTTTTGGGTAATATACAAGTGAGGAAACAGATCTTATTGGAGGAAATTAAAACTCTTGATGGTTTAGAAGATGAGCGTCAGTTGGCAGGAGAGGAAAGAGATAAGAGGGAGCATCTGAAAGTTGACTTGGAAAAAGTGGTCTTTATGCAAGAAATAAGTTAGAGACAGAAATCAAGGGCGACTTGGTTAAAAGAGCGGGACCATAACACCGGATTTTTCCATCGTCTTGCCAATTCTCATTGAAGAAACAACTTTATCTCCAGTCTTTGTATTGAAGGTAGTGTTATTTCGGAGCAAGAGATGATAAAAGAGTCAATCACTCAATACTATAAGAAACTCTTTTCTGAAACAGCCCCTTGGAGACCCAAGTTTGATAGGTTGGATTTTTCTGGTCTAGACCCCTTAGATGTGGTTTGGCTCGAGGGACTGTTCCAAGAGGAGGAGGTTCTTCAAGCTTTGCTTAGCATGGATGAAGACAAAGCTCTGGGCCCCAATGGCTTCTATATTGCTTTTTATCGTTCATGTTGGTCTATAATTAAGGCTGATCTTATGAGTGTCTTTCATAACTTTCATAAGCATGAAAGGTTTGAGAAACTCTCAATGCTACTTTTATTCCTCTCATCCCAAAGAAGACTGGAAAACTTGAGGTTAGGGATTTAAGACCTATCAGCCTAGTGGGGAGTTTTTATAAGATTTTGGCAAAAGTGTGGTAGATTGAAGAAAGTGTTGGGAGATCTCATTTCCAGCAGCCAGAACTCATTTATTGTGGGGAGGCAAATTCTAGATTCAGTTCTAATAGCCAGCAAATGCTTGGATAGCAGGCTGAAATCGGTCGTTCTTGGTGTTATGTGCAAGCTAGATCTAGAAAAGGCTTATGATCACGTCAATTGGGACTTCCTCTATTATGTTTTGAGGTGATGTGGTTTTGGTGCTAAATGGAGAAAGTGGATTTTTGCTGGCATTTCCACGGCTCGCTTTTCCATCTTGATTAATGGTAGCCCGAACGGTTTTTTTGGGAGTTCTCGGGGCCTTCATCAAGGAGTCCTTCTCTCGTCTATTCTCTTTGTTCTAGTCATGGATGCTTTCAACAGGATGCTCTCTAGAGCGATGGTTGGGGGTTTTATATCAGGATTTCGGGTTAACAACATCAATACGTCATCTTTGGAAGTTTCTCACCTTTTGTTCGTAGATGATACACTTATTATGTGCGATGCTAATAGTGAACATATCCATAATCTGGATCGCATCCTCTTGTGCTTTGAGGCCATGTTGGGATTGAAGATCAACCTCCAAAAATCTAAGTTAGCTGCAGTGGGGGAGGTTCCTAATATAGAGGAGCTGGCCGGTATTCTTAGTAAAAGAATTTCTTCTTTTCCTATGAAATACCTGGGTTTTCCTCTAGGTGCGCTTTTCAAATCGAGAGCCATTTGGGATGGGGTACTCGAGAGAACGGAAAAAAGGTTGGCTAGCTGGAAAAAGATCTACTTGTCAAAAGGGGGGCGTCTTACGCTCATCAAGAGCACGTTATCCAGTCTTCCTACATCCCTTATTTCCCTCTTCCCGTTACTAGCAGGTATTGCTAGGCGTTTGGAGCGCCTTCAGAGAGATTTTCTGTGGGATGGTACAGGCGGGGATCCTAAATACATCTGGTTAATTGGAAGATAGTTTGCGCCCCTGTATCCAAAGGGGGTTTGGGTATTAAAAAGTTGATGTTATGCAACAAAGCTCTTCTTGGTAAATGGCTTTGGAGATTTGGGCAAGAGGAGCGTTCCTTATAGAGACAGGTGATTGAGTCGAAATATGGGCTCAAGAGAAGAGAAGGTTGGTGCTCAGAGAAAGCTCGAGGTCCTTATGGGATGAGCCTTTGGAGGAATATTAGAAATGGTTGGGGTTCTTTTTCCAATCTTCTATCTTACGAGGTTGGGGACAGTTCTCTCATTAGTTTCTGGCATGATGTTTGGTGTGAAATAGAGCCTCTTAAGCTTTCTTTTCCCGAACTCAATTCCATTTCTCGAAACAAGGAGGCCTCTGTGTCTAATTATTTGGACCTATCCAGTTCCTTTATCCATTGGAATCCTAGTTTCATTAGGGCTGCACATGATTGGGAATTGTAATCTTTTGACTCTTTCCTTAGTCTCTTGTATTCCTCAAAGACACATCCGGGGGAAGTGGACAGCTTGTTGTGGACTCCCTCTAGCAGCCATAGCTTTACAGTGAAGAGATATTACTTTGTTACAGTCAGTTGAACACAGTTCCTTCCCTTGGAGAAGTGTTTGGAAGGTCAAGGTGCCTCCTCGCGTTGCTTTTTTCTTTTGGACAACAGCTCTTGGTAGAAACCTCACGGTGGATACCCTTAGAAAGAGGGGCTTCTCTTTAGCTAATTGATGTTGTCTGTGTAAAAAGAACGAGGAAACGACTGATCACCTTCTTATCCACTGCGAGTATACTTTGGCTCTCTGGCAATTGATTCTTTTATCCTTTTTGGAGTCTTGTGGGTTATGCCTAGCAACATCCAAGAGCTTCTTCATTGTTGGATAGTACAAGGGAGGGGACATCCCAGAGAGGCAATCTGGAAACTTATTTGTGCTCTCTTAATGTGGAGCATTTGGAAAGAAATGAATCTTCGTATTTTTGAGGATAGTGAGACAAATGTGCTCTTTCTAAAATATTCTTTTTTGAAATCTCTTTTGGGTTGGGTTCTTGTTAATGTTCCTAACTTTATCTCTACAAATATGATTGATTTGATTTGCTTTTTACATTGTAACAGCTTATAGGGTTAAGTCTCTTTTGTATACTTTTCATGTACGAGGGTTTAATCGTTTTCTCTATAAGATCTGAATTATTCATAAATAAATAAATAAATAATGATTGTTTTCCATAATCTAGTTTCCATGACTTTTTTTATTTCTTTTTTCTTTTTTTCTTTTTTTTCCCTTCTTGTATACGTCCTTTGTACTTGGGTGCACCTTTTGGTTTTAATGAAATTTGATTGCTTATAAAAAAAAATATAATAGACGTGTGTCTATTGACATCAGGGGGTCTTGATGGATGTATTGGCTTTACTAGGGGCTCAAATGAGTCTAAGCCAAAATGTTTTCCTCTGGGCCTCAAGATGGTATTGGTGAAGGGATTTTTTTTCTCAGCTGGGTGGGTTGGATTGCATTCAATGGCGCTTAACTAATTTTACAGCCGAAGCTTTTGGAAATACCCTTTTGGTATTGAATCATTTGTTACTCGTTTGTGATGTGAGAGGTATGCCTTTTCTCTTTCTATACTATCCCAGAAGTTATTGAGCAATTAGTGAGGACCTAAGGATTGACCATTTCTAGCATGATTTGTTGGTGATTAATCATTTGTACTTATGAAGTGTTGGTCCTGTATATATGGCAACTCCACCTGTTTTACCTTGGATTATCATTTCAGTGTTTTTTTGCCACAAAGATTGACTTGCTGATATGCGAGAGTTTGCCTAACCTTTGCATAAAGTTTTAAACCATTTTGTCTTTTTAGTGAAGATTTCAGTTATAAGACATTTTAATATTTTTTTCCTGTAGGAGAAATCTAAGCCATTTCTTGAATTTGAGAAGAGATGTCAGGAAAAGACTCTTATCCTTGGTTCGAGCTCTTTGAAGACTCCAAAATCAAAATGGATGCCTTTCCCCCTGTTGTTTGAAGTTATCTCAAAAGAAGCATCTCCTGAGGCTATGAAGTTGGTGAACGTTCATTATGACCAATTCAAGGTTTGCATTGGTAATTAATTTATGTTTTTAAGGATGTCTTGCTTTATATTCGACTGTAATTCTTCCTTTCCTTGGCATTTCACTAGAGCAAGAAGATTAGTCGGGAAGATTTTATTAAAAAGCTGAGATCGATAGTTGGGGATACGTTGTTAAGGTCTACCGTAATGGGTCTTCAGTGCAAGGTATGGTCCATATTGATGTGACATATTCTGTGCTAGCCACTGTTGATCGGAACAATATAGCTTGAACTTTGGAATTTAGTTCACATAGATTTTCCGCAGAATAGAATATTGTCAAGAGTCGCACAGAAACATTCATATGCATACACATCTGGTATTTTGTGCATTATTAACTGGATTTGCAGGTGGTTACAGACTATAGTCTCACATTATGTTTACATCATTTTAATATATGTTTTGGGTTGTAGATTTGAAATTAGAAATTGGAGTATGGGGGAGAAATACATATACATTTATTTCTGACGTGTATTGAGTTTGTATAACTTGAGAGAGAGATTTTCCCTTTCTTTTTCTTTTTTTCTTTTTTTTTTTTTTTTTGGGGGGGGGGGGGGGGGGTATCACCAAAGTGTCCATGATCTTGATTATTTCGTGCTAAATATCAACTACTTTTTTTTAAAAAAAAAAAAAAAAAAAAGATCTTCGCCCGTACGTGTGCACGCATACACACACATCGAAACATGGAATTAGTTATTTACATACTATACATTGAATAAATTATTGCTTTTGTACTACGTGATATGACTTGTAGCTAGGAACTGAAGGACAGGCATAGTTAGGAACGATCCTTTTCCTCTGTGAGAGAGAGAGTTGTAAATTCTGTTTTCCCCTTTTTTGGTTTTGGGGTAACGGTAATTTTTTGTTAATGATTGTTTGTTCGTCTAGCCCTTTCTATTGCTGTGTTAATGTTATGCAAAGACTTGAGTTTTAGTTGGCATTTGTGAGCGAGCACCCATGAAAATTAGTCACATCTCTCCGGTAATGTTTGCAGCAACCATTCGAATCTCCATGCACCTTGAAAGTGCCAAAGCAAGAGCAAGATTGTTGAGGCTATTTGATAACTTGATGGTGGTCTGCTTTCTGAACTGTTATTGGGGTTCGTCATATGCCTGGTAACTACTTATTTGCTGCTTTTGACCCCTGGAATGTGTCGACATGATGTTATGAACACTATAACAGTAAGTCTCTCCCTTTAAACTGGTTGGGGTTTATGTGAATTGTGAATTGGTGCCGTTGTTTCATCAATTAAATTATCAACATTTGATCTTTTTTATTATTATTATTATTTTTATTTTTATTTTTTCTAATTGATTGAAGAAAGGGTTACAGGGAGAGGAGAATCATTTACATTCCTGATCTGAATGGAAGAGGGAATGGATGATCCTAAAAACGAAAATGGGGTGGGCTCCTCAACAACAGACCCACAATAAACTAAAACAGTGCAGAAATAACTACAAATAGTAAGAAATTGATCAAACAAGTGGCTTAGTCCTCTCAAATGGCTGCACAAGGCAGTTACAAAAGCAAAATGAGCACATATAAAGGTGAATCTATCTGAACCCCCACATGGAACCAGCAACAACCATCGAAAGGAGGCTGAATTTAAAAATGCATTGTTATAGTCCACATCATGGACTACAGAAAAGAGAGAAACTAATCCAAATACAGTTACAAAAGTCTCCATAATAAGAACAAAACAATTAAAAACTGGGAGACAGCAACCCACAAACAAACAAGCAGCAAATTACGACAATAGTTGCAAAAAAAGAAAAAGAGAAATACAAGGAAAATAAAAAAGCAGAAAAAAAAACCCATAGAGCAGCAGCTTAAACAGAGTATGAGGCTGAGGGAAACTGGCGGAGGAGCTTATGGCAACAGGTCGAAGAACACACGATGTTGCGTGTGATTTGCGCCTGTGCGTGAGAAAGATGCAAAAGCAAGTGAGGACCACATCGTGGCGCGTGGTGGCTGGAACAAGACGGTGGGCACATCGGTGGAAAGCTGGGAGGTCGAAGAAGATAGTGGCGTGGCGCGTCTAAGTAAAAAATGAATGGAGAGTAACATATTTTACTTTGAGAATTTGAGAAACATCGTAGATCCATGAATGACACGTCTGTTGAGGGGGAAAACCAGCCCAACGGTGGTGACTAGACAGAGCGAAATGGTCGGGAACGAAAGAACAAAGGCACCGCTACTCATGTTTGAAAAAGAAGAAGACCAGTGACGGAGAGGAGAAGGGAAAAGACCGCACTAGGCATAGGGGAAACGGGGAGAAGAGAGAAAGCAAGGTCTCCCTTCTTCCCCAGGAAGAACCGCACAGAGGCAGAAGGAAACCCTCAGAGAGGAGGTGGTTATTTGCAGAAGAAGAAAAACTTCTCTCAGGAGAGAGAGGAGAGCAAATGAAAACGTATTTACTTTGTAACGGTCAACATTTGGTCTTAAATTCAAAATAATTGGTCGAGTTCTTTGCTGGATTAGGAAATGCAGGGTCTGAAATTCCAAAAAAAAAAAAAATCCACTGCTGAGTTATTTCTGAATCATTTAAATTTTATAAAGTTGGTTGGACATTTTTGCTGGAGATTCAGCAATATGTCACTTTCACCCTAGAACGTACTGCCCAGAGACAACTAAAAAATCCATGATTTATGCTCGAGTTTACCAGTACAAGCATGCAGCTCTGTGATGATCTCATAGTGAAATCACATGTGATTGCTTCTTGTATTTGTGGGAAATGATTTGATCTGTCTCAGTTGGTGTCCCAAAAGAACTGAAAAATCAAAAGAAAAAAGAGAGAAAATAATAGGGTAGAAAATCAAATAGAGAAGGTACTTGCTGAAAAAAATAATAGAGAAGGGTACATAAAAGTAATTCTAATTAATAATTAAAAAAAATAATGTTCAATTATAATTTACCTTTCTTATGGTTATGCTTTATGTTGTCACATAAAAGTAAATATTAACTGACCAGTTACCGTGTATTATGAGAGCCATTCTTACTAGGTTCCAAACAACTGACCTCAGCGTATCACTATATATAAGTTAAATTCGGTTGATATCAAATGATAATAATAGACAATGGTTTATAACTAAACATAAAGTAAATGCATACATGTACAAAATAGTAGGTATTTATATAATAATATTGTTGAGCGTTTAATTCATGTGCAACCATGGGTCAGAATCGATAAGTATTATTTACAAAAAAAAAAAAAAAAAACTCGATAAGTATTTAATTCGCTCATGGATCAAAATTAATAAGTATTTAACTCTTACTCATTATTGGATTAACATCGATAAGTAGTTAACTTTAACTCATCGTTTATTATAATGATAAGTATGTAACTCTCACTTATCATTAGATAAAAATCAGTAAAAGTGTTACTATACTCATTAACTGGATCATATAACTTTCGAGATATGTTAGCTGCTTAATTTTTACACATTAAGTTTTTACCTCCTCTAATGTTATCCAGTATTTTTTTAAAAAAAAAAAAATTAAAAATTAAAACTCATTTACATATAAGCATTGTTGTGCAATTGATGTGTAAAAGTTGTGCAGCTAACATATCTCATAACTTTCACTCATCATTGATTATAGAGTAATGTTTCTTGCACAACTCTATCAACTTTTTTTTAAGATCAACCAATGAATATTTATGGTCCACATGTAGAAAAACAAATTGAATGGTTAATCATAAAAAAAAAATAAAAAAAAATACTTAGAGTTGTGCAAAAGTTGTGTAAGAGTTGTGCAATAAACATTACTCTTGATTATAATGATACGTATGTAACTCCCACATATCATTGGATAAGCATCAATAAAAGTGTTACTACACTCATAACTGGATCATAATTGTTAAGTGTTTTGACTTCTACTCGTCACTCGATCAAAATTGATAAGTATTTAACCATTACTCATAACTAGATCAAAATTTATAAACTTTTAACCCCCGCTCGTCCATGGGTTATGATCAGAAAAACATTTTTCAGAAATCTTTAAATCTAATCTTTCATTTTCAGAAATCCATGGCTCATATTTAGTAAATATGCATAGCAGATCATGGCATGTAAAACGTTTCAAAATGGCTCGAAAGTTTTACTTACAACTTGCTATTCATTTCTTCAACCACCGTTACTGTTCGTAGTCTGTAATAGTCTACATTTACGTTATGACTATATATTATAATCTAGACTTTTTCATAGTCCTAAGACCTTATTGGACTCATAACTATCCATTTATTCCTAGAAAAGTCATAACTTTCCATTAATTGGGCAGCTCGTTCGGACTCCATCCGAACGATATACTGACAGAACTCCTCGAATCTCCTTCATATCAACACCTCGTTGGGACGGGTTGGAACGAGCATTTCGACCGAGCCTCTCGAATCTCTTTCATATAAACACCTCTTTGGATGGGTTTGAACGAGTATATAACACGAGGGTATGGGACCTTGGTCTACCATGCACTTCGTCTGGATGGGACTCGAAGGTCGTCCAAACGTTCATCGCATAGAACCTATTTTCTTTTTGAAATTCGTCCCCTCTCCACTTCTAATACATCAAAAACTCCTCATGCACCCATTCAACTTATTACAACTGAACATGCACGTAAAAATATCTACTGTTTACTTGAGAAAAACCCTAGTTTTTCTCCTTGCCAACAAGTCAACAACAACACCACAAATATCAACTATTATACCAACTACTACTTTATTTATCAAGACTTTAACACAAAAGGTAGGATTCAAAGTATACCTTTTGTAGTCTCCTCCTTTAAGAGCTTCCTCTTCCAAAACCTTGCTTAATCACTCAAACTTTAAGTCTCTACCCTCATAAGCTCAAGAAAACTAGCCTAACTTAGCTTTTGGACAAGTAAAAGAAATGGTATGAAATCCTTCAGCTAGCTAGCTGGCCTATTTATATGCAAGGATTTTGTGTACTGTTTATTCTCGTCCAGACGAATTACTTGGCTTGTTCGGATGAGCCTATGTCAGAGGCCATGTCGTTCCAGCACTTTTGTGACACATGGAGATCCACATGTATTTTGTTTCCTCAAATTCTGTTTATATGAGTGCAAATTTTAACATGAAATGTTTTTATGGGGTTTATCACAGGCTCTCTATTTAGATGGAAAGTTTTTTTTTTTTTGGGGGGGGGGAATGTAACAATTAACTAAAGCTTTTATGAGCTCTATTTTGTTGAGAATTGAGAATGAGAAAATACATTGACAATTCCAATATAGGGTTGTTGACTAACAATAAAATTGGATCAATGCCGAGTAATTTGATAAGTTACACACGATTAATAAATGAGTCAAAATAGTGTCAACCCACTAAACCCGCATAACTTGTATAATTAAATTATATAATTATGATCATGGATATCAATTATGAAATTGATTTTTGTCATGAATCTAGTTGTGAGTGTGTATAATTAATGTAATTTATGGTTGTAAGATACGAAAACTGTGTTAATAATATCATATCAAGTATTTGTGTCAATTCAATCCATTTATATTAAACAAGTTGAAACGGGTCGTACTCATGTCAAGCAAATACAATCTCTTTTTTTAACAAGTAATGCAAGTCGTGTCATGTCACTCGTTTAGTTAAACAAGTCGTGTTAGGATTAAGGACTTCGCACAATTAATTAAATAAGTCGTATTCATGTCGAGTTATTTATATTTTATTCATGACTCGACACAGCATGGTACAAACCTAATTCAGGAAGTCAAATAGTCACCCATACTTAAAACTCATAAATATTGTGGGGGGGGGGGGGGGGGAATCACATTTGTTAACCATTTAGATATGTTTGAGATCGTTAATAGACTACAATAGTTAGTTGGATTTTGACAAGTATTTCATACAATTTTTCCCTAAATTCTCTTTGATAAGGGAGCAAGTTTAAGTGATTAACATAAGAATGCTTTTATGGTCACAAGCCCTCTCTTTGGATGGAGAGCTTTGGACAAATACAAAATGCATGTAGTAGGACCATCAATGTAGATGGTAACAATTGAGAATAAGAAAACGAGTAATTATATTTAATAGATTCTTATATGATTGTCATATAATTGAATTATGTACGTTAGTGAAAATAACCTTTAAATCGGTAAGGACTTGTAAAAACAAAAAATCAAGAATTGATATTCGCTGCCAGATTATCCTAATCGTATAATAGTCGTCGAAACTATGACTAACTTTCGGGAAATTTCCAAAAAAACAATTTCAACGAAATCTTTCAATTTCTTATTTTATTATGTTCAACTTTATGTATTCATCTATCCGTAGAATACATTGAATGTACAGAAATGGTTATAACAGAATTTCTGTTATTCGTATTAACAACTACTCTAGGAGGAAAGTTTTTATGTGGTGCTAATGATTTAAGAACTATCTATGTAGCTCTAGAATGTTTCAATTTATGCTCCTACCTATTATTTGAATATACCAAGAAAAATGTACAGTGTAATGAGACTACTATGAAATATTTACTCATGGACAGGACAAGCTCTTCTATTATGGTTCACGGTTTCTCTTGGTTATATCGTTCATCCGGGGGACATTATACTAAATATATTTCTATTGGAAAATACATACAACTTGTAAGATTCACACCGAAGGTGCCAAATAATATAAATTTTTTTCCCCAACCAGGCTTCGTGGAAACTCTTTAATATTATCTTTTCCTTATTATGTCGTTTTTCTCCATCTCACTGTCGTTAGCCTATTTTGTCGTTTTGATTAGAATCGAAGTGACAAGAGTCACAAGACATCGGTGACTCACAAGTCACAACTAGCTTTCCTCCCATTGGGCTCACTCTTTTGCTTTCTTCTCTAAAGCAAACAGCATTGTCCTTTTTCCCTCTCCCCCTTTATCATTTGTATTCGCTTTATACATATAAAATAAAGATGTATGGTCCTTTGTCTATTGGCCGTCAAGATAACTAACAGATTTTTACGTCAAAGCAATCAGAACTTGACACATATTATATACCTTAATAAAAAATATTATTATAATAAAACTTAAGTTTTAAAATCAAGAAAAATAATTTAAAAACTTCAAAAAAAAAAAAAAAAAGTGTGACTCAAGCCATTGCTTTGGGCATATGGGGTGGCCGAAACCACCCCAAGGGCCTTGGGGTGGCGCGGCCACCCTCGTAAGGCTAGGGGTGGTCTGGCCACCCCTGATGAGCCAAACTCTTACATTTTTTTTTTCTTTATTTTTGACTACCTCGGGGTGGTTTCAGCCATCCCATACCGGCCCTAGGGGTGGCTTAGCCACCCACATTGGCCCAAAGAGGTGGCTCGAGCCACCCCTTCATTTAAAAAGTAAAAAAATAAAAAATTTAAAGTTTTTAAGTTTTTTTTTTTAATAACGTATATGACACGTGTCAAGTCCTGATTGGTTTGATGTGGAAATCGATTATTTTTCTTGACAAGTGATGGACGAAGGTACTATTTAGGTATATTCTTATAAGTTAGGTACTACTTGTGATCAAAACTGAAACCGAGTTGGGATAAAATAAAAGTATTAAAACCTGGTAGACAAAAAGGTATTTGATTCTTATTTATATTTTACTTTGATATATAAACATATAATGTAAGAAATTATAATTTATTTATTTATTTCAGATTAGTTTTTTTTTTTAAAAAAAATAATTTATTAATTTTGAATTGTTAAATTCGTAAGATATTACGCATTAACAAAAATAATTCAAAAAATACAATAATAGCCCTGTTATAATTTAAAATTAAATCTATAATTTGAATAAATAAAATTATAATTCAGAAAATATAAATGAATAAAATAGAATTTATCTTAAATTAAAAACTTCAAATATACAAGCAGGTCGCCTTATCTAGTATTGGATCTACTACAAAACACCTGGTCCAGATGGATTCATATCTTTCTTCTACAAGAAATATTGAACTACTGTTAAAACTGTTATGCTTCATAGCATTTGTGATTTTTTTCAACATAATCATATGTTAAAGGAACATAATCATACTTTCATTGCTATTGTTCTAAAGCAACTTGGTCCTTTTATGGTCACTCACTTCAGACCTATTATTCTATACAATATTATTTACAAGATCATCTCAAAACTTCTTGCAAACAAGTTCAAATCTCTTTTATATAAATTTATATCACTTCTTCGATCAGCTTTTGTTCCTGCTCGCAACATTCAAGATAACTCGATTATGGCTTATGAACTCCTCCATATTCTTAAATCCAAAAATATACGAGGAAGTTTAATGGCTATCAAGATTGATACGGTAAAAAACTTTTGATAGTATAGAATGGGACTTCTTGCTAGCTATCCTAGTCAAACTTGATTTTCATCCTGTTTGGATCAACTGGATTCATATATGTATAACCTCTTCATCTTTCTCAATTCTGATTAATGATAGCTCTTTTTGCCTATTTACTCTGGCTCGTGGACTTCAATTGGGAGACCCCCTTTCCCCTTTTCTATTTATTTTGGGTATTGAAGTTCTTTCTCGTTTATTTCAAATGAATAAATCTATTGGTCTTCTTTCAGGTATAAAAATTGCTAAAAAAAAGGATTTTCAAGATATTATAGACAAGGTTTTACATAGAGTTGAAGGTTGGAAGGCCAAATCTTTATCTCAGGTTGGAAGACCTGTGCTCATTAAATCTGTGGTAGCTACTATCCCCTCTTATGCTATGAACACTTTTATGCTTCCTATCTTCATCAATGCTACACTTGACAAAATCTTTAAGGACTTTTGGTGGGGTTTTCCTAAAGGTAAAAATAGAAATCTATCTCTCAAATCTTAGAATTCTATATGTATTCCCCGTGAGCTTAGAGGTCTTGGTTTTCAACTTATGGAGAGTATGAATTTAGCTCTTATTGCAAAACTTGGTTGGAAGCTTCTCTGCAATGCTGATCACTTATGGGTTTCTCAACTCCACACTAAATATACCCCCCCCCCCCCCCCCCCCCCCCTTCTTCTTCTAAAGGCATCCTACCTCTTTCACTTCAAAAGGTGCTTGCCATCAAGTTAACCAATTCTTCAATCTTTCAATTTGGTCATCTTCTTGGATCCCTATCCTTCCCTCTTTATTTTTAAATCTTTACAAAAATAGCCTACTAATTCCTCTTTCCATTCTCTTTGCATTTCTGATTTCTTCTCCCAAACTTCTCTTAAATGGAATTATTTTCTTATTAATTCCATTTTTGAACCTATTTCAGCTACTGAAATTCTTAAAATTCGCATTTCAGTTTCCTCCCATCCTTCTTATATTTGGACACTATCTTCTTCAGGAAAATTCTCTACCTCCCCAGCTTATCATTCCCTTTTACTTCTTCAAATTTCCTACTCCTCTCTTTGTTTTCCCATCAACTTTTGGAAAAATACTTGGAAATTAAACTTAAGTGATTGTCTCAAACTTTTCATTTGGAAAATTGCTTGGAATATCATTCCCACTACTTCTAGCTGCTTCGCTTGCAATCTCTCTTTATATAGATCGTTTCATACTTGAAGGAGATTGGCTCATTTTTATTATGGTTCTACATAATCCTCTCATCATTCAAGAGTACTAGAGAATTTCTTCTCTAATTTCAAATATTAATTTCAAATATTACTAGAGAACCACCCCTTTTGTAGCTTTGTTCAAAGTCTTTTCTTTTATTGCTCTTTTGAATTTTATGTACCTACAAAATATATATACAAGCAGATCAATGGCAACCCTCTCATTTATTACCCTCCGAATTTTCATAGAATAAATCCATTACTGATTATTACACTCATATTTTTAAGAGAATAAAGAGAAAAATATTAAATAGCCCATTCAACTAACAGATGATTTTAAAATAGATCTATGAATTTTTAAGTGTGCTAAAGTGACCTATCAAACAATTAAGTTGTGCTAAAAAGACAAATTTTTTCAATAATACTCTTATTATCTTAGAAACTAAAATAAAAAATTAATAAAAAAAACTATTTTTTAAACAAAAAAAGGAAAATAAAAAAGGAGGGGGGGGGTGGATTAATAAAAAATAAAATAAAAATTATTTTCTTAAAATAAATACAAAATCAATCTCTGTAATTGGCCTAAATTACAAATCGATTATTGCGGTATAAAAATAATTTAGATGTCATAATAGTAAGCCAAAATAACAATTTAATTCCTACAGTCAAAACACATTATAGATTTCCTTAGTGTTCCTGTCAGTACCAATAAAATGATGACATGCGTTACTCTTAGTAAAAAAAAGGAAAAAATACAAAATTATTTCATGTGGTTTACCTAATTTATAATTAACCATCTATGTCAAATTCTGTCAAAACACTTGACAGATTCCGTTAGTGTGCGATGTCAGTGTTAATAAAATGGCGACATGTGTCATTGTTAATAAAAAATAAATATATATAAAATATGTAAAACTAAAAGTTAACTAAATTATAAATTTAAAAAAATTAAAATCTTTTAATTAAAAAAAATAAATAAATAACCAAGGGGTGGCTCGATAGGCACCCCCATTGGCGGCTGGGGGTGAGTCGTCACCACCCTCAAGGGCCATCACTCACTTCGGGTGGTGCACGACCACTCCTGGCCACCCCTAGCCAAGGGGTGACTACCGAGCCACCCATTAGTTTTCTTTTTTCTTTTAATTAAAAAATTTTAATTTTTATAGTTTTTAACTTGATAGATTTTTTTTTTTTGTTTAAAAAAATACTTCTCTAATTTTTTTTTTTTTTTTAAAAATAGTTTTTAAAAGAATAATGGTATTATAAAAAAGAGAAATGCTTGACAATACACTCCCATCCCACTCCTATCCGACCTTTGTCTTCATGGACCAATAATATTGTTAAAAAAATTAGGGTTCCACTACACTCTATCTACTATCTCTCACATTATTGGTCTATGTAGACAAGTGTGTGATAGGAGTGGAATGTGAGTGTATAGCGAAACATTTTTCATAAAAAAAAAAAAAAAAGTGGCATGTTTGGCACACTCTGGTAATTTGATGTGTCACTTTAGCACAATTAAAAATTCATGTGTCTATTTTAAAATCGGCTATTAGTTAATAAATCTCTTTTATATTTTTTTTCGAGAATAAACTTATGCATACTAACTCAACGAAAATGTATGTGAAACGAACTCCGAATGAAAAGAGGTATTTTCTCATTTATAATATAAAATAATTTAAATTTAGGGTTAAACACCTTATTGGTACCTGTGGTTTGAAAACTTTACTTTTTGTCTCCTGTGATTTCATTCATATCACAGATAATACTTGTGGTTTGGGAAAAGACGGACTTGATACATTTGTCTATTTTTATATCTAATATTTAACGGCCTGCCACGTGTCAACCACTGAGTGTTGACACGTGGCGCAATATAAAAAAAAGAAAAAAAATCTTTAAAAATTAATTAAAAAATAATAATAAAACTTCGATTTTTTTTTTTAAAAAAAGTTAAAAAAAAAAGGAAGGGTGACTAAGCTACTCTTATGGCCAAAGAAAACAAAGAAAAAGGAAAAAAAAAAATTGTGAGGGTTTTGGCCATTGGGGGTGGTCGAATAGCTCCCAAGGGTCACGAGAATAGTTCGGTCACCTCAAAAGTCAAAAAGAATAAAAATAAAATAATTATATATATATAAGAGATTTTTGGCCATTGGTGGTAACCACCCCCAATGGCCAAAGCCACCCTCATGGGCCCACCTCTAAGGGCCGAAACCCTCACTTTTTTTTTTTAATAATTTTTTTTTACTCTTTGTCCATAAGGGTGCCCAAGCCACCCCCATTTTGCCCAAAAAGAGTGCATAGCCACCTTTTTTTTTTTTTTTTTTTTAAGTTTTATTAATTTTTAAGGATTTTTAATTTTTTTTTATATTGTGCATGGAGGTTGACACGTGGCAGACCGTTAAATATTAGATGAAAAAATAGACGGAGGTATCAAGTCCGTCTTTTCCTAATCCATAAGTACCATCTGTGATATAAATGAAAATAACATAGGGCTAAAAATAAAATTTCTAAAATATAGGTATTAATAAAGTAGTTAACCTTTAAATTTAAATTATTATTTTTAAATTAAATTAAAGAATTGTTTCTTTTATGATTTCTTAAAATATAATTATTTAATATTAATGTGATGATATATATCAGTGTGTCTTGTCACATTCAGACGATAATTAAAATCCAACCCCAAATGTCAAAACACCTGTCTCCTCCAATCAAAACCAGCTGTGATCACACGTTTCGAACCCTCGTGTAACAGTATCATTCCCCTACTTTGAATAATCGAGCGGTGGGCCCATTCGTGTTTTGCGTTTCGTCCAAGCAAAAGGAAAGAGGATAGAAGCAGAGCCCAGGATTCTGAGGCGAAGACCGCCGACTGAAGGTCCGTAGTCACCCCCTGTTTGTTTACGCCGTTCGTATCGGTCAATCCATCCGATTCCTCTCTGTTTCCTTTGAGTTAGGACTTTTCTCCTGAAAATCGAACCCTAACCTCCAAAATTTTCACTTCTCGCAAGGTAATTTTGGTTTCCTCTCTCGATCTCCCTCTGACTCCCGAAATTTCTGCTCTCTTGTTGCCTGGCAGGGTTTTGAGCATTTCGGAATCGATTTTTTTCTTTGTATGGGTTTGATTCTGTTATTTGTTTAATTTTTTGGACTTTTGTGTTCGGAGGCTGATTTTGCGCTCAAATCGAGCGGATCGGGGCCGGTTCTGGCTGATACGAGTTTATGGATCGTTGTTGTTGACTTTTATCAGTTTTAGAATTGATTCCGATGAAATTTTTCTTGTTTTACTGGATATTTTTGCGCGTTTTGCTGAGAGATTGTTGTTTTCTTTCTTTCTTTCTTTGCACAAAAATACGTGTGTTTGATGCGTAAATGTTTTCGTTCTGTTTCTCTTTTTTTTTTTTTTGGTTTGCAAATATAGTTTGTTTGGAATTTGTGTTCGGAGGCTGATTTGTCGTTCAAATCCGGACAGATCGGGGCCGGTTCTGACTGATACGAGTTTTTGAGTCGTCGTTGTTGACTTATATCAGTTTTAGAATTGATTTTGGTGAAAATTTTTCATTTACTGCAAAATTTTTGTATTTTCAAGTTTGCATAGAAACGTGTATTTGATCTTTAACACACGGATTTTGTTCTCTTTTTTTTTTCTCAGTAAAACGAATTAATATGTTGAAATTGTGATGGGTTGTAAAATTGGTTGCAGAGAAACTCGAGGAAAAGAAAGGGAAATTTAAATTTCACATCTTGTAATCCCTCGTGCTTTTTTTAGGTTGTAAAATTCGAGTTCTGCTGACAAAAAGTGTGATTTTAAACCAAATCATAAAAAATGTTTTGTTTGGGTGTGCAATTTTATAAGAAAAATTATGATTGGAAAAACGTAGACAAATATGTCTTTTCAAATCCCTGGCTAGGGTCTACGTTTTTTTTTAAAACACATTATTTTAAAAGTTTAAATGCCATTTTACTAAACGCTTAATTACTTTTTTAAAAATTGCGTTTTAAAATTTTTATTTTTAAATTACACGTTTGAAATTGCAAATCTAAACGGTTTCTAAAAAAGGTTTTGTTTGTTATATCTTTTTCTTTGCACTTTTTGTTCTCTGTTTTTAAGACAAAAACATTAGCGTTGTTTCGTAACATTTTTTCCTTCTCCTTATTTTCTCTTTTCAAAACAAAAACATTAACAAATAACTCAATACACTAAACATTCAAAACTACTCTCACTTTGATGTCACATTATAACACTTTAAACAAAAAACGCTTTCTAAAAAGCATTAGCAAGCAGAGGCATTAACATATAACTCAAAACACAAAACACTCGTAAAATATTTAAAACTACTTTCACTTTTATCTTACATTAAAACATTTTTTCAAACAAGAAAAACATTTAAAAAAATTAACCAATGGAGCCAAAGACTTATGAATAGAAATAGTTGAAAACAAGGGTATGCTTGTTAATGTGTCTTGGTATTTTTTTTTTCTTGGATTGAAAAAGTATTCTGACGTGTATGAAGGTAGAACATTGTTTTTAAAAGTGTTTCTTGGTGGGGTTTACATTTGAAAAATGTTTTCTATATAGTATATCTGAGAAACCCAAACACTTGCTTATCCTGGGAAAACCCAAACAAATGTAGAGCTTTATTTGTAATAAAGAAAAAAAATTAAAAGGAGAGAAAAAAAAAAGAGGTCTCCACTAATCTCTCTCTCTCTCTCTCTCTAATTTTTAAGTAACGCTTAGCTCTACAATAGTTAAACACCTGTTTTGTCAAAATATTCTTTCAACTACTTTACTATTTTTTTTTTAAAAAATAACAAATTAGCTGTTACATCTTCAAAAGGTAAGCACATGTTTTGTCAAAATATTCCTACAACAAGAGGAATAATATAGATTTATAATTTTTTTTTTCTTTTTTGAGGAGTGAATTGAGTTTTCAAAATATTCCTACAACAAGAGAATAATATATAGATTTATAAAAATTGTTTGTTTGTTTTGTTTTGTTTTTTGTTTGTTTGTATTTTTTGTTTTTGTTTTGAGGAGTGAATGGAGTTTTGAGTTGTTGGTTAATATATTTGTTTTGAGAACAGAAATTGGAAAACAAAATTGAAGTTGAATGTTAATTTTTTTATTTGCTGGTCCTCGTTATCTATATTTTTTCGGCATGTAAACTGAGCAATAGGGCTTTTAATTTCTGTTTTGGGTTAATAATTTGAAGATGTGCTTTGGGTGTTTGTTTTGTGCAATACTTTTAGTTTCATCTTTTGTTAAATATTTGATAATATAAGTTTTAGTTTATAGCATTATTTATTGTCACCGAAATTATCCATTTGTGTGGGATTTAAGTGTTGAGACATTATTGGATGGATGCTATTATTAGGAGCAGAGCTGTTTGGGGCTGTAGAGTAAATAAGGAAGTGGCGTTTCTTCTTTGAGTTTGATAGAGTTAATGGAGAGCATGAAGGTGTACATCAAAGACAACAGCAGTGTTGGGTATGTGTTATTCTTGTGGTTAATATTTATACAGATATGTGAATTTTCTTGATTTTTTAGCAGCCACGTTGACTTTTTAAATCCAACATTTGCAGTATGTTGACTTTCATTAATTGGCGTTTGCATCTAGTTTGTTGCTTCTGTTTGTACATAATATTTTCCTGACTCTGGTCTAAAAATACAACCTTGTGAAACCAAAGTGTTTGGCTTGAAGATTGGTAGTTGATAAAATGTTGTAGAGTAATGAACTATGCATTACACACATCAATATACGATGCATTAATGGTCGAGTCTAATGAATGTGGGTGTGCATATATATATATATATATATTTGAGATTTGATTGTTTAAGATTGTAGATAAGGTTATAGGATGTAATATAAATAGTTCATTTTCATATAATAAAAAATCTAATATGATTTATTACAAATTCAAGGTTGATAAAATTTTTATCATTAAATAAAAATTTGTTTATCTATCGAATGATAATTTTTTTTTTGAGGAATGGGTAAATTAATTGTTTCCATTAAAAACAATGAACAAGTTTTAATTCCTTCGTATAATAAATGAAGTTTGAACATATAATGCTCAAGCTCGGTTCATCCTTGAAATAAAATTAAATGATCGAAAATTAAACATTTAATACTCGGCTTGAGTCAGCTTAATTATAGCTCTATATACCGCCGCTGCCACTGCCACTGCCACCACCTCCAAAATGCTACTCTTATCTCCTGCTGGAATACCGCACTCCCCCATTCTTCCTTGATCGCAGTAGTACCACATGAATCAGAGCCATGATACCACAGCCACTCTATGAGCACACTGTCTTGTCTCCTGTCTATTGATTCGTGTATCTTTTTTTTGATAAGTAAAAATTCATTAAAAAGCGCAGAGGGGCGCAACCCTAGAACACAGGAAGTATACAAATGAGTCCCTAATTAGAGGACCGAAACGAACAAGAAAGTAAAAAATTAGCGTACGGCATACTACCCAAGCTATGCTCCGACACCCAAAGATATAACATATTAAGCACATTTCTACAAAGAGCCCCAACCTGAACCTCCACATCCTCAAAAAGTCTAGAATTTCGTGTATCTGTTTCAGGATTTCATTAATTTACAGACATACTCTAATATTTTGGTGGTGGGTTAATATATGTTGGTTTATATATGATGGTTATCTATGGATCACCTAATTTTTGCCAAGTTTTTATTTTTATTTTTATTTATTTATTTTATAAATTTGAGAAACATGATAATATATGTCATCTTAGATATTCTAACTAGTTTCTATTTTTCAGGGTTTGCCAATTATCTGAAATGGAACAGTTACTTTGACTGGTTTAGAGCTAGAGTTGTACTTTTCTTGTATAGTTAAGCTTTTAGATTTAGACTTGCGCACAGATATTGATCAAGTAGTTAGAAATGGAAGCGAAGATCGCAAAGGCGTTGGATAGAAGCAGGAGAGTTGTGCGGGACTCAAAAAGAAAGCGGGTAACCCAGTCTGCTAACTATTTGAATGGAGTTAACCGAACAATGTCACCACAGTGGCACCCCTCAGATATGTCACAAAATAAGCTTGCCAAGCGAAGGAAATTGGATGGGTGTAAAAGCAAGCTCAAGAGCTATGGGTCTAATTTTGGAAGATCCTTAAACATATGCTATGAAAATTTTAGGAAAACTGGCACGCCAAAGCGTTTACTGTTTAATCAGAATGGCAAATGGATTGATTTTCCTCGGGGTATTGTTGATATGGTTAGAGGAGATTTTCAGGTAAAGAAGGCTGCTATGGAGGTTAATTTAAAAGGGCATCCTTTCCTGCTTGACTTTTTGCATATGTTTCGGATGGACTTGAAAACAGGTTCACGGCAACCCATTGCTTGGATTGATGAAGCAGACAGCTGCTTCTTTCCAGAAATTTATGCGGATGACAATGAACTCTCTGATTTCCGTCAACCTGAAAGTGGGAAATATCAAGACCCAGTGTTTGAGGAGTCCAATGGGTCTCATGAGATCAAGCTGCAGCTGGAAATCCAAATAAATGGAGTGGATCAATCTGAGCTGAAGGAATGTAGTGGGGAGTCAAATGCTCTAGTTAAGCATATCCAAATCAATCATAAACCGGCTAACAACCAATATGTTATAGATGTTGAGGATAGTTGCAATAGAGAACCTGATGCAAAAATTGCTGAGGCTGTTGAGGAAAATAAACAGATGGATGCTGATTTAGTCACAGCAGCTGTATATAAAAATGAATTTGATTGTGATTCTGTGCAGAAGATGTTCCTTACGGGTATGAGTGCTTTTGGTAGTGCTGACATTGTTGAGATATACCCTTGCTCAAGTACTTTGATGCAAGCTCGTTTTGAGCTTTTCCAGAAGCAGGTAGAACTAACCCAAAATTGTCGTGGGGATGCAAATGTTCGATATGCTTGGCTTGCTTCATCTAAAGAGGAGCTGCCTACAGTAATGACACATGGTCTTGGTTATTGTCGACCTTCAACAATTAAGTCCATGTATGGCATTGGTATTCATCTTACGGCTGCTAACAGCCCTTACACCAGGTTTGGAATTATATTTTCCAGTCTACTAATTAAAATATACAATTGAATTGGTAAATTTTATATTTGTAGCAAGAATGATAAGAACTTTGTGCCATAAAGGGAAACCTTTATGGTGTTGTGCTAGCAACCTCCACGGGAGAAGTTAAGGCTTTTCTGTGGCCTGTGGGTTGTCCCCTTTTCTGACTGCAGCTGGCCACCTCTTCTTCTGGCAGTTTCTCTTTTATCAGTTTAAAAAAAAAAGAGATAAATCTGGCAATGTATTCCACTACATTAAGGTTTGTATAGTTACCTCATAGTGGTAGGTGTTCCTTTGTATTACTTTGAATGTTCTTTCGCTAAAGGTGAGTCAACCTGGGTTGTTGCCTCTCCAGGACTTGCACTGGGCTGTGGCTACCCAACTGACTATGAGTAGCAAGAGGCTGTATTAGCCTTGTATTGTTGGACATCTCTTCCTTCATTTTTGGTGTGCTCCTATTTGCTCAATGGTTTAACTCTGTTACTTTGAGGATAGAAAAATCTTGTCATGAATCTGATTGTTATTCATCTTTTTGTTACTGTTTGTTATTCTTTCCATCACACAATAAATGGAAAGTTACAAATGACATGCATTTTAAAGAAACAAGCACCCTTCCTAAAAAATGCCCTTAAATGAACCAAGAAAAGTGGGTTCATTTTTTTTTAAATAGATAGTTTAAAATGTACTTGGTTCAAATTTAAGAGTAATATGAGGAGTTAAATGGATGAATAGTTCCATCTTTGGAATTGTGTTGATTTTGTGACTTCTTAAAAGGAAAATTACCTGATCTACTGTGGGTCAAAGGGAGCGCATTGTGCTGCTTTCCTTAAGAAACACATGGGATTCACTACCATGGATTGTTTTTATTTCACCATATTACTTGACAAAAAAAAAATTTCTTATGGTCATTTCTTATTGTCAACATCATATTGCTATTTATATTTTAGTTATTTTTCTGATGTCGTCAGAGAAGAATTTAACTTTTGTTTTGATTACAGTGCAAGTAATTGTGATATTGACGAAAATGGGGTACAACACATGGTATTTTGTCGAGTGATAATGGGAAACATGGAGGTTGTTGATCCTGGAACTAGACAATACCGTCCTAGTGGCATGGACTCTGATAGTGGAGTGGATGATCTTGAAAATCCAAAGTTTTATATAATCTGGACTATGAATATGAACACGCACATTTTTCCAGAATTTGTTGTCAGTTTCAAGATCTCTTCCGAAGCTGAAGGTGAATTATCTCTCCTTTATCGTGCTATTTAGTTTCATGATTATTTCACTTTTCCTTGACATAGTGTTAGAACTTGTGTTCTTGCAGTATATAACTTCCTTTTTCCTACTAGCTAGGTGGTTTCTCTTGTATACTCCCTGTGTACCTGGAGGCGCCTTAAGCTTTTTATGATATCTCAATTACTTAGAAAAAAAAATATGATGGACATGCTACCTATGCAATTGATCAGAACTGAACTAGTTGATCAGTTACCCAATTTCTGATTCAAACTCATGTGGAGAAAGTTTAGTAGTATTTAGTTTTAGGAAACAAGGCTTCATCCATGGATCGTGGATATCTCCTCTTGGTTGGGCTTTGTTACATTCAAGAGATTATTCTTCACTGCAACTACTGTTCATTGAGATAGCCTGCTGTGTCTTCTGCGGATGCTGTATGGATGCCATGATTTTTTTCTTGGATTTTATTAGTACTTGAGCACTAGTACTTTATGTTGTCCCTACAGGGCATTTGATTAGGAGTGAGATGAAGCATGATGTTTCAGGGATTACTACAACTTGTCATGTGCCTCATGGCCAACGATTAGAGTCTCCAGCAGTTGATGTGGTAGGTGTTTAATTTAATAGATGGTTCTTGGTTTTGTTTATACTTATGTAGGATTTTTATAATGTTATTAGATATGGTTTTTTTGATAAATGAAATAGAAAGTTATACTTAGTATATTAAATGCTAAACCAACAAATTATATTGCTTTCAAGAACGAGCAATACTTGGATGCATTAGAAATCCAGAATGAGAAAGCGTTGCTTGAAAATAAGTGGATAGTAAACACTTTATTACTTTCATGTATTCTTTGTTGTCAGTTTCAAGATCTCTTTCAAAGTGACTTGTATTATTTTGAAAGCAGTATGACAGCTTTAAAAATTCATGTGAAGAAGCTTGCATCTAAATTATCAAAAAGACCAAAAAAAAAAAAAACTGACAACAAAGTGAAGAATAATACTCTTGTATTCATTGTGTTAACTAGATACTTGTGTGTGTGTGTAGTTGAGGTATTTAATTTTTAAGACGCATGTCTGCTGTTGCAAATTGTTTCTCCTGTTGACTTTTAAAAAATAAAAAAATAAAAAATTCCCTTATCCAAAAGAGTATTTTCTTCTTAACATTGTTATTTTGATTGCTTGTTTAAGCTGAAAAAATAATTGCTGTCATATTTTTTTTTTCTGTTGTGGTCAAGATTTTCAAATTCGTGCAGGTGTTTGATTAAAAGCACCTTTACTACTCTTGGAGTCCCTTTGACTAAGGATCTTTCCAGCACTTATTTTGTGCACCCTAGTAGCTTTAGGTGATTGTTGCCATGCAAATTGTTCCCCTGATATTTGAAGCATAGACTTTTGACTATATTGGAGAATGCATGTATTTGATCTTTGAACCATTGTATGAGATTTCAGTAACCTTTGCTTTCTCAGAGATCATGAGTTAAATTACTTTGTGGTTGGGATTATTTGTGCAGATGTCAGTGATGATTCTTTTTAGAGTTTGCAGCATTTGAATTATTATTATTATTATTATTTTGTGCGCGTGCGCAAATTTGCAAATCCGCTTGGATGCCTTTGACAAATTTAATTTGTTCTCTCTTAGGAGAGCATAAGTCAACCAATTTCAGATTCTGGGAGATCTGGGGGGAAAGCTGCCAGCCTGGGCTCAAGCACTACAAGAGCTCCTAAATCTGCTTGGATGCCTTTCACAATGTTGTTTGATGCTATCTCGGATAAAGTTCCTTCTACAGATATGGGAAAAATTAGTACGCATTATGAGGAGTTCAGGGTACGCATAGTCTTCTGTTTTATTAAATTATCTTCTACTAGTTGTATGTAATTTTTTTTTTTTGAATATATATCAGGCAAAGAGCATAGGTCGTGATGAATTTATCAAAAGGTTGAGATTGATAGTTGGAGATCCTTTGTTGCGGGCTACAATCACAAATCTTCAATGCAAGGTATGATTGGTGTTTCTGTAATTCAGCTGGTTTGAAACGTTCTTTATGTGCACTTGGGCTATGCAGTGATTACTTATTGCAAGCAGTATTTTCATTATGGGTATTCAAAATTTCGAGCTACTATGAACTGGAGAGTGGAAATGCTATTCGTAAAAAACAAAAGGATTTGAAGGGTTCTAATATTTGACTTCATCTCATTCTTTGAACAGAGGAAATGTTTTAGTTGTTCTGAGACAAATTTATTTGTCCGATACTTATTGTCAAGCTAGGTCAACTGCTATTAGTTGTTTTTGGTGTGATTTATTTGTTGGTAGGCTTCATTTGCTTTTCTCTTTCTACTTAGGTGTTTCCTTGTATATCGCCAGCGTATCAAGGGATGCCTTGCGCTTTTTTTATGAGATTGGTTTCTTATAAAAAAATTTTTTTTTTTAAAAAAAAAAGAAAGAAAAAAAAAAGAATTTAAATTATTTGCGTATTTTTTATATTTTAAAAAATCTGTTAAAGGCATGACTTTCAGATTTGATTGTAAATGACATCTGAATGATTTGTAATTTGCTGTGCATGATTAGCATTTTGTGGACATTTCCTATGGTGGTTGGACAAAAATATTGATCAAGCATAAAGTCATTGAGTGGTGTAAACTAGAGCATTCTTTTTTTTTTCTTTTCTTTTTTTGTTGTCTTTTTTACCTTTTTGATTGAATGGCAGTGGTAAGCCAAGTAATGGATATTGCCCATTTTGCCCATGAAGGCCGGTGACCGGTTTTGATGTAAGCTATTCAGCTGTAGATGATGTAATTGATCCTTCATCGATGTTATTGAAAGGGATTTTGGTTAGTAGTATAGCAAAGGACTGAAGTTACAGGACAATTATGGCTGAGACTTGATTTAGTTTACAGATCACAGATAACATACAAAGTTAGTGGTCATTTGTGCATTTTCTTCCCAAGTGTCAAATGCAGCCTTTTGAGCCACTATTTAAGGTCCATTAATTTGACTTCATATTCCGCCGGAGTCATTCCAATTTTAATATAGTAATTCGTATCTTCTTGCTGGCTGATGTAGGTACCATCGGAAGTGCTAGAAAAGGTTGCGGATACTAAAAATGCGTCGACATGAAGATGGGTCTGAGACCTGTGTTTTTAAATGCCAGTAGTTTTCGTTTTTTGTTTATGTTAAAAGCTCTCTTACATTTTAAAGTTAAACATGGGACTTGCTGACGCAGTGACGCTTCCGCAAGTTGTGTAGCTTTTGAATTATGTTTGTGTATGGTGTTGCCAAATGTGGATTATATTGTTTTTGAGCGTGGATTAGTTGATATTTCGTTTGTGTTGGTAATTGTCTCCTGCCTTAAGTGGCACAGATATCACTGACGAAGAGTCAAAGAGTGCTCCTAAATCTCTCGTCTGAACTTACAACGGATTCTTTTTGGTATTCAACGGGGTTCCGGGTTCACGGACCTGCATCGGGCTATAGGTTCGTGTTCAGAATTATGGCTGGGAAATTCTTCTTCTAAAGCTGCATTGTTCTAGTTATTTCATTAATAAAAACATGTAAATTTGCAGGAGAGATGGTGAAGGTAGCGTTGCCGTATATTATATATCTGCATATGGTGCTTTCAAATTTTTGGTATGATTATTTGATAAATGCCCTTTTTTTTTTCAAAAAAAAAAAAAAAAGAAAAAAAAAAAAAGAGTATCAAGGGAAGAATGGAATTAAGGAAGAAAGTTTTGTTTTCTATTTTTATACAGAGCCAGTTAAAATGCATAAATAAACCTTCATTTCAATCTCAAAACTAATAAAAAAGAATGTTTTTGTTCTTTCTCCTGTTACTGATCGAACATCAACAAAATTTAAACGTCATACAGACTTATATTGCACTAGGAGGTACATTATTCCCGGCTGATGGATCCCAACCAGGGGGCTTGATGTTTGGCCAATCACCGCGACACCCCAGCCTTATATAGAGGCTCTTCCTACCTTCCAAAATTGCAAAATTTCATTATGATTATTAGTTAGCAATTGCAACTGAGTGATTCTCAGCTCTATTTACTCTCAGATGAACTATGATTATCTCTTAACATTTTCTTTGGGGGCTAACTTTGTGTTAAACAGGTATTGCATCGAAGGCCCCATCAGATTGAGTAAAAGCAAGAAAGGGTGCTGCATGCATCAGTTATAGCAGATGCCCTAAATATACAAGTTTCCCAATATACTCTATAATAATAAAAAATTGACAAAAAGTAAGAAAGAGAAAAAAGAGTTGGTTGGTAGAATAAAATGATAAAAAGTAGGAAAGAGTGAAAATGAGTATTTAATTGATATAAGGAAAGATAAGAAAATCTATTGTAAAATATTTTTTTTATAGCGAAGCAAAAAGTAATTTTGTTCTCTAAATTTAGGAAAAATAGTTGGGTAATTGCTACTAGTACTCTTACCAACATTCCCATATTTTTTAACATCTCATATTATGACACAAACTAAAGGGTGATACCAGGTTGCTGCCCGCTAAGTAGAGAAATTCAACCAAACTAAGAAAGTTAAGACTCTTACAGTCCACAACATGAATTCACGTTTTTTTTTAGTGTCTGCTCTCATAAATCAAAGTAACACATTTTCCGTCTCATTATGTGTCTTTTTAATTTGCACTTGGAGTGCCAAAAGTTCTGCCCTACATAATATATTACAAAAGGAGTACGATTTAGGAGAAATTGTTTGAGTATGATTTAGGAGAAATTACAAACAATGTCATCATAAGCGTTAAGTTCAGGTTTCTTTGTATTAGGTCAATAAATGAATAGAGTTGCTCGTGAATATGCTCGAAATCGATTCATTTACTAAACGAATTGAGCTTGAGCATATTTGTAGACTCATTTATTAAACAAGCTAAATATGCCATAACTCGACTTGACTTAGATTAGCCTCGTGAGCAAAGCTCGTATAAGCTTGACGCAACTTGTTAAGTTCGTTTATATATATATAATGACCTCATTGGCCTGTTTAAAAAACTTTTTAGCCCAGTTCTAAATTTAGGCCTGCTCACCAGTGGAAAGAAGGTGCCCCACCGGAGGTGAAACTACCCCTGCCTTTGGGGACCAGGATCCTCTCCAGTTGAGAGAAATTGGAGAGGAGCCGGTCCTTTATACACAGAGGCATTTTTGTAATTTCACAAGCCGATCTTTTATACACAGGGACTTTTATAATTTCACATGGTGTGAAATTATAAAAATACCCGTGTATAAAGGATCAATTCCTCTTCAGTTGAAAATTAACTGGAGAGGATCCTGATGGTGACTTTGAAGGGTTTGAAGGGTTTTGGCTCCCACACAATTTTAGAAATGTCACAAAAATTTGAGACTTCCGTCTAAATTTTATGTATTTTTATGAAATGGACCCCTGAAATTATTTGTTACCTCTTTTTTTTTTTTTTTTTTTTCCTTGCAAACATTACTGTCTTTTAATAAAACTCATGGCCCCCAACAAAAATATAATAAAGTACACGCCACCCTATGCACACACGTCTACCCTTTTCTTTTGAAAGCTGCCCCTCATACTGTGACTCTGGCATATCTCTCTACTTTCTTTCCCCATCACATTTGTCATCTCTTCCTCCCCATCTAAGAAGACTAAGATATGCTCCCAACCCCTTGTTATACTTATTATTATTATTATCAAAATATATATATATATATATAATAAAAAAAAATAAAACCTTGAAGATAGTATTTTATGTTCCGAAATTAGCAGTTTTTTCAGTCTCCAATAAAAAGCGCCACTTTATTGCAAATAGTTCCCTTCTTTTGTGAGAATTTCCAGGTATGTAATCAAATCTTCACTTTGATTTATTTTCCAAGTTACTATTAAGTAACAAAATTATCTTATTTATATGTGTAAACTTTTATATTTAGATTGCTTTTTTAAATTAATGTGTTAAAAATTGATTACGCAACCGGATGTGAGAATAGTGGATGAATGATTATTTAGTTACGTATATAGAGAAAGATATATTAAAGCCTATCAACAATAAAATCATGCAGTAATTTCAAAAGTCGAGAACAAAATAAATTAATGTTAAATGTGCAAAATATAAATTGCAAGTTATATTTATATGTTTTAAACGATAATTAAATTTTGTTGAATTATTTATTTATTTTATTAGTTATATATTTAATATCTTTTCTCAAATCAATCTTTTAATTGTGCCCCACTCCCAAAAGAAAAAGACAACAACTTAAATTAACACAATCTGACATTCAAATATATATTAAAAAAAGAAAAAGAAAAAGAAAAAGTTGGGTGGGGAGGGAACGCAACAAAGCAGAGAACAAGTATATTGGAAAGAACCAAAGAGAAGCATGACACGTGCATAGAATTGACCTAATCAGCGATAAAAGGTTGAGTGATAGAGAGCACTTCTCTTTTCCAACTCTAATATCCATTAGTGCAATAAAAATCCTGTTTAACCCTAAGCAATATATACTTTGCGGAAAAACCCCTGCCTCAATGACTTTGAAACTAAGTCAAAATTGTTTATTTGAAGCTTTGTTTCTACAGCCAATATCTAAGCTGCAGTTGGCAATTGAGCTACGTAAGCATTTTTTAAGGTTGAACAACTGGCCTTTTTATTTTATTTTATTTTTTATTTTAAAAGAGTTCCAAATACATACTTTAGCTGTTGGACTCAGTAGCATTGGCTTTTAAGCTCCTTTAATTTTGACTTGGTACTTCTTTTGATAAATGTTGCCAATCCAGATCATTGTTTAAGACAGAAAATAACAGCAACAAAGGTCATTTAAGTAGGATATGGGCCATGTGGCCTTTGAAAACCTCTGAGATATTAGAGACTTTCTGTACACAATTTTGACCACAGAAATGGCTGGTGAGGTTGGAAGGAGAAGACTTTCCCACCTTTCATATTGGCGTAAAATGTACGCCATTTATATTGACAATCTATTTTCTTTTAAAAGTGATTCTTTTTTTTTTTTCCTATGAATGAGTTTGACCCAAGTGGAAAGAGGAGGAGATCTGAACTAGTAACCTTTGTTTCATGAGGAATAATTACTTAACAAAACAGAGGTTTTACTTATCACATTAGTGTTCTATGTATATGCATATGAAAACGAGGTCATCTTTGTTGTAATTACTGGTAAAAAGGGCGCAAACATGGAATGGTAATATGATAAATGAGTACCTGGAAGTTTCTTGTCTGACAGAACTAACTGTTTAAGGGCACTCAAGGATGCCTGGGCCACACTTTTGGTATGATCAGTGTCCCAACCCTGAAGCTTGACAACCACGTCTGCGTTTGAGTAACCTAGTCTAGCATCTTGCATTTGCCTCCTCGCCTCCTCCTTCGCCGAATCTTCATCTGCATTGAACACTATCAACAACCATTCTGATTGAAAATTAAGTGCACAATATGACGTAAAAAAATCTTAACTACCGAGGGTGAGGGATATTATCTGGGCTTCAAACATGAAATTGCACATTCACTGTGGGCCACAATCCATGCAAAGAAAGGGCCCACTAACAAAGGGATTTGAAAGCAAAAATCAACAAAGGATATTACAGGACAAATCTGATTTCAGAGACTACTCTTGAACTGAACTCACTCAGAGGATGATAGGCTAGACATAATGTAGTTACTTCTATGCTGAACATGAACTCCAATTTGAGAATGCAAGATTCATGGAATTTAGTTGTATGTATCCAATCAGACCTTTGGATGTTAGTTTTCCATTAGAGGCCTCAGTAATTGTATGTAAGATGTGCTACAGTCACCGATCAATTCATCACATGATTCATGGCACATAGGGGAGAGGACAGCGAGGCAGCTTCTAGCAACATACTTCCTAGGCGAGGAGACACAAAAATCCTAAGATAATCAGAGGAAGTTTATAGAAAATCAATGTACACCCACTGACTTAGAAGTTTAAGGCAGTTTCTTTGACAAAGAATGCTAAAACCATGTTCATGATACACTGGTGAAAATGTGAAAAACTGCTTCGATTGGGTTAGAAACAAGTATGAATAGTTTGTAAGACTTAGTGCCTCTGTGAGCATGTGTAGACCACAGAAACCTCAATTTGATTATATTGGTTTGGTAGATGATACTTTGTGGTAGCTTGCATTAATGAGGAAACAAGCAGAGGGTAAGATTTGTGAATCTTTGAGGTGGCCATCATCATCACTAGATATGGTTTCTTGGTAATAATGGGAACAGGCTCTCCAAAGGCTTAGGGAACAATAATCTTCTAGCAAAAGACTCATGTCAAGCATGGAAAAACAACTCTTTTTGTTTCTTCTTTCTTTTTATGGCCTACACTTTCCTCTCTTTCTTATAAAAATGCTTTCATCAAATCTTGACCATCTAAATTTTTTTGATAAGTATAAACTGACTTTATTAAAAGCGTCAGACGCCCCTTAGTACACTGGCAGTATACAAGAGAAAACGCAAAGCTGGAAATCGAAAAAAAACAGCCCAAAAAAAGAAAGAAAGAAGCCCACCAAACAAACCCACGAGAACCTAAACCTACAAGAACAAAGAACCCCAACCCAATCCTCAAGGAACACACAAGAAACCCACCCAAAACCCACAGGAACCAACACCCGTAGCCCACAAACAACCCACAAACTACAGAACCTGAGCCTTTCCTCTTCTACTCCTAGAAGGCACACTCGCACCGTCGTAGTTTATGGAGCTCTTCAAATTCTGCAGTTCTCTCCTTCCTTTGATCTTATACCGCTTCCCCATACTACCCCGATGAAAATCTTCCTCAATGGCATCCAACAAAGCCAAGGCCGAATCTTCATCCTCAGCACCATCCGACTCCCACTCCAAATGTAAGTCGGGAGGAATAATGCCCAATGGGTGAGGAAAGTCACCTTCCTCTCCCTGATCCCACAAAACAATCTCCCTAGATGGGCTAAACCCTACCGGCCACTCCTGAGATTGGATCAAGCCAATTGAGTTGGGAGTCTCACCCTTGTCAATGGTCATCGATTTGCAGCCGCTCAAGGGGGAGGGAACTCTCGGGAGAAGGAACCCGCGTCGTAGCCCCACTCCCCCACTTGGCATCGGCAGGTTCTGAGTCACAGACCCGTCCATAGCCTAAGAAGAAGTACCCAAACACTGCGTCATCGGCGAACTCAAAGCTGTCACTGCCTCATCAATCAGGGAAATATCCAACTTACTCGCTTTTGCCTTCGATTTCCGCTGATACCTCATGACTGATTTTGTTTCGGACGGGTAAATGGGAGCCCCACTGTCCACCATCACCGGAAGAGACAAACGAAACCTCTCTCCCAACGCATCTGCCCCCAAAGAGGGAAACTCAAATCCTTTAGAGTCCGAATTCAGCCCCCCAAGCAGACACGGGGTTAAGTCACAAACAGACACTTCCGCTCGCAGGTTGGGCTTCGCCACACACACTGAGGCAAAAGGATCTTCAACCACCGCCGTGCACAAGCTAGGACTTGCGCTGGAGAACTCGCCAGTATCCGACAACCCTCCACCCATGCCAGTCGTCGTCTTCACCTCCAACCTAGACCCATCTTGCCGGGCCAAACCAGGTTGAGCGGAGCAAGCCGGATTCTCCACCGGAGAAGAACCCCCCATCCACAACGAGCCTGACTTGAACACCGGAAGAGTAGAAGTCGACCCGTCCAAGGCTTCCATCTAAATTTTAACAGGATATAGGCAGTCATTTTTAAAACTGCATCTAAGCCAGATCCTTTGTATACTTGTAGTGTTCAAATATCATTGCAAGAATATCTAAACTATTATGGTAATTGTACACCATATATATCATGGTGATTTTTCTTTGACATTGGCATATTCATAACATGCATTGATATAAATGGTGTCATTAAGCGTTCAATTATTTCCCCAAAAATAACTCATGTGAACACTTTTAATGTGTGAAAGAGATATTGTACAAGTAGGGGCGGAGCCAACAGGGGCAAGAGGGGGCAAACGCCTCCTCTGACTTGCCCCAAAATTCCTTTAGCCTAGCTAAGCTTTCCCCCAGTTGCACACCCTCACTAACTCTCTCAGTGACATCAACATTACCGGCACAAGGGACTGAGGGGCGAAACTATCTGGTAAAAAATTGCATCTATTCATGCTCAATGGCTAGTGCTACCATGCCGATCATCTCAGGCCCCGGTCCCAAACCCGATGAGCTTTTAGATCTTTAGGATTAGTTTGTTAAAAACTTAGACGCGTGTATTCAATGCCTATATTGTGTGTTTCATAAAATTCCATAAAATAAAGTTAGAAAGCCTCATCATTTGGAACCTAGTCTTAAGTAAAAAAGAGCTTCACCCCAACCTACCTGGCTTTGAAACAAATACAGGCTACACATTCAAATTTTGAGTCCCTAAAAATTGTTTACGCAATGAATATTGTTAAAAATCATTTACGCAACCGAATGGAAAATCAATAGATGAATGATTGCCTGGTTACGTACACTAATAAAGATATATTCAAGACTATCAGCAATGAAGAAATCATGGAGCGATTTCAAAATATAAAAGCACGTCAAGAAAAACTGAATAAATTGACGCTAGACATGAAAAAAAAATAAAGGCATGATTGTCTCATCCATTTTCTCTGTGAATGCTCATCTGATCTAATTTGATCTGCGAAACCCTAAGAAAAGAATTCAAAAGAGGAAAACAGAGTAGGATAAAGCATGGCAGGGGCAGTGTTGGCACTGTTCCTCTTGAACATCAAAGGCCGCATGTTGATTTGGCGTGACTAGCGCAGCGGCGTCTCCGCCTTCCTACCCAAGTGCTTCTTCACCAAACTCAACGAGAATGTGGTTCTCTTCCTAAATTTTTTCTTGGTGTTTGATTTGTGGAGATTTAGATTGATTCGGTTGGTTGCTGAGAAGACAAGATTATTTGCTTTTTACGTTTTCTGGTTGTTTATGTTTCCAAGTAGTGCAAAGTGATAAAATTGGATTTAATTAGTTTAGTGGTGGTCTTGAGTTCTAAGAGATTTTCGTTTCTTATGTTTCTATGCAAATGAGAGATGCCTAAGTTCTTTCCAATAAATATGACTTCGATCAACTTGAATTGAATTTCCGAAACACAAGTGCTTATGTTCAGCGGTGAATATTTCTTGTGTTTTTTTGTAGGGATGCCGATATGTGAAGCGCTTGCTCAGATAAAGCAGCAGCCTAACATTTACAATGTGTTATATACATATATATAAATTTTTATTATTATCGGTGACACATGCCATATTAACAGTTTTCATCAAAAAATTAGAAGTCAATTGGGTGCATGGACCTATTTTTTATTTTTGCATAAGGAGCTCTTAGAACATTTTTATACCATAGGGAGCTAATTGCAAATTGACGTAACCACAAAGACTGATTTTGCATTTTTTCCTTACATTTATATGTTTTAAACGATAGTTAAATTTTTAATTTAATTATTTTGTTAGTTATATTCTTTAATATTTTAATCATTTTTTTTTCAACTATTTTTTTAATTTTACCCCCTGTGAATCAAAATCCTGTCTCTGTCACTGTATATTAGTATATCATTTATCAATTGGCATAAATTAGTTGAACACATTATTTGGCTTTCACATGTTTTTTTAAAGGCCATTTTCACACGTTAAGACTAATGTCAATTGGTGTTTGTAAATCACTATTCACTACAACCAATATTTGGGTGGTAATGCTTAATGAAAATATCATGTTGTATTCATTATATATTCATGACAAATTTATATGGATTGAAATATGATGTGAATTCTAACCATACATGTACCATCATGTGCAAAGAGTTAGGGTTCAAACTCAGAACCTCTGTTCTGGTACCATGTTAAATCATCAATTATTTCAAAAGCTTTAGTTGATAGAAAATGTGAAATTTATTTTAAATCTCATATCTTATTTTTTACTCTCTTCTCCAAAATACTCTTCCACATTTTTTTTTGTTTTACCTTTTACTTTAGTGCAAGGCCGACTACTCTCTCGACCAATTGTGTCCATATTCTTGTGTATGTAGATAATGTCCTCATCACAGACGATGACTCTCAAGGTATTTCTGACCTAAAACTGTTTCTCCATTCTTACTTTCACATACAAGATTTGGGTCCTCCAAAGGACTTCCTTAGTTTTGAAGTTGCCCATTCCACTAAAGGCCTATTCCTCAATCAAAGAAAGATACTTTGGTACTTATACAGGACGCATGGCCAGTTACTTTCTCTGGAACAAATTTGAAACTCTTCGATACTACCGGTATCCCCCTTGCTGGTCCCTCCATCTATCGTTGACTGGTTGGCCGCCTCATCTACTTAATCATCACCCCGCCAAACATCACCTACTCCGTCCATATCCTTATTGAATTCATTCACAAACCTTTACAATTCCATTACATGGCTGCTCTTTGCCTCTTCTAATATCTCAAAGGACCCTCAAAAAGGTATCTTACTCTCCTCTTCAAGTTCTCCGCAAATCGCTGGCTATTGCGACTCTGATTGGGCCAGCTGTCATATGACTTGCTGCTCTACTAGTTGCTGATATACCATACTTGGTTCCTGTCATATTTCGTAGAAAACTAATAAACAAGCTACTGTCCCCCAACGTCGGCCAAAGCTAAATATCACTCCATAGCACTTCTCAGTTGCAAGCTTACTTGACTCAAGTATCCTCTTATGGATCTTTGCACTGCTCATCCTTAGAGCATGTTTGGAGTAATAGCTAAATTTGACTATTATTAACATTTTTTTTTTCCTTCCAGTATAATAGGCAAGTTATAGTTTTTCCTTCTAGTATGAACAGTGAATAGGCTTTTAAGAGCATCTCCAGCAATAATAGCCAAAGTAGCTATTGCAAAAGTATAACTCTCTATTTTAGTTATTGTTTTTTCTATACTCAGTCTAACAGATTCTCTATTCTACTCTCTACTTGCATTTAAATATTATTTCTCATTATTTTTTTATTATATTTTTTCCAACACTCATTGAAAGAGAAAATATTGAATTTTCACACATTCTTTGAGTTACACTGTAAGAGTGTTGCACAAGTTCAATATTCTAACAAAATTACACAATTTATGAAAGCAAATCAACCAAAAACAAAGCAATTGACCATTTTTTTTTTAAAAAAAAAAAGAAGCAAAAAGGAAAACAAAGCAACTAAAAACAACAGTATATAGTTACACGTAGCCCTTGCAATGAAAAGTAGGAGAGAGAGTGGGATATGGTGAATATCATATTGTTTTAGTTAATGTTTTCTCAATATTTTATTAATTATAGGATGAACAGTGAATAGGCTGTAGAGATTATTCACTATTCAATTATAACGAAAATAGCCAATTTGCCTCATCTGCTAGATTTGAAAAAAACTTGATAATAGTCAAATTTGGCTATTTTGGAGCATTTGACTAGCCTGCTGGAGATGCTCTAGCCTATTCACTGTTCACACTATAAACAATAGTTTTTTTTTTTCTCTCTCCCTCTCTTGAAGCTTCTTAGAGAATTTTTATTTTCATCTCACTCTCTCTCTCTCCCCCTCTTGCTCGTGATTGGAAGCACCGCACCACCAAGTCCAAATCAAAGAAATCCTCTAGCAAAGTTTTTTATTCTGTTCTTCTTCAACCAGATCTATGTTCTTTTGCAAATTGGGTATGATATTAGTGGAAGCTTGAAAAACTCATTATTCTCATTGATTCTCTTATAGAGTAAAGGAAAAATCTGAGATACCTTCTTTTTATTATTATTTTTATCGAGAGAAACCCATCTTGTGTATTCTTTGAATTGGGTTTGAGAAACCCATGGCATTGAGAAAGAAAATCACTGGTTGTTGTGAGTTATGGCAGAAATTCTGCTCTTTGCCGAATCGGTCTCGTCTAGAGAGATGAGAGAGGGGAATAAAATGTAGATTAAAAAACAATAAAAGAAATATTGAGAAATAATATTTTAAAGAAAGTAGAGAGTGTAATAGATAAATTGTTGGAGTTTATATTGAAAACTAATAGCTAAAATAGAAAAATGTGTTTTTTAAATAGCTAAAATGATTAATATTGCTGGAGATGCTCTTAGGCTATTGACCTTTATTGTGACAGCAAAGATGCTTTGCACATTGCTCCTAACCCTTTCATCCACGAGCTCACAAAACATATTGAGCTGCCAACCCAAACTTCTCCGGATGTCTCATTTGCACACTTCCAACCAACTTGGTGATCTTTTTAGGAAGGCTCTTGGATGAGACAGATTTCAGTTTCTCGTTGGTGAGTGGGCATGATCGACATCCATGCTTCAACTTGAGGAGGGTGTTGATTGAGTTCCAGCATATCTCCCATATTTGGGGAGGTGCAAAAGCTATCCCATTTATATTTGAACTTATATGGCCCAATGGCTTATTGTATACTGTATATGACCCAACGACTAATTGTAATCCATGTATAACCCTTTTCCCCCTTTTTGGTTCAATCTTGTTAACTCTATATAAAGATTTGTGAATAGAACAAGAATGCATGACAGAATTTATAGTGGATGTAGGCTCTTAGCCGAACCACTTTTATTTCTTGTCCATTTTATGTTTTGCTATTTGTTGCTCTGCTTTTCAATACCCGATAAAATAAAATTACTTATGTTCAGGAAAAGTTGAATAAGAAGGAAATTTCTCACCAAAACTTGTTTTATGTGAGTTTGTGTCCCAAAGACATTAAAATGACTTCAGGCAGAATATTTCACATGATACCCTAACAGGAGTTGTTATAAAAGGAAAACAATAAAGGATCAAAGACAATTACCTGTAGCTTCAGTGTGGGACAGCCACACAGTAAATCCTGCATAAAGATGCCGCCACTTATCAGCCCTTCTAGCTGCTCCCTGCTGCCCTCCTAATGTTGCAACAACAGCCCGAACATGACTGCAAGGCCAACCAAGCCCAGAAAAGAATGCCGCCTGTTTCTAATCAAACCGGGGGAGGGGGGGGGGGGGGGGGGGGGGGAATTGATCAATTCTAGCCATAGAAAGTACCTGCTTAAACTTTCTAATATTGCACCTTCTGCTTCCGTGACAGAGTCAGACCCTTCAGTGAGCACCCCTGGAATTGATCAGACTTGTCAATACACAGAGAGATGGGAGATATGAGTCATTTCAAGCAAATATGCAGGAAGTCATCTTTTCGAGTCTTATTAGATCCTATCAAACAGCACGATGTAAAACATAGCAGTTAGATCATTTTTGCTTTATTAAGTAGAATACTGGCCCAAAAGAAAACATAGGCAAATAGATTGTAGCAAGAAGATGTTAATTTTATTTATTTTTATTAAAAAAAAAAAAAAAAAACACTATGGAAGGTGTAACTTAGGATTAGACGCTGAAAGAAGGCATTCAAGGAGAAAGAGGCTGAAAACAGCATGGATAACATTACGAAGACATACAACATCTGATGTTCCAACTGAAGACATGCCAGTTAACAGGCTGGATTTAGAAAGGACTTTTGTTATTTAGATCAAAAAATTTGTAGACAACTTAACATCCTTTACTATTAATAATTATGTTTAGCTTCAACTGCAACACCTCTAAAGAAATCAACCATATACTAGAAAATCGAAAATCTACAGACATTCCTTATGAACCCTAGGAATTAGCCAACATCCATGATCTAATCAGGTATAATTGAGACATGCTAAGTATTTTGTTCACATCTTGGGATTTAGTACTTTGCTTTTCATCAGCTTCATGACCACCACCTCCCTCATCATCCTCATCCTCATATGTTATATGATCATTTTCAGTGAATAGTTGTTTTATGCGGTCAACTTATAATAGAAATCAATATAGCGGTATCTTTTTAAAAGAAACAATAAAGCTAAATATTACAGATTCATTTTTTGCATAACCAAGAAATCAGCCACTTGTATTTTTTGTGTAGGTGATGAGCTCCACGTGAAGGCAAAGAGATTGCTTAATGACCAATAGCCAGTGTTCACAATATACTCACATGATTCAATGTTTTGCTTGGTATACGTTTCCAGCAACTCTTTTGTGCAAAGTGGCGTGTACCTGAAAACCCCTTCAACCAAACGGAACTATTAGGACAGAAGAAATACTTAAAAACCAAAGAGATTTACACATTCCATGATATTGACAGAGCCTTGCTTGACGTGAGTAAGCAATGAATCTGGTATTCTTTTTATTAGGCTATAAACTAATCCTAATTGTGTTAGCTGATGTTAAACTACAAGAACGAAGTAAAGGTCCCCTATGCCAACACATAAAACTCTGGAAGCTTAAAAGGAACAATAAGCAGAATCCAGATCTAGTCCGGTAGGTGGAAGGTAATAAAATCCAATGGCTAACATACATTCTAGTCCATCCAAGTTTGGGTTTGCTATCAATTTGGTCCTTGAAATTCTAGTTTGGTCAGTTTGATCCTTGAAGTTCCGATTTTTATCAATGTAGCCCTTTCGTCCAAATCCATCATAACTGATAAAGTCCATTGAGCCTTACTCTTCCACAAAAAACACCTTAAGAGAAGAGGTTTGCTCAAGGTTTATAAAGCCTACAACCCAAGTATACTTTGGTAATGTGAGATTCTTAACAATAGCAATGGGTCATCAAACGTCAGGTAATGCTCATGTGACTATCAAAAGTACATTCATATTGATAACAACAGCAAGCAAAATCCTATTTCATAAATATTTAGGAAAAAAAAAAAGTTGAAGTTTCCAAATCCAATAATTTGTACTAAAAAGATGAATAAAAGCCCGATGCTTCAGATGAGCAGTAGAAATGACAAGGCATCGGGCTTTCAGAGAAAATGGAAGATTTAGTTCACAATCAGCTCAATCCACAACGTAACAAACACAAATTATCCAAATAATTAGGAATCCAAGCCAACCCTTCCACCAAAACACTGAAATGTTTCATTTTCAGCTCACAGCACTCAAGTTCAGACTCACCACTAAACTTTTGCAAAAAATAAGACCCATTTGACTGAACTGGGACCAACCCCTTGTGGCTCTCTTTGAACTTGCAACCCACTTGAGTCCCACTTTTTGAAGGTGCTGATCAAATTGGTAAATGGGTCTGGTCTGGATTTGGTCTCCAACAAACTGGGACAGCTGATGGGGTACAATGGAGTTTGATACATATGGCAATTTGAGGAAGCCGGAGGAGAAGAGGATCAAGAACGTGAACCAAAATGAATTCCATGGTGAAGATGGTGAGGGGCTTCAATCGCATGGTGGACATTGATCTCATTATTCTTCTTCTTCTGCTTCTTCTTTTTTTTTTAAAAAAAAAATCCTAATTTTATGCACAAATACAACATCGTTCTAGTCATTCAACACACTGTTAGCGGTGTTAGACGGAAGTGCTAGATTGAAAACAAATCATAATTCCAAGGACCAAATTGGAACACTAGGGACTAAAAATTAACTACGAATCTAAACTTGGAGGGACCAAAACCAAATATTAAGGTACAAGATGATACCATTTCAGTCAGTTCAGGATAGAAGTTGTCATAATTAATAACTAGTTTTAACTATGCAATATGATTTTCATTAAAAATTAGTAGACTATCATTAACAACCGGGAAAGCATAGACTTATGAACTGAGTGGTAAGCTGGAAATGGAAAAACATGGATTGATTACAAAGAAAAAGAAAAGCATAGTGGACTACCATATCACTAACACCAGCTTGTCAAATCAGAGGAAAGTAGTAACTAATACCATCTATGTTAACCAAAATGAAGAAAATATTAGTACCCAAGACCAACTGCAAGTTCTCGAGCCACTTTCTGGTTAATTTCAGTTGAATCCCCTACAATGTAGATTGATGTTCCTTGCAGAAGTTGCGTAGATGCCATCGTCAGGGACTCCCAGGACTCCACAATGTCAGGCCACTTCAAATCTGGATCTTGCTTTTTCAAGTTTATAACAAGTTGATCTTCATCTATGTACCTGTTCAAAGCATGAATCCTGTGTCTAAACACGTGAAGACCTATATACACATGGAAATTTAAAACGATTCACTCACAAACCATATTGTTTCAGCTGGCTTTATTTTTCCAAACAGATGATTAGTTTCTATAAGTGTGATGAGATAGCCATTGCGCTGTACTCTAATTGTCAAAGAGGTGTCGTTTGAATCCACAAATATATCTCTGAAATTTTGAACGTCCACATTGAGTTGTAATCTCAACTCCACCTCAGAAGAACCATCAGAAAACTGCATTATGTTTCACATAATTAAATTGCATGGCATCAAACCCAACTGGCAAAAGAATAAAAAGACTTTGAACCTATTCATAGAACAGTTTCAAACTTCATGGATATTGTGGCTGGTAATACGTATGCATTGCTTAATGTTCCTGTATTATGATGTGTGGGAAAAATTTATTATTACTACAATCAATGAAACTAGAATCTTAAAAAGTTCCTTGGACTTCAACCTTTTTATAGTTTAGAACATACATTGGCATGCTTTACTCAGTAAGTGTCACTGTCTATGCATGTAATGGCATTATTTAGTTCAGGGAATCTCCTTTTGTATCGACTACTAACCACACTCAGCAGTAAATGTTATATATATGTATGTATGTATGCGTTGTTAGGCTAGCCCTAGAGGAGAGAGAAACTTGGGAAGAATAGTGATCAAATTTCTTAAGGCTACGTTTGATATGCGGAATGGCTATTTCATTAAGAAAATGAATAACTATTACTGGGAATGAAAGTAGAATGGAATAGCTATTACTATTCTTTAGTTTGGTGACAACACATATTCTCTTATTGGAATTGTACCAAAATTACTAAAATATCCAATATATATATTAAAAAAAAAAAACTGAAAAAAAAAAAATTCTTTGGTGGTGGTGGCCACCCACCCAAGGGGTCCCCATGATGGTTGTAATGAGAAGCCTATGCATATTTGTGGCACTGATCCGAAATCCTGGATTGCTCTGGCAAAACCGATCAATATAGACATACGCAACAACATAAACCAATGGCCCAGCTCTGGTGTACCAGAAAATCCTCTCTAGATAGGACTGGATCGTCATTTCCAGTGTCTCGTGGCAATCGAAAACTCGGGTTCTGATATCTTTGGACATAGCCCATCTACAACTTTTGACGATCCTTTCATTCCTAGCCATACTTCTCCCAATGAGAGAGGCAAGAACATTAAACACCAAGAGAAATGCTAGGGTAACCAAATCCTTTACCAAGAAAGTGGTACCAAAATGATATGGAGTTTATTCATTAGAGATAGATCAAAACACGGTTACCACTTAACAAGTTTCACATTATTTTGGTACCCCTAGCATTTTTTTTTCTTCAGAAAACCATTCAATTCCTCAAGGAATAGCTATTCCTCTAATTTTTTAGAGGAATAGGTATTCCTCTTCATAGAAAAATAGCTATTCCCAACTATTCCTAGGAATGGTGAGCAGGCAAATAAAAGAATAGCTATTCCATAAGAATAGTCATTCCATTCAAGGGACTATTATGCGTACCAAACGGGACCTAAAGGTAATAAATAAATAAAAGTTGGTTCCACTTATTTGCTAGTTTTCATAGCATGGAAAACTCTTTCTCTGTAAAGGAACCCAAAGGATATATATCCACTTACTTTCTGTCCTGACAACAACTTCCAACTCACCACCCAACTGAAAACTGCTTGTTTCAGAGGAGTAAGACTGAATGATTAATTATTCAAAAGCTTGATGTGAAAATTACAATGCAGTTATGTTAATCTAACATTTCTCCATGATAACTTCTTATTACACCAACTCTTTCTTCCCAAAATTGTTTGCGGTGCTCCATTCTTTGCTGGATATTGCCACTTGTGTAGCTTCAGATGAGTTCTTCACGAGCTAGACAGAGTGAATTTTTATCATTATATTATTATTATGTTTTTTCTTTTTCAATTTTCAGCTGGCAACAGTATGAACTATTATGAGATTGAAAAAATTATCCAGTATGAATAACAAGAACTTTCTAATTTCATCCATAATTCTAATTTAATTTCCAAATAGACATATGCAAAACATGATTCAACCAAAATGAAAATTACTTAATAGCATTATAAGGAGTACATTATGCTCTGTTTGGTTGCCGATAAAGTGCTCAAAAAAAGAAGAAGAAGAAGAAGAAGAAGAAGAATCTTATATATTCTAAATGACCTAAAACCCTGCAATCAGCTGAGCATAATTTTACTCAAGCATGCCAAACAAGATACTATACCAAAAAAAAAAAAAATTATAAAATAAAATTATCTTTTTCTGTTCCTGGATTTTCTAGGAAACCGAACAGAGGGGGAATAAGGAATGATATGAAGCGAGCACCTCGTAGTTCTTGGTGCTGACGGGGATGGTGGAGGCACTGCGGCAGGAGAGTCGGTTGGAGCTCTTGAAGGGGGCCACCTTGCTCCACAGAAAGCGAGGAAAGGAGGAGGGGAAACTTGTGATGGAGAGGAAATTGGGTTTGGGAGTGCTGGGAGTGAGCTTTGGGAGCGAGAAGTTTAGGATTTTGGTGGTGTTTCGGGAGAGAAAGCAGAGACTGGTGGTAGCCATTTCCGAGACTAATTGTGAAACTCCAATACCCTGGATAAGATGTAGTTTGGCCGTTGCTAATTCGTTAGTTTCAGTCGTGGACTCGTGGGTTGTGAAAACTTGTGATTTTAAGAAAAATTCAAATTTAATATTTAGATTTTGCGCGATTTCAATCGAGTCTTAACCTTTTTTTTTTTTATAAGTTCTTAACTTTTTCAGTTTAATAATAGCCAATTAATTGTTAATTGTCCTAAATTGCTAATCACTTTTGCAGGTGGTTAGAAAAAACCGTTATCTGCTTAGGGTGGGACAGTTAGCGGTTATATGCAGGGGCGGAGCTAGGATTCAAGATTTGGGGGGGCCAAATTGAAAAAAAAAAATTTGGGGGGCCAAAACTATAAAAATAACAAAATTTAGAGGTAAAATTAATTAATTATTTTTTTTTTAAGGAATTTTTTTTTTTTTTTTGGGGAGACCCCTGGCCTTGGCCCCCCCAAGGCCAGGGGTAGCTCCGCCCCTGGTTATATGGGTAGACGGAGGCGGTTACTGACCGTTAACTGCTTGCCTATATATATATATATATATTGTTTCATATGGAATTTTAAATGACACCATACATTCGGCTAACAAAAAAAAAAAAAAAAAAGGTCAAAAAAAATCTAAAATAAGCTTAAAAAAGAGGTCAAATTAAGGCTAATAACACCAAATTCCTGCCAAATTAGTCTAAGTTTTATCGGAATCTGGCCTAGTTTGGTAGAAATTTTCAGATTTCGGACAGTTTAACCGGATTTTGGCAATCGAATACCAAAATTCAGAAATCTTCGGCTGTAAAATCGAGCTACCAACAAACTCCAATGCCCGGTGGTGATGAATTTCCCCAAACGTGCGTGAAAGAATGAATAGTTTAAATCCAGAAAACGATTCGTTTTCCAAAAATTAAATAAGCTTTTACGGTCAAAATAAAAATAATTTTCGTTGACCATTATTTTCGCCTCCACCAAACACTAAAAAATGCCGAAAACATTTTACACCGAAACAAATAGAGCATTAATTACTCATTTTGAAATAAGGACAAAGAATTTTTATGACCTTGCTATGTTTCAGTATCTTTAAAAGCTGCACTTCCGAAAGCATACCAAAATCATGAGCTTAATGTTAAAATTTGTGATTTACATGAAATTTGAGCGTGCCATGATTATGAGGTTAATGTTTAAAGTTATGAATTGCAATTTTCATGAGATCCCATGTGCCATGAGGCCCATGATTATGATCGAGCTCAATGAATGATATATTAATTAAATGTTATGTTATGTAAATTTCATGTGCACAATGTTAACTTAAACCCCATGGCACCATTACGAGATCATCATAAACCATACCAAATCAAATGATACATATGATTTATGGATAACATGTCAATCACATTTTATTGCATGCATGTGTGGTCGAGTGGCCTTCAATCACTTAGGGAAGATCCTATTGCAGGCAACTCTCTTGGGGCCAAAGGATTGATCTCATGATAATTCTTCGAGACAAGCCAACTTATGCCGCTACGAGATATGATTCGTTTACGACTCTTTTATAACTTTAATAATTTTTTTTTAAAATCAACCATTATATATATAGGATCCACGTGTAGGAAAAAAGATTTAATAGTTAATTTGAAAAAAAAATATTTCAAGGATAACTTTATGGTGGATTGTTCCAAAGTCTGTCTTATTATTTAAAATCAAATACTTTAGATTTTATTATTTTAATAATTATCATTTTTAGATGATTATATTAGTTTTTCTTAATCCATTGTATTTCCCTTAATGGTATGATAAACAGATAGTAATATATATATATATACACATAAAAGAAAAAAAAAAAAAAAAAATCTAACAAACGACGTAGCTGAATGGTATAATGAGGATGAGAAAATTCAAGCACCTGAGGAGGATCGGCCGCGGCTGGCCCGAAAAGTAGCCCAAACAAAGTGATAACTTTTAGTGGGCTACTAAGGGCCTACATTCTTGGGCCGAGTTAGGAAAATGGGCCAACACTATGCAAAAATAGCTTTTATTTCTCAAGATTTAATCTCAAGTCCTCTCACGTAAGTCCAATGCAACTTTGTCAAAATGTATTAATAGAGGGGAATAAAAGAAGAAAAATTTATTAATCTATTAATTAAATAATTAAATTCATAATTTTATATTAATTTAAACATTTAGAACAAGCAATGATTTAACAAGGTATTATAACAAAGGGCTCGATATCGAACCTTATTTTAATAATTCACCTCACATTTCAACCTTGTTTGTGACAAGTTGAGGTATTGGAGACCTTGACATATGGAGAGAGGGTGGAGTGGAGTTGTTCAAGGGAGAGAGAGAGAGAGAGAGTGAAAACGAGGAGGAGAAGGGTCGAAGAGGGGCGTTAGTGAGAGTAAGGCGGAAAATGATTTACGAAAATGAGAAACATAAACCATTTTATAGTACCTCATCAAGCTCATTTTACTTGGTCAATGAAAAATGTTTTTGGTTTGAACGAGATTTTCAGTCGTCCCAAACACCTTAAAGCAGAAAACTCGTTTACTTGAAAAAGTTTTCCGTCGAAACAAACGGGGCGTTCAATTAAATATTTCACGTATTAGTTATCATTTATTAAAAAGAAGTTTGAACTCCACACACCGACACACGAGAGAGCGTTAAAATATTAATAAAATAATTAAAAAGAAAAAGGGAGGTTGGACAATGAAATATATGATGGACATTCTCATGATCCCGAAAGGTCACTGTGGGTGTCCTTTTCCAAGTCAGATTTTATACTATATACTAATTCTAAAGATAGAAGGGAAAATAAAATAAAAAAAATAAATTCCCTCGACACAAATCACCTTTCGTGTACAAAACCGCTTGAAGTTAGGGCGGGTTTGGACAATTGTGTCATTTCCCATTTACCAATAGTCAATGGTGGTCCACACATGTATATTTTCATGGGTGACCGTAGGAGCACTCTTCCCCTTTGTTGTCTAATGTTTTAGGACACGTCACATCATGCTATCACCATGCAATAAAAGCGAGTAATTATGAATGAATGATTCAGTTCAGACTTTCGAATAAATGATAAAATAAAACTCTGAGTAAGTCTCGGTACCCTCAGAGAGGGTTTCTGACAACTTTACTTTCCTCCCCTGAGGTTTTCGGAATGTTACAAGGACCACAAGCTTCTGCTGTCAACCTCTTACGGCCCCATAAAAATTAGTAATAGGGGTAAAATATTATTTAGTTTCCTAAACTTTCATTTTTTTACGAAGCATCACGAACTGATATACGTCATGATTTGGCTTTTCAAACTGTCAATCTATTATTATTTAGCTCCATCCGTTAGTCTTGACCGTTACGTTGGATAGAAAATCAAATTTGAGTGAAAATACCCTTATTTTGACCATTGAAAAATCAAAATTACCCTTGGTCTTTTTATACTAGTTAATGAATAAAAAGGGTAATTTTGATTTTTCAACGGTTAAAATAAGGGTATTTTCATAACATTTTTGTTAAATTTGATTTTTCATTCAACGTAACGGTCAAGACTGACGGATGGGACTGAGTTGCAACAAATTGGTAGTTTAAGAGTCAAAGCATGACACTTGTCAATTCGTGGTATTTTATAAAAAAAATGACCGTTAGTTGAGAGAGCTAAATTATATTTAACCCCTTAGTAATATATTATGTTAAAATCAATTGATAGTCACATGATAATTATGTTTAAAGTGTTATAGTAATAATAATAATTATTATTAAATGATTAAATTTATCATTTCTTGTCAACTTAAGTTCTTATAATGAATGATGATTTAATATAGTATTAAAGCAGAGATTCTTGACTCCACCGATTACCCTTTTATGAAAATACACCTATTCCTATCGGTTTAAAATTTTTAAACAACTGGTAAAATTTAACATAAAGCACATAAAGAAATGACCAGGCTTGGATGGGATTGGAACATGTGTGTCAATCTTGATCAACATCCCAACATTTCCAACTTGATCAACTAAATGCAAATCAAACCCGGACCATTTCAACCTTATTAGCCACCCATTCACATAAGAACTTTATTTCCCTGTCTTTTTTTTCAAAGAGTTTCATAAGATTCATCTGTTCGGGTAAGTGGTTAGACAGTTCAAAATTTAGACAGCAAAGGAATTAAATGGATGGGAGGAGGGAGGAGGGAGGAGGTTAGGAAAGATGTATATATAACCTTAGAAATGGACCACCCTGGTCCCTGGGCCTTATGAGTATGTGGCTACGATTTCTGAAGAAGCAACAAATAAAGGACTACGTATTGTTACGTACCATCAATACGGTTGTAGTGTCATATCTCAATTCTTAAGAAATTCTTCACTCTTAAATCATATCTCTAAAAGGCAATAGGGTAGTCGGTGGCCTACGATAAAAGCCATTCCTGGTAGGGCTTGTTTTCCAGCCTGTCTTCTCTTATATATATGAACAGGGCCCAGGCATAATGGCAAATGGTGTTACATAGGGCCCATATGAAGTATTAACTACCGGTTTGTTTCGATGTAAAATAATTATATATATATATAAATTGGTTTATGTGGGTGACGTCTGAACAATTCAATATTTACATCACCTTATCAATCTTTGTATGTGATGCCCAACTTATTTTTTTTTACTACTAATTATCAAGAAAGTCATATGGCACCTCCCTCATCCAACAAAGAGATGTTTTGACTGGATCCTAATCTCGTGTAATTAAGCTGCTCTATTGCACTACAATAACATGTAGGCACCTGTTCGAACTCCACCGGCCTACTCGGATAAACACTTAATCAAACAAGTGAAGCCCAAACAAACTCTTACCTGAAACTGGCTTATTGCACAGAGTTTCATCTGACCTATTACACAATTCGTAACACTATTTGTTAGACGTACATAAACTTGGCTCGTTTGACAATATTTTTTTAGGATTATTTTTTAAGCATTAACAAACAACTTAAAATACGAAACACTCAGAACTAATTTTTCCTTCGTATCACATTACTAATCAAAAATAGTTTTACCAAACAAACAGACTATTTGTCGCTACTATAAACAAAATTTCTTACCATTTTGGAACTTTTTTTTTTTTTTTGCTCGAATTACATAATAAACTCTAAACACCATCTGAAGTAATGCTATAAGTAGGATTAGAGTTTTTTTTGTGTCATCTCAAATGTCAAGTGATTTTAAAATAATAATTTAATGATTATCAATTTAAATTTAATTAAAAAACACATGTCATTTGGTAGGACTAATCTTCTTATAGAATTACTCCACCAACCGACAGACACAGATAACTTTTTCAAGTTTATTAAAGAGAAAAGCAGTAAATATTTATGTTTATTTATATATATTTGTTGTGGGGGGAAGAAAATTAAAATAAAAATTAAAAAATGAGAGTAGTAGCCCACCTTGAATGCCGGGCAGACAAAGATAGGTGAAATGAAAGGGCAGGACTACAGGAGGTATGGTCGCCATCACTCTCTCTGCTCCCATCCCCATAAGATAGATGTGAAATGACAAAAGCAAAGCAAGGCTAATAAGCTGCACCACCACCCCCACCCCCACACACTGCTAATACGACGGTCCGGTCAGCGTGGCGTCAATCATAAAGCAATAGATTGCAAAATGATTTTTGGCCTCGGGTCTCTCGCCACCCCTAGCTTTTCCCGTCTTCCCCTCTCCCCCCCCCACCCGATTGGCACTGACACTGACCGTTTGTCTTTGACCGTATTCATTTCACCCCCCCCCCACCCACGACATGTCGCTTCAGTTGACACGTGCGAGGGATATGTGAAAGCATAATTTTAACGCTTATTTATGCTCTTTGTTCTCTACGACGAAAATACCTCTCTCTCTCTCTCTCTCAAAAGAATGGTAGACGTTGGCTCCCGCGAGAATCTCGGCTTATAATACGTCGTGTTGTAAGAATGGTATAAATGGTGGTCGCGATTAGTCTTTGTTTTTGTTTTTGATTTTGTTGCTTTCTTTCTATTCTCTTTGTTTTTGTCTTTCACATGTGGTTGCAAATTTTTGTCAAAAAAATATATACTTTGTGTTGGACTGAATGAGCCACGTCAACAAAGCATGAAGAAAATATTTAAAAGAGAAAGTAAAAAAATGGTGATATTGGGGCGGACAACCTTCACAATGTTTAAGTATTGATTAAATGATTAAATTTAGTATTATCTATTAACTTAAGCTTTTGAAATAAGTGGTGATTTAACATAGTACCAAAGTCAGAGATCCCGAGTTCGAATTCTGACTAAACAGTTTACCTTAAATTTCAATTAAATATTTTACATGTTGTGTGTTACTTATATATTATGGCCTTCACACGGCTGACCAGCCTAGAATGGGCAGGGCTTGCCCAATCAACCAACTTAGAAGGAGTGACCAGCTAACCCTCCGCCTTGCAACCAATCTCAATTCATTTGAGTTGGGTTTACATCTTAATTAATGCTTATTGACTTCGATCAAGCGGGCAAAGGGCTCGTCTACTCTCTATAGCTTACCCATTTTTATATATATGCGTTAGGATAATCTATTGAACTTTATTGGGTTGAGGACTATATGTAGAGATAGATTGATTCTACCCAAAAATTTCTCTACAATAGTCTAATATTGCTAGGGACAGTACTGTAATATTGCCTTCCTTGAATATGTAACAAGCAACATTGACCTGAAAAATAGGTACAATCATCCTAGTACCTAGGCATTTAAAAGTCGGGAAACACCCTCCTTTCCACACCCCAATTTTGGGTACAATGGTCATTAGCTTTTATTTTTTTATTTTTTTTTATAGATACATGAAAAAGAACTACAAACAACATAAAAATAAATAAAAATAAAAATAAAAACAATAAATTAGGGCAGGGAAACCCAACAAAAAATACCTAAGAAAACAAGTACGCGGAGGCAATGGGTGATGACGCAGGCCTATTGATTTTTGGCACAAATACCAAGAACCTGGGTCATTAGTAAAGGTGGTTAAAAGTGCATAAAGAGTCCAGAGGACCCCAACACAATTACAGATAAAAACATGGAGAAGAAACAAAAAACAAAAGGCCAAAAAATACAAAAGAGATAAAACAAACACAACACAGCAGCATCGGTTGGTTGGGAGTCGCCAGAGCCGACGTGTGAAGACCACGCTCTAGCCATAGACGATCTCTCTATTGTCAAGGACGTCGCCAGCTACCACACACCGGCGAGGAGGAGGAACGTCGCTGCCACGCGCCGGCTAAAGTGAATCACTCGGGGGCGTGTGTAAGCCGCACTCCGGTGAGTAGGTATTTGGAGGGGGCGTGGCTGGTGTCGACATGGGCAGAACACAGCGGCAAACACAATGGAGAGGCGCGTGTTGTGCAAAATCTGGTGGAGGAGCGTAGGTCTAGCTTCGAAAATTTCAACCCAAGAACCTAGCTAAATTATGTGAAAGACACAATGGAGGAGGGATATGGCTGGTGAGAGCTGTGTTAATGGGAAGGAAAGCAGAAAAAATACTTCCAAGGAGATAGATAGAGCTAGAGAAAACTCCAGCATGATAAAGGCGTCAAAGGAAACATTAGCAGAGGGGTTAAAGGGGAGAGGGGGAGGATAAAATGAGGAGGAGGGGGAGGGAACCACGGAGCTTCCCTCCTCCCATGGGGTTCGGGCGGTTGAGCTTTTCAGAGAAGGATATTACAGAGAAGGAGAAGGAGGAGCTTTAGTCATTAGCTTTTATGATGATAATTCTCCTAGAAAACACCAATATGTGATAAGGACTCTAAAAGAAATACTATCATATTTGCATGAGGACGAATTCTTATTATATCTTGGAGTGTTGCTTTTGTATCAAAATATTTTTGGGAAAGTACACTTTACTTTGCTGAAGTATCCACACATTTGCGTTTTAGCATCCAATATTCAAAAATCGGCAATAAACCCCCCAATCTAGCCAACTTTGGTAAATAGTACATTCCGTCCATTTTGTCCGTATCTTTGGATGGAAACGAGGTCATGCGCGTTTAAGGCCACATCCTCTACCACTTTTACCCCTCCAAATTAGACAAATAAAAAATTGAAGTGATGGTCTTCGTCTTGCCATCCCCATACATCATCACATTCCACTTGTTCTTGTCCCAAATCACATTTTTCAGAATAGTTTCCTTCCTTTACATGTATCACAAATCTCATTTCGCTCTTCTTCGGCACTGCCGCCATTGCCTCGTTGATCATCATATAGTCGGCACTCCTGTCCTTAGCCACTATCACATGCGCGGCCGTAACGTTGGTGTCCTCCAGCAACCTCCGGCACCTGGGCTAATCCAGTCTTAAAATTCCCATTCGAAAGTGAGTAGCCTCCTCTGATTAATGGGAATGTTAAAATTAAACAGTAATCCGAGAATCTTAGCCATAATGGCCAAACTATTGTTGGCGAATTTGGTGGAGTTCTCAATGGCGGTCCTCACATCGTCGACAAGCGTGGAGTTGAGTTCTTGAAGAGCGTCCAAGCAGGTTTCTTGGTCTGTGAAGGTGGCACTCAGCCAGGTTTTCCAAGTCATTGATTTTCGCTGAGGACTATAGCTTTTCACCTTGACCGACTTCTATGGTTGATATCGAGTCATTGAACCTATCCACTGCATCTTCGAAAACGCCGTCTGATTTGGCTGGGGGTCCCCGCTTTCACCGCGATCCAGATCCACTACCCCTACAGAAGATTCCAAGGCGTCTTGAACATCGGAGCCGCAGTGATCGTTAGTTTCGATTTCTTAGCATTGGAGGAAAGGTCCGCCATTGGATACCGTGTGCAAGTGGGGGAGAACGAGCGACGCCGGTGCCGGAGAGAGTCGTGGGCGTACGTAGATGGTCAATCGCGTCTTGTGATAATTCTTGTGCAGAGTCGGAGGATATTTCGAACGGTGCAGAGTCGACATCGAATGTGCTGAGGGACTGGAATGGGATTCAAGGGCAAAATGGTTTCGATGCAGCCTTAAGAGGTCACGTGCTCATTTTCGTCCAAAGAGACGGACGACATGGACGGAAGATACTATTTACCGAAGTTGGCTAGATTGGGGGGGGGGGTTTATTGCCGATTTTTGAACATTAGACGCCAAAAAGCAAATGGGTGGATACTTCAGGGAGGAAAAGTGTACTTTTCCCAAATCTTTTTGAACAATTTTACATATTATAAATAGAAGTAATGCTACTCTTTACACTTATTTATCGCACTTATTTTGATTCACATCGGCTGATATGACATGTTTCAATTACTTTTTTTTTTTTTTTTTGGGAAAACTCCACTTATCAGCCTTAATCTTTTATCACTTTTATAATCCCTTAAACTTTAAAAAATGTCAATTTAGGGTCACCATATTTCAATTTTTCGCAATATCAACCCTTCCGCTCAAATTCAACGTCAAATCAAACGGTTGAGGAGTAAAATGTCTCTTATACCCTTAAAATGTTTATAAAATTACAAATATACCTTGATTTAATAATTAATTAATTATTTTTTGCTTTTTTCTTTTTTTTAAAAAAAAAAAACTCAAGTCTAACCACCATGGGTCATGTTTGACCCATCGTGGATCATATTTTTTTAAAAAAGGAGGGGTATTTTAGAGATTTCACTTTTTTCGTTAAGATTTAATGCTGAATTTGGACGTGAGGGTTGACATTGCAAAAAATTAAAAGATGGTAACCCAGAATTGACACTTTTTAAAGTTTAAGAGTATGATTGCAAAAGTGATAAAAGATCAAAGCTGAAAAGTGAAATTTTTTCTTTTTTTAAAGTAGCTGACATGAGAAGTCACTTAAAACATGTTACATCAACCAATGTAAAATGCATGTAAGATGCTTGATCAAAAGATAAGATAAGGTACATGCTCTTATTAATTTTGTAGTGTGTATTTGGGTTGATCAATATACATATATATAGAGCTCAATCTCTAGCTAAGATGGAGATCTACACTCTCTTATACGTAGAAGAGGAGACCTATATATGGTAGAAGCCTTGGAAGAGAATAACACAAATCTGTGAGGCTCGTGATCATCAAGTGGGGATGTCCATAAAGGTGCTACTTTTACTCTTTGTCGCAACTTTCTCTTGACAATTCATTGGAGGAGTCATTGAGGACAAGTTTGTGTTGTCCATCATATGCATGCCCTCAAATTTTGTTCCTACTGAAATACGAGGGTTTGGATTAATGTGTTGTCCATCCAAGTATTCAATATATATTTATTTTTCTGAATCTATTTTGATGAATATTTGAAGTCAACCTCAGTGCTATGCTCGAGGTTCATATATATATATATATAACAATAATATCGTGAACAGTTATCTGTAAATGTATCAATATTATGTATATATACCAACTATGAGGCATTTAATTAACAAGCATGTCATCTCACATAGTTTGATTACTCATTTTGGATGGTGTTTTTGTTTTTTTACGAAAAAGTGTTCCGATCTATTTGATATAAAAGTGAGAATAGTTAGGGAAAGCTTCGCTTAACCCCTAAACTTCCGACACATTTACAGTTTTCCCCTAAACTTCATTAATTCTCAATTTATTGCATCCATCTTTCAATTTTAATTACCCATCTGTTAGGATTTTTTGTTATATCTTATGAATGGGTGTCAAAATTCTCAAAATACCCATGTTTTTTTTCAAGAAAAAAATAATAATTGTAAGGATTTAGATATTGGTAAGGATTTAACGAAGCTTGAATAAACATGCCTTAATCTTTGAAAAAAACAAAAAATTGTTAAAAAACAAAAGCTCTCATAAAAAGTGTTGTCAAAGGAAGAAACAATCACCCCAAGGGGGTGGCCTAGTGGTGAGGCTTGCGATTTCAAGGGAATATTACCCTTCAAGGTCTCAAGTTTGAATTCTCGTAGATGCTATCTCTCTTTTGGGATCAACTATCTAATGCTTGGAGTAGTATCGAACATTAAGACAATGATTAGTCTGCGGCTCCTGGCATAAGACCTTTGTACTCGTATTACACTACCACTATGTGTGGTCAGGGTTGGGCCGGGACACCTCTAGTTATAAGACCGTGAGATACCTTGTAAAAAAAAAAAAGAAAAAAAAAAAAAAGAAAAAGTTCTCCATTTATTTCAATGGGTACTCCAATACCTTTTTTCTTGATCCACTGTCATATATAATAATTCTTCAAGGGCAAAATATAAAAGTTTCTCTGCAAGGGTAAATTTATTGCACGAAGCTTCCGTGCATCTGTCTGACACGTAATGACTTTATGTGGACCCTCACCACAGCTTTTACATGCAAACTTCTCGAGCTACTCAACGCCCTGCAAATTCATGAAACGATTTGGTTGAAAACAAGGGCGTCAAAGATAGCGTCACCCTCACAGGTCGTTTTCTCAGCAACAGTAGCCCCCCTTGAAACGGGCAGATCATACGGCTGGCAGGACTTGAGGGCGTGAATATCAATGCAATCGGATGCTGACACGTGTAAAGATGGTTGAACGAGAATGAATGATAGTGTAATGATGAATAAATAATTTGACATTCTATGTTTGTTTGTGTGTGAGACAGTGCAGCAATTAACTCTGTCAAACTACTGAATGACTCTGCCCAACAACTGTACGGCCTCGCTTCCCTATATGGGGTTGAGTAGCTCAAGGCTTTTTTAGGGTCAGTCCTTGTCCATTCACTTCTTCATTTCTGATTTCTTTGTTTTTTTTTTCTTTTTCTTTTTCCCATCCCTTTAATATATGTCCCCATTTTTTTTTCTTTTCAAATTTCAAATCTTTATAACCTTTCAAGATAATTGACAAAAAAAAATAAAATAAAAAATAAAATCCTTACCTACCCAAAAACACAAAATAAATAAAAACTATTTACTCAAGAATACTTTTGGCTTGAACCATTATGGCATGCCACCTCTATAATGTGATAGGGTCATGGGTTTGAAACAATAATGCCATCCTACTTTGAATGTGGGGTAGAATTAATGAGGCAAATTTCAAAAGTGAAAGGTGGCTAAAAACAGGAAAAAGTCAAAAGAATAAGTACGTTAATACTTCTACCTTTTTTTTTTTTTTTTTCTTTTTTTTTTTTAATTTTTAATTTGTTATTTAGAATGGTAAAAGATTTTCAATGTGTCATAGCTAACTTAGTAACAAGTAATATTAGTTCAAAAAAAAAAAAACACGTAATATTAGACATTATCCTTTTATTCTCCTAAAGTTGATGTGACTTTTAAAATCACGATTAAATCAAAATCCAACAGTGATTCATCTCAAATCCAATGATAATTTTAAGAGTTACATCAATTTGAGAGAATAAATATATGGTCCCTAACATTACTCCGTAGTAACACCATGTATCATAGGGGCATTACAATTCAATAACGAAAGCATCAAAGATTTGAATAAAAAAGAAGGGAAAAAAAAAAAAAAAACAAAAAGCCCATTGAACTAACAGCTGATTTTATAATAGCCTCCTGAATTTTCAAGTATACTAATATGACCCATCAAACTACCAAAGTGTGCCAAAAAGGTCACTTTTGTAGAAATATTCCTATAATACCCTTATTCTCTTAAAACCTAAAATTAAAAATAATTAATTAAAAAAAATTAATATAAAACTAAAAAAGTTAAAGAAATTAAAACTTAAAAAATTAAAAAATTTTAATTAAAAAAAAAAAAGAAGAAGAAAAGGGGTGGCTCGGCAGCCACCCCAATTAAAAAATTTTAATTTTTTTAAATTTATATATATATATATATATATATATATATATATATAGCTAACGTGACACATTGGCTGAATCCGTTAAGTGTTTTGACGGAATTTGACTACAAAGTCTATGACTAAATTGTTATTTTTTTGCCTACCTTGAAGACATTTGAATTAATTTTTATTCTGCAGTGAACAATTTGTAATTTAAGCCAGCAACATGAATTGGTTTTGCGTTTATTTTATATATATATATATATATATATATATATATATATATATATTTGTTGAGAGAATAGGGGTATTATAGGAATATTTTGATAAAAGCGACTATGAGAATCTAAAAGTATTGCATGGCATGGGCATCTGCTACATTTCACATTGGATGTGTACTAAACAAAATTGGATTACATAAACAATTACAAGGGCATCCCAAAGATTACTAGCGTGCCTGCATACGTGACAATTATATGCATGCATTTAGAACACTAAACTTGTGAGTTTAATTAATATATAAAGAATTCTTATCTTTCCCCTTTCATACAAAAAATGGAAATGGCCTTTCTTTTTAACTTTGAAATGTACTCGGTCTTGTTAGTTGCCATTTCAATTAATAAGAGTAGCTTTTATGGCTTAGCTTAAGCGACAATTGGGTGGGCATTGGATAGAGTCACATTTTAACTTCAACTTCTACCTTTCCCAAAAACTTTCAGTTAGGTCATAAAAATTGGCTTCATTCAATGATCAAAAGTTTGTTCGTAAAATTGTTAAAATCTGGTCCAAATTTGTGTAAACGTCATATTCATGTCCCGACGAAATGGCTTACAAAAAGTTTAATCAGATTGACATCAGATGTAAGTCTTGAAGAAATGGCATACAATAGGTTTCATCAGATGAACGTCATACGCAAGTCTTAACAAAATGGCATACATTAGGTTTCTTCAGATGAATGTCAGATTCAAGTCCTAATGTAATTGAAGACATAATGTTTCGTTAGATGTATGTCCTGACGAAATGGCATATATATTGTTTCGTCAAATGCAAGTCCTAACGTTGTCAACAGTGTCAGAGAGTTAGCAAGGAAACCCTAGTTCACATTGTGACGTACATGTGGCATCCTAACGCCGCTGGGGATTTTGAACTTAAAATGCAAACTCTCTTCTTCAAGTGACCTTATCCCTTTGCCTATAAAATTTAGGAGTTTTCAGATGTTTTTCAGAGTTAGGAGTTTTTGTGTAGGAACCATCCTGACGATACCATGCAGATAAATGTCCCAACGGTGAAATTGTCTTAACAATAGATAACCGTCCTAACAGTTTGTAGGCAGAATCTAGAAAGTTAGGTTTTTAGGTGTTAAGTTTGGATTTTGATCTAGAAATGTTACTAATGGTAGATTACCTTGTAGATGAGAAAATTGACCAATACGAGAGCAATTATATCGAGGCTTACTACGGAGTAGGTGAGTAAATTCTCATGTGTACGGTAAAATCATGATTATCTTACTATGAAATGTGCACTTTATAATACCATAAATATTTATGATTCAATGTCATGAGCCCTAATTTCATAAGTATAGTGACATGACTTTTACAAATGAATGATTATGTGATTATTACACTGTGATCTACATGCATGAAATGAAAATAAATTTCTAATTGTAGGACATGACCAACATTATTAAACATTGTGAAATAAACTTGTGGCATGTCATATATGCTATACAAATTTGACCTTATGGCCCAAGGATGTGTGTGTGAGTTTTTACCCTGGATCTGAAGGTTATTGTGACCAGCGAAACCACCCCAAGGTGGGGTCATGCTTGCTCACATCACTAGTTGGGTTGATCACTCGGGGGTCGAACTCATTCGGGCAACTAGTGATTGGCTTGCATCACTAGTTGGATTGATGACTCAAAGGTTGGACTCGATCGGACAACTAAGAATTGGCTTACTATATACCTCCAGGGTGTTGAGAATGTACTAGAGATCCCATGGGACATGCAAACCCTTTTGTGTTCCCGGCCTTGGAAACAATAGAATAAAAAGGAATTTTCCATAATGATTGGTTTTTTTATTATGTTTGTCAAAGATCCTATTTTTAGTTTCAAATTTTTCCAGGTTTGTCATAACATTTTTTAGATTTATTACATAAGTAATGGACATACAAAAAATAGTGGTAAATTTATTAAGCAAATAGAACTTCTTCAATGATTTTTTTTTAAAAAAAATAAATAAATTAAATACTAAAATACATAGAGTAAGGTTTGGGGTTAAGGGCACAAATAGCCCATATTGAACACAATTATGACTTCTAATAACTTCTGTTGGTATAGTTTATGGTATGGCTGTGACATCTCACTCCTTGTCAGTGATCTCATTATCCGATCACTGCAAAACAAACGAAGTGAAGAGAATACGCCGAAGGTTGGCCCGTGTTCCTCCCTCCTATGCTTTAAGTTAGTATTTTGGTGAGTATTGAGCGCAAGTGTATAAAATTGCAGTCTTAGTTTCATACCTGAGGTTTTGGTTTATTTATAGGTCGGGTGGACATACAAAAAATAGTGGTAAATTTATTAAGCAAATAGAACTTCTTCAATGATTTTTTTTTAAAAAAAATAAATAAATTAAATACTAAAATACATAGAGTAAGGTTTGGGGTTAAGGGCACAAATAGCCCATATTGAACACAATTATGACTTCTAATAACTTCTGTTGGTATAGTTTATGGTATGGCTGTGACATCTCACTCCTTGTCAGTGATCTCATTATCCGATCACTGCAAAACAAACGAAGTGAAGAGAATACGCCGAAGGTTGGCCCGTGTTCCTCCCTCCTATGCTTTAAGTTAGTATTTTGGTGAGTATTGAGCGCAAGTGTATAAAATTGCAGTCTTAGTTTCATACCTGAGGTTTTGGTTTATTTATAGGTCGGGTGTTAATTACCTTTTTGCCCTTAGAGATTTATCTCTTTCTCCTCTCCTGTCTTAGGAGCGTTGCCAAGGTCAGGCTGTAGCCTATAACCGTCCGTCTTCCATATTGGGATTCTTTCCTTAATAATCTTAAGGCGAGATTTATGGAGGATTATCTGGGATTAACATAAATCCCGAGGCAACTGTTGAGGGCAGTGAAACCTCAGCTACGAACAAGGTTTTGCTTGTCGAAGACGTTCCATCGAACATGGGGTATGCTCACGGGCTACGTTCCGAGTGCTCGTCAGTAGACGAGATTTACCTCTGCCATAATTACAACTTTTCGGCGTCCGTACACCTTTACTTTCCCAGACCTGATGATAACGTCTTCCTGGAACTTGGGTCCGGGGATATTTTCCTCCACAAGCAAATGCTTATGGCCGGCTTCCTCTTCCCCTCCCAGCCCATCATCCAGGAGTTGCTCAGCTACCTCCAACTGTCTCCATTCCAGGTACTCCCCAATGGGTGGAGGTTGTTCACAGGCTCCTACATGATTTGGCCGATGTTCAATGATAAAGCCATCCATGCTCTATGTCAAGCACTTTCACCATCTGAATTCACAAGAATTTTAAATTGTGAAGTTGCTAAAGATGCATGGCAAATTCTAGAAACAACATATGAATGCACTAAACTGGTTAAATCTGCCAAGCTTCAAATGTTGATTTCTAAATTTGAAGAAATTAAGATGCTCGAAGAAGAGACATTTGGAGAGTTTTACACATAGATTAGCGACCTAAGAAACTCGATGGTGAGTCTTGGGAAGTCAATCTCAGATATAAAGCTCATCTGAAAGATACTAAGATCTTTGCCAGAGCGTTTCAGGATTAAGGTGACCACCATAGAAGAAAGCAAAGATCTGGAGGAGATGAAGATTGAAGAGCTGGTAAGATCTCTTTAGACATATGAATACTCCTTACCTCCGGTCAGGAAGGCAAAACCTATTACCCTCAAGGCATCCAAAGCATCTAAGAAGAAATCCAGAGTCTCATCTGATGAAGATTCTGACATTGATGAAGATGCAATGGCAATGTTAGCCAAAAACTTTGAGCGATTCATGAAGAATAATAAATTCAAGAAGTTCGTTGACAGATTAAAGAAGGCTCCCCACACAGTTGAGCCAGAAGAAGCTGAGAAAAAGGATCCAAGGGGTCCCCAATGCTTTGAATGCTCAGGCTCCGGGCACATCAAGATTGAGTGTGCAAATTTGAAGAAACTAAAGGGGAAAGCCTTTAATGTTACTCTCAGCGATGAGTCTGAGAAGGATGAAGAAACTCCTGAGGAAGAAAAATTCCTTGCCTTTGTGGCCCCATATGAAGGAAATGAGGATTCTCAGTCCTACTACTCTGAGAATAGGGATGAAGAAGATATGCAGACTGCCGATCAACTTTAATACGTAGAGTTCTTAAAGCTGAGGGAGAAGTACAAACAGTAAGTGCTAGAACTAAACAATCTAAGGACTGAGAAGACCACTATGCTGATAAAGATCAATGATCTAGAAGAAAGGCTTCTAGAAACACAATTGCAACTAGAGAAAGTCTCTGACGAGAAGCTGACTCACATGCTCTCCATTCAGAAGTGCCCAACCGACAAGACCGGACTCAAGTATGTTCCTCCTTCTACTTTTGATACTCCTTCTACTTCCTAGACTATCTTTGTGAAGCCAGTTATTCCCGAATCTCCACCCTCATGTGTGGATAAGGGAAAAACTGCTATGTAAGGAGAAGTTCATGTTATCCCTTAGTCACAGGCCAAGCTTCCTATTAGAAGAAAGCCTTTCACATGCCATCATTGTGGTGAGATTTGACACATCAGACCTAAGTGCCCACATCGGTAAGTTCAGAGGAAGACAAATTGGCAGGCTCCTAAAACTCCCATGTGTCACCAATGTGGAGTTAGCAGTCATGTCCGGCGTAGGGGTCCTCCACCTCAAAAGAAGCCATCCAGGCATCATGGACCTCTTCCCAAAAATCCTATTCCAAGGTATCAGCGGCAGCAAAAGCCTACTCCAGCAAAGAAGACTTGGGTCCCCAATAAGCCTTATGTGGTGAAACAAAAGACTGCAGAAAGAGAAATCTCTTATGAATGAACATTTTTTGTCAGTTCTTTCATGCAAGATCTGGTTAGATATCTAGAGCTGCAGCTAAACAAGGGAGGACCGGACAAGGAAGATGACACCCACTTCCAGAGGGGAAGCAGACCTATCTAGTAGGTAAGGTCACACATGCCAAGGATTTTGATTCCTAAATCCTAGAGCATGATATGTACACTTGCATTGCATCTTTATATCATCTTATCTTATGAATGCTTTGCATGTTGTTGTGGAACCATCTTCTCTATCCCTATATTCCCTCTTGTTTGTCTTGAGATAATTCTGCAAGTAATAAATAGGGATGATAGAAAAAGCACGTCGAGCGACTGCTTTTCTATCTTGGTATCGTCAAACCTTTCTCCCTGAGGTCAGACTTGCCCTTTCCTTACATGCTTGGACTATATTTTTTTTTCTTTTCCTTTGTACCATGTTTTTGTTAATTTATGCTTTTATTTGCAACAAAAAGGGGAGGGGGGGGGGGGTGGAGAAAGATGCATATATTTATTCCCTTATTTAGCTTTTCAGATATCTTTTGTATTTTTACATGATGTCTCAGTTCTTGGTGCATTAATTATTTTGGCTTTGATATAACTTAGAGTTCATGATTGATATCTGCAAAGTTCCACTGCTGTATCTATTTAATAGATAGTTGTTTTCCTCATGATGAAAATGTGCACTATCCAAGGCTCCCATAAGATACATTTTTTTTCTCTGATTTTCTGCTTCTGAAAATTATTTTGAGAGATTATTTATGTGCTAGGATTGCCAAATTGACAAATTCGCTAGTTGAACCTAGCCCTAAAAATTCTGGCTTCCTCTCTAAGTTGCAGCACCAAAAAGAAACACGCAGTTTTACTTTTGAGCTTAAAGTTACATGAATAAATTCACTGCTTCTATGCTGATATAGCTTTATATCTTGCCCTTTATGGTGCAAGTAAAATTTAAAATTGCGTTGCTTCTTAGGGGGAGAGTATCAGATGAGGGTAACTAGGCCCTAGTTTGATAGGGTTTGACTTTTGACTAATCCAACTGTGAAAATTCTCTCTTAAAAAATTTAGTTGCTTTAAATCATATCAGCGAAGATCATACCTTATTGAGAAAGTCTTCACACACACACACACACGCATTGCATAAGTTAAGTAGATTGTTTAAAAAATTCTTCTGCAGTGATTTTTTTTTTTGCTAGCTAATTACTTAACTCTCTATTATATTTTAGCATCAGTGTTAAAATGCTATTGAACTGTGTTGTCAGCTTTTTATACATGCGTGTTCTGAAAATTATTTTTGGGAAATACTTTTCTGATCTTTTTTTTTTTTTTTTTTTTTTTTTTTTTTTCTCTTTTTTCAGATTTCTGAGTGAAGTGTCTGGACGAAGGTTCTGTATGTTCAGATGTAGCAGCAGGTTTGTCCAGACGTTCCTGTTTCTGGTCCAGAGAAGCGCTTTTGCGTGATATCTTACGTGTTACTACGTCCAGACGACATTAGTGATATGTTCAGACGGGGAACCCTTGAGGGTTAAATCGTATTCCCCCCTGGGCCACACGACATACTTTTCTTCTCTTTTTATTTTTTTTTGTCATTTTGTGCGTTTTTCTTTGCCCTTTTCATGTGTTTTTCTCACGTGCACTTGTCTTTTGTGATCTCTCTCCACCCTAGGCATGTTTCTCTACCCTTTTACTGATTTCATTAAGTATTTATGCTTAAAATAGTGATTTTTTTAGGGATTATCATATTTTGAGTTTATGTGATTTATAATGTGATTTATTGATCATATTCTCTGTTGTTGGGTTGAATTTTTGCATATTTTCTGAGTTGTGCTGTTATATTTTGGTTATTTCTACAGTTGTAATTTTTCGGATGGTCCATTTTACATTCTTCATAATGTCCTAATTTTTTTTTTGAACTAATGGGAATTAATGCTTTCATGATTTTTTTGTAGAATATTTTTTGTTTTTAGTTCAGAAAAAATGTCTTCAGACGACTCTCCTCCTCGAGTCAGGCAAAGAGTTGAAGAATTTGTTGTTGACAGGCGTCTCCGCATGGAAAAGTGGCAAGTCTTATTGGAGCGTGATCTTCTCCACACTGATCTGAGGGATCCAATTCTACTACCTATTGGGTAGATGATTCAGGAGAATCAGTGGGAGTACCTTATAACTGTGCATGCCCGGCTTTTCCTAGACTGGTGTGAGAATTCTATGACCATATGATTATCATTCAGGATGATGACAGAGGTCTGATCATGCAGAATATGGTCAGAGGGCACGCCATTCAGGTTGATCCCCAGCTTATCAGTTATGTGCTTGGGGTCCCGGTTCTGCCAGTTTCAGGTGTTCCTTTCCCTCTAGGTGTTGAGGCTCGTAGCATGGACTTCCTACATGATTTCTTTGGCACTCGACCACAGGGGGAGGAGAAGTCCCGCTCTCATATCAGTATTGGTGCTTTTGCTCCTATGCACCGGTTTTTGGCAAAGATTGTTGTGACCAACTTCTGGCCAAAAGTTTGTTGCAGTGCGCCTACTTTCAAGAAGGCCACCCTTCTTTATACTTTTTAGATGATGACACCTTTTTTTTTTTTTTTTTTTTTTTTTTTTTTTTTTTTTTCTGTGCAAGCACATTTTGCACACTATGCTCGAGGTTCTTGATGAGATGAACACCAGTCTGTCCATTAGGTGTTTGATTACTCACATTTGTCTTCAGTTTGTGACAAAATATTTCTGATTTGGAGCCTAGATCACGGATTCCAGATCTTCTTGGCATACAGACTCTCATGAAGTCCAATGCTTAGTTGCAGCATGAGGATCAAGGCGATGTTCCTCAGCCTCCACTTGTTCTGGTTGACACCTCAGAAACTGCATCATCATCACAGGCCGTGCCTCCTCCTTCGACATTGAAGCTGCTTTGCTCAGCTTATGTTTTCCATGGGAGCTCTCCAGTGAGAAGTCAATCTTATAGGAGAGCGTGTCGAGCAGAGCCATATTGACATCTGGGAGTGCCTGAAGTATCATCACCCGAAGCTAAATGATGATGATGATTGAGAGTTTTTATTACTCTTTTTATATGTTTTTATTATTGTTATTTTGGAACAATTTACTTTTTTTGAGACTTTATGTATTTGTTTACAATACCATGGCTTTTCTATTATACTCTGTTTATCCTTTGTCTTTTTGTGACAAAAAGGGGGAGTATTTTTTGTTTTGGACCGGGAATGTATTTTCAAACCAGTCAAGTGTTTTTTGTCGCAAAATGGCCAAGGGAGAGTTTGTTTTTATGTTGGCTATATTCTGGATGACAAAAACACTTTATGTAATGGTTGCTATTTAAACAGGATTATCAGACTTATTCAGAATCTTCAAGTTTGATTGACAGTATTTATTTCAAGTCATGTGCCTTGTAACAAGTTTCTAAAAGATGTTCATGAAGTTTCCATGCAAATTTCAAGTCAGCTAGTCGGTTCCTGTGCAACCGTCCAGACGGGCCTTTGAAGGCTTCCGGACGCCCTGCAGTATCTAAAAACTTCAGCGTTGAAGACTTCTGGACGTCAGGGAAACACCGTCCGGACGCTAGGTCAAGCTTCTCCAATTTCTACTCGAAGTTGGATTTCAGTCGACATTTATTTGGGAAGTTTCTGCAAGACATCCGGATGACGTGGCAACTTGTCCGGACACGATCCAGCATTCCAAAATATTATGGATTTCCTTTACGAGCGCGGAAAGGAGTTACAGCGAAGACCTTTCCGGATGCTCAGCCAAGCCGTCCGGACGGGGTCTTCTTTTGGGAAAATCGCACTATTCTGGAAAGACGGTCGCAGAAGACCGTCCGGACGAGGCTATCTTTCGTCCGGACGCTCCACAGCTAGAGTCCGAATTTGTCTAGAATTAGGTTTTCTGAAGCCTATATAAAGAGGGCTCTAGGCTTGTTATTTGTAAGAATTTAGTATAGAATTTCATAGTCCTTAGAGAGGGTGTTTAGGGAGAATTAAAGATTCGCTAGCTTTCTAGCCGTTGCCCGTGTGTGCTCTTTGTTCGTGTGAAGTCTATCTTAGGGGTCGGCCCTAAGGTAAATGATTCCATCAAAGATCCCTTCAAGTAAGAGACTTGGTTGGGAAGCGTTCACGATGAGTTTCATGTTATAGTTAAAGGTATGACTACTATGATTGGTTTTGTGAGTACGAGTGCTTTGTAATTTGGTTTGTCTTTGAATAGTAAATTTCCTAAGTTTGGCTGCTCCGAAGTGGTTTTTCTCTTCACAGAGTTTCCACTTCGTCAACAAATATCTTGTCTCTTTTATTTTCCGCATTTAAGATATTTTGTTGCACACGAACACACACTTGGTATTTAGAAGTCAAATATTTATTTTTCAGCTTGAAATATATGAATCAGAAACAAATATCCGACATTACTGATAATATCTTTTCAAATGCTCAGTGTTCTAGGGTCGGGGTAGGGGCATTTCGTCAGCCGCTCGGAGGTAATAGGTACCCAGTATTTGGGATCTAACCACCTGATAAGGACCTTCCCACTTCGGCCCAAGCTTCCCATCTTCTGGGTTTCGGGTAGCAAGCTCTACGTTCCATAAAACCCAATCCCCAACTCCAAAACTTCGGTTTCTGACCTTCTTGTTGAAGTATTGCCTGACCGCTTAAGCCGCCATTGTGATTTGTGCCCTATCCCTTCTTTCTTATAGCATATCCAAGTGTAGCCTCCCTTCTTTGTTGAGCTCAGGATTATAGTGCTCCACTCGATAGCTCAATGACCCAACTTCAACCGGTATCAGTGCCTCGGCTCCAAAAGTGAGGGAGAATGGAGTCTACCTTGTGGGGGTCCGGGTGGCTGTTCTGTATGTCCATATCAGCTCCGACAAGAAATCAACTTAGGCTCCCTTCCGGTCCTTGAGCTTTTTTCTTCAGAGTTGTCGGGAGGGTCTTATTGGTCACTTCGACTTGCTCGTTTGCCTAATGATAAATGGGTGTGGAGAAGTAGTGCCGCATACATAGCTCCGCGCACCATTTTCGGAAAGAGTTACAATCAAACTGTGTGCTGTTTTCGATCACAAAGGTGTAAGGGATGCCGTGGCCATTATCTTTGCTAAAACCTCAGCTTCGGCCCTTTTAGTGAAGTAGTCGACTACCACTACTATAAACTTGCACCCCCCATTTCCTTTTGGCAAGGGTCCCATGAGGTCGACCCCTCATTGTGCAAAGGGCCAGGGTGCCGAGATTGAGCTCAGTTCTTCCAAAGGATTCTTCATTACCCGGGCAAATCTTTGGCACTTGTTACAATTCCGTACAAAATTTGCCGAATCTTCATTCATGTGAAGCCAGTAATGGCCAGACTTGACTACCTTATGTGCAAGCATTCTGCTCCTTGAGTGGCTACCGAACACTCCTTCGTGTATGTCCCGTAGGACGCAGTTTGCATCGGCTTTCGAGATGCACTTAAGGAGAGGCGACATATATCCCCTTCTGTAAAGAGTGTTCTTGATCATCGTGTACCGAGAAGCTCGCATCCGTACATGTCTGGACTTTTTCTTATCCTCATTAAGCTTCCCTTCCTTCAAGTACTGGATAACTTCGTCAGCCCACTTTGGGAATTCTGAGGATTCAGCAACCTACACTGGCATCACATTCACGAGCTTCATAATAGAAGGCTAGTGCAAAGTATGTACCTGTAGTTCTAACACTTCAATTTCTTCGTCCGTTCCTGACCCTAGCCGGGCGATCGGCATGGGTATTATCTTCCCAGGGCACCCTTGTGACTAGTACTCTTTCGAAGGCTCTCTCCAACTCCTGCACCTTAGTTAAGTACTTCTTCATCTTTTCCCCTCGGGCCTCATACTTTCCTCGGATGTGTTCGGCAACCACCTACGTGTCACTTCTTACTTGCAGGACCTTGACTCTCAATTCCAGGGCTACCTCATTGCCAGCAATGACTGCTTCATACTCGGCCTCGTTGTTGGTTGCAATGAAGGCTAATCTTATTGCAAATTCCTCCTTCCGGGCTTATGAGCACAACACTCGCACCGCTTCTCTTTTTGGTGGAGGACCCATCTACGCAAGCCACCCAAACCTCTCCTTTGGGAAGCCTGACATCCTCCAGGAAACCATTGAATTCTGCTAGGAAGTTGGCTAAAGCTTGCCCCTTGATTGTCGTTCTAGGGAGGAAATCAATGTTGAACTCCCTGATTTCGATCGTCCAATTCACCATTCTTCCCGACATGTCCGACCTTTGGAGTATCTTCTTGAATCAATGCTCTGTGAGGACCCTGATTGAGTGTGCCTAGAAATAAGGTCTCAGCCTTCTTGCTGAGAGTAACAGTGCTAGTGCCAGTTTCTCGATTCGGGGATATCGTTCTTCGACCCCTTAGAGGGCATTGCTTGTGAAATACACCAGCTTCTGGATTCCTTTGTCTTCCTGAATCAACATTGAGCTTACAGCCAACAGTGATACGACTAAGTAGAGATAAAGGGGTTTGCTAAGTAACGGGGGACTCTCGAGATACTGCTTCAGTCAGTTGAAAGCTTCCTCACACTCTTCGCTCCACGTGAAGGCATTCATCAAGATCTTGAAGAACATGAGGCATTTTTCTGTCGACCGGGAGATGAACCTATTCAAGGCGACTATTCTCTTGGTCAATTATTGCAACTGTTTGGTATTCTCGGGAGACTGCATGTCTAATACCTCCTGCACCTTTTTTCGGGTTGGCTTCTATCCCTCACTAGGACACCATGAGGCCAAGAAACTTCCCTGATGACACTCCAAAGGCACATTTGGACAGGTAAAGCTTCATACCATATTTTCTCAGCATCCAGAATGTCTCTGCCGGATCCAGGATGTGTCTAGCTGCTTGTATGCTTTTCACCCATATGTCGTCCACGTATACTTCCATGATTCTCCTGATTTGTTCTCAGACATCTTGTTCATTAAGCACTGGTAGGTCGCTTCAGCATTCTTCAGTCTGAACGGCATAACTTTATAGTAAGTCCCCAGTCAATGATGAAGGTGGTCTTCTGTTGGTCCATCTCATGCATTCATATTTGATTGTAGCCCGAGAATGCATCCAAGAAACTCATAAGCTTGTTGTCCCGAGGTAGAGTCTACGAGCAAGTCGATTCGGGGCAGGGGAAAGCTATCTTTCGGATAGGCCTTGTTGAGATTGCCAGATTGGTGAAGTCTATGCACATTCTCCACTTGCCATTGGATTTTTTCACCATCACAACCTTGGACAACCAGTCTAGATAGTACACCTCTCGAATGAACGCATTCTGGAGCAATTTCTCGACCTCTTTCACAGCCACCTGATTCCTCTCAAGAGCATAGCTCTTTCTTTTCTGTTTAACCAGTCGGTAGTCAAGATCTACATTTAGCTTGTGAACCATGATGGAAGGGTCTATTCAGCTCTCCATCCAGCTGTGATCCGACCCAAATCATCGACCGAGACTTCCTCCAACTCCTCGACTGGATCCCCACTCTATAAATACTATTTCTCCAAACTACATCCCACCCCGAGGGTTGCTCTTTTTGGTGCATCCTTTAGAGTCACATTATAGCAATGCTGGGTTGCCTACTGGTCACCTTTAACTTCACCGACTCCATTCTTAGTGGGAAACATCATTTTGAGGTGCGGGGTGGAGGTCACGACCCTAAGCTGGTTGAGGACCGTCCTCCCTATAATGGCTTTGTGTGCCGAAGGACGGTCTATCAGCAAGAATTTGACCATGACGGTCACCTGCTTAGGAATTGATCCAGCTGTCAGTGGGATTCCAATCGATCCTACCGGGTGTACCTACTTACCCACAAATCCCATCAATGGAAAATTGACCAGGACAATTCTATCCCGGCTTAACTTCAACTTTTAAAACATAGACCAGTACAATATGTCCGCTGAACTCCCAGTATCTACTAGGATCTGATGAACGCTATGATTTGCTATTATTAGCTCAACCACTAGGGTGTCGCTATGGGTCCAAGAGATTTCCTCATAGTCACTATCCGAGAACCCTATCACCAAGGATTCTTTCCTTTGAAGCTTCAGGGGTCTTTCTATCGTGTATACTTCTGGGTTCTTCACCCATTGAGCATAGGCCTTTCTTTTCGATTTGGACTCGCCTCCTTCTGCGAATCCTTCGGATATAGTCCAGATCTCTGCTACTACTTCCTGGTTGTTCGGCTCTGTCAATGCTGGCTCCTGCTTATTGACCGCCAACGATCATCTCTCCACTCTTTGAGGTCCGGGCGGGCTTCATCTCGTCCCCTGTCGTGGTGTCACGGGGGTCATCTTGGGGATGCCTATCCTTAGGTGGGTATTCCCAAGCCTCATACTTCTGAAGGCCATGGTTTCAGGGTTGGTATCTAGGCCGGTCGTTCGCTTGTTGGGCCCTCTGCTTTCCTATGAACCGGATTAGCTTCCCGTTCGCATTGAATTTCTCTATCAACATCCTTAGGGCTATACATCCCTCAGTAGTGTGGCCAACTACTTCATGGTACTCATGGTACTTATTTTTGTTGCAGGGAGAGGGAGTCCCTATTATCTTTGGGGCCCGACAAAATTTCGGGTCCCCCTTTATCACAGCGAGAACCTCGACCGCTCTCTTGTTGATGGGACTGAAGTTGTAGTATGAAAATCTCTTGACCAGCATTGATTCTTCCTTACTGGCTTTCTTCGGCTCCTTCTTCTTCTCCGGGCCTGGATCTTGAGGTCTCCTTGCGCTGATCATAGCCTTCAAGGTCTCCTACTGGTTGATGAATTCTTTCACCCTATCCATCAGCCCCTACAAGGTAGCTGACTGTGTCCTGGTCAGCTTCTTTATTAGTGGCTCCTCCTGTGACAGCCCCTGATAAAGAGTTGCATAGATCATGTCGCCAGTCAGATCTTCTACGGTCATCTTTTCTGCATTGAAGCGGGCCACAAAATCTTTAAGCGTCTCACCGCTTCTCTGTTGCAATGTGAGCAAGTACCCAGAGGGTTTCTTGCACATTCATGCCGCCATGAATTGCCCTAAGAATTCTCTGCTTAGCCCGTCAAATGAGTTAACAGATCCCAGGGATAGCCTTCTGAACCAATCTCTGGCATTCCCTGTAAGGGTCAGTAGGAATGTCCAACAAGCTACTTCGTCAGGGGTCCTGTGCAGATCAAGGTGGACCCAGAAGTTCTCAATATGCTTGACAAAATCTCCGATCCCGGCACAGCTCTAAATTTGAGGCGCTTTAAATTTCTCAAGCAGCTGGTATTCTGCCACCGGTTGGGTGAACGGGGTGTTGGGGCCCATCAAGAGCCTTTTCACCGCAGCAGCCTTGCCTTTGTCCTTTCCACACCTCTTTTCTAATTCAACAACCTTCCTATCTAAGTTAATGGTGTCCCCAACCGGGGCTCTCCTTAGATTCCTTTCCTCGTAGTACATTGCCGGGGGATCTTCTTCCCGGTGACCTTCTCTGTAGGGATAACCTTCGTTATGGGCTCGGCTGCCCGCTTGTTTGTTGTACTCCACTTCTTCACGTTCTTCCCGGTTCATCTCAGAATGAGATTGCTCGGGAATTTGGCATAACAACTCTGAGTTTTGCCACTTTAGGAACGCTATTTGTTCCTCCAACGTGGCTGTAATGACCCACCCTCAATGACACAAAATTGTCTGCTTTTGACTTTCCCAAACTAGACTTCCCAAGAGGTCACCCATCCTGATACTACTCTCACAGAAGCACGCTTAACTATAGAGTTCTGATAGGTTCATGGTCATCATGGATTGAAAACGTATTGTGTCTAGAAGGGTGCGAATATACATATAAGTACTTCACATTCCCATACCCAGGCTATGTGGGACGTCACAATCACCCCCTCTTGGGACCCAGCGTCCCCGCTAGTGACCCTTTTGGGATCCCCCCATTCTTGGTGTCCCATCGAGTGTCTGCTAGCGACCCTCATATGCTTATGCACGCTCCGCTATCTCAGGCTGGGTAGTGACTTTGATACCATTTGTAACGACCCACCCCAAATAACACAATATTATCTGCTTTTGGCTCTTTCAAACCATACTTCTCAAGAGGTCATCCATCCTAGTACTACTCTCGCAGAAGCATGTTTAACTGCGGAGTTTTAATAGGTTGATGGTCATCACGGCTTTAAAATGCGTTGTGTCAAGAAATGTGCGAATATACATATAAGTACATCTCATTCCCATATCGAGACGATGTGGGATGTCAAATTGGCTATTTGGTTCTATTTGTTGTTGTCCGATGGAAGAGTTTGAGGAGGAGGCGATGGATCATGCTCGCCTTTTGAAGGCGGGTTCGGTTGACCAGCTGCTTCCAGTGGTTGTCTTCTCTGCCTATTGAGTCGGTTGTCGGAGTAGGTGGCTACTGCCATGCTGGATTTTTTTTTTTTTTTTTTTTGAGAACGTAAAACACGTTCCCACAGACAACGCCAAACTATTGGTACAGAATCCAGTATGGCTGGGATAGCTCACTTCTTGTCGGTGATCTCGTTATCAGATCAAAGAAAGTAAAGAGAATAAGCCGAGGGTTGGCCGGCGTTCCTCCCTCTGATGCTTAAGTCAGTATCTTGATGAGTATTGAGTGCAAGTGTATAAAATTGCAGTCTTATTTTCATACTTGAGGTTCTAGCATATTTATAGGTTAGGTGTTAATTACTTGCCTTTAGGGCTTTGCCTCTTTTTCCTCTTCTGTCTTAGGAGTGCCGCCAAAGTCAGAAAATTTGGTTCCCTGTCAGCCGTCTGGACGACGTATCATACCATCCGGACACCCATCTGTCCAAAGTACCAGCCGTCAGGACGACTTGTCATACTGTCCGGACGCTCATCTGTCCAAAGCATCATCCGTCCAGACAACGAGAACTTCTCGTCTAGACTTTCCCCTGTGTCGATAAGTTTCGAACTGCTCCAGCTTGCATCTGTCCGGACGTTTCAACAGCATGTCTAGATGACTCTCAGTGTTTGACAAGCTTCGGGATTTCTTTCCAAAGCACAGTTATGGGAAGATCGCTGCAACCGTCCGGACGCGCTTATCCATAAGGCAAGTATCGCATTCAAAATCCAGACGTCCGGATGCCAGTCAGCATGGTCTGGACGCGCGAAGCCTTTATATGGAAATTACTTGCAGCAGAAGTGCGACCATCGGGACGACAGGGCACCAACATCCGGACGCGGCTCAAAAACAGGAAAGAATTTCAACAAAATTCTCGGGAAATCGATTGCACAGTTGTCCTTCCGGACGGCCCTTGACTACGTCCAGACGACGCCTAGTTTTTATCAAGATAGACGCTCATTTGAACTGTCAACCTATAAATAGAGGTCCCTAAGCTTGAGAACAGCAAGAATTCGGTATTGAATTCCATTAGTGCTTAGAGAGCTATATTGTGAGATTATTGAGCTGAATTGATCTCTCTAAAGCCGTTGCTGTGTGTGCTGTTGCTGCGCTTAATCTGAAGTCTATCTTAGGGGTTGGCCCTAAGGTAAAGGATTCCATTGAAGACCGTTTCAGGTAGGAGACCTGGTTGGGAGGCGTTCGTGTTGGGTTACACGTTAGAGTTCAAGGTACGACCACTACATCAGAGGTATGTGAGTGCTACTACTTTGTAACTAACTTTGTCTTCTAAATAGTGGATATCCTGGGTTTGGCTGTCCCGGAGTGGTTTTTCTCTTAATTGAGTTTCCACTTTGTCAATAAAATATTTGTCTCCTTTAATTTTCGCATTTAATATTTTGTTGCACACTGTTCACACACACTTGTACAAATTAGAAGTCTCTTTATTTTTCATCATGTATCTATTTTCATGTGAGATGGACATGCATTTTTAAATAACATATGAGAAGCACATTTTTTTTTAATAAATTTTCTTTCAACTTTGTCATTACAATTAAAAATGAATGTGTATCTTACATGCAAATAGGCACATGACATTTTTATAGTCTGGGTTAAAGGTAAACGATCAATGGCCCAAGTCAGCAAAAGAGGCTTTTCTTTTCTTCTTTTTTCTCTCTCTCTCTCTGAGACTGGACAAGAGAGCTTAAGATATATGTTGTATGCAAACTTTGGGCGGGGTCAGCCAGGGTGTTTGCCCCTGCTGGCTCTGCACCTGCATACAAGTGTAAATCAACTGATTGAGCTTGGTATAAGGAGTAAGTAATCTTTGCTTATTTTGATGTTTGATCAAACACCATTTGATTTCTGGCTTCTCAAGCTTAACCAACTTTCTTTTAAGATTTATATGTCTTAGAAATATCAATAGCATGATTAAATTCGTTATTTTTTTTATTAATTTAAACTTTTGAAATAATTGGTGATTTAATATGCAATCAAAACGGAGGCCCTAAGTTCAAATATTTTCTCTGTAATTCACCTTCCAATCAATAAAGAGAAATTGCACCTAACCCCCCTCCCCCCCCCCCGATGGAACTACCAAGCCATTTGCAATGTCTCAAAAACTTTAAAAAGTTGCAATGTGAAATTCTAATCTATCAACGCATTTCAATTACCCTCTATCATTAATTTTTTTTTTTTGATAACTTAGACAGCCACCATGGAAAATGTAGGATATAATGATAAAAAAAAAAAGAGTTAAAAGTTGATAAAATAATAACAAAACAAAAAAAAGTGCAACCCACTGCCAAGTCGTATGTCATTTTTTCACTTTTTTTTTGTTGGAAATTTTCTATTATAAAGGGGGTATTTTTGTCATTTTTACTCATTTTGTTAGGATTTAATAAGAAATCCTAATAGATAAGAGGTTGCGAATAGATTAATTAGAACCCTACATTGCAAGTTTTAAAAGCTTGGAGGAAATTGCAAATCGCTTGGTAGTTTGGGGGTTTAACTATAGTTTTTCCATTTATTAAATATTCTACGTGTTGTGCCTCGCTTACTAAACGAGAGTTTGAGTTCACACATCAGGAGGAGTGTTGTAAATATTAATTTCACAATTTTCAATAAGATTAAACCGTAATTCACCTCCCAATTTATCAAATAATCCACGTGTTGGTCTCTACTTGTTCAAAGAGAGTTTAAGTCTACCCGTGAGGAGGAGTCTTAGAAATATGAATCAAATGATTAAATTAAAATTTCTTACCAGATTAAACTTTTGAGATAAATGATGTTTTAACAATCTGTTAGGTCTAACTAATCTCAAGGTTGTTGACAAGATTGAGTAAGGTTATTTGTTAGGCTAATCAATACAATATCCAGTGATTTTACTTTATTGTATTATGACCAAGGGCATATCTTACAAGCTCGAACTCCTGAAGATTTACTTTGAAATGGAGAAATGACTCTTTACATATTGGCATGCTCAATTCACCCTTAATTAAAAAGAAAACAAATATCAATAGTGGATGACGCATGCCAACTCAGAGAAAATATATGCGAGATAGACACTAGAATGTAAAGAAGCATTTCTCTTTGAGATAATCTAGCATTGAGCTTATATTGATTGACAAACAAGTTTAAATAGGTGTCTTCACATGTAAACTCGAAATATGTAAAAATATTTACATATGAATGTAAAAAGTCCATAGGTCCATTAACACTCTCAAAAGACGCCTTAAGAGAGGAGATGATACCATGACTTATAAAGTGTTCAGAAAAAAGAAATTTTAGCGATGTAGAATACTTTAACAATGAATATGTTTAGGAAACCTCAGATTTGCTAAATAGATGATAAGGTAACCAAGTCAAACATACTATGCCTCATTCTTTGATAATGAAGTTGAATAGTCCAATGATTTTGTACCTCAATGTTGTGTGGTTCTACGAATACCTTTTGCACACTACCAATTTATATGTCGTACCACTAAGACAAATTCCTGTCCAAATACCAAGGACCACATTCGTGGTGCCTCGTATGCATGCAGAAGAAATCAAAATAGTCCACAGGACTTACCATGATTGAAGTTGATGCATGCCTCAGAAATTGTTGCTAGATGCTAATCAGATTAGATTCTTTTTGCCCTTCTATTCATTCAAAAAAAAAAAAAAAGCAAACTAAATGTATACATGGTGATACTGTATCCTAAATTTAATGGTAGGTTTGGGTGTTCGATTTTTTGAAATCTAAATTCAATTATAATTTAGTAGGCGAATTCCAAGGCAAATAAAGTTAAAAAAAAATGTTTGAATAATTTGACTTTTTGAGATAACATTAGAAAAAGTTACATAAAATCTAATTTGTTTTTGAAAAACCCAAACATTGTTGCAAATAGAATTCAAATTCTATTTGCATCCAAACATGCTGTATATTCTTTGATAAAATTTCTTTGTTATAAAATTTGTGAAAGTGGCATTTCTCTATAAACCCCACTCCCTCCAAGAGCCTTTTCTGCAACTCTTTTTCTTTTTGTTCACTTTTTGGTTAAAATATAGAGTAATGTTACTCCTCACATCTATTTATCACCCTCATTTTATACTGACGGACACACCCTGTTTTAATTTTTTTTTTTATTTTAAAGGTGACTGACATGAAAAACCACTTAAAACACGTTGGGTCAGCCGGTACAAAATAAGTATGATGGGTAACATCACTTTAAAATATAATCACAACCAAATTGCCCAAGTAGGGTTTATTGTAAAGCTTAAGGCTGTACATGAGAACGGATATTAACCGCAACCATCCACCATCCGTATATGACGTTGTAAATGTGGTTAATAAAAAATTATTATTAACCACATTCACATTAATGAAACCCATATATGTACTGCCTTAATAAAACCCACATTTGTTCAATATTATCACGTGATCCTTAATTATCTCAAGCATGTAAGTACATGAGAACATCAACACATACATATCCACACCATATGGCATGTAAAACTCATGGGCATTACATATATTCTCTCTCTTTCTCAGTCTCTGAGATTGCTTTATCATTATTTATTTGATAAATTTCAGTAAGAAAAAAGTGGAAGGGGGAGAAGTAATCATACAGCAATAATTGCTAAAAAGCTACCATGCAGACGAGAGTCCTATAACTGCAACGTGGCACAATCATGTTAATATCTACCCTTGTTTTTGTTTCATTCTGTCTACACCACCAAACCCCACTCCCCCACACTTTCTGACATTTATGCCCTACCTTCACGCGCAATTTTCGGTCAATTAATTTGGAGTTCCACTTTACGCGCCAGTGAGGCGAGTGGGAGAAAGCATTTCAAGGGTTCTTAATTGCGCCATATGACTTTGGAAAAGGTCACTGACAGTTTTCTTAAAAATAATTTCCATGAAATATGTCAAGTGGTCACACCCAAGCCGGAGCCCATTTGATCTTCCATCCCTTTCATTAATCTAGCAATCCTTCAATACTCAACAGCAAGCTTTCTAGGGTTTGTACTTTGGAATTTGGGATTTTGAAATTTTGGTGCTTGTGTGCATATATATTCAAAACTTCAAAGAGCTCGAACAACCCCTTCGATGGTATCACGATTGATTAGACTATTACATTAGAAAGATATATACAAATTTTATAGAGTTGGATTGATCATTTTGATTGGACTAGTGCACAAAAATTATACAAAATTTATAGAGCTCGATTGATCGATCCTTCGATCAGAATAGTGCACAATGATCAACAAAATTCATAGAGTCTGATCAATCTTTAACTAAAGCCAAATTAGTCAACAAGAATTCCGTGAGGTACGACTTTTGTCAAATCACTGCTTAAAGTTTAAAATTTGTTAATTTACTCTCTAAGGTTTCAATTGTTATCAAATAGATTATTTCGTCTATTGGAAAGGGGGGGGGGGGAGAAAGCAAGAATTTATGAGCACAATTGAGTACTTTGAGAGCATCTGTAACCGCATATACAATTATCACTTTTAAATAATTGCATCCGCCCGCCTAGACGTGCGGTTACTAACTGCTATCCACGCCGTTATTGTGTTTACTGAACACAAAACCGCATCGGTAACTGACTATTTGGTAATGGGCATTTTGGGCCTATTTCAGTGTTTCGAGCCATCTTTGGGCCTCTTTTTAGGGCATATTTTAAACAATTATGAAGCTTCTTTTGGCATGTTTATTTATTTTTAAGCTTTAGTGTTTTAGATGAAATCCATATCTTGATTTCACATTCTTGCTTAAAAATAACAAAGAAAATACAAACACCCCATAATGGGTTATCCTCCTTAAAGTAGCAAAGAAAGCATATGAAATTCACTTCCAACTGAAACAAACATACAAAGGGTTGTGGTTCAAATGTAAATCCAACAATACTACCAAGGGGTTTTGGTGAGTCTGAGAAGAGAGATAAAAAACCCTAAACTAAAGATGAAACTCTATACGAAAAAGATGTTTTGGCATATGTTATATATATATATATATGAGGGTATAACCGCATTTGCCTACATTAAAACAACTAATCGCATCCACATGTGATTATTTAGATGATGGTTAGCGGTTAATTGCAGTTAATAACCACCCGCTTGTACAATCCTACTTGAGACGAGTCTAAAAATTAAATAATGTAACTTTAATTTTATTTTTTACCTAATACTTTTTGGTAGTCCCTGTAATTGATTTTAAAGACTGAATTGCATTATTTTTATTCTAACTTGACACTTGCTTTTTTGGTTGCTTTAGATACTTTTTTTTTGGTAATAACTTTAGTTGTTTATGGTCTGTTTGATTGATCTCATGTCCTAGAGCTTGTTAGAGATTAATATTTAAAAAGTACTTTTAATACATAAAAATTAAAGCCATCCCAAGTAAAAATTGGCCCTTGGGTTTAAAAAAAAAAAAAAAAAACTTTAAAAAGCCCAAAACTACATTTTGGAAAAACTTGAAAATGAGGTTTTTTCTATAAACAAAAGCTTTATTTCCAAACGCAATCCAAACAGACTCTACGGATCCATTTGGGTTTGCGGTTTATGATTTTAAAAATAGGGATTTCAAAATGTGCAATTTGAAAACGCAATTTTTTTAAAACATAATTAAGTGGTTGGTAAAATCGTGGTTTGCCTTTATAATCGCAGTTTGACCTTTACAATTGAGCATCTAAAAACACACCTACTTATTTGTGATTTGAAAACATAAATTTTTCGCGTTTTTAAACCGACGTTTTTTAAAAATATTCGCCCAAGTCCCAAACAAGATGCTTTCAGTAATTTTGTTTAAAAAAATGCACTTTTAATCAGCAAAATCACAAGGCAAAATGGACTCTTTAACACTTTTAGTTTCTCTAAACCGTTTAGCATTTTGGAAACAACTAATTTGTTAATAATTAATTTGAATAGTGTGTCTGATATCACGTACACTAGCTTGGTGCTTTTGGTTTCAAATGCAAAGCAAAGCTAACAAAGGTGAACATCAAAAGGGAGAATTATTCCTTTTATTCCCTCTAATCTTTAACACCTTACCTCGTTCTTTTTATCTAGCCGCACTTTCCACCCCCCAACATGTGCAACGCCTTAATTAGTTAACCTAGAAAGCAAAGCGAAAATTCCTCCATTTTTACTGGGTTTATTAACATATCCTTTTTCCTTTATCTTTTGTCTCCCAAGGCCAGGAGATATATATTAGAGAACCAATCACTTGAAAAAGGGTGACTTTATTTCCTAATTCTACATATATAATATGTCAAATATTACTGCATGTCAATTTTGAATAAGGGTTTTTGTACATGCAAGACTAGTCGATCGATGCTTGGAGGAAAAGCAAGTCATTTGGATAATGTTTTATTCTGATGAAAGTGTGGACATAAATTGCCAAAATCTTCAACCAGGGCTTAAGTGATCGAAGTCATTTTGTCTGCAGTTATTGTGTATATATATGTGAAGCATGCCGTTCTTGTGAACATTCTGAGAGCAAATTGAGAAGACCTCGATCGATCATGATCATGATATATTATGTATATAGTTTCATTTTTTGGTTCATTTTGTTTTTCCTTCTCTTTTTTGGAGGAAAATATGATAGGCCACTGCCAAATTATAATATTATTATCTTTGTCATCATCATCATCATTATTAATTTGATGACTTTTATTTCTGTTATTCATATTATTAATTATAATTGCTCTTATGATTATTATTTTAATGTTGAATCACTAAGGTTCTTCACAAAATCTGGATGCAATGGATAAATACACGCACATTTATATATATATAAGACTTGTTCGATCACAAAAACTAGGAATATTTGGCCTGATATGTGCATGCTATAGGCATATCATTTTGATGTCTTAGAAAGGTACATCTGACTAGAGAACAAAATTATGGTAGGAATCTCACTGTACAAAGCCTTGTTGTTCTTGACTCGATCCCAGTTAGCTGTTTTGTTCTTACTTTTCCTTCTCTAGCTCCTTCCATTCATTCTGTTCAAACTTTTTAGAGATAATCTGTGGGGTTCTTGACATGGTTGATTTCAGTGTTTGTCACCAAAAAAACCTACTTAATACTTCGATCAGTAAAATTCTCTTCAAGACTGGCATTATATATATACATGCAGCCCCAGTCTGTATACACAGCCTTGCATTTTAGCCAAACCCTAAGACTCAATTTGTTGCCCTGATTTTTTTAATTTTTTAATTTTTTTTCTTTCTGAAATCAAAGAAACAATTACAATAATTATTTACATGCATGTTTCTTTACATTGGAGAGAACTTTTTTTTTTTTTTTTTTAAAAAAACGAAATTTTTAAGAAACGCTAATTTTTCTGGTTGTGATCAAAACAAGAAATTAAGACACTAAGCCTAGCTTCAGCAATTCTCTCAAATGAAGGAAATTAGAAAATGAATATCAACTTCATATCATAAGTACATAAACATAAGATATTTCAATAGGCTCATCTGCTCAACTTAATATGGATGGATTAATGCTGCTTTGTTAGCTCTTTCAGAGAAGCTTCCTTTGGTGGTCTAATGGCAATTAAATTATAATTTCGACAAACCTTTTTGGAAAGCTAACAATGCCACCGGTCTCTATCAATACTAAATATAAAGTGAGATGACAAAGGTGATTCTTATGATAATAATGTTCCTTTGCTTAAGAATTTTGGCATTATCTGATGGGACTATCAACTTGAAATTTGAATCATCATGATGCTTGACTAATGTGTATTATTGAATGATTTGGGAGACGATCGATGGTACTTAAGAAAAAAAAAAGGGGGTAACAAATCCCTTGAGAAGGTGCTGAAATTACTACTTATTGGGAATAGAAAAATGCATTGAAGTTGTTCTTTTCTTTTGCCATTCTTTCTTATGTCTTTATTTCCAATCTTTTCATAGTTCATTTATTCTCAAGCTTTTCTTTTCCTTTGCTGACAAAGTGTAAAGCATGTGACAAAGCCTAGGAATGAATAGAGAGCGCCAACTCCCTTGGTAAAAATACTAATATATTTCATAAAATGTATAAAGTGCTCCATTACAATTACCAAGGATCACTTTCATACTTTAAGATAGTTAAAGGTCTCTCTCTCTCTCTCTCTCTCTCTCTCTCTCTCTCTGATGACAAAACATACAAAATCAATTAGATTTCATATTTACGTAGGAATATAATATGTTGATTTGGATCTCAGAGCCTGATAGGAAGGACATGCTTTTCCTCTACCCCCCCTTCTCCTTTTGTTGCTTTCTGTCTTTCTTGTCTCCTTGTCTTTCTTTAGCTCTCCCTTTACTTTTCTTTTTCTTTTGTTTTCTTTTTCATTTCTTTTCCTCTGATTTTCCCATCCGGCACCTGATTCCATCTCTCCACCCCCCCCCCCCCCCCCCCCCCCCTTATAATGATTTTTCAAAATGAGGAATACTCAGAAGAGATTTTCAAAGTGGCCTGCCCAAGGTGAACTCCAAATTAGGCTTCTTGGGGATTGTCTCTGAATGATTTGTTAATGAGCTTACATCTGATATTCTCTCATAGCTTAAGCACTTTGGATCCATGTCCTTCTGAAACCCCCCACCAAAAAAAAGAAAAAAGAAAAAAGAATAAGAATAAGAAAATGACAAAAGGAAAAAAGACATGCAATAAATACAAAGAGAAGCAAGCATGCAGCATAAGAAAAGTGTGGGAAATGAAGGGAACCAAAGGACATTTGACTTAGGGAATAACAGAATATTTAGCAAGAAGAAACATGGTTGAGTACATTAGAAAGCCTGTTACAGTATGCATGTGCAATGTGAACTCCAAAAATATTATTCCCAAATATCTACATCATTATATAATTATTAGATGGCCATAATATTATGAATTTCATTGATCATTAATGGGGGGGGGGGGGGGGGTTTCTTTTCTTTTGCAGGGTGAGGGGGGTTGTGTTGTATTTTATAATTCAAATTAAAACCCCCTTTTGTAGACTGAAAATGACAAACTTGCCCCTTGAATTTGTGAAGGAACTTAACAGAGCAGCTTTTTGAATGGCTTTTTCCCCTTTCATCACTCTTTCTAATATTCATCACTTGATGAAGAAAGATGATGAAAACATTCTTAATTTCCTTTTGCCTTTAGTTTATTCTATCATTCCCATATATAGCTGGGGATGTGCATACTTGGTAATTTTTCAAAATAAAGGCTATATTGGGGAATAAAGGTTTGAAAATGGTACCTCAAGAGACGGCATGTTTCCACAGGAATCCTTTTGTTTGCCATGCAACCAAGCTTCCCTGCTACAAACCAACACATATATTTATATATATTGAGAGAATATTTCCTATCAGTGGAAGCCATGCAGAATAAAAAGCAAACTGAGAAAAGAAAGCTATCTTTTACTGTCTTGTTTATAGTCTCTCACTTTACATTTTGTGCTGATTGAAATAAAGGTGAACCCACACCCCATGTGATTGCCCATTACCCTTAACATCAGACTATACAAGGAAGTTTCAAAGGGCATAAAGCTTTAGCACCAAATTTCCACTAATGGGTCCATCAAAGGGCTTAGCTTTGACAATAAGTTTTCCAATTGTAGGCCCCATTTAATAGGCCTATATCTGAGCCCCACAAAATCCAAAGGAAAGAGATATCTCCATTTTTTATGTGGATTTTGTCAAGCGGGATTTCCTAGTCTCCAAATGGTAGAACAGTTGGTGGCCTTTCTTTTTTACTTCCTTTTAACCCACTAGAAGGGGTTATAATTAGCCCATCATGGAGTTTCAGTCTCCATGGTTGTGGACAGACAGAACAAAGTATAGTGAAATCATTTACTTCTTTTTGTGATTTCTTGCATGTAACTGTGTTTTTATGTGCATGAGAGAGAGACAGAGAGAAAGATATGGTCATACACAAAAGATACCAATTATCTGGTTACCTGAAAATATTCATTTTTAACGATGTTTTGAGAGCCAGTAATATGCTAAAGTTCATTTCATCCAGATCTATTTATCAGATTTACCCAAAAAAAAAAAAAAGATCTATTTACCAGGATCGGAGCAAAGGCTAAGCTAAACCATGGTTCCAGATTAACTGGAAGAAAATACGAGGGTGCATTTTATAAACTTATGTCATTTTATTTAGTATATTGCTATACGACCGTCATGTAATTAGAATAACGTAACAATAAAAATCAACATTTGAATAACAATGATTGATTTTCACAGTTATATCATTCCAATTATACGATTGTGATATAGCAATCTACGAAATATAATTTCTTTATAAATTTAGAACCTCTAAATTAAGCAAGGAAACTAAAATAACTCATATATATATATATATATATATATATATATTTCCTGTTTTGACTGTGCTTATATGGTTCATACTTCAAAAATTACAAGTATCAATATATGCAGTATTCAAACACCCTCCAATGGGTTGCCGAGAAAGAAGGTATATATGTTAAATAAACTCGCTTTCTATCCTATGCTTTTAATTTTGCGAGCAACCAACCAAAGAGACAGTGAGATTATTAATTCCATCCAAGATAGGAAGCTATGATATTTAGTAAGAATAATGTGGAAGGAGGAGATTAATTACCTCGAAGAATTGCTCCAGAGACCACGATAATCCTTATCTTGAACAGTACTTGGTTTACCCTGCTGAATGGAATTCTCAGGCCGTCTTGGGTTCGGAATATTGTCAAACATTAGATCTTCTGAAGTATCTCCAGATGACCCATTTTCAAACATATCTGATTGTCCTTTTGTAAACAACAACAAAAACAACAGCCAAAATTTGAGAAAATAAAAATAAAAATTAAGGAATATATATAAATATAGATAATAGACTCAGATGTTTTATCTTAGGTTTGTTGACTACTTAATCATAAATATAAAAGAAGATTAGGTATAAACCTGAAGAAGCTGCTGCTCTATCAGTAGTCTTCACGGTTCGATACATCTACAGTAAAATTCATAGGATTATTTAATCAAATAGAATAAACAAAAGAAAACATGATTTAGATAAAGAAATAAACTAGGCAATAACATAGTTCTTTTTCTTTTCTTTTTTCCTTCTGGGCATATGGTACATTACACTAGGAAACATAAAATAAGAAAACGAAGCAAGAAAACATACAAAAGTACGGTTCACTATCCTCTAGACATGATCAGATACAGTGCAAGTACATGATGTAGATACAGTAGCATTTAAGTTACTGTAAAAAAAAAAATATATATATATATGGATGTGCGTGCGTGCATGTATGGATGTATGTATATGATTAACCATGGTTAAGAAAGTTGGGTTCGAAAACCCATATAAGGAAGACATCATTGAGAAATGATGGTGTTCTGTACTCTCGTTTATTTTATTTCTCTCTCCTTGTAAGGTAAAAATGCTATTTTTTTTTTCTTTTGGTTTAAATAATGGTAATTTTGAATTCCATGGGGTTTGTCTTATTTGTTTTCTGAAATCGATAAATCTCTCTCTTTCTCTCTCTCTCTCTCTATGATTTTTTCTTTTACTTGGGGTGGTTCATTCTTCCAAGCAAAAAGCTGTTTATTTGCTTACAGAAGCAGAGCCATCAGATCTAGTAGAAAAACCATTGGAATTTGAAATTTATGTAATTAACACCTTCCTGTAATGTACGCTGTACACATGCAAAGTTCATCTTACAACCACTATTAGAACTGCAATCAATTCAACACTCTAAACCTTAAAGCACCAAAAAAAAAAAAAAAAAAAAATCTCTAATCTGCCTTCAGAAAACTAGCAAAAAAATGAAGTCAATTTGAGATTGTAGAGAAATGATCAGGACTTTCTTACCTGTAGATGAGATTTAACATGTGCTAACGTGAGATCTTTCACATCCATAAGCTCAAGAACTGACTTGGGTGTAGCCCCTAAACCCCCCCCCAAAAAAAAAGTTAAAAGAGAGGAAGAAGAAAAGGAAAGGTATATATAAAACAAGTCAATTTTCCTTTCTCAATTTTAATGGCATCTTGTGTTTCAGCAGGTTGTAATCTTTGTTTGGTTGGTATAAAAGAATTCATTTTTCATTAAAAAAGAAAAAAAAAAGAAAAAAAAGAGAAGCAATGGTGTAAGACGAAAAAGGGGGAAGCCAAAAAGAAGCAAAGGCAAAGAAGAAAGTAAATGGAGCTCACTTTCATGGCCACCCAATAGCTCTACAGCATGAACAAAGCGAGCATGGAGCGTAGTAGTCCACCGCATCCTCGGCGCTCTCATGCTTCGTTTAGCAGGAAACCGCGGCAGAAATCTTGATCGCATTAAGCTTGAAGTACTGGCGGCGTTGTTAGCTATAGAAGAAGGTTGAGAAGCTTCTAGAGGCTGCTGCTGATGATGAGGAAATGGAAAAGGTACTGGAGGGTTTTGGTATACTGGAATCCCTCTTATGGGTCTAAGAAAACCGAGCTCTTGGCTTATTCCTTGAGGCGTTTGCTGAAAAAGTTGCGGGTGGTGATGATGATGGAGCTGGTGATGATGAGGGAACTGGTTTCTCTGAAAGGTCTGGAAAAGATTGCCGCCATTAATACCGATTTGGTGATGATGGTTATGGTTGGCGAGGGACTCAGAAGCCCTTGGATTCGACAAGGAGAGCTCGAAACAGGAACTGTCGGGTTTCGCCATTGATGACATGGTGTTTCTGGAGTCCAAAGCTCTCTTCCAGAATCCCAAATCCACTTCCTCTTCTCTCCTCCAGCCTGTTGTGGGTTTGCTGTTTGGAGGGCTGATTTGCAGCGACAAATCTGGTTGTGCCGGGAATAACTCCATCTTCTACAACCAAACAAGCCCTTAAGTAGCTAGAAGCAGCCTCTCCTATATATTTATTCTTCTGCCTCTCTCCTTTTCTTCTGGTTGCTGTATAATTGCAGAAAGGTGAGCTTTGCTTGTGAGAGAGACTTTTTGGTGACCTGGGTTAGTTGGATTTTCAGCTGAGGTTTCTGGGTTTTCTTTTCAGATCAATTTGAGGGAGAGTAGTTGCAGAGATTTTGAGATAATATGAGAGAGAGAGAGAGAGAGAGAGAGAGAGAGAGAGAAAAGAAATGACAAGGTATGAAGTGAATGGTTGTTTCTTTTGTGTGAAGTATATGTGAGAAAATGACACTTGAGGGGGTGTAGAGGAGGGGGAGAGTTTCTTTTTGTGGACGTGGGGGTGAGAAAGGGAGAAAAAGATGACAAAAGAAAATAAAGTAAATAACTTGGGACTTGATTCCCTTTTAGTACTCTTTTTTTTTTTTTTTTTTTCTTCTTCTTCTTTATTTTATTTTATTTTTTGGGTGCCAATTTTTTTGGTTTTCTTTGAAGGAGAAAAGTGAAAGAAAAAACTTTTAACGTGTGCATAAATATTTGTCCCTCTACAAAATAATCATTCTTTCTTTTCTAACCCCCTCACACACACACACTCACACTTCTTTAAAGTGAAACCTATGGTTTGGTGCTCCTTTTAACAAACACTAAATTCAACAAATTTTTCTAGACCGAGTATGGGTGCCCATGATTATTTTACACCAATTTTCAAGAGAGTAATAATGTTAATGTTAATGTTAATGACCATCTTTTTATTATTTCAAATTAACATGGTTAATTCTTAATATTACTTTTCTGACCGTTCTAGGTTAATTGGGTCAATTTCCAGTTACAACCCGCTCGATCATTGCGGTCTTCATGAAACCCTAACGATTTGTTAATTCCTCTCTGTTCATTTTGGTGTCATTTTCTCCTTATTTTCGATCGATCCCGCAAGAAATTAAGGTATTTTTTTTTTTGTGTTGTCGTAGGGATGTGGTCTTCCTAAGTGAGGGCATGAGTGAAGGTCAAATTTGCAGTTCTATACCCCAAGCAATGAAATTGCTTTAAAAGGTTATTTATGTCTTTTCAGGTATGGTGCTCCAGTCATCAAATTAAAAGGACAGCCAATGCACGGGGTAGTAAAAATATGTTTTAACTGACTAGAAAAAAGAAATATAAAATATGTTTTAACAAAAAACAGATCGAGCTCTAAAAGAAAAAAGAAAAAGACGAAAAGGCAAAGCAGATTAAATTTAAATCAACCACAAAGGAATAAATAATTAAACTAGAGTATATTTAGACATAACCAAAATTACAATGATATATACCTTCTACCATTGAGCTAGACTAATAGTACTCTACAATCAAGCCATCTCCTTTAAATATCCCTCTCTTCTCAAGTAATTAATTTAAGCTTTAATTATGAGTTTAAAACAAAAAAAAAAAAAAAAAAGCTTGATAAAATTGATAAAAGTTTATAAGATCAATAAAAGCTTCCGTTCGAAATGGAGTGTATAGCAATGTTGTGATAGATTCACATGTAAGGGGAAGATTGTTAAACACACGAGTGTGAGTGGGTAATATAGTCTAGTTAGACATAAGATTTTGGGTTGAGTGGTGTTCCAGTATGCCACGTTATGATCTCATGACTAAAAGACTCCCCAATACTTTTGCTATTAAGTTAAAATAAGAAATAAGCTATTCACTAATATTTTTTAGGAGTAATTATAGATACTACATTTTTATTACATAAGTGTCCCGTAATGCCGACGTGACAGTACCAACAAACCAATTACTTTTGGATTTTTTTTTTTTTTAAGAAAAAAAAAAAAGAAGAATTGATCCAAGGGTTAGTTGGTCGTGACACGTCAGTATTGTGAGATACTTGGATAAAAATATAGTATATAATAATTAGCATTACTCTATTTTAGTTACTTGTTTTGCATGGGGTAGGACCTGCGAAAAAAAGAAAAATGAATGGCCCTAAATGACTCTCATGTGAGGACGGAAAAGGCTTTTGTATAAGATCTAGAGAGTGGGATCAATTGAATCAAAAGAGAAGAATGTAATCTTCAGACTGTACTTCATAAGACAGATCTCGTTGGCTTGAATCCCCCTTCAATCTCCTCTTAGTGCCAAATTCATTCATAAAAGGGGAGAAAAAAAATATATATATATATATATATATATACAAACCTTGACACTAATAAAATCTCAAGCTTTAGATACTGACAATATATGCATCTGCGTGGAAATTAAGCCAAATGATAATTTGCTTTTCTAACCTCAAAAACAAAATAATAATAATATAAATAATAACAATATTGTTATTAGCATTACTATATATATATATATAAAATTACATTATATTATTTAATTAAGAAAAAGGTACTAAAATTACATTATCGGCCAATATATATACATTGAGCTTTATATTATGTAAGTGGCTTAATTTTTATTGCAGTGACCCAGATGAAACCTAACCATTGAATTCATGAATGATGCTATCAGATCAATGAATATATTTAGCTCCTTAGAGTAGACATACACTAGTTCATAATGTTCTTTAATTTCTAGCAATTGGCCGGAGCCAACATCGAATTATAAGGTAGCTAGAAGCAGCAGCAGGGTCAATAACCGAAAGGTAATATCCTTTAGAAATATTGCCGAGTGTTCTTAATTTGATAATTATTGAGACATTAAAAGAAAGTACATATAATTGGGCATGAAATGAGTAGGTACGTAGCTGGGTTAATGTACGTGTAGTCTGTAGAATATTCTAATTAATTATAATTATAATTAATTATAATTTTTTTTCAAAATCTAGTCAAATATATGCTTTACTAGTTCTAAGTTTATGTACTAGCTATGTTGACCTGTTTTTACACCATGAAAATATAATATAATTGAATGTTTATTTTAGGAGTAATCACGTTTTTAATTGGCTCTTTGATCTCCATCGGGGAGTTTCAAATTAGTACATACCAATTATATATATGCCTTTTGATATTCCAAGGCATTAATAGAGAGTTGTGCTAGCTAGGTACGTCAAACTGTCTTGGTATCAAATTATGTTTGTTGGATAAGCCATGCATGGTCCCCATGAGCATGCATGAACTCTCAAAACACATTTCCAGTTAATGATAATTATTAATTAGGTATCTTATTTTCAATGTGTTAAGAATTATGTCGGCTAATTCGGCGATCAAATTAAACACTTTAATTTGTTTTAATCTTTAAAGTCATAGATAGAATAATTAAGTGGTGCACTCAAAAGATCAAATCAAAGTGTTGTGAAAATCTTAAAGAGCCAAGATGAACACAAAGAATCAAGATTGAAAAGTCTCGCAGTAGCACTTGTTTGCAACCTCGATCAGTTGGAAGGGTGTCCATACAAGTACGTTTCATTAAAGATACAGTGTTGCTCGTTCGATGGAGGTCCGGACGAGATAAAGATAGCAAATATATATACAATATTGCTCGTTCGCTGGTGGTTCAAACAAACTGAAGATCGATCACAAAGAGGCAATGTTGCTCGGTCGGTGAAGGTCCAAACACCACTATGCAAAAATCTGTGAAACCCAAGACACGTCTGTACGAGCTCACTTACACGTCCGGACATCACCTAGGAAATTGTCTTACTAGGGAATTTGATTTGCATCAAAAAACCTAGTTTTCTCACTGACTATAATATAAGGTCTTCAGTGCACGATTTTCACAAAGAAAAGAGTTCATATTTCAATGTGTTAAGAAAGAACTTTGTTTATTTGTTTAAAAAAAAAACCCACACCAAAATATCACAAAAGCTTCAACCAATTAACAGAGTTCTGGGATTGCAAGAGGAGACTTGATACAAGAATTGACCTGAGATTCTATAACTATTTCGATAGAAACAAACTGCTCGTTTGTTTGGTACAACTTGTATTAATTAATCTTTGTTTAATGGTTTGAACATAATAACAAGAAAACGAAATAACCTTTTTATGTCTTTATTCAAGGAAAAAGGTGAAACATAATCTAACTTGAATTCAGAAAAGCTAATTGAAATAGTAGTAAAATTTATATTTGTTGAATCATCAGTTATCCTAAAATTTAAATTTATATAAAATGGTAAATTTAATCATTTAGTTAATATTATAACACTTCCTTTTATAATTGAAGCCAAACATATGAAATATTTAATTAAAACAAGAACTAAATGATGGTAACCATAAGGAGACGTGTGATAAACTATTCCATCAAATATCATCCATAGGTAACTAAAATTATACTTGGGAAATATGTATCTTCAAATTTATTTTTTTATTCTCAGGCCTTTACAAAATTAAGTGATTTCTCAATCCAACGTGTGACTATCCAAATGAAATGAAAATAAATAAATAATTATGTCAATAGTATGTGTGACTTCTGTCACTTATATCAAAAGGTCTCAACAATTATAGATGGTGCCGTAAATGAATCAAGCCATTCATAAACAGTTCAAGCTAAACTCATATAAACTCGACCAAATTCAGTTCCTTTAATAAATTAATTGAGCTTGAATAAAAATTTAAGCTTGTTTATTAAATGAACCGAACTCATATTAACTCGGTTCGACTGATCATACAAGCCCGTACAAACTCATACAACTTTTTCTTTTTTTATATACTTTTTAATGAGAACGGCTTAAGTAATTAAAAAGATAAAAGAGAATTACATTTTAATGAGAACATCTGTAATTTAACTCATTTCAATTAAATATTCAACGTATTAGGTCTCACTTATTATTTAGGTGGGGGGAGTTTGAGTATACACGTGAAGGAGAGTGTTTAAATATTAATTAAATGATTAAATTGATCGTTTTCTATTAGCTTAAATTTTTGGAATAAGTGGTGATTTAACAATTATTATTGTTGTTGTTTGTGGTGTCTGTTGTTGTTGTTGTTGTTGTTGTTGTTGTTAACTATATATACTAATTTGGCCATCTGCATGCTTGATTGATTAGGTCAAGGTTCAACTAAGTCCTAGCAGTCTCATCCCTTTTTGCTCGAAAATCACTCTGAAATAATATCTAAATATTTATATATAGATCGATAAAATCTTGAATGATCTGTGGTGCTTCTCCAAAGTTGACATATCACCTATTTTGAACACTTTAATGTAATAGGTTAAGATGTCTCATTATATAGCGATCGAGGCTTTGTTCTTTAATTGGTTTTGATCAGTCTTCCCTTTATAGCCACTAGGATTAATTTAAACGTCATTTGAAAATAACCTGTTTTGAGATTTAAGCTTCGGTAAGGCCGAATTGATTTTGAATTACAAACTCTAAATTATACACTTCTTAAAATGTTCAAACCAGAAATAAAAATGAAGAGTCAATTATTTTTTATTAGAAAAAATAAATTCAGAAAGTCTTTAGAGATGATATTAATTAAGTGACAATATCGTTAATTAGTAGCCACGCACCTTTGTGCATTAAAAAATGTTATATACTACACCATTAATGATCTCACATACGTACGTACATCTTATTGAGTTGATGTATTAGTATCCATCAGCTTTTAGATTAACCCCCGTTAAAAAACAAAATTCAAAGGTTGATGGGTAAGGTACTATCATATCAGTTGCTAGTGAGATAAGAGTGTAGTATATAGCATTACTTTTATGCAATACCATAAAAAGACTAGTTAGTCTTAATGAGTAATGCTACATACTACATCATATCTCACTCACATCTTACTGGGCTAATGTAGGAGTGCCCATCAACCGTTGGATTTTTTTTTTTAACAAGAATTGATCCTAAGTAATGCTACACATACTACACCCTCATCCTCCGCCCTTATCCCACTGTATTGATGTGGCGGTGCCCATCAAGACTTGAATCTTTTTTCTTTTCTTTTTTTGTTAACAATAGTTGATTCAAAAACTGATGGGCACTGTCACATCAATCCAGTGTAATGACATTGCGCTCATTGCACCCGTTTAATATAATATAAATTAGTAATGCTATTTAGTAGACTCATCTACAATTGTCATACAACTGGATGTCGTTGCAATAAAAATCAGCCATTTGATTAGCATTTGTAAAAAAAAAAAATGTTGATTCAATAGCTGATTTTTACATCCATGTACGTCATCCAATTGTATGGCAATTGTACATAAGCCTACTAAACATAATTACTCTGGTCTAAATTTTCTTAAGGCTTGTTTGATGTGGAACTAATTAATCAACACCCCCCCCCCCCACCAAAAAATAAAAAATTAAAAAACTAAAGCTACATGGTACAATTTAGGGTCGGAAAAAAGAAAAAAGCAAACCCTGTTTGAAAAGATGACATGTCCGTTAGATTTAGCCATTAAATGGTTAGATGGAACAGAGAATTCGAAAAAAAAAAAAAAAAAAAAAAAAGAAGAAGAAGAAAAGAGGAGCAATCAAATCGATGTAGGTTTTGTCGAAGTAGTGATTGGTTCCATTCTTGGACCAAAAAAGAGGGAATTGCTGGACAAAAAGGTTGAAATAGTATCCAAAGATTATTAGCTCCATAGCTTGTGAGAAACAAAGGTTTAATTTCCTCTCTTTTTTTTCCCGCTTTTTCATGAAAAAAGTAGAATCAATTATCTTGGGCATATAGAAAGATGATGCAAAGCTTTTAATACCTTTAACACCCCCCCCTTCCTATAGGCATCGGTAAGCGTTACCTTTGTTATATATATATATATATGTGTGTGTGACCTTTACCCATCCATGGCTCTCTTTCTGGATAAACTGTGGGCTCCCCACGAACCCCTTTCATTAACAGACAGTCAAAACTCTCAACCAACCAACATCTTCATCCACCATTGTTGCCCATTTTCTCTCTAACACGTGTTCAGAAAACACGGATATAATAAAAGGAGAAATGATTTTTTCTATATTTCTCATACATCTTTTTTTTAAATTAATCATTGAATTTATAGGACTCATAAGAATTCACATGCATGCGAGTTTACAGATCTAATAGTTAATTTTTTTAAAAAAAAAGAATAGAAAAAGTACAAAAAAAATAAATAAATAAATATATATACATGTGACATATATATCTCTAATAAAAGAAGCATACATCATGCCACGACAAAAACTCTCTCAGCAATCCGATTTCCTCCCTCCTTATATCATCAATGTTTCATCTCCCTCTATCCAGCTCTCTCTCTCTCAGTCTCTCAATATATATAATTAATAACCTTAGATTTCCTAGGCTGGTCAATGGCCACGATTATATATGTATATATATACACGTATGTGTGTGGGGTGCCCTATAACTCTGTAAGAAATAGAGTTAAGTACCCTAGAAAGTAGTTTTGACCTTATTGGCCCATATTGGAAGTACTATGGGGATCTCCATGGAAAAAAAGAAAAAGAAAAAAAAGGACATCTAATCTTAAATAAGAAATAATAATTTGGTTATAAAATTAGGGTTGCTCTTTGAACAAAAATACTATGGAGCTAAGTAGCCCTACACATGTGGCAGAGTAGCTAGCTAGATCGCGAAAGTTTCCATTCCTTGACTTTCGAGTCAAACAAAGCAAGTAGAATTTTGTTTTGGTGAAATGCAGAAGTTAAATTAAATTAGATGATAATTAATTTATTAATTATTGTGTGTTTTTCCTCGGTTTCCCGACAACGTTGGAAGCAAAATATGTGTTTGTTTCTGACATATATAAAAATTATACAAGTTGTGGAGACCAACACGGATCAGAAATGGAAGACTGACACTTTGTTTTGTGTGGCAATAAACTTCCTCACATCATTAAGACGAGGATTTTTTTAGATTAAGTAATCGGATCAATGTCAACCATTCCTCGGTAACAAAAATTAGGGTTTACGGGATGCGTGTTTTATTATTATTATTATTTATTTTAAAAATAAATATTTGGAAGCATCTATCTATATATATATATATATATATATATATATATATATATATTTAATTACTACTCTTGGCCCGAGTTTTTCCGTGTTTTAATTTGGTTATTAATCAAGTTGGAATCTTACATTAATACCTCGTTATTATAACTTATTCGTGAATTATTTTCACTATGGTGCATGTCCTCGATCAATATTCCTTATTATATTAATATAGGATATATATGTTATTCTAAATTTTTTTTTTTTTTTTTTTTTGACATGTTCACACAAGAGGGAGGAGGGATTCGAACTAGTGACCTCCGTTTCATGAAGCGTGGTCTCCAACCGATTGAATTACTCATCGGGAGCATATGTTATTCTAAACTTAATTAGCTTATATTAGCGCCTAATAATTAATGTGATCGTATATATGACAAGTACTTCTTGATTAATTTGGTACCTCTTAGAATCTGCCTAGCCTATGGTCTGTGGTGAGGCCAAACAGTAATTAATTAGCGCCTAGCTATACGTTGAATACTTATCAATATATGTAAGAGCTAGTGAAAATGATCATGTGACTAATAATGATCAATTATGTACAGAATGTGAACTGATTGGGATGTGAGTGATGACTTTAGGATGCAAATTGCTAGTTTTAATTATATGAATGATTAACTAATAACCACTTAGGCCGGCCAACATCAAACGTCACTGTTTTTATGGACATTGTTTGTCATCTTTAGTTAGATATGGGTCGACATGTTTTCTATTTACTACGCAATCTTTCTCAACCACAAAACTGTGGTTAGAAATTTACCACAAATTGCAACTGAACATGGATGGCCTATATTGTCAAAATTATTGCCTCGAGATGTTCCTGCAGTTCTTAAATCTGATGTGATCCAAAAAGAAATTGAATATTGAGGAGTACTATTAATTTGCTTGCTGCGCGCCAGAGTGTATGAGCAATTAAAATAAGGTCGGTGTTCTGAATTCTTTCTTGCTGAAGTCTGTAAAGATTCTAGTACTTGAGCTCGACCGTGCACTTGTTGATAGCTTCAGGCTTCAGTATGCCCTTATATCTTCCAAGGATTAATGAAAAACAACAGAAAAGCATGAGTTCGACATTTACCCTCTTTTTCTCCCTAGCTAGCTCCCTTGTGAGTTCTCCCTATCTCCGTCGTGAGAGTATGCCGCCTCTCCTCCATGAGAGTTCCGGGAGGAGGAGGAAGTTCCCCGGCCGGGTACCATTCCCCTTTCGTCTCTCTTTCTCTCTTTTTTTTTTTTTTTTTTTTTTTTTTCCTTTTCCCTTTCTCTAATTTTTTCTTTTTCTAGATCTTCTTCCTTTGGATTCACCTGGGACCCGCCAATCTTATCCAACCGCCTCTACTGGCCCCGCCTCACCTCCTCTAGCCCCTCCTATTTTTCTCCGGTGCGTGTTTCCTACGTGCCCGCGCCCTCACTTTTTGGTAAACACCCTATTTTGATTCTCCCTAGTTTTTTCTCAAAAAATAAGCCCTTATTTTTATTTTTGGAAGTGCTTGAAACCAAAGTAGAACCAGTATCAAATTAGTAAATTGAGGAAAATTAACTAAAAATAACGAGCAATAAGAGGTGTCTTGCACCAAATTCAAGTTTTTTTTTGGCTCAACTTTTCAAAAGAAAGGGAAAATGGGATAACTTTAAGCTTGGAGGGCATGGACCAAGCCTAAAGGATTTTCCACTCCGAAAAATCAAGCTCTAGAAAAATATTTACGCTTAAGAACCTTCAAGTTTGGCGCGCACATATTGTATGTGTCAAACATAAAGCTTCTTCAACCTTAATTGCCTTACAAAGAATCAGTTGGTCACACACCAAATCCTAAATCGAGAGAGCCGGCATAGAAGGAAGGTACAAAAGTGGATGCTTAAGTCAATACTAGTTGAAAAATGTATTGACTTTAATTAAAGAATTAGCGAAGGAAAATCATTTAGCTAGAATGGTGCATACCTTATGAGTGAGCTCATTTCCTTCTCTTTATAAAGTATTTTCCACGCTTGGTCGGTTATATATGGAGGGGTCCATAGGATAACTAATATGATTTTATGGCCCCCATTTCGTTTTCTGAACGTCCCTTAGCCTTTGAGAATAAAGGGGCGTTAAGAGTCCGGTGGCATAGGTCAGGATACCACACACACGATGCATTTCTAGTGCCTGTGCTCCCATCTGTTTGGGCCTGGCTAGGTTCATCCAATCCAATAGTACTTATCCAAAATGGGCTTGATGCATGGGGGTAACTTTGGACCGGGGAGGCCCATTCCCTCGTCGAACTAAGTTATGTAGTGAGGCGTTGGGAATTTTGTTGGACGCCCCATCATTTCGTTTTAAATTTTGGTTGCTTCTTGCTCGGGTAGTCGTACCGAAGCATTAATATTGTGTGTGCATCTCGATCTGTTTGGGTGACTAGTGATCGGATTCGTGTCCAATAGGGATGATTTCGTGTTACCTTTTTAGATTCTCTTGAGGTGTTTTTTCCATCTTACCCACGGGCGACTCACGGCCTTGCTATCTTTCACGTATATTAAGGGTCTTTTCTTTTCATTACCCATCTTCTAATCACATTTGATACTTCGTTGCCATTTTTTAGGGTTTTGGCTATGTTCACCATTTGAGTACATTTGTAGTTGTCTTTTCATCATCGATCCTTAGGGCTCCTTTACTTTTTGTTGGTGTTTTAGTCTTTAGGTTCTTACTTCCATCTTTCATGGCTCATGGATACCGAGTTCAAGATGTTTCTCAATCACTCAGGGGTACGCCGCTAGTGGCTCCAATGATTATGAGAAATTCACTGTAGAAGAAACTTGCAAGCCTACACACTCAGTCATCGCTGACAGTAGTAGGGTGTCGATGGAAGGCATTAAATGGCGAGGTGTTTTGACAGAATAATTTATATGACTTTCGTAGGAAGTGCCAGATCCCCAATTCCATGTGTTTTCAGCTTTCTTTTGTCGAGGACATGGCATCATATCCGACTAATCGGACAACGGTGTGTATGAATGACAAAAAATGAAGGCTGGGGCGTGCTTCCCACTCCCTCGAGAGGCATGAGAAGTATTATTGTATCTTCATCTAGCCCCCACCCAACTAATACGAAATGGGTGGAAGATTATGCTAAGGTGTGCCATTATTTAGCAATAGGCTTTGGGGGAAGGCGATCACATGTCTGCCAGAGAATTCTTATATTGCTACCGCCCACTATAGAGGGGCAAGGAGTTTGGGCAATCCGTTGTTGAAAAGATAGACAGTCCTAGGGCCCAAACAACAATAAGCAATTGAAGGACAAGTTCCTTTTCATGGACGGTGACAGTTGGTAATTCAACACCAAGGAGGAGGGGGACGACCCTCACTAACTTATGCCAATATTTGTTAGTGGGAGATGGGGTCGTCTCCTAAAAGAGCTTCAATCCGCTCCAACTCTAAATGCTCAAGAGAAAAGGCGGGTTTACGAAGTTCTTGCTTTGGCAGGCAACAATCAACCGCATAAATATTTTCTTCGAGGGCTTACTAAGCGTAATCTAAGGCAATCTTTTGGTACCCTACACCTTCTAAAAATGTGCTTGCGAAAAACACCAGTGATGCCGTCAAAAGAATGAAACATTTAGTGAAGGCTTTAAAGCTCGAGGGGTAAGTGATCAACCCAAAATGAACAAGGTCGGCCGACGATATAGGCCCAAGTTGCACTAAACGAGCTTTAGTTCATACGGAGAAGACAATCGAGCATGGAGGTACCATGGCTATTGGTACAAAAAAGGTTCATGAGAGTCACACCTTCCATCAAGGGGGCTTGCAGAAACCCAACAAATGACATCATCGCCTAGCCATCCCTAATCATAATGGATACTGACAACTTGTCGGTCGAAGGGTCGATAGGGGGAAAAGCTTCCAAAGGGAATGAAGTGGTGTTTGTGCCTTCCTCGCTCAACATTTTTAATGAACCATCATTAGGGCTAGTTGATGAGCCGTCTCTCGGAGGGGAAGCTAGGGTGGAAGTCGAACATTAGCCATCGCAAGATGCTAGCAAACGATATTTGCCTGCAATGGCTACTTCACCATCGATTAATCAAGTTAATTGCGCTTGCATGCCATTCGATCTTCCTCTTTTTAGAATCTTCGGCCCTTTACCACGTCAAGATTATACTACCTCCTGGTAAGACAAAGATTTATGGGAAAGGGGAAGGTCGTGATTGATGGCCCCCCTTGAAATAGGGGAGTCTGAAAAGGAAGAGGTTGATGGGTCAAGAATACCAACTAGTTTCCCATCCATTGTAGCCCCAAAAATCCAACTCAGTTCTAGTATTGATCTTAATACCTGGCCTATGGGCCAAGTTGAGTTCCTCGGCCATCAGTCAGAAGTGAGGTACCCACACTATGATATTTTGAGGTGGGGGAAGGCAGGGGCACGAACTAGGCAAGGCTTGGGCTCGTGCTTTCATGGTGCAGGTTGGGTTTCTTGGACTTTCTTTGGGTCGCTTAAATTTTCTTAGTTGCATTTATTTGCTAATGTTCTTGTTGTATATAGGTTGCATGCAGCTTTTCATTTGGAGGCATTATGCCAAGAGAGAGATTTCTTCAATGGGGCCTCTTGCTCTCGTATAGAGTTGGAGAGATTTCAGGCCCAGCTTGTTGACACTCAAGTAGAACTTCACTCCCTAGGACATTAGTTTGAGGATTAAGAGGCACTACTCCATGCAACCCAGGTTGAGCTAAAGTAGGGTAGGTCCCAGGTCGATAGGCTCAAGTCCTTGCAAATATGCCAACACCTAGAAGATGGGTTGAATAAGTGTATGCCAATATAATGGGGAATTTAAAATTTCATCACCGCACAAACAACCACCAAATATAATGAAACCAGTAAATTCATCAACACAAGTAATTTGGTGATGAAGTGAAAACCTTTTGAAGAAATTTTCAAAAGTAAAACCACTCAGGGCCAGCCAAACCCAAGAAACTCATTCACTATAAAAGAATTCAATTACGAGTAGGACATGAAAAATAAAGAGACTTCTAATTTAACCGTGTGTGTGTGTGAACAACGTGTAACAAAATATCTAAATGCGGATTTAAATGAGACATATATTTTGTTTACGAAGTGGAAACTCAATTAAGAGAAAAATCACTCCGGGGTAGCCAAACCCAGGAAATCCACTATCAGAAGACAAAGCTAGGACATAGACAGTAACACTCACATACCCGATGCAGTGATCGTATCTAGCACTCTGGCACGTAACCCAACATGAACGCCTCCTAACCAAGTCTCCTACTTGAAGGAGTCTTCTATGGATTCATTTACCTTAAGGCTCCTCCCTAAGATAGACTTCACATGAACAAGTCACGCACTCGACAACCCTTAGAGAGCTTGTAGATCTTCACATACCTAAACACCTCTATTTATAGGCTTTAGAAGACCTTTTACAACTCTGATTCAGAATTCTTTGGGCCGCGTCCAGACGGAGTTTGAGGGCGTCCTAGCGGTTGCTAGCTGTTTCCATGTCTGAAAAGGAATTCTGAATTTTCTCAAACTTTGGAGAGCGTCCAGACACACTCACTTTCCGTCTGGATGCTGGTCCGTTCGGACGTTTCTCTTGCCTGTCCAGATAGTCAAGTTGTAGCATTTTTTTATTAGCTTTCCAACAACACCAATTTCATCTCAATCTGATACTTGAGCAAAATTTTATGATAAAAATACTGAGACGTGTGCAGAATCTTCCTGGAAACCGGAAATTGCCTTCTTGATGCTTGTGACACTGATACTTGTCATATTAAGGCCCTTTCCATCTGAAGACTTTGAATAAAATGGCAACCTTGTAAAAAGCGGCAACCTTACAAGGCAGTGATTTTGTCAACAAAATGTAGCCAATAAAACTAACAAACTCCTCATTTGGCCATTATGGGACAAAAATCACTTGACCGGTTAAAAATAGAAATCCGATCCAAAAACAATACTCCCCATTTTTGTCTCAAAAGGACAAAAGGTAAACGAAGTAGTAAACCACAGACAAAAAGTTCTAAAATCCAAAACAACAAGGATAATAATAAAAAGTCTCAACAGAAGCTCAAATAACCATAGGAAGAAAGCAAGAAACCACAATGCTCCAAATCTCACTTGTCCTCTGGCATCAAATGATGGATAGTGTTCCGCACATTAATTTGAATTTGAGCCACTTCAGCTTCTTGCTCCTGAAGCCGGAAATCCATAGGCTGAAAACCTTCAGTTACTTGAGTCTGCAAAGCCTGAAACTGATCATCCGCAGATGGAAATCCTCTAGTCAACTGGTCTGCAAAAATGGTGCAGATCTAAAGAAGGATGCTACGAAAGGCTCTGCATGAGTTTGAGAAAAGCTCATCTAAATCCTGAAACCTTTGGATTTTGAGCATATGACTTCAACAATAGTATGTTTTCCAAAGGATCCATCGATCTGACACTTTGCTGGAAGCCGTTGGATGACATATTCTGAAATGATTTAAACATAAATATATCCGAAAATAACACCACCAAGAAAGATTAGATCCTGTTAGTTCAAAAAAAATGTGATATTATGACAGCTGTCAATTGGATGCCCAAAAAAGACAAAAACAAATATAGCAAACCAAACGGCACAAATATATAAATATCAACCCAACACATAGATAGAATAGGATTTTTATGCACAATGTCTCAAGAAAATATTTCAATCAACAAATATTCTAATATTCTGAAAAGTACAAAAGCTTAAAAGAACAAAGGAAGACAAAGAGATTACAACGGAATGAGAAGAGATGTGCAGAGAATGCCAAAATATCAGAAGAAATCGGTGAGAAAAACGCACACAAAATGACAAGAATAAAAAAAATGCAATGCTGTGTGGATGGCAGAGAAAGAAAGCAACGGATAAAAACCTGTAAGGATCGTGTCCGGACATGTTACCAATGCATCTGGACGGCACACTACCAGATAAGCAATCGGCAGGGCCGCTTGCGTCTAAACTGTAAGCCTAGTCCGTCCGAACGCTTCACACTGAAAAGCTGAAAATTAGAGAAAAATTTGTAGAAAAATAATTTTCCCTAAAGTTAGCTTCAGAACACGCATGTATAAATAACTGATAAAGCAGTCAAATAGCAATTCAAAAATATGCAAAGATATAATCGAAAGTTAAGTATTCAATCAGCACAAATTTCCTTGTAGATAGAAATTTTAAATAGATTACTCAATGCAATGCGTGTGTGTGTGTGTGTGTGTGTAAAAGCTTTCTCAATAAGGCATGAAGTTTGCTAATATGATTCAAAGCAACTGAATTTTCTAAACAAGAGAGAAAATTAATGTGAGATCAGTCAAAAGTCAAACCTTATTTTACTAGGACCTAGTCAACCTCATCTGATACACTCCCCTTAAGATGCAGCACTTTTCTTTTACTTAGTCCTTTAGTGACCATCTATTTTCGCATTGATTTGGTCATTGACTGTTTCTATATGAACAAGTTCAAGAACAGATTTATAACACAATAAGCTGTGGATCTTTTTATTTATCCATATTTATTGATTTTTGAATGTTTTTTATCACTTGGTGCTACAACCTAGGAGAATCCCAGAATTTTGAGGTTCTAGGTTCAACTAGCGAGTTGATCAATTTGACTATCTTAGCAAAAGAAAAAAGAAAAAAGAAAACAATATCTCCCCTTATCAGAATTTTCAGAAGATAAAAATCTGAGACAAAAAAAAAATGTACCTTAGGGGAACTTTGGATAGTGCACAATTTTTCATTGCATGAGAAAAGTAACTATCTAACATTAAGATGCACAGAAAAATTTAGCAGATATCAGGCATAAACTCTCAATCATATATAAGCATATTTAATCAATGTACAATAAATTGAGATATCAGGCAAACAGGCATGCAATATCTGAAAAGTTATAAAAATAAAAAATAAAAATTCTGCATCTTCTCCCCCAATTTTTTATTTTTTTTATGTAAAATAGATAGAGAAAAAAAAAACAAAACAAAAACATGCTAGAAGAAAATAAATGCACAAACACTTCATAGCATGTGTGATAAAATCAAACATGTTCACACGAAAGGTTCAGAATTTACCAAGACAAAAAAGCAGTAGTGTAATGTGCTTTTTCTGTCATCCCCAAATAGTACCTTCAGAAATTTCTCAAAGACAACAAGAGAAAATATGGGGGACAAAATAAATGGTTCCTTAAACATAATGCAAGGCATGAATAAAATGTGACATGATAATCAATGCAATCCAAACATATCTGACATGCACTACGATATAGGAACCAAAATCCTAGGCATGGTGAGACTTCACCTTTATTAGGTGAGTCCACTCCCCCTCAAGGGGTGAATGGTCTCATCATTCTTGACACATACCTGCTTGACCTGTAGAAGTGGTTTGCGGGTCTTGTCCATGTTGGCCATTCTCATTAGCATACCTTGCATCAGGCTCAGCAACCCCTCATAGCTATGGTTGCTATTGGGCTTTTATGGCTTTCTCTTGTAGTGCCTTGATTTGTTCTTGTTTGGTTTGCCACTTTGATTGGCAGGAACAAACTTCTGCTGATGCTGTAAAGCCTGATGTGCCGTCGGAGGTAGAGTGTCTAATATAGCTCTTGTTGGCAGCTCCCTCTGAACCTTCGACTTCTAAGGCTAGAACTGTGGACATTTAGGTCGGATATGACCGGTGATGCTGCAGTGATTATAGGTGGGGCTGCTTCTTTTGTTTGAATGCTTCTTGACAGTCTCTACATATTTTAGGTTAACATTCTTACAAATAACACAGTCCTTACCTTTTATATGTCTCCTATGTAGGGGGGACATATTTGAATAAGGAAGATTTTTCAACTTTACATTTCCTCAAAGCATCCTGCTTAATCCAAGATCTGTGGGTTTTCAACAGAAAATAACTTGGTCTAATATGACCAACCTTCCCGCAATTATGACAAGTAGGGACAAACTTACCATGAGCTTGTGTTCCTATATCTTTGGATTTAGGCATCACACAATTATTTAAGGAAGAATTTTCAGAATCATCTAAACAAGCAGTATCTACTATCACAGGCTTAATAACAATAGAATCTAATTCAGAATCAAAAACATGTGAAGTAGAAATACTCAAATCATCAACAATTAAGTCAGGCTTGTTAAAAATACCTGAATGAATACAAAGCATGCTCTTCAAATTATCACTAGAGAATTTTTTTCAAGAAATCTTCAGATTCTTTTAATTTATTCTCAAATGTATCAATAGTGGTAAAAAGCATAGTATTCTCAGATTTCAAAGAGTCAATCAAAGCATGTGATTCAGACAATTTAATAATTAAAGACTCTTTTTCTTGCTTAACCCTTTTAAGCTCTTTATTGGAATTTTTTGAAATTTTACTCAATTTAAGAAAATTCTCAAAGAGCTTATTATCATAATTCTCTTCAAATAACATAGAAGAATTCATGATCAAAGAAGTCAACAAAAATATGGATCACACTCAGGAAATTAATCCGAACACGAGTGTACCCGCTTTGATGCCAATTGAAAAATAAAGAGACTTCTAATTTAACCGTGTGTGTGTGAACAACGTGTAACAAAATATCTAAATGCGGAATTTAAATGATACAAATATTTTGTTAACGAAGTGGAAACTCAATTAAGAGAAAAACCACTCCGAGGCAACCAAACCTAGGAAATCCACTATCAGAAGACAAAGCTAGTACATAAATAGGAACACTCACATACCTGAAGCAACGATCGTATCTAGTACGCTGGCACGTAACCCAACATAAATGCCTCTCAACCAAGTCTGCTACTTTAAGGGGTCTTCTATGGATTCCTTTACCTTAGGGCTCCTCCCTAATATAGACTTCACACGAACAAGTCACACACTTGACAGCCCTTAGAGAGCTAGCAGATCTTCACAATTTCTACCTAAACACACTCTCTAAGTACAGAAGAATTCAATACTAAATTCATGATTATTACATGCCTAGAGACCTCTATTTATAAGCTTTAGAAGATCTTTTATAATTCTGATTCAGAGTTCTCTGGGCCGTGTCCAGACGGAGTTTGAGGGCGTTCGGACAGTTGCTAGCTGTTTCCATGTCTGAAAAGAAATTCCAAATTTTCTCAAACTCTGGAGAGCGTCCGGATGCATTCACTTTCCGTCTGGGCGCGGATCCGTCTGGATGTTTCTCTTGTCCGTCCAGATAGTCAAGTTGTTTAACTTTTTATTAGCTTTCTAACAACACCAATTTCATATTATGATAAAAATACTGAGATGTGTGCAGAATCTTCCTAGAAACCAGAAATTGCCGACGTGTGCAGAATCTTCCTGAAAATTGGAAATTGCCTTCTTGATGCTTGTGACACTGATATTTGTCATATTAAAGCCCTTTCCATCTGAAGACTCTGAATAAAACGACAACCCTGTATAAAGCAACAACCTTACAAAGCAGTAAATTGTCAACAGAATGTAGCCAATAAAACTAACAGGACATACTAAAAAAAAAACTTAGTAATGAACACCATACTTGTACCAAAAAAATGACCCATTCTTTCTACCTTAGTAGCTCTAGAAATCTGGACAATTCTTCTATATGAGCTTCCTCTTATAATCCTAGAACTCCGATGGCGAAAGGTTTTTATGAAGAAAAGGTTGCTTGGTTTAACTAAACAAAACTCTAAGAGATGAGAAGCATGAATGCTCTAAGAAACCTCGCTTAGCACAAAGCTCTGTAGCCTAAAAGTATTACAAGAATTGTGCATAGTGTGGTGTTTTATAGACTTGAAAATCAAGATTTTCAAGTAAACAATTGGATCCTTAAAATTATGCACAAAATAAGGTGTGCAACTTTGCAGTTCAAATCATGCTAGGGTTACACGCTGAAACAAGGATTTCTCTGGCGGTGGATTCGAACTGGCTTAGAATGTTGTATTATGTAAGTCCTCAAGTCGAACTAACTAGGAACGCTGCATTCTGGCAAACTACTAAAAATCCCTAGTTTGGGGTAGTTTTTTTTAGAGTCACTTTAGATAAACGACTCTAACATTCATACGTTACATCGTTTGTTCATAATTTCGTAAACTAATAACAACAAAATAAAACAAAACAAACAAACAAATTGCGTCTTTTATTTATTTTATTTTATTTTAAAAAAAAGGACCTAAATTTGCGACTTTTCGATGTAAACGATCCTAATTGATAAATATTTTACGTCATTTTTATTTAAAAAATTGTAATTGAAGTTGATGTCGAAACATTTGACATCTTTTCCACACTAATGACGTCAAATCTCGTTGTTATTTATGGAACCAATGATAAAAATATCAATTTCTCACTCACCCAACTATTGCATCACCCAACACCAGTTCCCAAGGTGCCCTTGCTTAAAAAAATCAGAGTTAAATACATATTTGGTACTTGTGGTTTAAAAACTTTATTTTTTGGTACCTCAGTTTCATTTCGCTTTACAAATGGAGCCTAAGTTTTAGGAAAAGACTGATTTGGTACCTCTGTCTATTTTAACGTCATGTCACGTGTCAACCCTCAAAGGTTAACACGTGGCACAATATAAAATAAAAATCTTTAAAAATTAATTAAAAAAATAAAACTGAAAAAAAAAATTGAAAAAGAAAAATAAGAGAGCCACCCCCTTGACCGGTCTGGGGTGGCTGAACCACCCCATGAGGGTGGTTCTGCCTTCCATGGCCAAAGAAAAAAGAATAATAAAAAATAAAAAATTGAAGAACCGGTTTTGATCCTAGGGGGTGGTTTGTGGCTGAACCACCCCCATTGGCCAAAACCCCCTTCTTTGGCCACTCCAATGGTGGCTATCTCTTCTTCTTTTTTTCTTCTTTTTTTAATTTTTTAATTAATTTTTAAAGTTTTTTTTTTATATTGTGTCACGTGTCAACTCTCAGAGGCTGACACATGACAGGACGTTAAAATTTGGATGGAAAAATAGACAGAGATACCTAGTTAGTCTTTTCCCAAAACTTAGGTACTATCTGTGAAGCGAAATGAGATTGACGTACCAAAAATAAGGTTTTTATACCACAAATACCAAATATGTATTTAACCCAAAAAAAATTAAATTATTTCCAAGGTGCCCTCAATGTATGACAAAAAGAACCCACTATGTTTTCAAATTTATCTTCTCAAGGCGCCTAAACCAACTGGCTATCATCCATGCAATTCTTCCCACTGAAAAATTCTCAACTTTGTTTTACGGATGATTGACTCCTCTTCTGCACAAAGGGGGTAGGCTCTATCTCCCTCATAAATGAGTGTCTTACCTCCTTCAGGCTTCAAGGAGATGTCTGGCCTCGCAAGGCATTGAAGAACTTCATCTCGTTGCCAACCCGTCGAGCAAGCTGTTGCAGACCAAGAACGTGAAGATAGTGCTCGAGGAGGCTCTGTGGGTCAAGGAGCCAAGTTTGGCCTCGGAGGTCATTTTCGATCAGTATATGGGCCACAGAGAGCACATTCTTGTGTGACCCACAAGCCAGGAAGTGGAGACACCGTCCTGGAGATCCCAAAGGTTGACCTAGCCTTCCTAGGAGCCGGAGAGCAAACTAGTCATCTAATGAGAATTAATGTAACGACCTACCACCAACGACACAATATTATCCGTTTTTGGCTCCCCGAACCAAACTTCCCAAGAGGTTACCCATCCTGGTACTACTCTCGTAAAAGCACACTTAACTGCGGAGTTCTGAAAGGTCATGGCCATTACGGCTTTAAAACGCGTTGTGTCAAGAAGAGTGCGAATATACATATAAGCATATACTCATTCCTATACCCAGGCAATGTGGGACCTCACAACTGAGAACCAAGACGTAGTGATAATCATTTCAATGTAGTGTGTGGGTGATCTCACATCTGGGAGGTTTGTCTATTTGAGTTTTAGATAAATGGGTTTTTGGTTTTGCTCAAAGTTATGAATTTATAAGTTATTACAGAACATTGTCGGTGAGCTAGCTCATGGCTATGGTGGCCGGACAGTTGTTGTGATGTTGGAGTTGTTGTAGAATTTGGGGGTTTGATTGTTGTTTGGTTGCTGAGAAAATATATTGTTTGTTTATTGAGAAAATATAAATTTATATTTTTTAAATTTTTAATCTAAATTGACAACGTTTTTGGTACAAATGACATTAAAAAATTAACATCGTTTTTTATTAAAACGACTTGAAACAATTCATGTCAATTTTGTAAACGGCGTAAACCTTTTTACGTCTTATAGCAAGAAAGAACAAAAATTCACGTGTGTTATTGTTAAAAGGATGTCAGATTTATTTCTCGACCCTGGTTTCATCGCCTATGATAAGCGACGTGAAACAAATGACATGATCTAATTCACCTCATTTTAAAACAACGTTTTTTTTTTTTGGTAGTGATGCTCAGCTCGAACCAACTTAGGACGCCACTTGGTACGACCAACACTGCATGTCTTGATCTTCAAAACCAATCCTAATTCGAACCAACTTGGAATGGCAAATAGAACGGCCAACAATGGAATGTCTTCAAACTTCACAATTTGAAATCAAATGGAGTGGGACTTACGATGAAGCATTCTAATTGAGCTCCAAAGTCACTTCAACATGGCTAGTTTAATCAGTCTTGGAACAACACTTCGAACTGAAGCTTCTACCACTCTTCAAAGTCTTCAGATTGAACCAACTTGGGACAAAACTTGGAAAGGAAGCTCTGTGAAAGCTTTAGTGTTAGTTTGTAATTGGCTACATGCTGTTGGACAAAATCACTTCTATGTAATGATGCATTTAAATAGGGATTTTGCTATTCAGAGGTCTTCTAGAAGATTCTACACAGTCTACAAGTCAGAAAAATCGGATCCCTTGCAGCCGTTCGGACAACATGATATACCGTCCGGACGCCCAACTGTCCAAAGCATCATCCGTCCGGACGACGAGAACTTACCGTCCAGACCTTCCTCTGTGTCAAGAAGCTTCGAACTGTTCTAGCTTGCATCCATCCAGACGTTTCAGCAGCACGTCCGGACGACACTCAGTGTTCAACCAGCTACAGGATTTCTTTCCAAAACACAGATATGGGAAGATCGCTGTAAACGTCCAGACGATGTGGATTCTCGTCCGGACGCGCTCATCCATAAGGCAAGTCGCGCATTCAAAATTCAAACGTCCGGACATCAACCTTCATGGTTCGGACGCGCGAGCTACTTATACAAAAATTGCGTGCATCTAATCAACCGTTTGGGCGACCATTCCCTTGGTCCGCACACACGAAGCCTTGATATGGAAATTGTGTGCAGCTGAAGTGCGACCGTCCGGACAACGGTCAATACCGTCCGGAAGTGGCTCAAATCATGAAAGAATTTCACTGAAATTTTGGAAAGCCGATCGCACAGTTGACTGTCCGAACGCCTTATGTCTACCACCCGAACTGCGCCTAGATTTATCAAACCAAACGCTCATTTGAACCTGCAGCCTATAAATAGAGGGCCCTAAGCTTGAGAATTGCAAGAATTCGATATTAAATTCTTGAATGCTTAAAGAGTTACTTTAGAGAGTTATTGTGCTAAGTTAGTCTCACTTAAGCTGTTGTTGTGCGTGTTGTTGCTGTGCTAATTTGAAGTCTATCTTAGGGGTTAGCCCTAAAGTAAAGGATTCCATTGAAGACCCTTCAGGTAGGAGGCCTGGTTGGGAAGCGTTCGTGTTGGGTTACACGTCAAAGTTCAAGGTACGACCACTGCATCAGGGGTATGTGAGTACTATTGCTTTGTAACTAGCTTTGTCTTCTGAATAATGGATATCCTGGGTTTGGCAACCCCGGAGTGGTTTTTCTCTTAATTGAGTTTCCACTTCGTCAACAAAATATTTGTCTCCTTTAAATTCCTCATTTAATATTTTGTTGCACACTGTTCATACACACAGTTAATTAGAAGTCATTTAATTTTTCAATTAGAGTCCTTGAAACACTGTCAGTTCGAGCTAACTTAAGATGGAGCTTGGAATGGTAAGTTCTACCTTACTTGAAATTGCTCTTTGCATTGTCTAGTTCGGACTGGTAAATTCTCAGTCCGAGCTGTTAAATTCTAAGTTCAAGCTAAGAACACAAATTTGAACTTTATAAAAAACCTTAAATACACTTTTGTCTAACTTAAAACCAAATTACACCAAAGTGTTTTGGACACCAAATTAGCCAACCTAAAACCTAACAATTTTACATTATTCATTTTGGTATATAAAATAGGTTGTCTATCATTTTTGTTAGTTTGTGATTGGCCTCATTCTGTTTGGACAAAATCACTTGTATGTAAAGATACTGTTTTACAAGGGATTCCGCTATTCAGAAGTGTTTCAGAAGATTCTGCAGTCAGAAAAGTCGTCCCTGTCAGCCGTCCGGACGACCGTGCCATCCCGTCTGGACGCTCATCTGTCCACTGATCCATCTGTCCAGACGATGTGCCATACCGTCCGGACGCCAGACATACCAAGCATCATCTGTCCGAACGACGTGGATTTCCGTCTGGACCCTTCACTGCATCGAGAAGCTTTTGTTCCAGCTTGCATCCTTCCGGAAGTCTCAGCAGCCCGTCCAGACGACGTCCAGTGATCGATCAGCTTCAGATTTTCTTTCCAAGTTTGAAAGGAAGATTGATGCAACCGTCCGGACGACGTGGATTCTCGTCCGGACACGCTCATACATAAGGCAAGAATTGTAATTCAAATACAACCGTTCGGACATTCAGCCAGCTTGGTCCGGACGCGCGTTCAACAGATATTGAAATTGCTCATTCAACTTCAACCGTCCAGACGCCTGCCTATCATGGTCCAAACGCGCGCTCATCTGATATGGAAATTGTGTGTTGAAGATTAACCGTCTGGACGACCATCCCCCTTGGACGACAGTGCCTCACCGTCCGGACACAGCTCTCAAACAGGAAAGATTTTCAGCGAAGATCTCAAAAATTTTGGTCGCACAGTTGTCCGTCCGAATAGCTCAGGTTCACTGGCCTGACGGCCTCCGTACATATCACTATAGTCACCCATTTGAACCCTCAGCCTATAAAGAGAGGCCCCTGGGCATTGAGAACTGCAAGAATTCGGTATGGAATTCCTTCAAAGCTTAGAGAGTTATTTTGTGAAGTTATCGGAGCTTATTTGTTCTCTCTTAAGCCATTGCAAGTGTGTTGTTGCTGCGTTACAACTGAAGTCTATCTTAGGGGTTGGCCCTAAGGTAAAGGATTCCATTGAAGACCCCTTCAGGTAGGAGACCTGGTTGGGAAGCGTTCGTGTTGGGTTACACGTTAGAGAGCAAGGTACGACCACTGCATCAGGGGTATGTGAGTGTTACTGCTTTGTATCTATCTTTGTCTTCTGAATAGTGGATATCTTGGGTTTAGCTGCCCCGGAGTGGTTTTTCTCATCTTGAGTTTCCACTTCGTTAACAAAAATTCTTATGTTGTTTATTTTCCGCATTGTTATTTTTGTTAACACGTTAAGCACACACTTGCCTTTTATTTTTAGAAGTCAATTTCATTTTTCAATTTTTATTTTTTTGTATTGAAATGATGTACATGTTCGAAATTTCTAATTCTTGAACTATTTCAATACTTGTTTTATCCTTATGCGCATAATGAGTTTGTTAAGTGTTTCAAGAATTTCATTTGTGGTTTGGTGGGTTAATTAGTTTAGACTCTTGGGGGAAATTTGTAACTCAAACATATCTGTAAATGTTTTGTCACTGAATGGCCAATTGGGAAGTTTGTTAGGTTTTTAGTTGACTCATTCGGTGTCCAAAATATGATTTTTTGTTCATTGGGACATGGGTAGTTGTTCTATGTTAGTATTTTATATTGGCTACATTCTGGATAACAAAAAAAAATTTATGTAATGGTTGCAAATTAACAAGATGATCGGTTCTTATTAAGAGTCTTCATGTATTCAGACAGTGTTCATTTCAAAGCATGTGACTGATCACAAGCTTCTAGAAGATGTCCATGAAGATTTCTTACAAATTCCAAGCCAAATCAACCGATTCATGTGCAACCATCCGGATGAGCCTTTGAAGGCGTCTTGACGCCCCGTAGTGTCCAGCAGATTGAGTTGAAGACATCCGGACAACAAAGCAACACCGTCCGGACGCTAGGTCAATCATTATTCTACACTGGGTTGGATTTCAGAAGTCGACACTATTAGGGAAGTCTCTGCAAGTCTTTCGGACGACGTGGCAACACCGTCCGGATGCTAGGTTAATTATTATTCTACATTGAGTTGGATTTCAGAAGTCGACACTATTAGGGAAGTCTCTGCAAGTCGTCCGGACGACGTGGCAACACGTCCCGACGCTATCCAGCATTTTAGATTATTCCAGTGTTCTGTTCGAACGCAAAAAGGAGTTATAGCGAAGACCGTCCGACGCTTGGCCAAGCCGTCCGGACGTGGACCTAATAAGGATAGAATTGCACTGTTTCTGAAAGGCAATCGCTGAATATCGTCTGGACGTGGCTAACTTCCATTCGGACGTTCAACAGCCAAAGTCCGATTCTCAACAGATTTATGTTTTCTGTAAGCCTATAAATAGAGGGCCCTAGGCTTGTCAATTGTACAGAATTCGGTATTGAATTCTCTTAGCTTTGAGAGAGTGTTTAGGGAGAATCGAAGATCCACTAGCTCTCAAGCCGTTGCCGGTGTGTGCTCAACAGTTCGTGTGAAGTCTATCTTAGGGGTCGGCCCTAAGGTAAAGGAATCCATTAAAGACCCCTTCAATTAGGAGACTTGGTTGGGAAGCGTTCACGATGGGCTTCGTGTCAGAGTTAAAGGCATGACTACTGCATAAGGGTATATGAGTACGAGTGTCTTGTAACTAGCTTTGTTTTCAGTATAGTGGATATCCTGGGTTTGGCTACTTCGGAGTGGTTTTTCTCTTCACAAAGTTTCCACTTCGTAACAAATATCTTGTCTTCTTTATATTCCGCACTTAAGATATTTTGTTGACACAAACACACACTTGATTGTTAGAAGTCAATATTTATTTTCAACTGGTATCAGAGCTTTGTACACTTTGTTTTAGATTTATTTCTTGAGTGTAATCTCTTGACTTCTATTTTGTTTATTTTTATAATGTCTCAAAATCTTAATTCAGTTCTGCCCTTTGATGGGATGAACTATGGCTATTGGAAAGCATGCATGCGCTTGTTTTTAAAATCAATTGACGTCTGGAAAATTGTTGAAACTTGTTGGATTAAACCAGAAGAAACAGACGAAATTACTATTACTCAAACAAGCGCGCGGCTCTCCAATGATAAAGCCCTCCTTGCACTATGTCAAGCACTTATACCATCTGAATTCTCAAGAATTTCAAATTGTGAAATTGCTAAAGATGCATGGAAAATTCTAGAAACAACATATGAAGGCACAAAACTGGTAAAATCTGCCAAGCTTCAAATGTTGATTTCTAAAAATTTGAAGAAATTAAGATGCTAGAATAAGAGACCTTCGAAGAGTTTTACACCAAGATTAGCAACCTAAGAAACTTGATGGTGAGTCTTGGGAAACAAATCTCAGATGTAAAACTCATCCGAAAAATACTTAACTCTTTGCTTGAGCGTTTCAGGATTAAGGTGACAACTATAGAAGAAAGCAAAGATCTGGAGGAAATGAAGATTAAAGATCTAGTAGGATCTTTTCAGACATATGAATACACATTACCTCCAGTCAGAAAGGCAAAGACAATTGCCCTCAAGGCATCTAAGGCATCCAAGAAGAAATCTAGAGTCTCTTCTGACGAAGACTCTTATATTGATGAAGATGCAGTGGCAATGTTAGCCAAGAACTTCGAGCGGTTTATGAAGAATAATAAATTCAAGAAGAAGGTCTCTAACAGACTAAGAAAGGCTCCCCACACAGCTGAGTCAGAAGAAGCAGAGAAGAAAGATCCGAGGGGTCCCCAATGCTTCGAATGTTCAGGCTTCGGGCACATCAGAACTGAATGTGCAAATCTGAAGAAACTAAAAGGGAAAGCATTTAATGCTACTCTCAGCGATGAGTCTGAGAAGGAAGAAGAAACTCCTGAGGAAGAAAAATTTCTGGCCTTCATGGCCCTGCATAAAGAAAATGAGGATTCTCAGTCATACTACTCTGAGAATAGTGAAGAAAAAGATATGCAGTCAACCTATCAACTTCAATATGTAGAGTTCTTAAAGCTGAGGGAGAAATACAAGCAGCAGGTACTAGAGCTAAACAACCTCAGGACTGAGAAGATCGCTATGCTAATAAAGATCAATGATTTAGAAGAGAGGTTTCTGGAAACACAGTTGCAACTTGAGAGAGTCTCAGACGAGAAGCTAATTCACATGCTCTCCATTCAAAAGTGCCCAACCGACAAGACCGGACTCGGGTATGTTCCTCCTTCTACTTCTGATATTCCTTCTACCTCCCGGACTATTTTTGTGAAGCTGGTTATTCCCAAGTCTCCGCCTTTAAATGTGGATAAGGGAAAAACTGTTATGGATGGGGAGGTACCAGTCATCCCCTAGCCTCTGGCCAAGCTTCATATCAGAATAAAGCCTCCTACATGCCATCACCGTGGCGAACCAGGGCATATCAAACCTAAATGCCCACATCGGCAAGTTCAAAGGAAGAAAAAGTGGCAGGCTCCTAAAACTCCCATGTGTCACCAATGTGGAGTTAGCAGTCATATCAGACCTAGGTGTCCTCCACCTAAGCCACCCAGGCAACATAGATCTCCGCCCAGAAATCATGTTTCAAGGGATCAGTAGCTGCAAAAGCCTACTCAAGCAAAAAGGACTTGGGTCCCCAAGAAGCTGTATATGGAGGAACAAAAGACTGCAAAAAGGGAAATCGTCTATGAAGAAACATCTTCCGTCAGTTCTTTCATGCAAGATCTGGTCAGATATCTGACACTACAGCTAAAGAATGATGGACAGGACAAGAAAGAGGACACCCACCCCCCAAGGGGGAGCAGACCTACCCAATAGGTGAGGTCACACATGCCTAGGATTTTGGTTCTTAAATCCTAGAGCATGACAGGTACACTTGCATAGCATTTTTATATCATCTTATGAAATCTTTGCATGTTGTTGTTGTGTAAATTTTAATACTCGCAAGCGCACGAATCGTTTGTAATATAGTGTATGTGCAAGTGCGAGATCGTATCCACAGGGAAATGGTCAAATATTGGTGTCTTGCTTAATCAACCTCATTTTAACCTAGTTCCAAAGGTTTGAGAAATGATTGAAGAACAAAAGACTAATGGAAAGAGATATAATGAAATATGTAAATTAAAAGGAACTAAGGTTAAGGAATCCACCAAACCAAATCCTACAGCTCACACTCTTGGTTTCTACTTGAACACCCAAAGAACATTAAGCTTAGGGTGTTATTCAAGTTTCTAAACCATAAACCCAAGAACCATTAAATGAATCCAACACATTGACAAATCACAAAGAGTACCGATTGAAATCAAAACATCCAATGTATCATTCAATCACAATGGATATCATCATTCAAACCGATAAACAATGTATTGGTCGGTTGAAACACATAAAATGTCCTCTATCCACTACTAACCACATTCATTGCAAAAGATAAAGCTTTAAATGAATGGAACTTGAACAACTAACATGATATATCATTAAATGTGCAAGTGGTACAGCAAGATTGTGAGTGTCATCAATGGAAAGGTTTCATCCTCAACCCGAGTTGAGGTTACTAGCCTTCCATGACTAAGAACACCACAAGAAAAGGATGAACAAACATGGAAATGAAAGAAAAGCTTTACAAAGAGAAAGTATATGAAAATGAACTACTGAATTACACTACAAGAAGCACGAAATTAAACCTAACTACAGAATTTCTGGTCTATTCTCTCCTCTCCTACTCTCTCAACTACTCTCCCAACAAGGGGATGGCTATGGCTTTTATAGAAGAAAGCCATGGCAAGAAATGACTCTTCTACCCTCCTCTGCAGCTAGAGACAAGCCCAAACACGAAACCAGCGTGTTCTGCAGCGGAAATCAGAGGGAGGGGACTGCTTTTTGGCTTCTGATTGGGCGTTCTGGCGCGCTCTGCAAAAGCAGTTTCTGGGAAATTTCGATCGATCGACTTTTATTTCGATCGATCGACTTTTATTTCGATCGATCGACTTCGGGCAAATAATCGATCGATCGAATTTTAAGTTCGATCGATTGACTTGTCAGGGTCTCCGAATTTCCAGTTATCTTCTTATGAAATTTGTCATTCCTCTCTTATTGTCCTACAGAAACAGAAAACACAAAAACTAACCAAAACATTAGAAAATAACAAGGCTAAAGGTCTAACTAGTGCAAATCAAGGGGTCCAAATACACAATATTTGGCACTCATCAGTTGTTATGGAACCATATTTTCTATCCCTATATTCCCTCTTGTTTGTCTTGAGGAAATTCTGCATGTATTAAATAAGGATGATAGAAAAAGCACGTCAATGGGCTGTTTTTCTATCTTGGTACTGTCAAACGTCTCTCCTTGAGGTCAGGTTTGCTTTTACCTTAAATGCTTGTACTATACTATCATCTTTATTATAAAGCATGTTTTTGTTTTTTTTTTAAATAAAAAAAATAAATAAATAAAAGGGATAAAGGATGCAGAGTTTTGTTGTTCCATTATATAGCTTCCAGATATCTTATGTATGTTTAACTGATGTCTCAGTTTTTGATGCATTTATTCTTTTGCCTTTATATAACTAAGAGTTTTTCTTGATATCTGCAAAGTTTCCCAGTTGCATCCGTAGTAGATAGTTTCTTTTCTCATGCGATAAAATTATGCACTATCCAAGGCTCCCATAAGGTACATTTTTTCTCTCTGACTTTTAGCTTCTGGAAATTCTATTGAGAGAGATTTTTTTTTTGCTAAGATGGTCAAAATGACCAACTCGCTAGTTGAACCTAGAACCCATAAATTCTGGCATTCGTTTTAGATTGCAGCACCAAGTGATAAAAAGCATTTAAAACTGAATAAATATGGATAAATAAAAAGATCCACTGCTTCTGTGCTATAAATCTGTTCTTGAACTTGTCCCTATAGAAACAGTCAGTGACCAAATCAATGCGGAAATAGACGGTCACTAAAGGATGATGTAAAAGAAAAAGTTCTGCAGCTTAGGGGGAGTGTATCAGATTAGGGTGACTAGGCCCTAATAAAATAAGGTTTGACTTTTGACTGATCTAACATTGATTTTCTCTCTTATTTAAAAAATCCGGGTGATTTAGGTCATATCAGTGAACTTCATACCTTATTGAGAAAGCTTTCACACACACACGCAATGCTTGAGTTAAGTTTACGATTGAAAAATGTCTTTCTGCAGGGAAATTTTTGTGCGTATTGACTCTTAACTCTCAGTTATATCTTGGTATTTTTTTAATGCAAATTGAACTGGGATATCAGCTCTTTATACATGCGTGTTCTGGAAATTATTTGAGAAATATTTTTCTGCTCTTTTTCAGATTTTTTTGTGTAAAGCGTCCGGACGGTGTTTCTGGTTGTTCGGACGGTAAGGTTGCTTCGTCCGGACGTCCCTTCTCCTTGTCCGGACAGGCGTATTTTGTACGATCTCTTACATGGCACTACATTCGGACGTCACTTAAGTTTCGTCCAGACTGTGAACCCTGTAGGGTTATATCGCATTCCCCCGCGCTACAGCCCCTCTCATTTCATTATTTTTGGTGTTTTTGTCGTCTTGTACGTTTTTCTTTGCTTTTTATGTGTGCTTCTCACGTGCGCTTGTCCTTTTTGCAATTTATCTCCACCCCAGGAACGCTTGTCTACCTTTTTACTGATTTATTTTAAGTTTTTATGCTTAAAATAATTTGTTTTTGGGATTATCATATTTTGAGTTTAATATGATTCATTCCTCATATTCTTTATTGATTGGGATGAGATTTTGCATTTTTTTCTAAGATGTGGTATCTTGTTATTGGTTGGGTTGAGTTTTATGTAGTTGTAATTTTTGGAATAGTTCATTTTACAGCCGTTATAATGCCCAAAATTTTTTTTTGGACTAACAGGAATTAATGTTTTCTTGGATTTCTCTATGATTTTTTAGCTCAGAAAATGTCTTCAAACGACTCTCCTCCCTGAGTCAAGCAAAGAACTGAAGAATCTATTACTGACAGGCATCACCGCATGCAATCGTGGCAGGTCCTATCGAAGCAGAATCTTCTTCGCACCGATTTGAGGGATCCAATTCTCATCCCCATTGGTCAGATGCTTCTAGAGAACCAATGGGAGTACCTGTACAACTGTGCATGCTCGGCCTTTCCCAGACTGGTGCGGGAATTCTATGGGAACATGATCATCATCCAGGATGATGACAGAGGACTTATCATACAGACTATGGCCAGAGGACAGGCAATTCTGATTGACCCTCAGCTTATCAGTGCTATAATCGGGGTCCCTGTTTTACCAGTCTCAGGAGTTCCTTTCCCTCCTGGTGATGAGGCTCCCAGCATTGACTTTCTGCATGATTTCTTTGGCACGAGACCACAAAGAGAGGACAAGTCACATTCACAGATCAATATCGATGCTTTTGCTCCTATGCACCGGTTCTTAGCAAAGGTTGTTGTAACTAACCTTCGGCCTCAAGCTCGTCGGAGTGAGATTACTCTCAAGAAGGCCACCCTTCTTTATACCATTGTGATGCGGATTCCTTTTTGCTTGTGCAAGCACATCTTGCACACTATGCTCGAGGTTCGCGATGAGAAGAACATGAGTCTGTCTTTTGGGTGTTTGGTCATTCAAATCTGTCTTCAGGTCATGACAGATATTTCAGACTCTGAGCCCAGATCACGGATTCCAGATCCTCTCGGCATTCAGACCCTCATGAAGTCTAATGCGCAGTTGCGGCATGAGGCTCAAGGCGGTGTTCCTCAACCTCCACTAGTTCCCCTACCAGCAGCTGCATCATCATCATAGGTTGTGCCTCCTTCCTTTGATATAGAAGCTGCATTTACTCAGCTTATGTCATCCATGGGAGCTCTCCAGCGTGAAGTTAATCTTATTAGAGAGCGTGTTGAACAGTGTCAGTGTCACAGTACTGGGAGAGGAAGAAGGGTAAAGTTGGAATCTTGAAGAAATGAAGAGTTCAGGAGAAGCCGAATAGAAAGGGAGTTGCGAGAGAGACACGTGGTTCAGGAGTTATCATTAGCTAATGAGTTGCATTCCAGCTGGAGCCACTAGTGCGATCCAAACGGTGCGTCTAGGAGAGCAAATCTAGGCCACCGATCTTAGTAAATGAGGGCCAGCTTATTGGGCCTAGTGCAGGTCTATGCTTATTGGGCCTGGTGCGGGTCTGTTATTATCTAGGAATTAATGGGCTTAATTGTAAGGGGCTATAAATATAAGGCCTCTAGGTTGTTAGGGTTATCTTTTTGGCATTTACTGCTTTTGTCTCCTGGTGGGTGGCACCTCAAATTCTGCCATTACTGTTATTCTCCATTGTCATTAATACAACTACTACCAGCAGTCCTCCATTATTTTCCCCTAATACCCAGAATTATATCTGCCCTGTTCCAATTTGGTATCAGAGCCCAGATCCCAGTCTATGAAAACCTATTCTGCTGCAATGGCTAAAGATTCTCAACAGTTGGCTCAGCTGCAGGGTCAAGTTACTAGCCTACAAGCTGAGATGGCCACTCGGGCTGAAATTCAGAGCACCCGTGAGGTCGTGGATCGCCTAATGCAGATGGTACAGGTCCTTATGAACGACCGCCCCAGAAATCCAGAAAAACAACCTATCTTAAACACTGAAACCCACTCGGACACTGACTCCCCAAACAGACACATCCACCACCATTCTGAGCCACCTCCTCCTAACCCGCCCCCCACCAGCTTGGGCGGTGAGTCCCATTCCAGGGAGGGTCTTAAACCCAAGACCGTTAGGCTGGAATTCCCACATTTCGATGGGGAAGATCCTGAAACTTGGTGTTACCGGGCTGAGCAATTCTTTGAAATCTATTGTACACCGGACACTCAACGTCTCTCCATTTCCGCCTTTCACATGGATGGAAAGGCCCTGGTTTGGTTCCAAGAGCTCAGGGCCAGCAATGAGGTCTCCTCTTGGACGAATTTCATCAGGGCTATTCAGATCAGGTTCTGCCGGGGTCCCTACGACGACCCCATGGAAAACCTTTCCAAGTTGAAGCAGGAAGGTCCCTTGGAGGATTACAAGAACCAGTTCGACATTCTTGCTCTCAAGGTACACCAGCTACCGGATGAGCATAAGCTCAGCTGTTTTCTTAGTGGGTTAAAAGATGAAATCCGACTACCTGTCCGGATGTTCAACCCAAAGTCCCTAGTAGAGGCATACTCTCTGGCCCGCATCCAAGAAGAGTGTTTATCCAATTGGGTTTGGGGTGCCCGACCCCTGTGGAGGTCTATCCCATCTCAGCACTCCCCGCGTAGCATGAGCTCGGAGCTACCACTTGGCAGTGGAAAGGGAATATTTCCTCGAGATAACTCAATGGGGCAATCCAAGGTTAATTCACAAGCCCCTGTGAGACAAGGATTTAACTAGAACCGGGTCCCTCACCCGAACCAGGCATTGGTTCAGGTGCAGAAGATCACTCAGGCACAGATGGAGGATCGACGCCGCCGTGGCCTTTGTTACTCGTGTGACTCCAAATGGACTCGCGGCCATGTGTGCAGCGTGCCCAAACTGTTCCTAATCGAGGGCTTGCAAAAGGATGAGGAAAAAGAAGGGAACCCGGTTGCCCCAGCTGAGGAGGACCAGGGGGAATTCTTCTTAAAAGAATTTCCAGAGATCTCTCTGAATGCTATTACCGGCACCCCAAGCCCGAAAACCATGCGGATCGTCGGAGTCATCCGCTTCCACAGGGTTATTGTCCTCATTGACTCGGGGAGTACCCACAATTTCGTGGATTCGAAGTTGGCAGCCTCGTTGGGACTCCAGCCCCAACCCCAAGACGGAATCACGGTCCAAATAGCTAACGGTCAAGAAGTGGCGAGTCCCGGGCGTAGCAGGGAGGTGGAGGTTAGATTACAAGGGGTCAATTTCCGGGCAGATTTGTTCATCCTACCCCTGGCCGGGTGTGACGCCGTTTTGGGCATACAATGGCTCGAACCCTTGGGCCAATTCTCTGGGACTTTTCGGCCCTCACTATGCAGTTCTCATTGGGCGGAGTTCCTTGCACTCTGCAAGGCCTACGGCAAGGGCCTAGGGTTAGCCTAGAAGGTGGGGATTCCTTTAGGCTCCCTAGGCTAGAGAAAAAAGGGCTGCTGCTACATCTAGTGGGCCACTCCATAACATAGGGCCAGGAGACCCGTGAAACATAAGGTCGGTTACTAGGCCTAAGTCCAGACAAGCAGTCCCCTATACCCGGCCCAATAACGGGAGTTTTGCATCAGTTTGAAGGGGTCTTTCAGGAGCCCAAAGGCCTTCCTCCCTCAAGAGCCCAGCCCGTTTCAGTCCGGCCCTATCGGTACCCGTATTTTCAGAAAGAAGAAATAGAGCACATAGTCCAAGAGCTGTTGGACTCCGGGGTGATCCGACCGAGTCACAGCCCCTTCTCATCCCCGGTCTTGCTTGTGCGAAAGGCCGACGGCACATGGAGGATGTGCATGGACTATCGGGCTCTCAACAAGGTGACGGTGAAAGATAAGTTCCCAATTCCCTTAGTTGATGAATTATTAGACGAATTATGAGGTTCTAGGGTTTTTTCTAAGTTGGATCTTCGATCCGGCTACCATCAAATTTGGGTAGTGGAAGCCGATATACCCAAAACAGCCTTTAGAACCCATTCGGGGCACTATGAGTTTCTAGTTATGCCCTTCGGGCTAACCAATGCCCCGTCCACTTTCCAAAGTCTAATGAATCACATTTTTCAGCCCTATTTACGGAAATTTGTGTTAGTCTTTTTTGATGATATCCTAATCTACAGTAAGGATATGGACACCCACCTAGAACACCTCACAAAGGCCTTAACCCTGCTGCAACAGCACCAGCTTTTTGCCAAACTCTCTAAGTGTAAATTCGGGTGTTCAGAGGTGGAATACCTGGGCCATATCATTTCGGTTGAGGGGGTTTGTGCTGACCCGGGAAAGATCCAAGCTATGGTCGATTGGCCCCTCCCAAAAACTACCAAGGCACTTAGGGGGTTCCTAGGGTTTACCGGTTACTACCGGAAGTTTATCAAGGGCTACAGATCCATAGCCGCACCCTTAACAGCCATGTTGCGCCACAATTCTTTTACATGGACGGATTTGGGCCGAGAAGCCTTTCAAGCCCTTAAAAAGGCAGTGTCACAAACCCCTGTTCTAGCCCTCCCAAATTTCTCCCAGCCATTTTTAATTGAATGTGATGCTAGTGGGGTGGGCATAGGAGCGGTGTTAATGCAGAGTAACCGGCCAATAGCTTTTCTGAGTAAAGCCCTCAAGGGCAAGGCCTTACACATGTCAGTTTACGAGAAGGAACTGTTCGCTTTGGTAACAGCAATCCAGAAATGGAGGCCATACTTATTAGGCAAGCCCTTTGTAGTGAGAACCAACCAGGAGAGTTTAAAATTCCTACTATAACAGAAAATGGCACCCCATTCCAGCAGAAATGGATCACCAAGCTGCTGGGGTGCGATTTTGTGGTAGAGTACAAAAAGGGAGTGGAAAACAGGGTGGCCGATGCCCTATCAAGGAAGGAGGGATGGGAAGAAGATGGTACCCTCTTCTTACTATCTATTCCTACAGCAGAATGGGTCGAGGACCTCAAGCAGCAATACCAGAGTGATGAAGACCTACAGCCACTATGGGAGAAGGCTGAGGAACGAGCTGGACATTCGGAAGTACTCAACCCGAGATGGGGTCTTGTTGTATAAGCAGAAGATTATCTTGGGGCAATCCCCTGAAATCAAGGCCCAAGTGCTCAAATTTGTACACAGTGATCCTATGGCGGGACACTCAGGGTATGACAAAACTATCCAGAGGGCTAAGCAGGATTTTTACTGGAAGGGCATGCGGAAAGAAATCAAGAGGTTCATTAAAGAATGTGATGTCTGCCAGCAAAACAAGCATGAGAACACTCGGCCAGCAGGGCTTCTTCAGCCCCTTCCCATTCCAACCCGAGTCTGGACTGACATATCTATAGACTTCGTAGAAGGCCTACCTCTCTCACAAAGGCACTCTGTGGTTCTGGTAGTGGTGGATCGATTGTCTAAGTATAGTCACCTTACAGCCCTCTCTCACCCTTACACGGCGGCCAAGGTAGCCCAGCTATTCATACAGAATGTCTTTAAGCCCCATGGGATGCCCCAGTCCATAGTCTCAGACCGGGACCCCACTTTTACCAGCCTATTTTGGAGAGAGTTATTTCGGTTGCAGGGAACTTCATTGAAGCTCAGCACTAGTTATCACCCACAGACCGACGGGCAGACGGAAATGGTGAACAAAAGCCTAGAAAACTACCTAAGGTGTTTTGCACAGGACAACCCTAAGGAGTGGAACCATTGGCTTCCCTGGGCCGAATACTGGTATAACACCAGTTGGCATTCGGCTATCAAAATGACACCCTACGAGGCGGTCTACGGGGTTCCACCACCGAGACTCCTCAGCTATGTACCCGGCACTACTCGGGTGGAGGCAGTGGACGAGGTGCTCCGCAACCGGGAGCAAATCCTCCAACTACTCCAACACAACATCAAACAGGCCCAACAACGCATGAAAAAATATGCAGATCTAAAGAGAACAAAGCGGGAATTGAAGGTGGGCCAAGGGGTTTACCTGAGACTCCAGCCGTACCGCCAAACCACCGTCGCCCATCGACGGGCCTTGAAGCTCTCTCCTCGGTTCTATGGCCCGTTTTGGGTGCTCAGACGAGTGGGGAAGGTGGCATATAAGATCGAACTACCTGAGTCAGCTAAAGCCGAAACTAGGATCCGCGGTGGTGCCCTTACCGAAACTGCCTCCCGTTGACGCACGAGGGGTTCTTCAGCCAGAACCTATAGAGGTGCTGGACCGCCGATCTCGACCGAAGAACAACCGGGCTCTTGTCGAAATACTCGTTCGATGGGAGGGGCAGACCACCGACGACACCACTTGGGAGGAGTACCACTATCTCAAGGACGCTTACCCACACCTTGTGGGCAAGGTGTTCTAATCGGGGGGGTAATTGCCACAGTGCTGAGAAAGGAAGAAGGGTAAAGTTGGAGTCTTGAAGAAATGAAGAGTTCAGGAGAAGCCGAAGAGAAAGGGAGTTGCGAGAGAGACACGTGGTTCAGGAGTTATCATTAGCTAGTGAGTTGCGTTCCAGCTGGAGCCACTAGTGCAGTCCAAACGGTGCGTCTAGGAGAGCAGATCTAGGCCACCGATCTGAATAAATAAGGGCCAGCTTATTGGGCCTGGTGCGGGTCTATTATTATCTAGGAATTGATGGGCTTAATTGTAAGGGGCTATAAATATAAGGCCTCTAGGTTGTTAGGGTTATCTTTTTGGCATTTACTGCTTTTGTCTCCTGTAGGGTGGCACCTCGAATTCTGCCATTACTGTTATTCTCCATTGTCATTAATACAACCACTACCAGCAGTCCTCCATTATTTTCCCCTAATACCCAGAATTATATCTGCCCTGTTCTAGTCAGATTGACATCAAGGAGTGCCTACAATATCATCACCCCAAGCTTGATGATGAGGACTAATTTTTTTATTTTTTTTATTGTGTTTTAAGGACAATTTTATTTAGTTATGACATTTTTACATACTTATGTTTTTTTTAATACTCTGTTTACCCTTTGTCCTTATGTGACAAAAAGGGGGAGTGTTATTTAGTTTTTAGACCGGAAATGTATTTCCAAACCGATCAAGTGTTTTTGTCCCAGAATGCCCAAAGGGGGAGTTTGTTAGTATTTTATGTTGGCTACATTCTGGATAACAAAAAACACTTTATGTAATGGTTGCAAATTAATAGGATGATCGGTTCTTATTCAGAGTCTTCATGTATTCATACAGTGTTCATTTCAAAGCATGTGACTGATCACAAGCTTCTAGAAGATGTCAATGAAGATTTCTTACAAATTCCAAGCCAAATCAACCGGTTTGTGTGCAACCGTCCGGAAGAGCCTTTGAAGGGGTCTAGACGCCCCGGAGTGTCCAGCAGATTGAGTTGAAGACGTCCGGACGACAGAGCAACACCGTCCGGACACTAGGTCAATCATTATTCTACACTGAGTTGGATTTTAGAAGTCGACATTGTTAGGGAAGTCTCTGCAAGTCGTCCGGACAACGTGGCAACACGTCCGGACGCTATCCGGCATTCAGAATATTCCAGTGTTCCGTTCGAACGCAGAAAGGAGTTATAGTGAAGACCGTCCGGACGTGGACCTGATAAGGATAGAATTGCACTGTTTCTGAAAGGAAATTGCAAAAAACCGTCTGGATGTGGCTAACTTCCGTCTGGACGCTCGACAGCCAGAGTCCGATTCTCAGCAGATTTAGGTTTTCTGTAAGCCTATAAATAGAGGACCCTACGCTTGTCAATTGTACATAATTCGATATTGAATTCTCTTAGCTTTGAGATGGTTTTTAGGGAGAATCGAAGATCCGCTAGCTCTCAAGCCGTTGCCAGTGTGTGATCAACAGTTCGTGTGAAGTCTATCTTAGGGGTCGGCCCTAAGGTAAAGGAATCCATTGAAGACCCTTTCAAGTAGGAGACTTGGTTGAGAAGCGTTCACGATGGGCTTCGTGTCAGAGTTAAAGGTATGACTACTGCATAAGGGTATGTCAGTACGAGTGTCTTGTAACTAGCTTTATTTTCAGTATAGTGGATATCCTGGGTTTGGCTGCTCCGGGGTGGTTTTTCTCTTCACATAGTTTCCACTTCGTAACAAATATCTTGTCTTCTTTATATGCCGCATTTAAGGTATTTTGTTACACACAAACACACACTTGGTTGTTAGAAGTCAATATTTATTTTCATTCTACTTAGGTCTACATTGAATAAAGTTATTAACTCTCCAAGAAGACAAATATTGCAGCTGATGTCCGGACATTAAGGACACATGTTTTCTGCCATGTCCCCTAGTGTTCGTACATGGTTGGTGATGTCTAGACATGAACTATTCCCGAGAGTACATATTCTCTAACATGTTTGGACATGCTAGAAAACATGCCTAGGTCAGAAAGGCGTCACTGAAAGGGATGTTCGGACATGGAGGTCACATGTCCAGATATGACGGCGATTCGAGAGCACATGTTCGCTGGTATGTGCGATGTTGTCCTAACATGAAGGCATGATTAGGCAAGAAACCCTAATCATATCCCGAAATGCAAATAACATGTCCAGATGCTGCCATACATAAATGATGCGAATTTTTCATTAAAAGGTTGGTTCTACTCATTCTTTCAAGACTCTCACTTGCACTATTTTTGTGAAGACTCATAGGAGTTCAGAGAGTATTTGGGTACCAAGTTTAACCTTAATCGTGTTGATACACAAGGTGCTTGGGGTTATGTGCCAAGAAGATCACTTGCATGAAGTGAAGGCTCTTGGACTATGATTTAAACCACGATGTTGCAGCATCACTGCTCATCAATAGAAGTCTACCAGTTGGTCGGTAAGGAAATCAGCAGAAGATATGCCAGTGAGAAACCAGAGCTTGTTGAGAAACTAGGGAGGTGAGTGAGAAGCTCATTTGAGCATAAACTCTAGAACTACAAAGGGTTGTAAGTATTTTGTTTGTGTAATTATTCTTCTTAGTGATTTCCTAAGTTTGTGTGCCCATAGAGATTTTTCCTTTGAAGTGTCAAAAGTTTCCCACTTCACCAACAAAAATTGTTATTGATGTAATTTGATGCTTTCATTATATTTGTGGTTTTAACTATCTGCATTGGAATTGTTCAATCGGTGTTGGAGCCTAACCAATATTTTTCAATTTGAATTGAGAAATGCTAGGCTTACAAAATATTTAACAAAGGGACGAAGCACTAGCCACATCAATTTTATTTATTTATTTATTTTTAGAAAAAATAAAAATAAAAAATCCTCTGGCTCTTGCTCTTTGTGGAACCTAAAAGATTCTCTAAGCGTGTGATTTTTGCTGAAACCGCAAAGATGTGGTTCGGTTCTTCAAGCTTCTATGTGATTGCTTAATTTATGGTTTTTTTTCTTTAATTTTCTTTCGAAGGTTGTGGAAACCCTAAGATTGGATGTAGTCAAGGCACTAAGGCAGCGTATGTGGTTCTGTTTGGTTACTAAGAAAGAATCGGACACGAAATGATTGAATTTCATAGCTGCATTATCTATACCGAGTTCCTTTTTTCTCTATCTCTCTCTCCCTCTTATACTCTGTTTATCTTGACATAAAATGTTTTCGATCGGAAAATATTTTTAGGGAAATCATTTTTTAGTGTTTGGCTCGTGCGAAAAATGAGCAACGGCGGAAAACGGCAGTGGAGGTTGAGCAGTGGTCTAGCTAACTTCGGTGGTTTGATAATGAGAAGCTCAAACTTGAAAAATAGTTTGCGAATTTTAAAAATGAAAACTATTTTCCGAAACTAAATAACCTTTTTTTGTCAAACTGAAAATATTTTTCAATTTGACTTTAATTTTCGGTTGCACTAAACACCGAAAAATACCGAAAACATTTTCCAAAAATTTTAAGACAGAGTTTACTGGCCTTAATATATGTTTTATATATATATATATAATTTGTTATAGGCAAACAAACAGAGGTTTGTGGTCTGAGTTGATTGAGGTGATCAGATGAGTTTGATTTGATTTACATTTGGCCACTGAGAAAATGGAAGGAAATTAATTCCTAGTTTCATGTTGTTTTCTAGCATTAATTTTTCTACTATTTTCTTCCCATAAACCAAACATAGGGATAGGGTTTCATGCATGCTGCACTCCAGCGCCATAGGAATTCAAAAAATAAATATTTTGTGAGCCTAGCTAGGATTTCTCATATGAAATTAATATATTTACATTTTCATTTCCCCAAGAATGCTGACATGTATCCGGCCACGATGGTATCAACAAATTAAGATCATTCTACATAATTTATGTTGTAGGATTGATGATCAGATCCATAAAAAGTGGTTTCTTTTTGTAAATGTTTGTTGGTCAAATGGGATTATAATTAAATGTAGGTAAGCCTAAGAGAGACACTATATATATATATATATATATATATATATTATGTAGATGCTATTTATATAATATAGTTTAGCCGACATGATTGGAACAGTTCTGATTCTTATTCTTATTTTGGTGACCAGGAATCTCTCCCTACAGGCAGATGGTCTTCATTGATTTATTATTGGTCTTCCCATATCTCTTCTTGGATTACCTGTTTTTTTTTTTTTTTTTTTAATTCCTCCTCTAAATGACTGGTTTTCTGCATACAATATACTTGTAAGAGTCGGTTTGAGATTAATTTGGTTAAGAAGTTTAAAAAGTACTTTGCTACTTTTGATAAAAAAAAAAAAACTTCAAAGATGTTATTTTGACTCTTTTTTTTTTTTTACTTTTAAAATGGGCCAAAACGCATTTATGAAAAAAAGTTAAAAAATAAAGTTTTTTTTATTCTAAAAAACTCTCTTTTGCTTTAAAAGCCCTATTTTTTAATGCAATCACAAACACTCTTAGAGCTTATTTAGAATTGCGTTGAAAAATAAAACTTTTATCTATAGAAAAAACTTAAAAGAGCTTTTTAGGAAGAAAAAAAAAACGCTCATTTTTAAGTTTTTCTCACAACGTTATTTTTAGCTTTTTTAGAAAAAATAAATAAATAAAAATAAAGGTCAAAAAGTGCTTTTAAATTATTTTTTTACCAAACGAATTCTTTTTTTTTTTTTTGCACAACTTTTTATGTACTAAAAATACTTTTTAAGATCCTTAATAGAATCTCAAACAAGCTATTACGATTCTTGATTAATTAACTTATTATGGTACGTTTCTCAATTTCTAAGTACATATTTTGGAAATGGGTTTTTTTTTTTTTTTGTAGAATTTTATCCTATTATGTATATTTAGGACAATTTTGAAATGGGTATTAATTTCTTTGAAAGTTTGAAAGTAGGTTATTGGATAAAATCTAAAGTATATATAAGTATATATATATATAGTGGGAGAGACTTGAATAATATTCCCTAATGTGTGTACCTTAAAGAAGAAATGATGCCAGATGGCTTTTTCCTTATATGAAACAAAATATACCCATAAAACTTGACCACAATTAAAAAGCAGATTTTCTGCAATCAAACCCACATAACAAGACTTAAAGTAGCAAGTTCTATTTGAGTCCCAACTAGAGGTATAGGATCCTGTTCTTAGCCCTACTACAAAATAACAAAAAGATGAAACATTTTGAATCTTTTCCAACGACTTATAGCAAAGGGAAGCTTGGAGAAGTGCCCCACAAATCTATAGAAACTAGTGACTGAAAGATATATGCAAGATTTTTGACAAGAACCCATTAACATAAATTTTTTTGCTTTGTTCCTTTCTCATTCTAAATTTTCTTTCTTCACTTTCCACCATTCCACACATTTATTCTCTTCAAATAAAGGTGGAAATGATTGTAGGGAAGACCTGGCCCCCCGGCCCTATCCTTTTCAGAAAAATCAATCAAACTGGAAATTGCTGCCCTTGTCAAGTAGCAGGATGTAGGTTCCCACCTAAATGAAGCACTTTGCCCCCACAGGATATCATCTCTTTCAGCCTGTTTCTAAATACCAATTCTTGCAACTTGGGCAGGTTTGATTCCAGACAGCTGCAATCACCAGATTAAAGCTGATCATTATGTGAGTTGCGTGATGCATGACAAAGGAATTTAGGAGAGAAGAAAGGACGGAGAAATCGGAAAAAGAAAAAGGATTGAGTCACGCAATTTAAAGAGAACTAGATTTGGTGGAGCCGAGAAAAAGAGAGAAATGAAATTTGGTAGAGAATCACGCCCCATCAAAGAGAAAGAGGAAGAGGAGTCACACCTCAAACAAAATTAATCTGTTTAATTATTCATCGTGTCTTTCTCCATTAGAACATAATAGTTCGTTTTAAACACACTCAATGACTAAACCTAATCCTAATTTGACAAAGGAATTTAGGAGAATAAAGGATAGATAAATGGGGAAAAGATAAAGGATTGAGTCACGCAATTCAAAGAGAATGAGATTTGGTAATCTCACTGCCGAGAAAAAGAGAGAAAAAAAAGAATTTAGTAGAGTCACACCCCACCCATAAAAAAAAATAAAATAAAATAAATAAAAAAGAAAAAGATGAGTCACACCTCAAACAAAATTAATTTAATTATTCATCAAATGTGTCTCTATTAAAATACAATAGTTCATTTAAATAGACTCAATGACTAAACCTAACCCTAATTTGACTGACTATGTCACTATATCTTGTAAAAAGAAAAGCCCCAATATGTATATATATATATATATATATCTTGAGTCGAATTATTCTTGTTCAATCAAACATCAAATGTATTTTTGGAGCAACGAACATGGTTAATTACTGGCACAGTGTGTGACATGTGAAGGCCACAGTGTAAAAGAGGTTCAACAAATCAACCCATATATTGAGCCTAACAAAAGATTGGATTGAATCCCTCAAACCCATCAAGTTGGCTTTTTCTAGCCCATTCAACCTTGGGCCTTGCCTTCAAACCAACCCAACCCAACCCAACCATGTAGCCCACGTTGCTGCATCATTTATCGGCTAAATGTGAATATAATCTTTTATTAGAAGTCGTGTTTTTAGTAGAATTTTTTTCAAAATATATAAATATATATATATATATATATATTCTTTAATTAGGACTCAACGAAAAGCTGAAAGCAACAGGCATGGATTGCACTTTGCCACCACTACTTTATTTTTGGTAATTAGGAAAGAATTAAAAAACACAAGGACATAGCAGTCATATTCATTAGCAGCTGCAAGATGTAAAATTAGATTCCTTAGCCCCTTCTAAAATACTTTAATTCTGCTTTAAATTAACTTTTGCTCTTTATTTCTCTACATAAATGCTTATTAGATATTATTCTTATTTTTTACATAGAAATAGAATCCATATGCCTTGCAATGAAAAATGTTTCATAAATTAAAGAATTTTCAACTGAAAAAACTATTTCAAGTCACTCATTCCTTTATGGCCTACAAAGAATTTTGTACTACATACCATCACATTTGTTCTAAGACCTATATGTATTATGTAAGCACATGTTTTGTGAAAATATTCTTACAACAAAGTACGAATAAACTTTAAAATTGTGTTTATGTATTTATTTTGAGCTGCTAAATAAATAATTATAATGGGCCTTACTTAAACAAACCTGATCCAAGGGTTAATAGAATATTTATAGGATATTCTTTGCTCTGTACAAAGACAATTATGACTTGTGAGATTTGACTCCCTGATGGGAACAACAATATGCCTTTTCCCACTGGGATACGCAAACAAAGTTCCAACCAAGATGTACAATATTCAGAAACCTCAAACAGAAGAAGAAAATAAAATATATTAAAGAGAAAAAAAAAAAGTAATTTCTCTGCATTTTATTAAAGTAGTCCAAGGTACAAAAGACCAATTTGCTACAAAATGAATAAAGAACCTAGTAAGGGATGCAGCGGGACTTGAGATTAAAATGAGAGACCAATGGGTGTACACACCCACTTTCTCCACAAAAATTAATCAGAGTGATTAAAAAAAAAAACAAACAAATTTACATCATTCACTAATTGAGATCAACCTTCTAGCATGCTGCAGGAAGGTTCTCCTGCCAAAGACACAGAAAAACACCCCGGCCGAAGAACCCCAAGAATCACCGCCCGTGCATATTGCCCCAATTTGAGGCCTGCACAAAGAATATAAATTTTAATCCTAATCTTGGTTAATTTTTTTGCCACTGCTCCCATAATCAATCTTTTTAGATTATCCGTATTGTTAGAACCCCCATTAGAGAAAATCAAGTTAGCAAAGTCAGGCTCTCTCAAGATTATATGGCAGGCCAAGAAGATTTCTCTTGTCACTCTAGTGATCTAAACTTCAATTCAAACCTGCTCTCTGTCCCTACGTATGACGGGCCTCTGACTTTAAGGCGCTTCGGCCCGATCTCTGTTGGGGGTGGTTCCCTTATGGCCTTTCCCAATTCAAGCTGATACCTACTATCCTTCCTGTGGTGTTCTCGCTGTCTACTTATTGCTTCCTCATTGCCCAACTTCTTATACTTTATGGAAATGGGAATGCCACTTCCTCTGCCAAACCTGTCCCTCAAAGCACTATCTGGAGCTTCTTTACAATTACTAGGGGGAACAGATTTAGAATTTGATTCATCGGTTCTGCAGCAATCAGAGCGCACCACTTGCTCGCATCTCCCTTCAGCCTGGACTTTTTTCAGCCGTTTAAGCCCCTGGTTGTATTAAGATAGATACCAAAGTAATGAGCCAAACTAGCATGATTATAACCAAATGTAAAGCTAAAAACAATAAGCCTTGGTATGTAGGATTCAGGTTTCAAAAGGCACCATCATAACTCCGAAGAATGTTAGTTTACAATTCAGGGTTAAGGTACATATGATAATACTGGTGGAAAACTACGGTTGTTTGCAAAATAAACAAGAGCAAAGTATAAATTACACAGCAAAGATATAGGTGGAAAAGTCTGTAAGGTACCTAATATCAGATAGTTAAGACCCCCAATATATGCATCAGAAATTATAAGACATCTACAAAATATACCTGGTGATCAGAATGATTTACGCGCATGGCCTCATTCACATCTCTTTTATCCACCTTCAGTGAAGTACGACGCTTGACCCTAAATATCTCTGAATCAGAATCATCACTGTCTTGATCCACAATAGGCTTAACCCCTGGTCTATGAAGATTGTTCGGAAGTGAAGTCCAACATTCATCACAAGACTGTGAGGATAGATAAGATTTATATGCACACCGTGAAGCTTCTTCAGAATACTTTTTAGAGTCAGGATTCCCAAAATTAAAGTTAGCATTCCCCTTTACCTGCTTAAGAAAATATACATACCAAAAAAGAACTTCAATTAGTTCAAAATTTAATTTACAGTTAATTTACTTGTGCAGAAGTTTAAGTAACCACACAAATTGTTCAGGTACGAGATATCACAAAGGATAGCCACATTTGGCAATCAGAGAGCTAGATCTTACATTGTTTGGTACAGATGAACTCTCAAGAGGCTCTACTGAAGAAGAAAGAGTTGATGCAGCATAAGAAACAGAGGCTTCAGATACTTCAGATCTCATATTTTCTTTGGCAGAACTCAACACGGGCTGGCTATCAGCAACACACTCTACCTCTTGTGACAGATACTGAGTTGTAACAGAAAGCTGAGGGTTCAACTCAAATTTTATCTCGCAATAAGGAGAATATCCATCTTCTTCAGCTCTCTGAAACATATATGAAAACCGAGGCGAATCCAAGTCATTACCACTTCTAGCATGCCGATGAATCTCCTCTGATATTCCCCCTCCTCCCTGCTCAAATTTCTTGGCTGCAGCTTCCATTTCTGAAATATCCTCCCTTAAAAAGAGAGTATAATCACTCCCACACGAGAAGTCAAGAGACTCAATATCTGGGTTGGCAATCAGGATCATCATAAGCAATCAAGAAGACAATAAAAAACAAGGGTGTCGGTGTCTGATAGAAATTGAATTTTATTCATTGTTTGACAATAGAACTTTTGCTGGGACAAAAATCCATCATTATGAATGGGTACAATGGTATGTCATGAATTTCAACATTTGATCAACCACCAATAATGGTGATGCTCCAATTTCTGTCAAGACCCCATTCAAAACGATGGATTTGTGCTGCAAATGCTAAAAAAAAAATGGAGGTATAAACAAACATATCAATTTAAGAATGTTAGTCTCCATAACAGCATATTGAGCAAAGCATACCATGGCGAAGGCACACAGGGTGCATGTAACAGTTGCAGTTGATGTAAGCTACATAACAATCCCGTTTGCATATGCTGCATACAATAGTTTCATGCAAGAATGAAGAAACACCAGTGCAAGCCCCTGATTTCATCAAAGCCCATCGGGCACAATGCTGGAAACGCATCAGATTTACAAAAGAAATCTTAACCCAACGATTAGAGACAAAGTCTGCAGATGAATAGTCCAAATCTTCAAGTTCTAAACTCGTATAGAGAAGCATTGCTTCATTACACAGAAGTTCCTCATGAGGAAGCAGAGGTACCCTGTTAAGAAATGCATAGCGCCGGCTAGCTACAGCCCCCAACGGAAACCAATCACCAATTGCAAAGTTCACTGCCTCGCCGCAATTGAAACCTATAGTTCCACCACAATATAAGTATCTTTCACAAATTCTGACATAAGAACAAAGAGAGAGAGAGAGAGAGAGAGAGAGAGAGAGAGAGAGGAGAGAGAGAGAGAGAGATGGAACATCTACTTATTAGTCTTTTTGCCTATTATTTTTTTTATACGTATTCAATAAATATCAATAAAAGCGTAAGGCGTCCTAAAGTACACAGGAAGTATACAGAAGAAACCACCTAACTCTAGGAGTAGAAAAAAGAACAAGGAAATAACTATAATTAATCGTTAGAGACACATAAGCAGCTGCCACAGATACAAAGTTTTAACGAAGAAAGATAAAATCTCCTCCAACGTCCTCTCCCGGTCCTCTTCAAAACTTCTATCATTCATTTCCTTCCATAAGCACAAAAAAGAAAAAGAAAAAGAAAGGGGCATGTAGGCACCCTTTTTGCTTGTTTTTAATCTGCGGTATAACCAAACTTTAGAAGAAAAATCATACCATGACTAAATCCAGCATGATATGCTCTTGGGAAGGTAATTATGAACTCCCCAGGCTTTTGCACAGCCTTGTAGACAGGTACACCATGTTCCAACAAAATATTGGGTGGAAACAAAGTAGTTTTCCCCAGAAGAACATCAAAAGCTCCATCCTCGCCATCAGTTGATAAAATATCGCGAGTATAGACATGTTCCCTGACCACCTTTTCAAATTCCAAAGCCGCGTGACCTGGAATGCCGTACCAAGTTTTTGCTGCCCCACAGTGATGATAATTTATACTGCCATAAACCCAAAAAATAAATAAATAAAACAAAAATAATAATATTTCTCAACATACAAAGCAGAGATATTGGACCACTGAAACTCTAAAATAACAAATAAACATGTACCTGTACAAGTAATGATCTTCCACATGCCAAGCAAACATACTGAACAGCATTCCAATGTAAAGCATAGGGTCAGTTACACCCTGAAACAAATGCAATATTAGTGGATGAACACAAGTTATGGTAATAAGGCAAAAATCTTCAACAAAGCACAGTCATATTTTCTGGGTACCGGAATAGCTCTATCCAGAAGACGCAAAATGGACTTCGGCAACCGTGAAAGATTCTGCAATAGCAGAAAAAAGTATTATTACATAATACTTGGTAGAAGGATATTCCAGAGACCCAATAATTATAAAAATATATATATATATATATTAAAGAAGGCTCTTAAATAGTGTGGAACATTTTTGTTGGGGGGAGGGGGGCACTTGTGAATAGTAGAAAGAAAATATTTATTTAAAAAACTTTTCTTTTCTTTTAGGGAGACGGACCTGGAGGAACAGAAATAGATGGAGGAACTAGATATCAATTTAAAGAAACAAAGAACATCAGAGGGGGGGGGGGGAAAGATAAAGAAATGAACTGCAACATTGAAAAAGAGATCACACAATTGTCTTGCATGTATTTCAGTTTTCTCAGTGAGAACAAAGCAGGAAAAAGACATCACTGATTGTAATAACTCCCCCTTTACAATTTTCTCCTAATTCCTCTTTTTCTTCTTTTTTTTCTTGCATCAATTTCTCCAAAATTGGCATGAAACAACTCTAAACAGTGATTACAAGCAATCAAAGCCATCAAGTTGCTAATAGAAATTCTAGTTCTGAAACCCTATCTTCCTAGGCACCAATTACTATTGGACAGTTATGGGCTTATTTAAGGGTTTTAAGCCAGTTACAAAGACAAAGACTATAAACATTCTACTGGTTTAAGTTCTATTAGCTTGAAAGGATTTTTCTTCAATTACAGTAAGATAAATGCTATTCCTTGAAGTTGTTGTTCATCCTATGGGGATTTGATGTAGGGCCGCATTTAAAGGAATACATGTGTGCTTGTGGTGGCTTAAGGAAAGAAAAAGTTATGTTGGGGTTTGGGGGTTTCAAAAGGTCACAAGAAGGCTTAATTTGGGGTTGCAAGAGAGGGGGTGGAGGGGGGTAAAAAAAGAAAAGAAAGACTTCTAGTTTCACTAGTACACTAAAGACCCAATTAATTTGGACTCAAAGAAAATAAATCCAAGAGATTTGGAAACTTACTCAACTCAACTACCGAAATACCCCTAATAAGCAAGAGCCATGAAAAAATAACAGATCTGCCTTCATTAGAAAACTAGCAATAACTCATGAAATAAAAGTAATTTTAAAAATTGAATTTAACTTTACTCTTAATGACGTGATCCATAACACAACATAAAAATTTGTCCCAATCCAACGATAACTCGAGTCCTACTCAAGAAAAGCTTCAAGCTGCCAAAACTGAAAATCTTTTAATCGCAACTTGATCTTTCTTTCCATGACTGAATCAACATTTCAGTGAGACTACCCACAACACGATATTTAGGCTATTTAAATCTTAAGTTGTTAAGTATAAGTTTTATGGAAAAAGTGATCCTCATTACAGGTTTTGCCTTTTCCTCTATTTGATGCTTCTCAGGATGTTTTGTTCATTATGCCATTGGTTATGTAGGCTTTGTTGTGCAGGCCTTATTTGGGGCATTGCTTTTGTGCCAATTCCAATGACTGTCCTAAATAGTAAAACGAAGGACGAGTTCCCTCAGTAGCCTGTTTTGCAAAGTACAGCAACTAAAAATCAAAACTGAGCACTAGATCATCCTCCAACTCAGAAAAATCACTATACATAAAGATAGAGATGATAAGCTATTGAAACTTAACCACTTGTAACTATTCTACCGCTGTTTCTTTGGTGCTAAAATTAAGCAAAAGATCCTCTATTCAAAATCAAGAAAGTAAAGGTATTAAAAGGAATCAAAACCTTCAAATTCCATTTGCTATTTCCAAGCTGATCACTGGGAGAAGCTGAAAAGGCACTACCATCAACATCGCATGCATATTCAACAGTTTCTGTCTTCCCACAAGAAATTTCTTGCCAAAAATCTTTTTCCATGTATGTGGCAGGAAGACATCCCACACTACAATATCTACGAGCAAAAACCTTGTTTGCCATTTTCTCGAAATCACGAAATGTATAATTTCTGAAAAGTGTACACTCAGACTCAAAACCAGAATAAAAACCAATTCAAAATATCATGTTTCTATATAATAAAGGAACTCACCTTCCACTCATGAAAAAGGTGACCTTGTCAACAGAGTCCCACTCTGCATAACGAAGAGGCTGTACTCTAGTTGTGAACTTGAAACCAGATTTCTCCTTCATCAGTACAATCCCAGCTGGAACAGAAGCACTCAATGGGGAAATAATCTTGCATATACCTGAAACAATCATATAAAAGGGGGAGAAGTGGGTCAAAATTCCATTCATGAGGAAGAAAACAGTAGAGCTCCACAACTTAATTTTCAGAAGCATCAGCTAATGCAACCAAAAGAGAAGGGAAAAAAACACATAATTTCCATCACAAAACACCAGAGATGCCAGACAAACAAAAGCCCAAACATTAGAATGATAATCTATACTACATATAAAAGAGTAGTCAATTTGGGAATTAAGCAGTGTCCGAGATATCCCTCCCTAGATGATTATTCTTATAGAATCTAGAATTTTGTAATCATAACAATCATTTTAAATTTGCAGGCTATCCTAAAATCAGTGGTGAGTTTAAGTTGTGTTATCTTCAAATCTTAACCATGAGGAGGAAAAGACAAATGGCACCACTGTTTATGGAGTATTTAGGCGAGTGTGTGGTAAGGAATGTGCATGTTGTAGTAATTTCAAAATACTAACACTATCTACCATGACAAGCATGTCTCTGTTCAAAACATATAAACAAAGGGACTGTTACCATATCTCAAGGCTTCTGGAGCTATCTTCTGCAAATAGACCAAAGGATCCTCAAACTCCTCCTTTGTTGGACGGTATACAGGGCACTCCGGAATTTTCTCAGTCCATTCTAAATCGCTTGTGTCAAACTTGTCAACCTTGCGCTTTGAAAAGACTTCTGCACCACCATGCAGCCTCACACCACATGATCCTGTAGCTCTCAAAGCATCTCCTCCACTCCTAGTCATCACTTAGTGACCCTCACAGTCTGAGTAACGGTTTCTGATTTCATTCGCTGAAGCCTTTTACGCTTCAGAAATTCTAACCCATTTTTAGCTTCTTTGGAAAAACAGCCCCTTCCTTCTACCTGTCAAAAGGCAATAAAACTTCAGGCACTCAAAAATGGTTGCAACTGATAGAGCTGAACTGAATACTTATAACTCAATACAGCTCCTAGTTAGTAGTTGACCTCTGATCCATGCATGTTATTAACATACAAATATTCATTAATTGCACTGAGCTTACATAATGAAGTCGAAGTAACACCACCATTTACACAAATTTATCAATCAATTATGGCCCAACAAACTGCTACATCAAGGGCTATTGCTAATAGATTTCAGTGGATCAGCTTACTCAAGTTAAATCATGGGCCCAAACCTCAACTTAGTTTGGATACATCAACACTACTGCAACATAAGAAAATGGCTTTCTATAGAAATCAGTTAAAACATCAAATATCGTGCAATATATATTCTGACAAAAACTGCTGGGCATGTGTATTAAGAGACCTGAGAGTAGAGCATGTGCTGCACCCTAGGAAAACATAGACCAAATTTTCCGCATTATCTTTATCAACAATAGTTTTTAATCTGCCCCAAGAATTTAAACTAAGAATCATTCAGTTGGTCTCCTATTAACGAATCCAAGATAGATACCAGACCACAACCTCATCTACGACGAATAAGTGGAAATGGTCAGGAAAGAAACATCAAATGTACAAACATGGAACAGTCGTAAATGTATCTTTTGACTGCAATCAAAATTCGATAATAGACCAATAAAATTAATCATCTCCGACGTAGTTTCAACAAAAATATACGTTAAAAGAAATATATATATTACGGAGCAAAGAACCACATGAATTAAACAAGGCACAAGCAAAATCAGAAACGAGGACCAACTGACCCATAAGTCGCGTGTGAGCCAAACCCCAAAAAAATTTGCAATCAAAGCAAAGCAAAAAGGCCCAAGTAGATATTACCGTATCAACTTCTTCCAGTCCAAATAATTAATTTTCAACGGCAACTTTCAATCTTATCCATTTATAGTCAAACCAAATTCTAATATTGAACAATCTCGTTGAAATCATCATTTAGTCCAACCTCGTGATTACTTGACACCCCCCCCCCCCCCAATCAAAACGTAATTAGAAAAATAAAAATTGAAACTACAAAAATAGAAAAGGATTAAAAAAAAAAAAAAAAAAAAAAAACCTTCTACTTTTCTAAATAAATAAATAAAAAATCAACTCCTCAGAAATGCATCGTATACGTTTGTCATAGCATGAACAATTACGCAAAACTCTGGATTTCTACAAAAACAGAACCCCCCCAAAAAAAAATTGAAAAATAAATAAATTCTAAAAATAGTAATTTTGAAACCGCTCCAAAGGAAGACAATGTCCAGGATCTAAACAATGAAACAGAAGAAAACGAATTCACAAAATTTCTAACCGAAAATTCAGAAAATGAAAATTTAACATGAAATCGGAGAGAAAACCAGAACCAAAAACATGAACCGCATACCATCTCATTCCGAAGCCCTTCTGTATGACTGTATAGGCCTCCGTCTTCGTTTGCTTGGCCGAGCACAGAATCCAAAACAACCACAAACCGAATCCGAATCCCGACAACCAAACCCTAGATCGCGATTCCAGCAATCAAAAAATCAACACCAAGCCTTCAAGGCGAACCAGGCGCGCCACATTCTCTCGAAACGCCACCAGCGACACCGGACCGGTTCAGAATCGGAGATCCGAGGCGTCCTAAGCCCGAGCCACGGAAAACGAAATGTTAACCAAAGGAAGAGAATGAGACAGGGACCCCCGGTTTTCCGGCGAGACGCTGAGGCTCTTCGCCGGAGAAAACCCTGGTTTTCCGGCGAGAAACGAGGTTTTCCGGTTATGGGTTACGAAGGAAGAGAGACAAACAGTGGATATATGAGAGAGAGAGAGAGAGAGGAGAGGGGCTTAGAAAACCGAAAAAGCGTTAAGAGAGGAAAACTTGTAGTTTTATACTCCAAAAATGTTAACGCTTTAGTGGTAAAAACAAATATTCAATTGAAATTTCTTTTTTTTTATTTCATTAAAGAGAATTAAATTAAAAGGGAGGAGAAGTGTGAAGGAAAGTGGAGGTTGTTAGGTGGTTCAACCAAACGCTCGCCGGCCAAAACGCGTTTTTTTATTTTCTGCTCGCGTTTCGCTGGTTTTGGAATCATTTCGTTTCGTAATTGACCTTATTACCCCCATATAGACGCTGGTATTGGGGGCTATTCGGAAGGTATTATAGTCAATTTTGAGGACGGTGCAATCGATGGGTTCTGGTTTCTGTTGCGGTCAGAGAGAGAAAATGTCAGGAAAGTCGGAACCATCACGTGTGGTAACACGGAGTGTGAATATGTACAGAAGGAGAAGATCTGACCGACCATCTCTTCATCTGTAACTATTAACAGTCAACAAGCGACGAGTCCAGGGGATCTCAACCTGACGTGACGTACAAAATAACTCTCACCTACCTTCCAGTTAGTTAGTCTTGTAGGCTGAAAGACAAATCTCTCCTCTCCTCATCCGTTTATCTCTCTCTCTCTACGCACGAAACCGAGGGGCATTTTAGACTTATCATTAGGAAGCAACAAAAGTCACTTCCGTAATGTAAGTGAGCAACCATATGCGTGACCGGTCGTAAGTCCAAAAACACAACCCAGACTCGCCACGTGGCGAGATATCTGCAAAAGAAAGTACACACGGCAGGCGGATAAAGCTGCGGTTTCGGGGGTTTTGTAAGTTTCCACTGTGACGGGGGGGGGGGGGGGTGCAGTGCCAGGACGGAAATAGCTGGCGGTTACAGCAGGTATCACGCGCCCATATGACTGGCCCCAGCTCCTTGGCCCTCACGAGAAGGGCCCGAAACCCGCCGCCCGTTGCCGGTATCCGGTTTCCACTACGCTCCTTTCTCTCTCCTAATCCTATTGGTTGCTTGCACTTTTACCTTTTGCTACGCGGAGGTTGGGGCTAATGATTAGTTTTCCACCGTTTGCGAAAACGAAAGCCTTTGAATTGTAAATACGAAAATATATCTGTCCCTTTGGCGGCTCGGCCCTAAACGATAGGTCAACCTTTTATACTGCTCCTCGGCTTCACGGCTCGGCTCGGCTCGAATTTAGTCGGCTTAATTTTTGCCATTTCTTCAATTTTTATTCTGATAAAAACGAAAGAGACTACTACTACTATAGTTGCTTTAAATTATTATTTATATAACAATAAAAAATGATAAATACAAAATAAGTCTTTATGATTGGCCTAAATTACAAATCATTCTATGCCATATCAAAGTGAATTTAGAAGTCCTTATGATATGCCAAAAAAATAATATAGTCCGTGAAATCAAATTCTGTTAAAACATTTGACATATCTCATTAGGCGCGCGTCATCTCCAATAAAATTACAATACATATCACTTTTAAGGGAAAAAAAAGTATATAAATATATAAAACTAAAAAAAAAAGTGGCTGCCAACCACCCTTTTGGGTCTAGCCTGCGAGCCACCCCAGAGGTGTCGAGGGGTGGTCGTGCACCACTCCCGACCACCTCTGGGGTGGCTCACGGGTGGCTTGAACAACCACTCCTCTAGGTGCCAACCGACAGCTACCCCTTTCTCTTTTCTTTTCTTTTTTTCTTTTTTTAGTTTTATATATTTATATATTTTTATTTTTATTAAGAGTGACACGTATCGTCATTTTTTCTGAATTCACTTTGATACGATATGGAGTAATTTGTAATTTAGGCCAACCACGTGGAATAATTTTTCATTTATCCAAAAAAAAAAAATATTGAATTCAATCGCGCAATCCTTTCGTTAAAGTTAAAATCAAATATTACTGTGTTCAGCATTTACAATGTCAAGAATACATTGAGAGGCTTCCTCCATATAAACTTGTTCGTCTAAGAGAGAAAGCACTCCATTGCCTGGCCTATCAGCTATTCCATTTGTCTCCCTTCTAACATGGTTCACATTACATAACTGCAAACTATTTAGCATACTTCTGGCATCTTCAATCAAAAGGCCAAACCCACACTAATTCGTTCTTTCCTTTTTCAGTGCCTACACAATAAGGAGAGCATCACATTCTAACTCCACATGTTGATGCCTCAACTCCCAAGCAAAAATTGCAGCCCTCAAATTTTAAGGCATAACATAGTCAATGATGTGTATTATAGGAGCTAGCAATGTCGCCAAAAAACTAGGGTTAGTAGACTGCTATCGATTATCATATAATTGAGGTGATGTAACAATGAAAATTAATTCTTTATTTTTATTTTTCACAAGCTTTTGTTGATCTAAAAGTTAATTTTCACAGTCACGTCAACTTAATTATATGATAGTTATACAACAGTTTACTAAATATCTTTATTTATAAAAAATAAAAAAAAAATAAAAAAAAAAACTAATTTTTACTATTCTTTCATCATATATATATATATATATATATAACAATAGTATACACATGTAGAACTACTAAATAGCATAACTATAACAAAAATAAGCAATATAGCCAAAAAAAAATAATAATAAATAAATAGTTGGCGCCAATTGACAAAAGTGGATTAGAATTCTCTCAAATTATTTGTCCGAATTTGAGAGAATTCAAGCAAGTGATTGTGAGAGACCACTTATAGGACCCACCTAGCAAAAAAAAAATAAAAAAATTGGGCTGTCAAACCACTTATCGAGTTAGGTAGATCTCATAAGTGGTATCTCACAATCACCTACTCTAATTATATTAAATTTAAACAAATAATTTGAAAGGAATTCCATCCCGACAAAAGCTGTCTTTGTATGTTCTTTTTTTCTTTTCTAATGTTTTGAGTAACTGCCACAATAATAAGGGAAATGTTAAACATCCTCCACTCATCCCCCCTTCATCACCCTCTTTTCCTTAAAAAATTATTTTTATTAAAAAGTTGTCTCTGATGTGACATCAGAGCCAACTTTTTAATAAAAATTAATTTTTTTATTATAAAAGGGTGATGAAGGGGATGAGTGGAGGATGCGTAGAAGGGCTCCAATAATAAATGACCATTTCGCATCACGAAATTTACTTGACTACTTAAAATGGGGATTAGGATCCTCTACTTTGCGTGTACTTTCAGGCGGGGATACTGGGTTTGGATTGGCAGGGCAGCTGTCCATTGAGGGTTATTTTGGGTAATTTAGACGGCGAAGCTTTCTCGGGTTTCTGAAAATTTCGTGAATTGACGAAAATGCCAGATGAACAGAGCGAAATCACTGGAATACCTTTCCTTTTTGGGTGTACGTACGTTTGGGATTACAAAATGTCCTTTTCTTTGGACCGCTTGAGAAACCAACCTTTTGTTGGAAGTAAAAAAACTCGGTAAAAGAGATCCTATGCTTGATTCCCAATGCTTGCCTCATTTTTAACCGCTCGATGCTTTTACTTTTACAGAATAGATTCCATCTTCTTGTGGGGTTGAAAAGTTGTCCCCCGTAGGCTGAGCAAATTTTTATTATTATTATTTTAATTAACTATTCACTTTTTTTAAAAAAAATTATATCTCATTCTTTATATTAATAATCTCCGTCCACTATTTTATTTAAATAATTTTTTTTAAGAATTTATTTACTTTTTATTGAAATGAGAGAAAATGTTAAAGCTTAACAAATGTTTTTATTTTAAAAATAAAAAATTCAACATGGGTTTTACGAATCCAATAATAAATTTAAAAAATTAGATGCGTAGAAGATGTATAGAAAATGTATTTATATCATTTATCCATATGAAGACAATATAGCCAAATATATATATATATTGTGCGTGAATTTAAGATGGAAATTTAACGACAATAAAAAAAATGGTTTTTTATTTGATTGTTCATTGGAATAAAATTTTGAGGATTAAGATTCTCACAAACAGCTCAACATTTCCATAAAATACAATAATCATATATAGCCCTTACATTTTAATTAATATCTCGTGTTTATTTATGCACAACACTAGACTTTAAAACTTCCAAACGTTAAAATGCCTTTTAGTGCATTTTAATGTTGTGGACGTTACTTATTTTAATGTTGTGGAGTAATGCTCATATTAGTCCTCGTGGGCTGCACATATATTTATTATTACAACACTAATATATATATATATATATATTATATATTTTAACTATTTAATTTTTTAAAGTTTCATACGCTCCATCTTCTAAATGTAACACTTCTGAATTTTTTTTTTTTTTTTTAACAAAGTAACCGGAGTTACATATATTAATCTGAAAGGCCCGAAGGCAAATACAGTGAATAGAGGCACAACGATACTCTACACACTAAGCCAGAAGACTGACTTGGGTACTGCCAACAAAATCACAAATATTACAGGGACAGACATTGGAGCCACTATTTGACAATAACGCTCCTCTAACAAAGAAAAGAGGGTTGATCCAAGCTAACAAGCCATAAACAGTCCAGTAATATAGAAAAATCACCGACAGACTTTCTAACAACTAAACAACAAAACGAAAGCAACACAACAGGAAACCACACACAAAGTCACTGTAAGAAGGTAGATCTCGTCGCCAGAGACGGCGCGTGCAGAACACGTGCCAGCCCTGTAGACCCCTCTGCATCAGGCGACCTCCATGGACCACCGGACTTAGCCACCAAGACCCGGAAAATAGGGTGTGACCCTCACGCGCCAACCAAAGAGATATAACTCATTGGCGCGTGCTGGCCACACAACGGGCACCATAACTCTGACGAGGCGGTGATTTGAAGCGGTAGAATCGGAGGATGACGGCGAACACAGCGGTGGGGTGCATGTTGAGAGAATACCGGCGAATGATCACAGATCTGACTTTAAAGATGCATATCGGATGGATTAAGAAACGGCCAGAGATTGCCAGGCACCGAAACTCCTAGAGGACGACTCGTATTGCCTTCCTGTCAAAGAACACCAAGAAAAACACAAAAACCAACTCCAGAGCCCTAAGGTTCGGAGACACACAACCTCCATCGAATCTAGCCCGGGAGGAACAAAAACTCTCACAGCCCTAAAGGCTAGGAGAACACTTATTGATACCCAGATCTTAAGAACAAAACAATTGGGGAGGAGGCCAGGGAAGCGTAGTCCTCCGAAAGCACGCACAAACCTTGGTCCCTCCTGAAATTAATTATTTGGTAATTAACTCAGAGTGCCTCTTCCAACTCAATTATTTACCAAAGAAATAAGTCAAAGAGTTTACTCAGACCCCCTAACCAGAAGGCAAAACAACGGAATTAAACATCTCTTACAACACAAGATAGCTTTATCACTCAATCGCATAACAATAATTAACCAGACAAAATACTAAATCATTAATTATAGCTTAACAAAATAAAATAAGATCAAGTATCTTGGTAAAATACCTATCATCAAAATATCAGAGGTATTAGATATTCAAGTGAACTTGGGTGTTGGGGCATCAAAATAATTGATAATATCCCCCACATAAATCCTAATATCGAGTCGTGAAGATGGTGATCATGATTGTGCCACAAGATATAATTCAAATCCAGATCTAGCTACTCAAAAACCATTTTAGCAAGGTCCTCCAACGTCGTCAGTTACCTACTTGACTCCCCATGTTCAATCTTCTAAAGATTGACCAACTTTAAAACAATAATGTAGTGAACTCAATATTTTATAAAAATATAATAAATCACTCACATTCACATACAACATTATGCAATAAAGTTTATGTCAAAATAATAATACATAAAATGATGATGCATTACAACTAAGTCACTTTTAGTGGCCCGACCAAGTCCAACTCCAGATAATCTATTCACGAGCGATATCATAGGGCATGACCGTCATTCGTGATTGGTTGCGCTAGTCACACTGGTAAAATGGATCAAAGGCAAATGACAATGAACATAAACTTAACCGTAGAGTCAAGCCCATATACTGACATGCACATGCTCTCATAATTATTTTCCTTATCATTCATCTTTAGTTACCACATATTTCTATCAGATGTATCGACATTACATCCGGTTTCATATCTTTAATCTATGATTATGAAGTAGTGTATTATTACACTAAAATGTGTCTACTTTATTAAAATAATATTATATTAAAATTTTACTTTATCCCCTCTCTCTCTCATATGTAAAAATGGAAATAAATTAAATTAATTTAGGGGTCATCCAACATTTGTTGCTTTAGGTGGAGGGAAAGCTTTATATAGAAAATCCAAGGAGACTTGCTACACAGGGGACGGTCATCCGTTCCCTGTGAGCCTTTTTTAATATAAAAATTATTTTTTATTATATATGAGTGATGGGGGACGGATGAGTGTTCCCATCCAGCATTTCCCAAATCCAAGAGGCCAGGAGCCATATCCTCCAAAAGATCTGTCTAATCATGATGCTCACTAACCAAGTAATAAATTTATGCCCCAAGTTACCACATTTATGATCATCATCATCATCTAAAACCTAAAACCTAAAATGGGTTCACATCAAAGGTCTACTAAAAGGTGCAAATTTGTAAGCACCAATAAGATCATTTTTTTTTTTATTTCTATTTTATATATATATATATTAATTACTGGTTTTGAAGGAGCAAGAAAGACAACATTGATGTGGATGTAGAAGATTCCATAATATCGCATAATTTTGCTTACTCTGTCAAGTGGGGACATGGACCGTTGACCAATTCTCTGGCTCCATTTGATGCAGCCGGTAGGTTTATATAACTATTCACCAAATACTACTCAACGTACTCGTTATCGGCTAATTTTTGCGTGGCTTATTTTGGCTATTTATTGAGCCGAAGTCTTTTTTTTTCTTTTTAATAATTAATAAAATGGGTGGAAATATAGATAAATAAATATAATTATATATATATATACACATGTCCACGACATAAAGAAAAATGACGAACAAAATTCTAATGTCAATTGCGAAAGTGGGTGGTTACGTACGTATAACCTCATGCTTTCAATTGTTGACATGTAACGTCTCTAATGATAATGGCATTGACATCATGCTTTGTATATATATACATCACATTTGACAAACATTAAGTACCAAAAATGGTTTAATTAATCCTCATGTTTTTTGTTTCTCAAACCAATCGAGAGATTTATGATCCTAATTAATGTAATTTTGAGAAAATTTTGACCATGGGAAGATAGCGTAAAACCCTAACGGTCGAAGAGCTTACATTAAATAAGGTGTTACCGATGTGCGGTTTGTGGGGAACGGGGATAGATTAATTTATGAGTTAATGCTATTAGTGAGTTGATCATATATAAGTGTTGAACAACTTGATAATGTGAGTTTTACTGTCAGTCTGTCACGTTATCTCAGTTGTACTGCAATTTTATAACGGTCTATTAAATAGCATTACTCTTAATTCATTATGGAGCAACTTTATAATAAACTATTTTAGGGATTTGCTTAATAATAAAAAAGAGAGAAATCCCACATAAATATTATGGAATGGGGTTTAATTCTATTTGTGGGAGTTTTGCAAACATTTCATTCCAAAAGATAGTCACTTTCATGTAAATATATCATCTTCTGTGTTTTGTTTTTATTTTCTAGTACTTTTTTTTAAAAAAAAAAAAAAGAAAAAGAAAAATTAGTCATTGAAATTTAATCTAGAAGCCTAATAATAATAATAATAATAATAAAGGAATAATGGAAACATTTTGGTCAAATGAAAAAAAAAAAAAAAAAAAAGATAGAGAAATGAGGGAAAAAAAAAGAAAAAACAAATTAACACTTTGATGATTTATATTTCAATAAGTAACATATGATACATTTCTTTTTACAATGATTAAATTCTAATTTCATCCATCAAACCTGTTTTCTTTTTGGATGAGGATCCCTTATTATTAAGTTTCTTGAATTTTATAAAAAATTTAGCAGTTTAAGAGAGAGACAGGGGGGGACACCGACACCAACACCCACTTTCTCCGAGCAATTTAGAATACTGAAACAATCCAATCCTTTTTTTTTGGAAGCGGGGTGGGTAACCCATCTTTAGAATGGGGAATTATTTAATGTCTCTTTCTCTTGCATGAGTGTAAGTGTTTGTGTCTCATTATCTATGGCTGATTCCCGCAAAGCATCTTATCTAAAGATCAATCGCTCTCATTAAGCTACAACACAAGCAAGAGTCATTAACTATTCAATCAAGGCAGCCTTAATTATATCACACCCTAATACTTTCTCACCTACTATTCTATATTATATCCAAAATAAAATACCTTTTTTTTTTTTAATCATCCAATCAGCAACCACAACAATTAACAACAACAATTTGGAATCTCCTTTGATAGTAGGTATCCTTCTATAAATAAAATTGAACTCCCTTTACATGGTTTAACTAATCTTTAGGCAACAAAAGTGCCCCAATAACCCACCAATAAGGGCATAAAGAAATGAAAAGTTGGTGATCCAAAACATGTTGCATCAAGGGTTAGTGAAGTCCTAATCAGAAATATATGCATTGTGTCTCTGGGGGGTCGGACATGGGTCATAGTGGACAAGGGCATCTATGAGGTGGCAAGTGTTGTCATCCCAATGAAGATAAGAAATATATATGAAAATGAACATGAAAGTTTGTGCTACTTGAAGTAGACTTAATGCCAAAGGAAATTAAATTAAGCATACTTTTATGTTTACTTTTAAATCGTGGGGCTCAGAAGATAATTTATAACTTTATGGGGCAATGGATGGACAAAGTTTTCATCTCTACTAAGTTAGAGAATTTATTTCAACTCAACCTATTAAATATAGTATATATGCATTTTCAGGTGGAAACAAATATTGAACTCATGACACTAATGAAATGCGCATTTGTCAATTTTTTTGGATTACACAATTATTAATCGACCGAAGCATTCCTCGCTTTTAGTATGTCTGTTCTGCTTTGCCCTAACTAAGATGAGTATGGTGGGCTTACTACAATTTTGGTAGCGCTAAGGCTACAACTAGCCCATAAATTGTTAAAGCTTCTATAAAAGCTAGAGTCCTAAGCAACAAAGTACCTCGTATTTTTCTCTTCGTATTGGACTGTCTTATGATCCATTATACAACTTAATTGTGTAAATTATGAAGCCTAGGTCTCATATAAGCAAGATGACCAACATGTTAGAATTAAAAATGCGTATGATTCTTAGATATATTTTGAACACATTAATTTAGCAGATTGAATTAAAGAAAATTCCTTCAGAAGAAAACTTAATTCTTGCAATGTGTTTGGAAATAAAATGTGAGTGGCCTTAATCATATTGGGATGTACTTTGTCCAAATTATGAAGCCTTAGCCTAAAACCCCATGTAGACCTAAATTGTAGACCTAAATTAGACTGTTAATTAGAATATTATTTATTGGGTTCAAACCTCCCTTTTTTTTCTTTTTTTTTTTTTCTTTTTTAATCACCAAACAAGCATCTTCTTTTGCACACGCAGCAATGTTAAAAAGCAAGGAGGATGTCACTCCCTACTCCCTACTCCCTAGCTCTAACTATATATATTTTTTCTTTTATAAAATTTGATTAATAAGTAATTTATATGGTGTACTTTAATCATTGGCCTGAATGGCAAGGTTAAGTTGCTGCCTCGATCCTCATCATTTGGTCAAAGGCAGATGATGTTAATGCCATCAAAAGATACTACAAACAAAGTATATTCTCAAAAAAGGGTCAAGAACAAAATTCCTTTTTATTTTATTTTATTTTTTAAGATGACAAACAGAATCCTAAGAATTTTGATTTTAGGGCTGTGCTTCAAAAGTCAGCTACTTAACTAGCAAGCTAATTCAACCTAATTAATTGATTATATTAATGGGCATGCCGTCTTGATCAAGTCCATGTGCTGACATTGATGTGTTTGAAGGAATCCGAGTGACATTTAAAGAGTTTTCAAATGATTACTTTGAGATAATTGCCAAAAATATTTTCATTTTCTTTTTTGTTTGATTGAAATCTTGAAAACAATTTTTTAGTGTTTAGTTATACCAAAAATCTTTATATTAAAATTTTGTAGTTTTTACAATTTTTTTTATATATATATATTTCTAACATGGGATTTAATTGTTTTTTAATAATGCTAAAAATCACATTTTTATCTCATAATTATTCCACAATACAGATTTGATGTCCCAACCAACCCTTTAATCAGTCATTATTAAAAATAAAAAAAAATGTATAAAATTTAAGAATCGGCACATCAGTATTGTGAGATAAATAGTTATATGATAAAAATGTTATTAATTTATAGCATGACAGTCATGTGGTACTTACCACGTCATGTCACTAAACAATTAAGAAAAATGCTTGAAGTATTACAAATTTTACTACAAATTCAATTACAAACAGACATGGCAATCCATATTTAGTTAAATAATTAACAGAAATTAATAAAGCAAATTTTTTACTTAAGTATTTCATCAATTATGAACTGCCGCATCAGTTTGTAAATAATTTTACAGTAAAATTTGTAGTATGCCTAGAATAGTAGAACCATTCAACAATTAAATTTACTTATCAAATTTTGTTGCATTTTTTTTTCCACTCATGTGGCACCTTGTGGCACGTACTCATATGGCCTCTCACGTGAATTTATAAAGAAGTTATAATATCCCAAACATTTTACATAATATATTGTGATATGGGTGCGTTTGACAAACAATTTTTAGATGAGAAAAGAGAAATGAATGATTGACGTGATATAAAGTTAGGTTGATATGACATAAATGTGAAATGAGTTTTGCATTTTTTTTTTTGGTGAATGTAAATGAAAAAAGTGGTTTGTTAATGTAGTAAAAAAAAAAAAAGTTCGATATTTTTTGAATAAAAATGAAATAGAAAAAAAAAACGATAAAGGAGTTGTGTACGTCTGTGTACGACAAGCATTACTCTAAGGATAATGATATTTGTACACACATTTATATTAAGTATGAGATTCATGCATGTTGAACCTATATATTCTACGAGCATATATGATCCATCTTATATACACGGATCTTACCGCCAATATGAATATGAAACATTCCCTAAGAGTGGGATAGGATCACGTATCCAACATAGTCAATTCACAAAAAGAAAAAGACATGCACAAGCTAGGTTTAAAAAGTTAAAAAAACAACGTAGGATTGAAGGAAACTCTCGGACAAAAATAGCCGACACGTAAAAAGCTGCTTACCCAAAGTAGAACCAGTCGTCCACTCTGACCTAAACGCACGCCGTTTTACCCATTTCACACGAAGAAAAATGGCGTGGAAGAAGATCGATCGAGTATTCGTCTCCAAATCTTTGATTTCTTTTGTTAATTTTCCTTCTTTTTCTTCTTTTACCTTTTTGATCATTTCTTGGTTCAAACTTCAAAGTTTTCTTCATTTCGGCTCATTAATGGGTCAAAGTTTTCTTCTTCTTCTACCTGAAGATCCGGCTGAAAAGGTCTACTACGTACTGATCCCACTACTTTCATATGCTCTAAAGATAATTTTATTATTATTATTATTATTAACTTTTGGAAAAAATTGTTAAAAGTGGTCATTGTGGGATGTAGTTAGACCTTGTAATAAATAAATAAATGTGGTTTTAAATTGAATTTATAAGCGCGTGTGATATGTTTATGTAACAAATTTCGAGAACTAGCTTGAGTTTTAAAATGACTTTTAATAAACGAAAGAGAGATAAATTTTAAAGGAAATAAGGGTTCATGTCACATGGTATTGGTTGAATGCTTTTGCTTATTGAGCCGTGAGCTCACAATAATTTTTTCTTTTCTTTTGCTTACTGGTCGACCACCCTTAAAATCGACTAGAAAATGTTGGCCGAATTACCCCCAATGACCATTGTGAGTGGTCAAATATCCCTAGAACGGGCTAGGGAAGGTGGCCAACCACCTCATTCCAAACTATTTTTTCTTTTATTTTCTTTATATATATATATATATATATATATATTAATTTGAGGATAAATTTGTATTTTTATGAGGACTATGTTGAATAAACGATTGGAATTTAAAGAAATGAATCATTTTGTTACATAAACATACCACAATGTTTATAAGTTTATTTGGAAAACACATAAACTTATTTGTAATAAGATCAAATTACGGGACCGATTTAACAATATTACTTCCAAATGTTAATTTTGGGTAAAATTTATCATTGAAAACCGAATTGTAATGAAATGATATCCAAGAGTTTATATACACATGGTTAAGATTATACTTAACTCATGTAAGGCAAAAGAATCGTAACATATGATAATTACGTAGTGAATCACATATAGATTTTAGTTTAGAATTTTACACAATTTTTTTTTTGTTTCTTTTAAATGTTGAGTTAGAAGCTAAACCATAATTTTAATCTTCCTTTAGGGGGCTAGGTTTTAATTCTTGATAATTTTGTTTGACATATATAATTAATTATAAATATAAACAAACTATCATATAAATAAATGGATTGGCTTAGTTTTAAGTTTAGTAATTAATAACATGGGTTTGGGTTTCCAAGAAGATGAGACTTTTAAAAGTTTATGGTTTTTTTTTTTTAATCATGAATAATGAGAAATAGTTTATAAAATAAAAAATAAAATAATAATAATGAAAAATATAAAAAAGTAAAAGTTTTTTTTTAAAAAATAATATGTAGAAAGTAAAGTTTATCACAATTAGAATAATAGAGTTTTCGGCTCGTGGGTCAATGTTATTCTTCCTCTGCTTTTACTTATTTAATAAATAAATAAGCTGCTCGAATATTTACGAAAGAGAGGGAGAGAGAAATTACGGCCTTGGAAGCTTCCACGTAAGACACTGAAAGGAAAAGTTTAGGCTAACTTTTCCGCTTGATTTCTGGGTTCCGATTGAGTGTGAAACCCACCAACTTTCCATACTGCGGATCACCTATGATTCAGTGCCATATCTGCAAACTCAAAGCATCTTGCCACGTGTAAAGTTGCTTTTCATCACCCAAACTTTTTACTTTTTTTTTTGGTAAGCCTCCATATATGAATCAATTTAATTTTTTAATTTTATGTAAAATTGTTAACTAAACTTTTTTTTTTTTTTAAAAAAAAATCCCCATTTAGTTTTTTTTTAAATTAAATGCACAGTAGATCATTGTATAAGTTTATTTTTATTTTTTTAATAATGATTTTCTCCTTTTTCTTTAATCATTTCTTTATGTTTCATCAAAGAGCAAATATATGTTTGAAAAATAAAATAAAATAAATAATGTTAAAATGATATAGAAAAATAATAGATAATTAAATGTAGAGTGTATTTCAAAAGTCATTAACTAAAATATAAAAATTAGCTTTTGGTTAAATATTTTATATAAAATGTAAAGAATCCATTATAAATGCTAGCTCTAATACACCATGCAGATTTTGTATTGGTCACTTTGTTGTTTTATTTTTGGAAAACTACCTTTATCCCTTTCAAACTTACACTTAAATTGCAATATTTTCTCTAAACTTAAAAGAAAGTTGTAATTGACTTTCCAAACTACCTAACCCTTTAGCTTAGTTTCATCCGTTAGAATTTTTTCGTTAAATTCAACAATTTTGTTAAGAAATGACGATAATACGTCTGCATCAAATAATTTTTTTCTTCTTAAAACCACCGTGGTAGGATACACGGGGCCGGGCCGTGGGTTTCTATGGCTAGGGAAGTTTTTTGTTTTTTTAACTTAAGGGCATAATTGGATATTCACATAAATGCTAAGAGTATAATGGACGTTCTACTTTTTTTTTTTCTCCCGTCGAATTTAACGAAAAATTCTAACTAAGTAAGCTTGGGCAATTACAACTTTTTAAAATTTGGGACAACGTTACAACTTAAATATAAGTTTAAAGAAGATAAGTAGAGTTTTTCCTTTTTCTTTTTTTATTATATTAATTTCATTTTCATTCATATTATTATTGATGATATGCAGTGTGTGATTCCTTGACACCTCAGGATGCCTGGCCTTTTGTCCATCAAAACTTATCTATTGACTATTGGTAACACATTCTTTATCTTTTTGGCCTCTTTTTTTAGTACTTTATTGCTGTTTTTATTTTGTTTTTTGTTTCTTTAATCTTTATTTATGGGGATTGAATCAAGACCATTAGATGTATAGATGTATACCCAAGTTGGCAATAACAGGATTGGATTAACAAAAGATGATCCACAAAAAGTCTTATCATTTATTTTTTTAACAACTTGTTTTTTGCTTCCCCTTTTACAACATCACCAACACTATGTTGCTAAACTTGCATAAAGTTGGCTCATTTTGGGGAAGCATGTTAATCCCATATGCATTATGAAAATTATGATGTGTTTGGGAAAAACAGGAAAATAAAATACAATTTGTGTGTGGCATCAATTGTAGTTGTTAAATGTAATAATTGCCTTGCAAATCATTGTGTTTTACATACTTCACATATTATATATAGGGGTAATTACCTTTTTCCCCGATCAATTACCAATCATTGTCAACATGACCTCATGAACTGACACATCGACCAAAATAGAGCATCCAACTACCAACTTTACATACTTTGTCCCATTCTGTCAGTTTAATTCGTAAAAAGACTGAAATACCCTAACTCAAATTCAAAAATGACATAAATGCTCTCAACTTTTTTAAACATATTAATTTTAATATTTTTTTTATTAATTATTGTTGGAGGGCATTTTGGTCTTTAAACCAAAATTAACTCTCAAAAATGGAATATTCCGTCAAAGTTAACGGGATTCCCTGACGGAGGGGGACAAAGTATGTAAAGTTGGTAGTTTGATGCTCTCTTTTGGTCGATGTGTCAGTTCATGGGGGTATGTTGACAATGGCTGGTAGTTGATAGGAGGAAAATGTAATTACCCCTTATATATATATTAGGCATTTCTTATAAATTAAACTCATAAATTCTCTATTAAAAATAAAAATTAAGTTTACGACCAAAGAGAGAGAGAAAAAAAAAAAAAAAAAAAGAGACAAAAAGTGAGAGATAAACGAATCCGATAATGCTTTTGAAAAGTGTTTTTTTATCTTTATTTTTTAAAAAAGTTTTGATGTGATATAAATGTGAGATTTTATTTATTTATTTTTGCCTCTACACGCAAAAATTAAGTAGATATTTTGTCAAAATATTCTTATAAGAAGGTTTTAAAAAAGAATATTTTAAGTTATTTGTTAATAATTAACTTCCGCGTCGCGGGCGGATGACAACGTGTAAGTGTAGGTGTGAACGCAAGCGATTAAAGTTAATAAAAAAAAAAGCATTTTCAAAAATATTACCAAACAAAGCTGATATTTTTTTATTTTTTATTATTATTTTTTTATTTTTTGTGATTTTGACAAAGAAATATAGAACACGTAAAAACAGTAAAATGCACGTTGTAATTAAATTTTGTTTGTATTATAGTTTGGACTGATTCAAAATTCAAACCAAACGAGGAGGTTCAAAGTCGTGGTCTTTGCCTAACAAAATACCGTCCACTTATCTCTTAAATACTAGTCAAACCTGAAGAAACGGTCAACCTTTTAGCCATTTCTTTGTCATGGCCGCCCATTTACTCTTAACCTTCTACGAAATTCCACAGCCAAAAGATTTCCATATTATTTGACATTTTCAAACCACCAAAAGAAAAAAAGTATAAAGTTGAAAAGGACAAATAATTCCTCTAATTTAATTTATTAAATTCCTGTCTATAATTAATACACATATCCTCTAACGATAGATATCACACGCTTTGTTAGTCCAATATATTGAGCCTGTGAAACTCACGTGTTTTAAGAATAAATATTAATTTAATAGACTGAACCGAAGAGATTTTATCCAACCCAATTTAGAGAAAAATTTATCTCGTATGCCATGGACGGCTATCAACGTGAAATTTGGTTGAAAGTTGAAAATGTCAATTTTTTTTTTTTTTTTTTTAAATTAATTTAATTATTAAATTGGCATCTATACGTTTTAAGGGCAGACATTACATATTTTGTTAATCTTATTAAGCACGCGAGAATTGCATGTTTTAAGAACAAATATAAATTTAATATACTTAAATAAATTTTCTCTAACTCAATTTAAAAGAAAACTTTATCTCGCCTGCCACGCATGACTTTCATGACGAATTTCGGTTGAAAGTTGAAAAGGTCAATTTTTTTCTTTTTCTTTAAAATCTTAATTTGTTAAATTGGCGTTTACAGTTAAAACACGTATGCTTTAAGGAGTAAGGAGATATGTCACACATTTTGTGAATCTTATTAAGCACGTTTTCAACGTAATTTGAAAGAAAACTTTATTCGTTACGTTCGTGCACGACTTTCGGCATGAATTTTGGTTGTTTAATTAGAAATCAAATCATGCACTTAGATGGGCTGCAGCTTTCAGGTTCATACCAGGGGCGCCAACGGATTGACTTTTACCAGACTTATTATTAGGCCCAGATTTAAGAGCTAATTATTAGGCCCCTTTCAAGTCACGTGTAACAATTTGGATAAGAATTTCGATAATTTCAAAAACAAAAAAACAAAATAAAATAAATTTTAAATTACGTAAATTCATGCCGTTCTTTATATCGAATGGTTTAAAAAATACTATTAATTAAATAGGTGACATGTTGTTAATGAGAATTGAGTATATTTTTTATCGGTTCCTGTCTTTTGATTTTCTAAGAAGAAGTATTTTGAGAGGAAAATTCATTTTGTCTGTCTCGGTAACGTGCCACATTTTCAACAAGTAGCATTTTTCAAGTCTTTCGATGCAAGGAACGACTGAATTCGAATAATTTTAGAATATTCAATTTTTATTTTTCGAAATTGTAAAGGACCCTGATCCTAAAATTTTTCACTTGGAAAGCTATTATTGAGATCGGGATTTTAGCAATTTTTTGTTCGATTTACGAGCGGGTAATTTTCATGTAAGCTCTTTCACACGTATTGCCCAAATTGCTAAGAATTCAGGCAAGATATTACTAAAAATCTGAACAAAAAATTACTGGAGAAAGCTAATGATGCTCTAAGCAGAATTTGACCTAAAACCTCCTTAATTATGTTTTGTCCAGAATAAACAAACATTGATGACAACGTTGTGGTTAGGCCATCCGTTTCAGGTTTGGGTAATAAGAACTTGGACTAGGCCTCGGCCCAAAAAGTAAAAGCATAGATCATGTCCCCAATGGGGGAAAACTAGCCTATATATAAAACAATATATCTAATTAGTATAAGCAACTTGGAGCGTCGGATTTAACACTCGTGTTAGAATATTAATTTAAATGATTTAGTTTATTCTTTTAGATCAATTATATATTCCTTAATTTCAGTTAAATATTCAGTTTTGAATCTCACACGTGAGAGAAGTGTTGAGAATATTAATTTAACTGATTAAGAGCCTGTTTGAGATTGCGTTTATTAACTTAAAAAATTACTTTTAGTACTTAAAAAGATATGCAAAGCAAGAACGAGACTGTTTGGTAAAAAAAAATTCAGACAGCTCAACACACTTTTGAAAAAAAGCTTGAAAATGATATATATATATATATATATATATATATATATATATATATATTTCGAAAGCTCTTTGTGGATATAAAAGCTATATTTCCTAACACAATTCCAAAAAGGCTTCAAATTTATCATTTCATACCGGTTTAAACTTCTTAATGCTTATGCATAGACTTGTTAAGGTTCAATTATATTTAGATTAACAGTCTTAAGAAACGTTCAAGGTTGTGACCAAAAAAATAAAAATAAAAATTGTTAAATTATACACAAAACCATTCTAAAAGCCTATTTGATATTGTGTTTATAACTAGAAAACATTAAATCAAGTGTTACTCACACATATATATCATTGATGGTAAAACTTTGTTTGTTTGTTCGTTGTCATGGTCTTGCTTTAGAGCAACTCCAACAATAAAATGTAAAATACATTATAAAATTATTTATTCTCTTTATCTACTTTATATTAAATATTATTTTTTTCTTATATTATTGCCAATGTGACCACTTGGAGAGGGGAGAGAGAAAATATTAAAAAAATGATCTAGTGTGCTACAGTGAATAACAATATTGTGCTGCATTTTCCGCTCCGTTTGTTTAAGTGTTAAATGTTTTTTGAAACATGTTACGTCAAAACAAACGGAACTTTGCTAGCTTCTAAATAATATGCTGAAGGTGAAAAATAGGTAATATAAATTAATTTTAGCTAATATAGACATTTTACCTAATATGTAGGACGTTTCACATTTGCAACTATATATAGAGGCTGAGATGTGGCCGTCCAATGTTATAGGCTAATTAAGTGCATTTGAGATCAGGATCCTCCACAATTATTTGTCCGAATTTGGACAGGTAATTGTAAGAGATTATTTATGGGACCTACCTGACTGGATAAGTGGTAGGCCAGTCCAATTTTTATTTGGTTAGATGGGTCCTATAAGTGGTCTCCCAAAATTACTTACCCGAATTCTCTCAAATAATTGTAAAGAATCATAATCGATGCCTTTTGTGGATACTATTTATGAGGCAGTTATACACGCTCTTTTGGGTCTTTTAAAAAGTACTCAATCAACGGAGATAAGAGTAGTATTCACATGTTGGAGAAATCCTTGTTTAGAGAGAGAGTGGAGCGATCTCAAAGAGTTTTATATTTTAATTTCATATCTAAAACTTTACTATATAATTATATTTTATAATAATGTATAGATTTTCTAACAAATCAAACTATATATGTCTTTTCTTCTCACTTGGGTGGCAAAACCAGGAGATCTAAGAACTCACAAGGGCCTGAAAATAATATTCCTAACATACACGTACACCCTAAGACGGCCCGTCGGGCTCTCTAGCAGATGGGCCTTATGGACTCTCAATTGGGCTATGTTTGGGCCTGAGGAGCTCATGAGATAGACAGGCCTTATAGCCTGTCGGAGCTGCATGTATATGAATTCAAAAGTTACTTCAAGATAGGAAGTAACTTGATATTTAGGATGGGCGGGGCGAACTAGCATTTTATAGGTTTGGGGAAAAAACTAAAAAATAAAATAAAATTGAGGGATAAAAATTTGACTTTGAAAGAATTATAGAAGTAGTTAAAAAATAATAATAAAAAATAATAAAAAAATTGGGGAAGACATTTTGGCTTGGGTTCTATCCCTAAGGATGATGGATAAAGATTCATATCAATTATCTGTTTGAATTGCTAGCAATTTGAACTTATAATACAAGAGACTATATGCAGTGGCAGATACAAACCCTAAATGTCTGAAGATTTTTTTTTTTTTGTACAGATATTAAAAAAAAATGTTGATGCTGATGCTCGCCCCCCTTGCTGATAATAGAAGGAAAAAAAATTACAAGGAAAAACCAACCGTCAAAGAAAAAAAGGCCTATTTTTTTGCAATCAGGAGAGGGAGAGGAAAAAAAAAAGAGGCCCAATTACAATACACAAACGATTTTGTTAAAAAAAAAAAAGGTACTTTATTTCTCCATGGAAAAACCAACAGTCAAGGCTCATAAACACGATTTTGCAAAAAAAAAAAGAAAAAAAAAGTTATTTATCTCTCTGCAGACTCTATAACTTCCACATAGAAAAACCAACCATTACATGTTTGGGAACACAACGATTTTTTTTTTAAATAAAATAAAATCATTGCCCATTCGGCGACTCTAGAACTCGCACAGAGAAAAAATCAATCGTTAGAATTTAAGAACACAAATATATATATTTTTTTAAAAAAAGACACAAATCAACAGTCTCTCTCTAAAAACAGTTTCCCCGACAGTCAGAAAGTAGGAGACGTATAACCATCGCTACGAGCTCGCTCGCTTGACCACAGCCAGCTCTTGCGTCAGCCTCTCCGCCTCCCCTTTCGAAAATCTCTCGCACAGTAAGCTTTCATTTTTGTAAGAGGAAGAAAGAAGACGAACAAAAAGAGAGATAAGAAGATCGAAGAGAGTAGCAAGTGGACGTTGGGGTTTGAGTTTGAGTGATGTTGGGGTTTGAGTTTGAGTGTTCGAATAGTCTAGCATCAAGCAGCGCGTGAAGTGGACTGAAGTGATGAAAACAGTAGAAAGCTGACAATGAAGAAGGATCTGGAGGCTTAAGGCTATACAATCATTTCAAAATGGTATTAGTTTTATTAAATTGTATTCTTTTTTTTAGTAACTTTTCAATGTCATTCGTGGCTGTGTTAATAGCCACACTTTATTTATTTATTTATTTTTATAAAATAGTAATATATTATTTTTGTCAATAAAACTTAAATTAGCAAATTAATATTAAAGACATAATTACGTAAAAGGGGTTATTGAAGTGTTATTATTCATAAACATACACAGTACAATTTACATTTTTATATTTTTATAAAACAGTATTATTATTATTTTTTGTCAATAAAAACTTAAACTCCTAAATTAATATTAGGCGGATATAATGATTCTAGTCAATTATTAATTAACGAATTACTAATTATTAGGCAGGTCAAAAGTGTTATATTATCTTGTTATGAAATTAAGCTCATAAATCAAGTTCAATTATTCTCTAGGGTAAAATTTTTGATTTATAAATTTTAACTAATAATAAAATTTTTTATTTATAAAATCTGTTGGTGTGGTCTATTGTTTAGCAGCTAGCCTTTGTTCCTATTTGGATGTGTTCCATTTTTTTTTCCCTTACTCGAGGGTTGTAACTTTGTTTTGGTGGTTTATAGAGAATTAATTCATCCAAAAAAAACATATTTCATCTTTATTACTTAATAAATTGTAACTTTTATTTTTGTTCAAACTTCCATACTCGAATTCAGTTTATTTATTTATTCTTTTGACATCAATGTGATTATAAATAATTTTATTAACTCTTCCTTTTTATTATAGTTTTTATTTATTTATTTATTATTTTGATAAGAATAACATTGTCATTTTTTTTTATAAGGTTTTCTTTATACTTTGGGATTGTGCCAACTGGCCAAGTGACAAGTTTCAGTAGAATTTTTGCCTCTCAGGTACATTATTTGTTATTGTTTGTTCTTTTTATTAAGACATTATTTGTTGATTTGTTAGATTAATAACTATCGGAATATGCTAATAATTTTATTAGAATATCATTCGAGTATATGCCATTAGGCCATTAGTTGTTTAGTGTGAAAAGTCTTAACACTAATAGATAAATAAATTTTTAAGTTTTCAAAAACTCTTAGATTAAAACATGAGCAAGTAAAAAACAATTGATACATTATTTTAATTTCGCTCCAATTAAGATAGATTTCTGGCTCCGCCACTCACTATATGTGACTCGTTTGTTCGGATAAGTAACTAAACAACTCATAATTTATTTGGACAAATGAATTCATACGTTGTCTATCAAATTAACATCAATTTACACACATGCATGAGAGAGAGAGAGAGAGAGAGAGAGAGAGAGAGGGGGCATAAAAGCAAAGAAAAAAAAGAGTTAATATGAATAAAAAAGCATTGAATTCATGGAGAACAAAAAAGCCGACAGACAAGCAGAAGTCAATACCCGAACCACCACCCTTGCTGACTGGTGAGGCCCATGCCCATCTCCTTTTCCACTTCAAACAAATTTAATTTATAAGCCTTACCAGAAAGCAAGGGTCTTATCTGGTGCGCTCTTGACTCCGCCTCAGGCCTTCACAACTAACAAATAACACCTACCACTTTCCCTACTTACACTTATTTACCAAAACCCTAACTCGATCACCTATTTTATTTCACATTCCTACCCCTATCTCTCTCACCAAATCACCCACAATTCCCATGCACGAGCTCCTTTACTTGTCCGAATCGCCAGCAATTTGAGCAAGTGATATAAGAGAGTCTATATGTGACCCGTTTGCCCGATGGGTAATTGAACGTACAGTCCAAAATTTATTTGGACAGATAATTAGGTTTCATATGATCAGCTCTATTGCATTATGTGCTCAAATTGCTAACAACTCGAATAAGTATGTACGCCGCTTCTTAGCTATGGCTTGGGTGGTGCACTAGTGGGCTCACTGCAAGAACCTAAAACACTAGCATTCTCAGGGCAGCTGGTGGCGGCAGTGCTACTAAGAGCAGCAGTAATTTGGTGCACCGTGTTACACAGGTGGTTGTTGATGGCGGTGACGCTGGAGAGGTCGACCTTTGCTGATGGGATTGTGCTTGCAAGAACTTGGAGCACCACTGTGAGTAGACAGCCTGAAGAAGTAGGTGCATTAATGGAGTCTTCGGATGATGGGATTGGGTTACCATCGCCGGAAATGTTAGCGGTGTCGCCGGTGGTGGATCCGGCTGGAACTACGACAAACCCAATGGGTAGAAGGGGAATGCAGGAGGGGTCCTCGCCGCTCATTGCGAGCTGGATGGAGTCCACGTCCATGGTGGTGTACGCAACGAGGCTCCCGGACTCGTCTGTGCAGCTCTCTTGCAGCATTAGTTCCACATGCTGCGATGAGTTGCTTGCTACCTGCAATGCATACAGATAAAGGATTTGGATCTTCATTTCGACACATACAATGAAGGTTCTATGTACGTATAAGAACAGCAAGCAAGCTGAGCTGTTCGGAAACATGTTGAGGGTCGGCTCAGGATCGGTTCGTTTATTAAAATAACAGAGTTTAAACAAAAAATAAAAACTCAGCCCGTATAAGCTCGGTTTGACTCGATCATATAGGCTCGTATAACTTCTTTTTTATTATTTGTAACTTTGTAACGAGAACATGTTAAGTATTTATTTATTTATTTTTTTAAAAAAAGGAAAGAAAAGTTTTTTATAATGTAATAGATATAAGTTAAATTATTGTAGTGTAATAAATATAAGTTGAATTATTATTAATAACTAATAATTAGTATTAATTTTTTTTTAAAAAAATTAAACAATTACAACATTTACTTTATATATATATAGAATGACTAAATTAATTGAGTATCTCGTGAACAAACTCGAGTTCGTTTGAAAAATAAATGAATAGATACAGTTTGAACAAATTATTTAATTTGGTGATAAGTTCGAATTCGACTCGTGACAAACCGAACTTGAACATTCAATTCTCAGCTTGATTCAATTATAACCCTATTAGTAAGAGATGGGATATTGAGAAAGAAACAGACAGTAATCTTTGTTAGAAGAAAAATGCTTACGTTGATTCGAAGAAGAGAAATGCAATTTCCTGGATGAGAGCCGTTTGCGATGTGAGCCACCTCATGCAAGGAATTCCCATTGGAGAGAACATCAAGCTGCATATATAGATATAACACGTACAGTTAATGTATATATAAAATTTATCTTCTGATAAAACAAATTAAAAGAGTTAGCTAGTCTGAATTGAACCTGAGATCTACGCCGTTCATCTTTCAAGAGATCAAAGACATGGTAATGGGGGCATGGCAACCAAGTAGTGGAAACAGCAGAAAGAATGAGGCCGTAGGGTTGGCCAGGGTCGGTGATTTTCCTTGTAGTGATTCTGACGGTGTCATCTGGGGAATCTGATAGAGCCGTCCATATCAGCCCACTCGAAGTGCTGATGTTGATGCAGAAACTTCTTGTCATTCTTTGGGCCAACTTCATCAGGTTCTTTCGTGCTTCTGGGGAGGGTATCACTGTAGGTGGAAGCACCAGTACCCATTAAATAATTAATTAAAACGTTTATTTAAATATTAGACAATATATTAATGAAAAGTTTGAAAGATATGTAATTGAGATGCTGATTAATTAAGTAGTACAAAAAGAGAACAAACAATTAATCTCTTTTAAAACTCATGTTATAGTATTTTAATGCGAAAAAATTAAGCAACAAAATGTGACTTGTAAATTTAATTGTTTAGTAGCTGATGTGTTAATTAAGTGTTATATGAACTGTCAGATCAATTTGTAAGGACTTGTAGTAAAAATTGTTGTACTCTTAGAATTACTTATGATTGAAATAACACAACCATTTCACTATTTTAGACTAGTCATATTATAGACATATATGAACATATATTCAAACTACGCGTATATATAATTATGAACAATTCGATTGATAAACGAATGCAATGCATACAATGATTTGCGTATATAATATAAACAAGACTAATTAATGCTATTTTAACAAACTACTATACGACTGCCATATAACTTAATAATGTGACAGTGAAAATCAACTTTTGAATTAATACTCTTAAAAAAAAAAATGCTTGTATGTCAGTCGTATAACGGACTACTAAATAACATTATTCTATAAACAATGCAGGAAATAACATGTCATACTTGCATATAAGACAAGTTGTGTGATCTCATAAAGTAGCGAACATCAATGCTACATACAGCACTCCCATTTCAAAGAGTTTAAATTTTTATTTTTATTTTTTTGGAAAAAATTTTCCTGAACTTCAACTCGATTTATACTAACCTCCCAAAATTCAACAACTCTCAATTTAAATATTCAAATTTCTAAATTTTTTTTTTTTTTGCAATGTGCCCCATTCATTAGGATTTGGCTTTAAAAGGCTAACGAGACAAGTACACATAATTAGCACGGTTGAGATGGGAGTGCATTTCTCTTATTACAATCATGCATGCTGCATGCACAATTAGGTTATGTCATCCCGACTAGTGTTCATGCAATGTGGACCAAATTTTGGCACTTATATTTGTATATATGCTTGCAATTTGTGTGGTGAGATATATATATATATATAATAGTGATCGAAGAAAGAGAAAAAAGAAAAGAAAAGAAAGAAAATAACCTCCAAGGTCGGATATATTTCGAGCCATGAGGCTTGCAGCTCTCTCGCATTGTCGCTGCAATACAGCTAACCATCGTTGCGCTCCAAATGCCATCCCACTGTACACATACTCACTGAAAATCTGATGGACTGGTTTCTCCTCTACCTCTGCATGTTCTACCCACGTAACCTGCATGCATATATATATATATATATATAAAGGAAGCCTTACAATATATATAGTCAAGGAAATTCAATTTATGGGAAAACTTGACTTAATTACAATTATTGATCTTTCATCACATTTGCAATAATTTTCATAAGTTTTCAAAAATATCAATTTAGTGGTTCAATCTTTCAAAATTATTTTTTTTCGATCTCACTATTTTGTTAGAATTTTCCGTTAAATTCTAACGTAGGGGTGTTAAAATTTCTAAAATACCAATTTTTTAAGGAAAAAAAAAAGAAGAGAAAAATTGCAAGAACTTAGACGTTAGTTAAGATTTAATGGAATTTGCAAAAATATAAATACTTGAATCTTTGAAATATATATATATTTTAAAAAAAATAGGGGTATTTTGAAAATTTTGACAGGGTTTAACAGAAAATCTTAACGGAAAGGTGAAATTGAAAAAAATTGAAAGATGAACAACTAAATTAACATTTTTTTAAGGTATGATGCAAAAGTGATCATGAACGATGAGGGGTGGTTTACACATTGGAAAATCCATCAATATATGAGACAAAAATAGACCATCTGCCAGATCGAACAAGTTGATGAGGTTGAAAGTGTTGTGGATGAAGTTCAAGAAAGAAAGGAGGAGAATGTTTGACAAAAATATACGTTCTTCTTTTTTATATATAGAGGTAAAAAAGAAGAACGTATATAGTACCCTTGAGTAGCCATTAGGCATATCTTGAATAAGACAGCCAGAGGGGCGTCTCTTGTATCTGGGGAAGGAAGGCTGAAGGTTGTCATGGAAGCTATCAATTGGAAAATCAACAATTGCCCATGTCCCCTCCTCGGCATTCTGCTGGCAATAACGAAGGAAATGAGCCTCACGGGTGGGTACCAATGGAGACAGAACCTGCAATTCTGCATACATCTGCCCAAACATATACACATATAATCGGTGATCAATCTATTAATTAGATTCAAAATATATATAATTAAGGATTAAGAACGTAATTAAGGAATAATATCGATTTAAGGAGTACGTTGTAGCATTAATTAATTAGCATACCAGTTGAAGAGAGCCAGTTGCATGACCAGAATCACCTGATGACGATATAACTTGAATGGTTTTTGCTCTTGAAACAATTGAAGGAAACAACTCCATCCATTTATTCTGAAATACGAAGGGAGAAAAAGAAAAAAGAAAAAAGAAAAAAGAAAAAAGAAGATCGAATGAGACTGATATAAGCAAGCTAGCTTAATCAATTAGAAAACTTTTGAATAAGAATCCAAATTAATTATATATCCATCCCAATTATAAAATACATTAAAGTATAATTTATTCCCGACAGAAATTTCCTACAAGCTAATCCATCATCTAAAAGAGTGACATGTATCCCTTAACATGTAAAAAAATAGCATGTGCTTCTCATATACATGCTTAAAATACACATGATTTTTTAGAAGTTGGGTCGCAAGATAGGAAAATAAATCAATTATGAATCCCCATAAAAGTGTTATTAAGTTGTTAATAAAAGAAATGATATCAATACATCTTATTTTTAAATCTACTATTGGATTTATGGGTCGTGACCTTTGTTTCACAGAGTCAACGATATATTTGAAACTTGATCGTAGAGAAAAATGTGTAAAAAATGTTTAAGAAATATATATAAATAATTTCTCTGTTAATAAATTAAAGGGACTTACAGCATCAAGGAAAGCATCGACCAAGGTGATGCTATTCATTATAACAACAGCAGTATCACGGCTGGCTTCCGTCCTGGACTCATTGGAGTTCTGCTTGAGGTTCAATGGCCACCGAAAGATCCGAGCATGCTCCTCAAAATTAAGCACTTCTCTTCCATTTTCACTGTTCCGGATCCAAAGAGACTCGGTTCCTCCTCGACACATCTTCACCAGTTCATCCACCGATGAAACGGCAAGCTCCATTGCCATTGACTTTTCCTCGTCCGATAATAGACTACTGACTTCAGAGAAGTGGGAAGTTTCCGACGGCATCAACATAGGCACAGGAATCATGTCTGTGCATGAAGCCATAGGGTCTGCGAAGTGCCGAGAATACATATTCATATCCAAATCCAACGAGAGGGGCATAAGCGAAGGAGCCGGTGGTAATGCTTCGATTGGCCGGCCGGCATATTGTGAAGCGAGACAACAAACACGTTCAAGCTGTAAAACGTACATATATTCCGATACATATATTCAAATTAATCAAACATTTACAAACTGAGTCTCATTTTCTGAATATTAAAGAAGAATGAAGTTAAAAAATGCCCCTTTAAGAAGGGAGACGTGTTTTATTAAAATGAGTCTCATTTTCTGAATATTAAAGAAGAATGAAGTTAAAAAATGACCTAATTTTGTTTTAAGTTGACTTTCATTATGTTTTCTAGCTAGCAGTGCATTTGTTAAATAAATCACCACTTATGTAAAGAGTTTAAGTTGATGTGATTTAACATGACGTCAAATCGATCACGAGGTCTTGAGTATGTTCAAATCATGTTTTCGTTGTTCACCTTTCGGTCCAATTAAATAATTTACGTGTTTGATATCATTTGTTAAAAAGGTGTTTGAGCTTGAGGGGGAGTGCTAAAGTATTGATTTAATTTTTATTCATTTCTATCACGTTAAACTTTTCGGATAAGTAGTGATTTATTGACAATACGTACTAACAAACAACAACTATACCTCTTCTCTGAGGCGGGCATTTTCAAGGCGGATTTGCTGTTCGTCCAAGCCCATCTCCCCTCCAATCATACCCGGACCTCCACAATTAGGGCAGACAACATTGCTTAGCGCCCTCTGAAGCCGGAAATTCTCATTCTTTAGACCGTCATTCTCCGCTCTAAGTATCGCATTATCTGTCCGGTCTTGTTGTGCCTATCAACAAGTTCCAAATAATAACAAAAAAGAAGATTCGTATAAGCTTTATTTCTTTATTTATTTATTTTTTATGGTTAAAACCCTTGCAAACAATATATATTCTTATAAACCCTGGCCTAGAATTAATGAAACTTATTAACCATTGCAAAACCATTATCGATCTAATTAACCTACCTTAAAATCATGAGATATACCTTTTAAAGGGTATATCTCTTTACCCTTTAAAATAGTCTTGGGCCTGAAAATGTTGTGATGAATATAACATCTAAAAGGTGATCAAAAAGAGAGGAGAAAAAAAGAAAAAAGAAAAGAAAAGAAAAGAGGAGGACTAAAACCCTAGTGGCATAGCATTTACTATTGAGAGCTCTTTGGGAAGCACATGTACAGGTAGGGTTTAATTGCGCACATTAATGGAATACAGACTGTGGACAAAAAAAACTGAGAGGAAAAAAGTCTCCCAGAGTAAATAATGTTACTTCCTCTTGCCGTTTAGGGCTTAAAAGTTGTGGGTGTGGATAAAAAACGCGCTTCCTTGGGAAACGTGCCTGGCTAAGTATGAAGGGTTGGCACATTTTTAGGGTTGCCAATATGCCATTGAAAATGAAAGCTCTTAAATGGGATTTTGAAGAGTGCTAATGTGCGCACCTTCATCTGGGTTCGCCGGTTTTGGAACCAGAACTTCACCTGCCGTGGCTTCAGGCCAAGTTCTTGGCTGAGTTTCATCCTCTGCTTGTCATCTGGGTGTGGACATTCCTTAAACAAACTGTGTTCAAGAAACATTTACTTGTCATCAGAATGGTATCAGAGAAAATTGAAAGATTTTTCCAAAAACGAGAAATGATGTTTAACATACTGCTATATGACTGTCAAGATGACATGACAGTTAAAATTATTAATTTTTCTATTTTACAAAGCTCGTGTTGATCATATATAAGATTAGTTATGTTATTCTTACAGTTATAGCAGTATGCTAAATAAAATTAATATTTACTGTTTCTGTGTAATTTGTTTGTAGGATGAGAGAGAGAGGAGTAATGTACGCTTCCATTTCTTGGATCTGGCGAGAGGTGTGGCGGTGGTAGCGTTTCTTCTTGGGAGGCTGTTCACTTTCTTGCTCGTTCCCTGACTTTTCTTCAACTTGTTCACTCCCAGACCCACTCTCCATCTCATCCTTCCCTATCAGAAGCCCGCTTTCTTCTTTCTGCAAAAAGAAATAGGAAGTGAATAATGAAAACAGGATTTGAAGTCCCGAGCGCCTCTAATCTGCACCAAATTCACCATTACATATATCTTGGAATCAAAGGGAATGCAAAGAAGATATATATAGTGAAGAACTTACAGCAATCATGGGAGGGAAAGTCTGGAAAGGCATGAAGTTGAAGTTAGGGTTTTGGATCGGCGACGATGAAAAAAGGGTTTCTGAGGAAACTACTTTTCCTCCCATGGTTGACATTACTTGACAATCCCCATACATTGTCGTTCACTTCCTAAATATATAAAATATATATACTTCTAGCTATAGTCTTCTCTCCACTTGAACCTGACCTGTTTTCATCAACAAATTACAAAAAAAATTCCTTAGATCAGAATTTTTGTGGGAATTACACCACGAATTTGAAGCAAAATGCAAAATCCTGAAGTAAACATTGACATGCAGTACTTCATGATCACAACTAGAACAACATGAAAAACCCCACAAAACAAGACTAAAACTTAGTGAAAGCTCCAGATTTGTACATTAAAACAGAAGGACAAAGCTCCAAAATTTGTCAAAAGAACAGAAACAGGTAAAAATACAAGACAAAATTAAATTCTGGGTCATTTAATTTTGTTTGAGTTCCAAAACCGCCATGAAAAAAAGAATAAAAGAATAAAAGAAGAGCAAGAAAATTTAAGACAATTTAAGAACAAGAAGAAGAATACAACGGTGAGAGTAAATACTACCGGCCACCACAACCCACCAGTGTCGGTGTTCTTTGGATAGCAGACAAACTTAGGAAGAAACACAGAAAGAAAAATCTCTCAGCTTTGCCTCTTGATCATCTTCTATCTGACACTAACACACACACACGCACTCTCTCTCCGACTTTTTCTTCTTCTTCTTCTTTTTTTTTTTTTTTTTTTCTTTTCTTTCTCTCTACAATTTCTCTGTACTATCTCTCTGCCATAAATCGGTAATTTATTGATTTACTGGGCGTGGTAAATGCGGATTGACAAAAACCGACCAAACGCCCACTTACCCAGTCGGGCTGTTTCCACAACACGTGTCCGTTTCTCTATGGAAAGCCACGCGTTTCTCTTCTCTCAGACCCACCCAAGTCAAACATTTCCACCTTCGCTACCCCACGCGCTCGACCCTCCCGTGTATTCACTGCGAGGTTTAACTTGTCCATGTGGTCCACTTGCGGCCTTTTGACCGCGTGGGTTGGTAATTTGGGTTTTTATTATTGAGAGTAAATTTTGACTCAGAAAGAGTCAAAGGATCGTGGCCGTCCATTCGTGAGATGTGGGACCAGAGAAAATCTAGAACTTTTGTCTCTCACTTATCTATCAGACGTAATGCATGGTTGTAGGTCACCCGCAGGATGAGGTGACTTTAATTGGGTTTGACTCTTCTCAGTAAATCCCAGGCTTTCAGTTTCTCTTGGGACGACGTTAAAAAACTGTTTGAAATTATAATTTATAGCTAGCGGAGTCGGACAAAGATTTTGTTGTTTTGGAATTTATATATATTTAATTTGTTAATTGCATGTGAAATTAGGTCTTTAATTTATTAATTAATTAGGGTAGGTGCGTCTAATTTTAAGGTCCTTTATGACCTTAAAATTAGGTGTGAGTAAGTGGTATATATGAGATTTATTACTTTCGAATGTAGAATAATAATTATGGGAAAGTAGCTGGCACGTGATATGAAATTTGGCTTGTTTGTGAGTTTTTTTTTTTTTTTTTTTTTTTTTTTTTTTTTTTTGTGGTGGAGTTGGAAGAGGTTTATTCGTAAATAGTCAAGAAATATGCATGGTAGATGGGTGGATAGTTTAAAGTTTATTTAGACAGAGGATCATATATGAGATCTATCTGCTCTTACATTAATTACTTACTCAAATTGCTAAAAATTTAAGAAAATAATTGTTGTGAATTTCGATCCATAATTATGGGAGACCATATATATGCATGTGTTGGATGTAATAGAATTGAAATGGAGCGAATTTGTTTCACAGTCTTGGTCTTGCTTTAATTTGTTTGGTTGTATCTAATCTAATAGTGAACATTAGGGCTGTACAAGCGGTTGCGGTTAGGCGACTATTGAATTTTAACAGCCGTAACCGTTGCGCTTAGGCGGTTACTTGTTATTTTATAACTGGCGGTCAGCAGTTATTAAATCTAATAACTGTCGGTTGATAATCGCTTTTTCTATGTGGACTTTTGGGCTTTTTTTAATTTTGATTTTTTTTTATTTATTTAAGAAAAATGGCTTATCAAATAAGTAATTGAAATAATCTAGCTATGTCGTACCCATTGACAAATGTACTATAATCCTCAATTCCCGGTAAAATTAAACAATATATACCAAGAAAAGTGTAAAGAATTATATATTCATATACATTAATGAACTTGAAAAAATAAAACGGTATAAGTTGCATAACAAGCTTACCAATTCAAATACCCATTTGGCAGATGAGATTTTCATCAAACCCCCTAAATTTGTTACCTTAAGAGATGAATTGTAGGACCTTGAGAAAAATTGAATAAGGCACTGGAATCTTAGATTTAAAGGCTCAAACGTAGTGATTTGAACTTTTTGCAGATTTTAAGATATTGATAATAAATTGTGATCCCAAGTATAATCTTTGCTTGTTATCAAAGAGAATAAAATTTTTAGAGCGGATGAAAGATTTTTTTTTTTTTTTAATAAAATTAAATACATCACTTTGTGTATTGAAGTTATTTCTTTTATATTAAATATATAGTAGAAATATTTTTATTATTTGTATATAATGGTACGCGGTTAGCGGTTATTAACTGTCTACTCCTACCCCTAAAAGCGGTTATGCGGTTATAAGCGGTTACCGGTTACGAAGCGGTTATAGCTGTCCCGTTTGTACAGCCCTAATGAATGTAGTGTCATATATATATATATTAATTGAATGTATGAAATATAATTTAGACGACTTGAAATGGAGAAGATCCTTCGAGATATAATTTGAATAAATGATTTTTTTTTAATTTTTTTTTATCATCTAATGTATATATGTTGTACAACAAATAAATATGTACAAGTCTCTATAATTTGGGATGGCACTCAATTTGATATTTATTTGATTTTCATAGATCATAATCATACTATTCATATGATTATGGGTTGAGTAATGATTCAACACCACTCAAATATACAACTTTTTACCACCTTACCTATGTGGTAAGGTGATCTTTCACCTTAGAGTAATAATTCACTACCACCTAAATATACAACTTGTCACCGCCTTATCTATGTGGCAAGGTGGTCCCTCACCTTAATTTATTTTTAAAAAATTAAAAAACTCAAAAAATAGTGGGGGTGGCATTGAATCATTACTCTTCACCTTAATTTATTTTTAAAAAATAGTGGAAGATCACCTTACCACATAGGTAAGGTGGTGAAAAATTATATCTTTAAATAATGGTGAAGCATCACTCTTATAGGTTCATCAATAGCTATCACAAGTGCTACTAGTTGCGTATATATGTGAAAGAAAAGGAGAGAAACGTTTAGATTCTCTTTCATTTTTAATGTGAGGAATTAATGTAGGCCATGTAGGTCATTCTTTATTTCGTTTTTGGCTTATCAAAATTTCCTTCTAAAATAGACGAGATTTGACTTTTCCAATTTGTGAAGAGAATTGGTTAGTACTGTATTCCTTTTTGGCTAAAAAGATATTTAATTTTACTTAAAAAAAAAAAAAACAAAGATATTTAATTTTGGCAGTATGTGGATAAAATAAGTTTTTTTTTTTGGTCCCATCTAAGTTGTCTTTTCAACATTTGCTGCTTTGTTTATTAACCAAACAATATTGTCAAACAATAAAATTTCTTTCCTTCAATTTATTTTGGACAGAAGTTCCGACCACTAGCTCAATAAAGTGATATATGTTTTTATCTTTATTTTTATTTATGTTATTAAAAAAATATGTAAAAAATATGTGCTATTAAAAAATATGTGTACTTTACATATCATTTTATTATTAGACTGATTTGTAGTAATTAAATGTAAATCATTTTGTAGCTACTTTATTTTTCTCTCTTTATTTGCTCCCCATAAAGAAAGGAAGAGTGATCAATTCCATATTTGTGTTAGTGTTTTACATTAGCAATTCATTGTCAATCAATTTTTTTTTTTATATTAAATAGGACAAAATTAAAAAATAAAATGTTTGGAGTATTAAAACTTTAACTACAATTTATTTACAAATTCACGTAATAATTCACATTTTTATGGAAATTAATCTCGCATGGAATGTCACTTGACAGTCGACAATTTAGGGTCCGTTTGGGTTTGCGATTTCAAAAAGTGCGATTTAAAAATACCGATTTTAAAATGTGCGATTTAAAAAAATGATTTTTAAAAACACAGTTAAGCGTTTGGTGGCAAAATCGTAGTTTGGTCTTTAAAATCGCAGGTTAGCATTTTAAAATATTGCGTTTTTAAAAAAGCACCCCATTGCCTGCGATTTGAATAAACACTTTTTTGCGTTTTCAAATCGCAATTTTTTAAAAACGCAGTTTCCAAACGGTTCATTTTCTGCGATTTGGTTTAAAATCGCACTTTTTCTCTATAAAATCGCAATCTCAAACGCATCCTTAGTGATTCGCGTGGTTTGTTTACAAGAGACTTATACTAAAAGCTGCAAAACAATTCTGACAACACTAAAAAGATTAACCCTAAGAGTTATTACAATTAGTTGGGAACAATTTGCAATCAAACTCTGTCACTTATTTTTAATCTCCTTATCTTCCTCTCTTCTAGCCTTCATCGATCTTTGACAAACTCAATCGTAAAAATAAAAAAAGAAAAAAAGAAAAAAAGAAAAAAGAAAAAGAACATGAAATTGAAGAAGAAATAAACGAAAAACTCGAGACATAAATTATACTTAGTCCTAGGATCAGGCCGCTTAATTATTAGCTATTACCCCCACAACCCCGCAGGAGGAATCTAGAATCATATTCGATCAAGATCTCCTATAATTTTAAAGAAAGTGTAAATTCTTAAATTATGTGACTTTATGTCGCTTCTTGCATCGAACAACTTGAAAAAATAGAAGGACAAATTGTACGTTTACTCTTAGCCCTGAGAAATGTCATTTTATATTTTTCCAGTCATCTTTCATCTATTTTTTTTTTCTTTTAGAAAAAAATTATTAATCATTAAATCTGTATGATTCATGTGAGACTGACGAATGAATCAAAAGTTAATTTGTTTCTCGGTACAGAATGACGTAAGATATGCATAAAGCGGAAGAGTATAATGTAAGTATACTAAATTCTTATTAATAACATGTTACTTTTTTAATAAATAACATTTTTTATTCCGTTCAATTAAAAAAATAGCATCAATTTACCTAATTTGAGAATCTATGCTTTGTTTGAAAGTGTAAGGAATCCTTTTCCCATCATGATATTGTCCTGCTATATATTAAATTCGAGACTCAAATTAAAACGGTGGACTGTTGGAGAAGTTGTGATACGCTTAATTAAGAACATGATCACCATAAATTGTTGTAATAAATTCAAACTGTACAATGTTTGGCCTCATGTTTTTAATGGTTTATCTAAAAGTGTAGCTTTAATTATTTTAATTTGGCGATCGTTATATATGGTGGGTCGATCGATCGATCGTACCTATTCATGTTTTGAAATTTAATTTTAAAACCTCTAGCTTGTGTTAAACATATATTGTGCTTAAATCTCTATAACTAGTGTTGATAGAGTTAATCACATGCCGATAATCCAGACAAAAAGACATGTAAAAGCAAGAAATATGCACATGTTATTCGATGGAGGTACCGGCAGAAAACATTTTGATGCCAAAATTAGTGAGGCATTTTAAAAAGAGATCGAACTAGGAAGCAAGAGAATAAAAAAGAAGAAATATGCATATCTCAGAATAGGGTTTGTCACCTTTACTTATAGGTATGCTGTTGTTATTAAGACAAATGAGCTTGATACGGTAAGCATCGGAGATTAAGGGCTTGGTATGGAATGTGATATATTCTCATGAATGGCTTTCCTTAATTAAGTGGTATTCTTACGGATCATTCCCTTATCGAACTAAGTTTCAATAGGTAAGACCGTAACTGTAAGGATGCTCGAGATATCTTTCTTATTATGTTCTTTTCTGTACGTGTCCGTTAAATAGGTAATTGCCGCTCTGAGAACTGTTTATCGAGCCATTCCCAAAGAAGGGATCGATGGATGTTCCGCCTAGGGCAACCCATTTTGGGGGGTGAATAGACTTTTCCAACAAACTCTATTGAGTTTGATTAGGCCTTCCCAAGGCATGCATGCTAAGACTCTTAGTAAACGGCATGCATCACCAACTAGCAAAATCATAAAACCCATTTCAAGGTAATTAATTAATATGGCACACAAAATTATTTCCAAACAAAATTACAACCATAAGAACAAATTAACTTTCAGTTCCTTATTCTCCCATTTTAATTGAATTGTTAAATAAAAGATATGGCATTTGCAATTCAATTTCCTCTCTTTTCTTCTTCTTCGGTTTTTTTTTTTTTTTAATAAAAAAATAAATAAAAATCCTTTTGTTTGTACTGCACAGGCCCATAGACAACTGTTATGCATGTTGGACTGATGAGTACTTGACAAGTTATTTAATTTCTTGAAGTCTCAATTAATTAATTGTAGCTATCTCTTTTTTTCTTTTTATTTATTTTTCCCTTCAAAATATTTAAGTCTTGCAGTTTGGATGAAATTCCACGTGCGAAGAACAAACTCAGGCATGGTAGATTGGTAGTTGAAATTGCTGCAGTCTCTGACAACTCCCCAGGCCCCTAGGCCCAAGAAGGGGAACAAGAGAGAAAAATTAAAAAAAAGAAGAAAATTTCAGTCCCCACATGGAGCATAATGATAAACTCTGTTCCCATGAAAGATCTGCAGCACCAATTTTCCTCTTAAGTAGATGAAATCTTCAAACAGAATGTTTACATTTTAATAAAATGACAGTTTAGAAGGTCATATTACAATCGTTAGACACTTAGTTAGTTCATGATGCTTCATAAAAAATAATTATTAATTTAGAGAGCTAAATACTAGATTTTTATTGTAAGTGACACGTCTAATACTCGTGTATAATTGGTGTTGATATGAAAAATTACCAGATTTTTTTCTGTCAATTTTTTTTTTTAACGGTAGAGATCCATTAGCTATTTTTGCATATCTTAATTAATAAGCTATTTATCAAAATTAACCTCAAATGACATAAACCAAAAATACAATATTTATCTCCCTTTCCCTTTATCTACCTGTCTATTCATAATTCATAAACAATAATACAAGTGAAAAAGATGGAATTGAGGATGTATATCCAAATCGTTTAAATTGGGTAGCTCACACCAGTAGCTGTCTTTTGACTTTTGATGCCTATAGGCTATATGAAGGGGAATTGATTGACATGCTTCCACGTATATACAAGATGGGTGAAGGGTATATAATAGATTTCATAATAATAAGATTATTCCAAAACTTGTGGACTTTCTTACGTACCTGATAATGAGGGTAGTTTAAAAAAGACTTGAAACCATGAAAGACTAATCTTACGTAAATTAGGTTTTAAAAATGTAATTAAGTGTTTGTGCGTTGAAAAAAAATTTCATTGTCTATGATTTAAAAACGCAGATTCTACGTTTTCAAATCAGAATTGTACGTAGATTCTACGTTTTAAAAACCCTAACAATTTTTTTTTTCAAAATCAACCATTGGATATGTAGGATTCACATGTAGAAAAATAGATTCAATGGTTAATTTGAAAAACGTTGTAAAAGAGTTGTACAAAAGTTATAAATATATCATATTTCATTCGATTATTATGATGCCAAAAACAAATAGGCCTTGGTGGCTGGGCTTGTTTTCGTGCTTAATTGTCCGTTATAATTATTTTTTCTAATCCTATTTCAAACTATGTTTTATACATTCTTGTTTTGTATATGCTTTTGTTTTTATACTTGCCTAATTAATGGATACTATAATATTTAATATTCAGATGAAGGAAGAGGAAGCCACCAGCACCGGCACGTGAGGACCACGTATTTCCTTTCAGATTTCCTCCGCGATGGCTTTTGGTGGTTCTCGGCGGATCCTGCTTTCCCTGCTGGCGAGCGGCTATCCAACGGTGGCGCGTGGTCCTCACGCGCCAGTGCTGATAGCTACCGCTTTATCTATTATTTAAAAAGAATACTTCCCATGTGTTGCACCCAGAAAAGCAACTTCTATATTAGAGCAAGAAGCATTCAGACTCAAATCCCATTTGTCAATTAATTCCTTGCGTTGAGATTCTGCAAATTCCATATTCAATATTTTCAAACTCAAACGCACGTTATCTTTCTCTTTATCCTAGCCTCCCTAATCCTTTTCAAAACGGCCTCTTCCAACTGGGGTATTTGACTTCCCACACAACCAGTGAGTTTGGAGTACTTTATCAAAACCTTTTTCTGCCTCCTCTCTTCAAGGTGTAGATTTCTCTAGCTAGCTGTAGTATAAATATGTTTCAAAGGGTACGTATGATTACAATTTCAAACTTATCATATCGGTTTTCAAATGTCAATTCAGCTTCCAACGCTGAGTTTCTAACGTTAAAGTTTAATACAGAAAAAGATTTCATGGTTATCACCAGAGGTTTTCTCGATTCTGGGCTATTCTCTGATATATAAATGTACAACAAACTCGATCAGTGACATAAAGAAGAACAGGACCACAACGATGACTGCAATTTTATCATTGTGTTTGAAGCTTATGTACTCCTCCCACTTTGCTCGATCAAGCCATATATAGTTATCTACGTTTTGGTGTTTCGACTTATCAGTACTTGAGGGTCGTATTTATGGTCGCTTCTGTTTTCTAAGGTTTCGTGCTGTGTTGACTTACGTCTACTTCCTTGTACTGTTTCTCAAGAAATAGTGAAACCTCCCTGCAACTTTGTGGACGTCAAATCTCATAAATTTCTGTATTTGTGATTGCTTATTCTTCTTTCTTATTTTTCGCCTCTCACTGATTCTGATAAATAAGTAGTCCATCTTGTATATATATATAATGAAAGTTGGAAAAATACTAGTTAAATTGAGCACGTGGATCTCCAAATTAATTACAAATTTAGTTTAAATTTTATTTTTATTTACACCATGAACTGGGTTGGAACAATTATCATAAAATAACAAGATGTGATAAGTGTATGGATTGGATCAACAATGGAGCCAGGGGGATCATTTGCCCCCCTCTCACACCCGGATATTGGCTCTGTTGTTGTCCAATCTGGAAATTAGTAGACCTCAATTGTTAGAGAATGCATGAATTAAGGATTTTATTAATCTGCAATATTGAATTGGGATGAATATCCTTTACAATTTTTCTTACCTTATTGTAATATATATAAACAACTTTTTAAATACCAACTATTATTTATAATTTGAAAAATTAGAATATTGTATTATAAATAAATTTTAAATCTCACCTATTATTTATCATATAAAAATTTATAATTTTAAAACATGACAAAATGTAAGAAATGTTTTGGTTGTAAACACTAAGTTGATCTGTTCAACCTCTCGATATTTAGAAATGAGGCAAAAGGAAGGAAAATTCATGGACCGATTAATCTTGTATATAGGCTCTAACGTTTCGGCTTTTATAACAAGCTGCAAGTGAAAAATATATTATTTTTCATGTGACGCTATTATATATAGAGAGCCCCTTCTATACGTTAGTGGTAGAAAAGAGGGGGTTTATGCCCACCAATAATCACTTGACACATCAGCTAAAAGCAAAAAAATGCAAAAAAATTGAAATTTTGGTGAAGTAGACAATCCCTCTCACAACTTCAGAGTACCACCATTCCAAAACAAAAGAAAAACCCCATTGCACGTCCGCCCATCCGCCGTCCGCCCGTCAGCCGGTCCACCCCTAATTCGCCCCAAATCACCGCACGTCCGCCTGGACTGAAAAAAAAAACATGAAAAAAAAAAAACTGAAGCTCCTCAACCCAACCCGTCAGCCGACTGCCTCTTCCCCTTCGCCGGACGGCCGGTCCTCCAGCCACAGCGATCCGGTCACAGAGATCCGGCGACCACAGGCGAGCCTCCAGATCCTCTTCCCTGCGACCTCCCGATACCGTCGACAAAGATTCGGCCACAGATTCGAACTGAGCCTCCTCTCCCGGGATCTCTCCCTTTCGCCGGCCGTTCTCCCCTCTCGCCCCTCTGGTGGTTTTCGGTGATCAGATCTGGTCGATGATCACATTTGGTCCGGTTATTTGGTGCTCTCGGCATTCTGGTTCAACCAGAGATGGTGAACGGCGATGTGGTTGGGGTCGAACTCTGGTCGGCCACGTGGTGGCGCGGCTTCCATGGGCTACGCCGATTTGGTTGTCTGGGTCGAGGTCGGGGGTCGGTGGTTGGGGCTGGGTTTCCATCTCTCATCTCTCTCCCTCGATCTCTTCTCTTCATCGAGTGTTTTGCTTGTATGTGATTTTCTTGCTCCAGGCTTACGTGTCAATTTTTCATTGGTGGGCAAACAAAGCCTACTTTCTGCCACAGTCGAATTGAAGTTATTCTCTTATATATATACTCATGTAGTGAGCGGAAAATTATCTTGTATAAAAAAATTTCTTTTTTATTTTTGAAACCACAAAATCACTCAAAAAGATAATATACTATAACTGCTAATAAAATCACATCTATATAAACATAAACTTTAATTGTTATTACAACATTAGATTATCGTCATTAGATAAAATAAAATTGCCACGTACCAAAACACTATAATTGACTTATAACAAGTGAGTCCTTCCAAAAGTGAAGAAAAACAATAATAATAAGAGTAGCAAAGATAACATCGCCCACACAATGAGAAGAGTGCTGAAAATGAGCTATTTTAAGTTTGCATTTATGTTCAAATTTTTTTAATTAAGAACTAGTGCTATACCAATTTTAGATGGTTAAGATGTTTGGTGATGTAACGTCCCGAGAGATTAATTAATTGGTAATTAACTCTTGTGCGCATCCAAAAACCTATTAACCTAGTAAATAAGTTCCAATGGATCTCTACTCAAAAAGAATAATAAGTAGTGGAAGTCCGTGAATTTATTATCTTTCTAATTAAGAACATTTATTATTACAATCAGAGCATTATTAAAAGTCTCCTCATAACTTAATTCACTAATTAATGCATGTCACTACAAAGAATATCTATACTAAACTTAAATATACAAATACATCTTAAATTACTAAATCTGAAGTGTCATCCCAAAATATACTAGATACCATAAGCGACCTTTGAGATTTTGCAATGAGTCCTTAAGTGTAACGAGATCGGTATTATTGCTTCGAATGGTCGCGTCTACCTCGAGATCCATCTTACTCAAAAACCTAACTTGCATCACTACAAAACATAAATGTTTTGCAACAGAAATGTTTTACAGTAGAGAAAGTAAGTGGTAAGTCTACCATTCAGTAAGCAAGTAAGCTGGTGCTAGTGTGTGACTGTGAGCAGTTTATCATACAGATAAAAGTATTATTTTTGAAAGTATTTATTGTAATCATTCTTTTTGCAAGCATATTCATTTTGTACATATTAGCTTTATATAAACATTTGTCTTTGTTCTTTCTTTGTTTGCCGCTACTTATGCCATCTATAAAGTAAGGTCATTTCTTACTTTCCTTGCAACTACTTGTTCCATCTACAAAGCAAGGCTAATTACTATATAATTATCAATAGCTCTGTTAACCCCCAGAATAAGGTTGTGCTTGTCCTGCACATAACCTTTAATTTCGGCAAGGACTAGTCCGTTCAACCTATCTCTACGGAACCCTATCGGCCTAGCCCCAACCTTTACTTAGGCTAACGACTAGTGAGGCCACACCCCATTTCAGGATGTGTTGCACTATCCCCAATGTTTATTAAATCACACAAACGCACACACACGATATCGATGGCCACCTTTATAAACCCTTTTCAAATTTCATCATAAGTAACATCACATCACATTTTAATATTCTCTACCTTTTTATGTATATTTTGAGTTAACAATTATACAAGGAATTCACCTCACATGTTTAATGCATAAGAGTATCTCATACTTTTCAAAAATGCTAAAAATGTAATCCAGGGTTTTCTTTGAAAGTTTAGCATGAAATACACCGAGTCAATGTTTATAAAAATATCAGCACAAGATAGCTTGCTTACGTCGGTTCTAGAACTCTCCTTTGGTAATCTTCGATGCGTAGCGTTCTATTATCGCAGTCGTCCCTTGAAAACTCTCTTGAAATCTTTATACGAAACCCTACAATTACGTCACATAATTTCCTAGTTAGAAAGCTCCTACCCAAAAAAACTTTTGTTGGAAAATTTATCATATTTTTCAAGACTTGTGAGATGCGAAAAATAAGAAGACATAAAAATTAAATCAATCGCACATGACACCAAGATTTAAGTGGTTCCCTCAATATGAGGCACATCCACTAGCAGAGACAATCACGAAGAAATTCACCATGAAGATGGAGTACAAAATAGTAGAGAGAAAATCACTTGAAACCAAAAGCCTCAATACACACAAATATCACTATTACAAAATAGAGATTATTCCTTAAAGAGAATACAAAAAACAAAAATATAAACTCTTCTTTTGCTGGAAACATATGGCGGCTTGTCTCTCGTTTTCTCTCTCACTATCAGTCGCATCCTTCACTTTCTCTCTCTTATTTTGGCTCCTTCAAAACCAAGAAGAACAAAGGTATGACGCTGTGCTCCTTTGATATCTCTGAACCTTCGGCGCCCAACATTTCAAAGAAACAATCTCTCTATTTTTCTTTGAACTAGCAACGCTTCTCTTGCGCTTGTGCACACACTGATGCTCACGTTTTTGCACACATGAATAAGAGGACTGAATCATGCTTTTATAAGGATGAAGGTCGGTGGTTGTAGGAAATAAATCCAAAATAAAGTTGGACAACAAAAGTTTCTCCAAAAGTCAACCTTAGAGAGAGTCCAAACCAAATAAGGAATTCAAGACCCACGTGGAATTGTAAAACCAAAAGGCCACACAATGGGTCCCATCTACTTGATAGGTAAAAGGCACCGACGTCCAACAATTTATAGTTGAGTGGACTTAATTGGGAGGTGTCCTACATTGCTAAGAATGTAAGAAGAGTTAGTGGTTTGTATAGCATTGTTGGGCTCAATCACGATAAGACCCCAAATCAGACCTTAAATCAACTATCAAAATCACTAGAAATTTACCCACTCACCCATAAGCAAATTTTCCTTGTTTGGATGCTGAGAAGGCACCGAAACTTGGTTGTCACCGACTTCGTTGGAGCTAGGTTGTGGGTTTACCACCCACTGCGCCGGAAAAGCTACCACCACATAGTGTTGGTGGCCTAGCCACCACAACACGTCCCTCTTTTCCTCTCTCTCGATCTGCAATCTCTCTGATGTGGTATTTTTAAAGCAAAAATATATCAATAATAAATTACCACTCGCAATAGAATGAATTTTTATATGATAGGGTCTATGTGAGGGTGTCAAGCCTCAAGGATTGTGAGTTGTTAAGTTATTGAAATTAACTTTAATATAATTCAGAAAAGATATTTGATTTTTAGTTTTATAATTTAAACTAAACAAAAACAAAATCATACAAGTAAAAGTAAAATAGTATGGAAAAGATGTAGGGAATTGATTTAACCACTAATCTCATAATAATGGTAAATTGCATTTAACATGAGAATTTTACTTACATGAATGATATGACTCATGTTTGTCAAGCACCCAATGATGTCGTTAACAAATTACCTTATTAAAGAATAAGTCTAATCCATCTTTGGTTGGCACAGACTTTCCACCTAACCACTAAGATGTGGTACGACCTGTCTTCCCTAGGTATGGATTAGCTACGTCTTTAATAGGATACATACAATCTGTTAGTTTTTGATTGGCCGTATTCTGTTGACAAAATCACTATCATATAATTTTGCTGTTTTAACAGGGATGTCGTATATTTCAGAGTCTTCAGATATTCAAAGTTTATTTCTCTAATATGGAAATAACCCTATTATAACAAGTTCTAGTGTCACAAGCTGCAAGAAGGCTATTTCAGTGTTAAAGGAAAATTCAGTGCAGATTCCAACTCAAAAAAGTCGGATCCTTTGTTTCCGTTTGGATGACCCAGTAAAACGTCCAGACACTCGTCAGTCAGAAACATTTTTCCGGACGATGTGGCAATACCATCCACTCCCATCAGTGTCGAGAAGTTTCGAACAGTTCAAGGTTGCATCCGTCCGGACGTCATGGCAACACGTCCGGACGCTATTCGGAGTTCGAGAAGATTCTAGAGTTCCAGTGCATCCGTCCTGACGACGTGACAATACCGTCCGAACACCAGTTAGAGTTCGAGGAGAATTAGGTTTTCCTTCACAGACACAAATATGGGAAGACAGCTACATATGTCCGGACGACAGGTCTACACCATCCGGACGTCATCCTTGATAAGGCAAGACTTGTAGAAGAATTACAACCGTCCGGACACTAGTCCTTATTTTGGTAATTGCGTGTAGCATAGGTGCAACCGTCCGGACGCTAGGGCAACACCGTCCAGACGCTGTATTATTCAGGAAAGATTTTTAGTGCCTTATGGAAAGCTCGTTGCACAGTTTACCATCCGGACTGCCTTAGCTTGAGTCCGAACGCCGCCTAGAGAAAATCGAATCAGAGTCAATTTAGGTCTTTTGTAGCCTATATATAAAGGCCTCTAGGCATGTAATAATCATGAATTCGGTATTGAATTTTTCTGTACTTAGAGAAGGTGTTTAGGTAGATATTGTGAAGATCTGCTAGCTCTCTAAGGGTTACCGTTGTGTTGTTGCTGTGCTCTTCATTGAAGTTTATCTTAAGGGGAACCCTAAGGTAAATGAATCCATAGAAGACCCTTTCAAGTAGGAGACTTGGTTGGGAGGCGTTCACGTTGGGTTATGTGTCAGAGTGCTAGGTACGATTGCTGCATATAGGTATGTGAGTGTTACTGTCTATGTACTAGCTTTGTCTTCTGATAGTGGATTTCTTGGATTTGGTTGTCCTGGAGTGGTTTTTCTCTTCATTGAGTTTCCACTTCGTTAACAAAGTATTTGTGTCGTTTAAATTTCATATTTACAATATTTTGTTATACATTGTGCACACACAAGGTAAATTAGAAGTCATTCTATTTTTCATAATCAATGGTGTACACCAATCTGATGTAACACAAAAACAAAAACACCTGAGAATGCATGAAACACAAAAACAACACAAAGCATTATATTACAATGAAACTAAATGCCTAACATATGCGAGTTAAGGGGTTTGAATATGTAATATTCAACACTTATCACTCTTTCTTGGCTCGTCTCTGTCTCTGTCCAACAATCTCAACTCATCTCTCTCTCTCTCTCTCTCTCTCTCCCTCGTTTTGCTACATAAAATATAGGAAAGGGAGAAACGAGAGGGGATATGTTATTTCTATATCATTTTATTTTACATCAAGTCTACACCAAGACACATTGGGTGTGTGACCTATGTATTATGTGTCTTGGTTTAGAGTTGATGTACACCAATCTGATGTAAAAAAATCATTACCCAAACGAGGGAGACAAGGAGAGAGATGAGGGGTGGGATATGTGGAAGAGAAGGAAAGAGGTATGGAATATAAGAGGGAGAAAATGGGATAAGGATGGCTAACTTGTAAGTGGATAAGAAGGAGGATGAGTCTTTTGGTCTTTTAACATACAAAATATCTAGATATTTCCAAGGTTTTCAAAATTCTATTCTTAACCCTCAGCTCTACTAAATCATAGATTTGCCCAAGCAAATATTAGTTCATTCCTTAAGTTTCTCCAAAATTATAATTTGTCCACCTTTGAAATTAAAATCCCTTACTAGGAAATTAAATTTCGGGGTATTACAGGTTAGCTATAAGTTGATTTTCTTTTTTTTAAAACAATTATTAAGTATTATGAGACAATTTGGTGATGTGCATCAGCAGCATCTTTATTTTAATTGATGTGATTTTCCTTCATTATTATGGCATGTTCCTACAAAATGATGTCAAGTTCTTTTTTCTTTTTTTTTTCTACCAAAAATAAATTGATGGTGATATGATGATTATTTTTTTATATATTTATTTTTGTAAATCATTTTGTAGCGTAACTTTTTTAAATACAAAAAAAAAAAAAAAAAATAGGGACAAACAAGACGATTTTTATTTTTATTTTTTTTAAAAAAAAAGTTATAGGATGACTGTTTTTGTTTCAAAATTATAGAAAAAAAAAATGAAAAATTTCACTTATAACCCCTGATCTTTTATCACTTTTTCAAAAATGTACCCAAACTTTAAAAAATTCAATTTAGGATAACCATCTTTCATTTTTTTTCAATTTCAACAATCTATCAGAATTTTCCGTTAAATCCTATCAAAATACCCCTACCTTTTTTTTTTTAGGGAAAAAAAATCTAGGATTTAGGTGTTGGTCAGAATTTAACGGAATTTTCAAAAATACCCATGCTTGAATCTTTGAAAATTTTAGGAAGAATTTTACTTATAACCTCTGATATTTCATCACTTTTATAAAAAAGTATCCAAACTTTAAAAAATGTCAATTTAGGGTATCTATTTTTCAGTATTTTTTTTTCAATTCCAATCCTCCGATAGTTTTCAGTTAAAAAAATTCTGTCAAAATTCTCAAAATACCCCTCTTAAAAAAAAAGAGAAAAAAAAATTGTTAGAATTTAGGTGTTAGTCAGAATTTAACAAAAATAAACATAGGAGTTGTGGCGACCCATTTATTTATTTTTATAAAATGGAATCATCATAGTGACATGATGATTAGTCACTAAACCAACTCAATGTACACATCCCATAATATATACTTGGTATATCAGAGACAAATAATTATGCAGCAAAAACTAAATCTCATAAGTCTAACAAGTATTAATTATAACATCAGAGTCATTCATCGTCTATCTTTTTAAGGCTTAAATATTAATAACATCAAAAGAATGGCTATATAAATACGTGTCATATGCAACACAACCCATATACAAAATATCTATACTAAAAGATGGACTATTCGAGTTCGACACACCTATGACCAATGCGAAGAGTCTCAGTCGTAGTATCCCAAGTATACCGCCACATGGTCCTCATCGACGTCTGCGATACTTACAGTCAAAGCATCAGTATCTACACAATCATGATGATAACCACATTCGCATAGGTAAAAGTATGAGTTCAACAATTCAGTAGTATAATATACATTGGTTTTCATAATGAGCCAATCCTTTTATTTTTACCGTATGTTTACAATAACAGATACTATCAACATGATGCATCTATTTTAAAAACGTTTTGTAGCTGATAAGGATAAACATAAGTACACATAAATAGGAGGAGTCTTACTATAATTATACACTCATACATATATATCAAGTGACTCAGTTATACTCGTGCACAAGCATTCCACAACTTCGGTCAAGCATACGGGTATCTCTCAGACTCTCAGAATAAAATCAATGACCTCATAACTTGGTTATACAAGTATACAGATATTCACAACTTCGAAGAATATAAATATACAGGCACATCCAAACATGAAATTCAACTACATTATTTCATGATCATACAATCATACAGATATTCTACAACTTTAGAGAATATAAGACATAACATCAATCAAATATGAAAATCATTGACATCATAACCTGATCATACAAACATAAAAATATTCCAAAACTTCGGAGAATATAAATATATTGGCATATCCAAACTAGACATCACTCAAATCATATGCAATCTAGTTGAATATAAATATACATATGTTCTTTCCCATTAAGACTTATAGGCATATTAATACATCTATGATGAAATACCTCATTAACACATCATCAAAACTCATGTCATGCATGTCATCATAATAAGGAACAACTGCGGCCCATATTATCATCATAATAGGAGATAACTTTGGCTCATATTATTTCATTATGGAGACAATTTCAGCTCTCTTTACTTTCATTATGGAGACAATTTTGGCTCCCTTTACAATGAAGACAACTTCGGCTCCACACACACACACACACACACACACACACACACACACACACACACACACACACACACACACACACACACACACACACCACACACACACCACACACACACACACACACACACACACACACACACACACACACACACACACACACACACACACACACACACACACACCAGACAACTTCAGCTCTCTTTACTTTCATTATGGCACACACACACACACACACACACACACACACACACACACACACACACACCAGACAACTTCAGCTCTCTTTACTTTCATTATGGAGACAATTTTGGCTCCCTTTACAATGAAGACAACTTCGGCTCCACACACACACACACACACACACACACACACACACACACACATTCATACTTTTGTGTTCAAATAGCATCATTTTCTTCACATACCTTTTCCAGCACATAATGAAATCTTAACTTCACATAAAGCTCATCAAAACATGTCTTAAATCATCATTCCACAATCATGCCTCAAAGCACTTAATCATCCTCAAAGCATTTCTTAACATAATTGAAAGTATCGAAAACGTCCACAAGCATATATTTAAAATAACATTGGCTCGAAGTAATCAAATCATATTATTTTCTTGGCATAAAACACAACAAGTTCTTAGTGAGTGAAATACTCACTTTGGCTGCTCGGTATAAGGCTTAAAGATGGATTCTCAACGAAAGCCTCGCAATGTACTTTTGCATTAGAACATTAATTGCATGACACATTAATTATAACTCATTACATTTCTAACTCTAACTCTCAACTTAGCTCTTGAATTACGCAAGAGCTAAAACTCACAGAAAACCTATAGAAATTTTAGAGTTCCATTTGACAACACAACAATTAACAATGCTAGCCCATAAGATTATCTTAGGGTTAGAAACCTAAAACCACAATTTTAACACTTAGACAAAGGTTAGGGTTTTGGGGTTTTACCTTAAATCTATCAAAACAAGATCTAAAGCTTGGAGATTGTTTAGAATGCTAAAAAATGCACAAAACCTAAGGAAAATTGAAATATTAAACTCAAATTCTCAAGATTTACACCAAATTTAGATAAACTTGAATTTTCGGATTTACTTCAAACCAATCGGTAAAAACGTAGATCTTACTTCAAGGATCACGTTTTCAGAGTCGGATTTGAGATCGGAGGCTTCAATCTACTAGGATCTAGGGTTTTGTAGCAAAGCCCTAGGAAAAGAAGAGAAAATGATGTGAGAGAGGAGGAGTGGGCAAGAAAATGAGCTGGAAAACTTATTCTAACGATTTTAATAGATGCCTGTCTGGACATGTAAGTGGCCTGTCCGAACACGTGAGTGAGGAATCACAGTTATGGAGTTTTTGTAAGGCCCATCCGGGCACAACATTGGTCTGTCCGGACACGGGTGAAGGTTGAGACTTTCTGGAAGTTCCCGTCCGCTGGCTCGTTCGGACACGGTAGTGAACACGGGTCTACTTCCAAGTCCGTCCGGACACGTTGTACAGAAACTTTCATCTGAATGTTTCTAAGTGTTTTTCCTCAAATTTTTTTTTTTATAATTTTTCACTTAATTAGTCTAATTCAAGTATTTAGTGCATAATTAATTTCTTGGACATTACATGGGTATTTTGAAAATTTTGATAGGATTTAATGAAAAATTCTAACGGATGATTGAAATTGAAAAAAAAAAAAATAAATAAAAATTTGAAAGATAATTACCCTAAATTGACACTTTTTAAAGCTTGAGTATCTTTTTACAAAAGTTATGAAAGATTCGGGGTTATAAGTGAAATTTTCTCTAATTTTTATAATTTTTTTTTAAAAAAAAAAACAAAAATAAAACATTGGTATTTTGAGAATTTTGATAGGATTTAATGGAAAATTCTAACGAAACGTTGAAATTGATTAAAAAAAAATTGAAAGATCTAAATCGATACTTTTAAAAGTTTGGGTATTTTTTTGCAAAAGTGATTAAATTAAAATCATGAGTTATAAGTGAAGTTTTTCAAGGGAAGAAAAAGAAAAAGAAAAAGAAAAAATCATTAAAATATCATTCCATTCACAGTCTTCAGAATTTGTATCAACTACGTACGTACATCCATCACCGGGAAATTAATCCCATGCATGATTATGAATAAACAAAATCCAAAAAAAAAAAAAAAAAAAAAAAAAAAAAAAAAAAAGAACTAGCTACCACTTAATAAAACAGTCCTGAAAACTATCCATAATAATATTGTTCCCATTTGTTGCACCCGGGAGTGGCGATTCCACACATACAACAAGCAGATTCAAATCCGATTTGAGGGCTCTGTTTTGATATTCTTGAAATCGCATTTTCATTTCCAAACTCGCATGCACGTGATTTTTCCTTGTAGCTTCCCTACTTGCTTTGAGAGCCTGCTCCGCCGTGTCCGGTAGCTTTTCCGGACAAACACTAGTAGAAGTATTAGAGGGTCTGAACTTTAGCAAAACCTTCTTCTGCCTCCTCGCTCTAAGGTTTATAATTGGTTCCACCAACGGACACCAGACATCACCACCGTAGAATAAATAAGTTTCAAGGCGGCTGATCGAAACATCATAGTCTTCAGCTATGTTTTCAAATGTAAACCCTACTCTCCATTCAACGCTATTGTTTGACAGATAAAGAGAGTTCATGTGAATCAACAAAGGCTCTTTCGCTTCTGGGCTATATTCAAATACATACTCCAAGTACACACCCAATGCCAAGATCGAGAGCAGAACCACAATAATGCCTATGTTGATAGCATTGCGGTGGAGATTTCTAAACTCCTCCCACCTCGAAGGAGCCATATAAAGCTCATTCCCAAAGATGGTGTATTATAGAAGACAATATATATATATATATATAACTGTTTCTTGTCATTAAGTTGGCTGGAAGCATGCATGCAGTTATAGCTGGCTTATGAGCACGTGATTAATCTCCTTAATTATTAATTACAGAAGTTGGTTAATGTTTTATACCCACCAGGTGGAGCCAGTGGTGCCAAGCAAGAGACCTCCGCTACTACCTCTAACCATATCATTTCAATGTTTTCGGTACTTGAGGCCATTCATATTTGAGTAATGTTAGGAACTATTTATTTTTTTTGTTCTTCTAAAGTTGATGTGGCTTTTAAATTCACCGTTGGTTTTGGGATGAATCACTATTGAGTTTTAAATATTCAATGGTGATTTTAAAAGTGACATTAACTTTGGGAGGATAAAAATATGATCCCGAACATTACTCTTCATATATATTTTCAATAAAAACCGCCTTAACAAAACCTGTTGAGCTAGCTCATTTACAAGTATAATTTTCAATTTTACAATAAGGTAGATTGTTAATTTGATTGGCTTCATTAAGGCACGCCTCGATTTTTTGCAGTTTAGCATGTTGCCAAGAGGTATAGTGAAAAAATTGTTAGGACGAAGATGTTAAGTGAATGGGCTCAAATTGTCAGGTGGGATTAGTTAGTAGTTATCTGTTATTGTGATTAAAATGTCTGTTTGGAGACTCCGAGTCTATAAATGATGATACATATGATGTTTAAGGATTTATTATTAGAAACATCATATTGTTTAAATTTCCCTTTTTGCTATAGTATACTCTGATAATTATTGTAGTTTGATGAATTCAATCAATTACCAGTTAATTGGTTTGATGACATTACGAGTAACACTGCAAGTTAAATAAATATAATTATTTAATTTTTGAGACGTTACATTCAATCCTGTAATTAGAATTCACTTGTTAGAGAATGCATGCATTAACGATTTTATTAACCATGTAATAGAATTGGAATGAACATAAAACAAAATTGTCGATCGAGTTGCGTTGGAACGCATAAAGGTCATGTTCGTATGAAAGTTTGCGGTCAAAAGAGTTTCAATATGATATCGACCGAACGCCTTTGGTTGTTACAATTTGTAGCAATCGGTCGATGGGCATCGACCTTCCGTCGATCAAGACTCTTTGGAAGTCTCCTTCATCGAATGTGTCTTGATCGGGACTCTTTGGAAGTCCATTCAAAACTCATCCATGTAGCTCGTTCGAACAAGCCGGGGCTTTAGTTCGAACGTGCATTTCTTTTTCTATTTTCCTTAAGAAGTCAAACACGGTCTAAACTAAATCATCCTCTCTAGGTTGTAGAAAATTTGCCATCGAATTTGCATCATCATAGTATTATGACATAACAGAATGCAAAGAAGAAGAGATGATCAAGAAAAATCTAGGGTTCAGAATTTGTATCGATCAACTAGGTATATCCATTCCCCCCCCCCCCCCCAACACACACGCCAAAAAAAGAAAAAGAAAAAGAAAAAAGAAAATTCCAAGGAATATAACAAGTTCATCACATCACCAATATACTTCCCATTTGTTGCATGACCCACAAAAACGTACTACATTCATAATCCGATCCGTTTTGATATTCTTTAAATCACAGATTCATTTTCAAACGCAAACGCAGGTTATTTTTCTCTTTAATTAACCTCCCTAATCTCTTCGAGAGCCTGCTCTGATCCTCCATGGGTGACATCTTTTCCCGACAACCTGTGGGTTTGAACTTGATCAAAACCTTTTCCTGTCTCCAACGTACACGAGACATCGAAGACTTAATTAATTGTATTTGTACGTGCAATAATAGGTTTCAAATGGCCTGATCAAATTTGCTTTCCGTTCAACTTCCAAAGCTGAGGTTGTAACCTTAAAGTTTGATACAGCTAGAAAAGGAGTTCATTTGTATCAACAATTAATTAAGGTTAATTCTCTCGCTTGTGGGCTGTCCTCAAATTCATATTGGAACCAGAAAACCAATCCATATTTCAAATTCATATTACAAATAAATTTTTAAATCTGAGATATTACTTCTCATACAAAAATGATCATTTTAAATATGACAAAATGTACGTCATGCAACGTGATGTAATCAGTTGCAGAATTAACATACACAAAACTCTCAACTCTTCCCAAAATCAACGATTTGAGATAAAATAAGAGAAAGCTCAATCTTTGAGTTATATATATATTGAAAACTGAAGAAAAATAAGCATAAGGTGTCACCTAAGATGTTCTAAGTGTGTTTAATTATATAGAAAAAGAAGTCCAAGCCCTACTAGGAAAGAAAAATAAAAAGAAATTGTCGAGTTAGATTGGAACGCACAGAAGTCATGTTCAAACGAAACCTTGCAATGCAAGTTTTCTGTCGAAAGAGTTTCGATCGGATATCGATCAAATGTCTTGGGTTGTTACAATTTGTACACTCGGTCAAGCATGCATCTATTGTCCACCGATCGAGACTCTTAGGAAGTCCCCTTCATTGAATGTGTCTTGATCTGGACGTACTCCCTAGAAATCCATTATAAACTTATCCATGGAGCTTGTTCGAATAGGCTTGGGCTTTCATTCGAGCGCGCACATCTTTTCATGTTATCCTTATGAAGTCAAATGCGGTCTGAACTATATCATCCTTCTCGGGTTGGAGAAAATTCACCCTCGAATTTGCATCATCATCAGATGAGTTTCTCATGTATGGATAGGACTAAAATCAATGCTGCTATTTATACTAAGGCGAAGATCTTACTAAACTTCCTGAATATGGACAATAAGATCTTCGCCTTAGTTTCTCACGTAAGATCTTGTGCACGGTGCACAAAGATTAGTCTCATAGACAATATAGAAAGGACTAAAACCAGTACTGCTATTTAATTATAGAGCAATTGTAGGCATACCACCCAATGAATGGTTGACAACCTCCATTTTTTTTAGGGGTAGGCGTCGGTTCAGTAGGCGGTTAAGTCAACTTTGTCGGTTAAGTCGATTAATTCACCGACTTCATTCCGACAAACTATATTTTCAAAAATTTCAGTTAATTCGGTTATTCAATTGTAATGAAACAATGTCGTTTTGAGTTTTTTTACGTCGGTTTGGTTAATCGGTCGGTTAAAGTCTTACTCAAACAACTTCGTTTCGAATTTCGATAGTTCGGTTAAACGGTTGGTTAATGAGCGGTTCGGTTAAGTCAATTAACCGTTTAACCGACCAGCTTTCGGTTAAAAAAATTTCTATCAACTACCGAACCGAATTTTGTCTGTAGAGTCAGTAGGCGGTCGATATCGGTTCGGTTACGGTTCGGTAAGCAGTCGGTAGGCGGTAGTCGGATAATTTGCACGCCCCTAGTTTTTTTTATCAGTTTAAGGATGATAGGCATTACTAAAATCAAGCTTTGTATTTGACAACCTACACAAACATTTCCAAACGTGACTAAGGAACCGAATGTCCTTATTAGAAACTGACACCAGACAGAATAGTGATTATTCTGCAGGTTATTCAACAAGTAGTTTGCAAGGAAGAAAACAAAAAAATTATCACAAAACACAGAGACAATCTCTGAATTTCAATGAAAATATCAATAATCAAGAATGTTGAAAAACGCCCACAAACCAAGCTAATATAGCTGAAAATTCGACCTCAGTAGAATTTTGCCTAAAATAGCAAAATCCTAATAACCCTAATAAAACGAAATACGGAATAAATTAAGTAGACTGCCAAAAATTTGGTCCAAATCGGGCTCATAATCACCTTCTAAACAATAAACGAAAAATTACCATAAATAGAAAGAAAAAAAAATCTAAAATTAGGTTTTTGGAAAGGAAAACAGCAGATTTTTGGGCTTGAAACGAGGTGCACCGAGCGTAGCTGGGTGGCCACGACGTGTGCGCCAAAGAGATCTTTCCAAATTTGGGTTATATGCGCGAATCGGATACTTGTAGCCAAAGTTATATCTAAAATACTACAGCACACTCAAAAATTGCCCAAATTAGGTCAGATCACGATTTCTTGTCAATCTTGCACTAATCCGCCTGCTTCAGGTAATTCAGCAACATTAATATGCAATCTGACAGCTCAACATCGTCTGACTCGGACCCCTCTGCATCAGAACCTATGGACAATGGCAATCCATGAGGTCGATAAACCTCTCGAAGATACAATTGAGCCACATTTTCTATATCGAAAATCTTCTTGCATGCAAAAATTCAGCCATTTTAGAAAGCCGATCGATCAACCACAACAAATATGAAATCATTACCTCATTGTCTTCTTGGTAATCCTAAAACAAAGTCCTCACGTTCATCCAGGGCTGATCTAGAATGGGAAGTGAGATGCACAACCCAGCATTAGTGGTTGTACCCCTTGGCAAATCCAACATCCCTCCACAAACTTCACGACTTCTTTAATTTCCTCATGCTTGGCTACTAGCTAGAACTGATCTGCTATAAGCTTCAGTGTTTTGTCACGTCCCATATGACCTTCATTGTGCAGTTCTTTAATAATCTTTAAGCAAAGACTACTCTCAATTAAGGACACACAACTGATTTCCCTTCGAAAATAAACACATCGTATGGCATAATCATGATCTCGGTGCCCATGGCTGTCACGTCACTCACTATAAAACCAAAATATAGGTCAGTATATAAAGAATAATTAACTCAAGTACGTCCTTGAGTCCTCATAGTTGTCTAAGCACATAAGCCACCTTATTTAAAGCCACCTCATAGGAAATCAAAATAAAATGAAACTGTCAAAGTTGCATGCATTAATTCAAAGTGGAATGATATATGTACTCATAGTGCTCATAGTGCATAACATGTGCACTATGAGTATTTTGAGCATTTCCCTAATTCAAATGGACAAAAGTCTTTTTGAACAGAATCTTGCGATGCAAGTCCGTGGTCGAACAAGTTTCGATGAGATATCGATCGAACGTCTCGAGTTGTTTCAATTTTTAACACTCGATCAAACGCGCATCTATTTTCCATCGATTGAGCTTCTCAAGAAGTCCCCTCGATCGAACAGGTATCGACCTACCATTATTTGGGCCCTGGAAGATTGACAGCACGAACTGCTAGTCAATACCCATCAACCGGGACTGCCTAGGAGTCCATATGAAACTCATCCATCAGGTTCATTTGAACAAGCCTGGGCTCTTGTAACTCGAACACGCATGTCTTTTCCTGTTTTACTCATGAAATTGAACAGTCTAATCAACATCAAAATGTAAGAAGTATTGAGGTGATAAACACTAAATTGATAAAAAAAAAAAAAAAAAAAAAAAAAAAAAGATAAATAATTAATGATGTGGTAAAATGTCAATAATTTAATTTTTTTAAAAAAAATAAAAAATAAAATGTCAATAATTGTTTCTTGTCTTGTATAATGTAAGTCGGAAGCGCAGCTGAAAAATAATTCATTTTAGCTTGAGCACGTGAATCTCCTTATTAATTACAAAGTTAGTTTAATAATGGTCGGTTTAGCTAGGTTTGTGATTTTTAAAAACGTGCGATTTAAAAATAGTGATTTTAAAAATGTACAATTTAAAATCGTTTTAAGCCTTTGGTAAAATCGCAGTTTGGCATTTTATTACAGTAGTAGTTTAGTCTTTAAAATCGTACATTTTTTTTAAAGACGCTCCTCGTTGCCTGCAATTTGAAAACTCAATTTTTTTTTAAATTTTCAAATCGCAATTTTTTAAAAACGCACTCTCAAACGATATATTTTTTGTAATTTAATTAAAAATCAAATTTTTAGTCTGCGAAAATCGTAGTACCAAACGCACTAGTGGTGCCAACCAAGGAACCTCCACTGCTAACTCTAACCACATTATATATATGAGTTCAATATTTTTACTTGAGGCCATTGATATTTCAATCATAACCGTTTGAACAAAACCAATTAAGATCGAGCTCATTTACAAGTACAAATTTCAATTTTACAAGGTAGCTAGTTTTAATCTCATAAAAATGATAAATATTGATGCAATAAATTTCAATAATTTAATTTAAAAATGAAGATTAGAATTTTAGAGACTCTACGCCCCCAAATCCATAAGGTTTTATATTCATCGCTCATTAATTTACTTGTAGTCCAACCAAGTCACGAAAACATACCATTTAATTTACATACCACTTTTAATTTTTTTAATTTTTGTTTTTGTTTTTTTTTTTGTTTTTTGTTTTCCCCTTATTTGTGAACAGCTTCATGCACTATCTATTTGATCTAAATGCAGCAAAAGCTCACAACTTTAGATTCTACCTTTATTTGATATTAATTAGAAGCCGCTGCGTAACAATGTGGTATCAGAGCAACCGCCTTTGTAGGCCTTAAAAGTAAATTTTGGTCAAGTAGCGTAATAAGATTTTAGGAATTGAGATTTTTTTTTTATATATTTTATTTTGTCTTGATCTTTGAGAAATTAATTAGGCATTGATTTTGTGAACTATGGTATATTATCTAGGCCTAAAATACCTCAATATCTCTTTGAGAAATTAAGGTATTTGGATAATTTTTTCACTTAAGGAACTTCCTAGTATTTTTCGCTTAACTCATCTTTATCGTCTCTGCCCAGCTGTCCGGTCATGTTCTTCTTTTCTTTGTAAACAACGTTCACAAGTGAAATGATGAGTCCACAACTCAAAAAGCAAGTAAAATGGTGCTAGTATGTGACTGTATGAACATTTCATAACTCATCTATGATCATACATAAAAACTACTTTGTAGAAACCTTGGCATTTTTTTCTGAAAACATTCCCTTAATTTGAAAACAAATATCATTTTTCTAAAATCATAAACCTTACTTTGCTAAGAAATCATTCCTTTCATAAACGGTTAACCCTTTACTAAAAGAGAATCGATAGAGAGGGGACGTTTAACCGTCCCCTCTCCACCTTTTAATATTAAAAAAAAGCAATTTCAATTAAAAAAAAAAGTGCGGTATTTTAATATAAGCGCGGGAGAATAGGTGTTCGTATACGGCTGATTTTCTGTACGTAGATTAATTACATATTCCTTAAACCTTTTTATTTTACATGCAATATCAGTGTCCTTTTCTATGTTATCTTTATTGTGTATTTTATTTTTCTTTTATACATACGTAATACTTGAACATATTACAACATTGCCCTTCTCTTAATGTAATACCCCAATAATAATAATAATAATAATAATAATAATGTAATACCCCAATTCTTTAATGTCACTAATCTCAAGTTTTTTTTTTTTTTTTTTTTTTTTTTTATCAGCACCGACAACAAAATGTCATCACTAGGAACAACTTATCAAGGACGACTTTTGGGTCATTGCTCATAATTTGGTCGCTAAAGACAACTCTTGCTGTGATTGTTGTCCAATCCTCAAGTTATACCTATCTCACTTGCTAGAGATTGCATGCATTAAGGATTTTATTAACCTTAAATATAGAATTGGGATGACATCCTTTACATACCAATATTTTTAAATACCAACTATTATTTATCATTTAATGAAATTATTACTCTAAAATATGATAAATATGTAAGAAATATTGAGGTGGTAAACACTAAGTTGATAAAAATGATAATTACTGATGCAATAAAATTTTAATAATTTAATTTTAAAATAACTAAGAATTTTAGAGAATATACATCCATGCATCCATAAGATCGATTTTATATTCATCCCTCCTTAATTTTCATGTAAACCAACTAAGCTATGAAAAAAATAAAAAAAAAACCTAAAAGTTAATTACATTTAGCTCCTCTCAACTACAACTACTACTCATTAATTTACATATTGCCCCCACGAACTGCAACATGTCACATTCAGTATGATAAACGTGTTGTTCATAAGAGTAATTCTAGAAGTCTATCTTTTGTCACTCTAAAAATGAAGTGGCTTTTAAAATTATAATTTGATTAAAAAATTTAATAGTGATCAATTAATCACAAGCCTAATGATGATTTTAAAAGTCACATCATTATTAGAGCAACACAAGAGAGACTTATAGCATTACTATGTTCATGATGGTCATAGCAATACTATCTACTCTAGCTACTATTTTTTTATACTCTCTCCAACAAATTCTTTATTCTACTCTTTCTTTGCATTTAAATATTATTTCTCCTTTTTTTTTATTATATTTTTGCCAACACTAAATGAAAGAGAAAATATTGAATTCTCACACATTCTTTAAGCTACATAGTACGAATGTTGCACCGTTCAATATTCTAGCATAATTACACAATTTATGAAAGCAAAGCAACCAAAAACAAAGGAGTTGATCATTTTATTTTTATTTTTTTAAAAAAAAGCAACAATACAAAAAGGAAAACAAAGTAACTAGAAACATACAATAAGACTATTAATTCTTAATATTGACTATGCAATTGCGACATGTTCTTGATAAGGTCGGATTGCAGCTGAGAATGAGTTTGACCGCCTCTAATGTTCACATGCCTTTCAATGAACTCCAGAATGACAAGGATATGCTAGTGAGAAATTTGTACATAGGGAGTTTCATTGATTTGTTCATATTCAATGTCACTAGCATTGTCAGTATTTCGTTCGTCTTCAATAATCATGTTATGCATTATTATGCACGCTTTTATAATGAAAAGTGGGTGGGAGAGAGAGTGGGATACATAAATATCATATAGTTTTAGCTTTAACTTTTCTCAATATTTTATGAGTTATATAATTAATAGTGAATAAACTGTAGAGCCTATTCACTATTCATTCTATAAGAAAAATAGCCACTTTGCCTCATCTGCTGGATTGAAATATATATATATATATATATATATATATGATAATAGTCAAATTTTACTATTTTGAGACATTTGACTACCGCCAGAAATGCTCTTAGATAGGAAAAGTTTAGATTGTTCTTTTACCATGCAAGGAGGAGAAAGTTCCCAAATCTTCTAGATGGGAGGATAACAATTTTCTTCCATTGTCTAAATTTGTTAAATAGAGTGAAAGTAATGGTGTTATGTATATGTTAGTAGCTAAAGAAAAAGAGAAGCTAGCCTCTTTTGGAGGAATTCATGGATGTTGCCCTAGACGAGTTTCCTAGCAGCTTACCTACCTTAAGAGATATTCAACACCAAATTCTTAGGAAGTAAAATGGTGAAGTTTATTCTCCTGTGTCGAAGAAGCCTGTATATGATGGCCTTGGGGTCTTGAAACTGATTCAAGCCTTTGAGTCGAAGGTGCTGACTGAAAATCAATCACCGACCGACAAATTTAGGTTTTTCAATGGTCCAGATTTAGTTTCACTTTCTTTCTTTTTCATACAAAATTTGAAACTAAACTTGTACCATTAAAAAAACTATAGAATATAACCGAAATTCTGTTATAAAAAAAGAATGAATTAGAGATTTGAGAGCCTTCAGCTAAGCAATTTTAAAAGTCTAAAAGGTTTGATAACTTTCAAAATTTAAAATTAAATTTGAACCATTGAATATACTACGAAAGAAAGAAAAAGGAGGAAGAGGAGGAGGTTTGATGAATTTCAAGAAAGCATTAAATCTAAAACCTTCAAAGTTTAAAGTTGTTGAGTATGGTAGTCTCCACTGTTAAAAGACTTGACTGTAAGTCTATATATAATGGAGAGGTGAGAGTCAAAGTCAAGCCCATTCATTTTGTATTAATCCTTTCCTTTTTCTTTTTTTTCTTTTTTTTTTTGTAAGTATTTTGTATTAATCTTTAAATTGTTATCATACTGGTTGAACAAGGATCCCCCTTATCCATCTCCTAATTTAGTCTGTCTCTAAATTTTTGAAGGACATAAATTTCTTATAAATTAGTTTGTAGAGAATTTCATACAACTTACGTATAAAAGTGATACGTGTCCTTTAAACATGTGAGAATTACATTTTTTTTTATTAATTCTATTAAAAAAAGCATATGAGAAACACGTGTTATTAAAACTACATGTGTTTCTCACATGCCAATAGACACACGTCAATCTTATATGTGAGTCGTATAAAATTTCCTACAAACCAATTTGTATGAAATTTCTATCCATTTTTTAATTCTATTTATTCATTTTCTTTCACCCAATGACCCGCATCACAATTATCAAAACGGTAATATTATTTATTATATTGTTACGTGACTGTCATATAATTTGATAATATGTCGATGAAAATTAATTCTCATACGATAGTTATAAAAATAAAAAAATAAAAATTATATATATATACACGAAAAATAATTCATGCACTACTAATACACAACTAGTACACTAATTGTATTTTTAATATTTTCCTTATAAATTAAAAAATAATAATAATAATAATAATAATAATAATAATAATAATAATAATAATAATAATAATAATAATAATCTCCCCTTTTTTGTGGCAAAAAAAGAATTTGTGAGTGAAGTAGCCAACATTTGACGCACAGACGATCAATCTTTCCACACTCTCAACACCAAAGCAATGGCTCTGCTCTTCACCACCGCCACCACCACTTCACACTCTCACCTCTCTCTCTTCTCGAAAATCCCAAACCCTAGCAAACCGCTTCCTCTCCTCTCTCCCTCTCTCTCTTTCGCAAACCCTAGAAATCGCTTCTTCAGATCGCCTCCCTCCCTGCTCGTCGTCGCCCACTCCTCTCTCTCCGACCCCTCCCCCAATCCCCGGCTCTCAGACGAGTGGGGCGAGCCCTCCGAACCCGAAACCGAGCCCGAGTCGCCTCCGGACCCCCCCAGAAACGACGACGAGTGGGGTGGAGACGACGCTGGCGGCGTTGTTGCCGGCAGTACGGAGGATGAGTATGACGCCGTCGGTAACGGTAGTCCTGCCGTCGCCGAAACGGCCAAGGATACGGCTGACGTGGCGGAGGAAGATAGGTTGGCGAATAAGCTTGCGGAGCTGAAGCGGTGCCTGGTGGACACGGTTTACGGGACGGAGTTGGGATTCAGGGCTGGGCCGGAGGTGAGGGCCGAGGTGTCGGAGCTGGTGAGTCAGCTGGAGGCGGCGAATCCGACTCCTGCGCCAACCGAGGCCCCTGGGACTCTCGATGGCAAATGGATTTTGCTGTGAGTTCATTTATGCCTTTGCATTTCTATGTTTGTTTTGAATTAAATTGGATAGTTTTTTATTACGATACAAATGCCATCTATATGTGATCGGGTGTCAGGTGTTTGAATTCGGCTATTGAAAATTCTTGGTCCATTGTAGCTGAATTAGGTGTTGGTGATTTCTCGATAGAGGATGTGATGACAGTTGTTAAATCAAACTTGCACAAATTATTAATTTTAACTCTAAAAGGTCAACCTCATCAGTTTTAGCTTGAATCATTTTCATTATGTTGGATTCCAACACATTAGAGATGGCACAATAGAAAATTAAAATCTTCCCACTGAAAACAGAAAATTTGAAGATGCTGGATATTTTGGCCCTGAGAATGGTATGTTCAATGGAAATGTATCACTTCCAAGAAAATAATCGCTCGAACCTATTCTTTCCAAATGGGAGTGCTTCAAGTTACCTTGCTTGCTTGTATTGTTTTGGAGGAATCATCTGATTCTTATGATTGTTACTGCTCTGTTGAGGCACTGGAGTTTAGGAAGTAACAATGAAGTTAATTTGTGATTGTAATTTTCTCTTCGGGTTTCCATGGTTACATATTTGTTTGAGAGCCTTTTAATTCATATCAACCAGTCATTGTTTTGTTAAGTGTATAATATTGCACTGCATGAGTATCATAGCATACGTCGTATTTCAGATTTGGTAAACCAAATCCTAGTCTAAACTCTCGTTTTATATTTGAGGATCTTTGCTGTTTGAGTATCTCAACCAGTAAATGGATGGTTATTATATCATTTTTTGACTAATGTATGTGCACCACACAAATTTGTGCTCTCTCATCTTCTTCTCAAAGAAGTTACTAATTGTATTGCCGAAAAAGTGCATAACTGCCTTTGATATATGTCATGTCTGGACCAAGGTCAGGGATGGCACTATTGGGAAGCATAATGAGCTCTGGAAACCTTGACTACATGCAGTCTTTGATAGGATGAGCTGCGGAGACCCCATAGAAACTGGAAATTTGATCACATAGTAGAGTGAATCGTATCCAGGCTTGTGTTCGTATTCTTTTCTGTTTTTGACTTGGACTATGTGGCAGGCATGTGTATAGGATAATGCATCAATAGAGGGATGATGTAGATGTTATAGACAATGCTGTATGTAAATAGTTGTTTTTGGTGGCATCCGGGTAAATGAAACAATGTGGAGAGCGTCCTGATGAAAAATGGATCAAAACTGACTAATATTGCCTTTTGTTTTTAGTATTAGTTTTTATCAGTACACTTGATCCTGATTTTTCTCACACTATTTCGTTTCCCCATTAATCAGGTACACTGCATTTTCTGAGCTGTTGCCCCTACTCGCATTAGGGACATCACCTTTGTTGAAAGTGAAAGAGATACGCCAAGCAATTGACACCAGCAATCTCACCATTGTGAACTCGACCACGTTGTCTAGCCCTTTCGCAGCTTTGTCTTTCAGTGCTTCTGCTACTTTTGAAGTTCGAAGTCCTACAAGAATACAGGTATTCTTTTGAGCAATAAGTATCTGATCGAACAAAATTTCTATAACAGAACACGTTTTTAAAGTTTACTGGTCTGTGTATGAAAACAATTAATTGTAACATTAAAAATCATTATCATTAACATGGCTATGCAATATCCAAACTGGATGATCACATTGCAACAATTTTATGGTTGGATTTAAGGAAGGTACCTTTAAATGCACCATTGATTGTTGAGAAGCCGGAAGACAGAGTTAATATCTTTGTCCAGGTTAATAGCTTCTTACTATCCTACACTTATGTCCAGGTTGCATTTAAGGAAGGTGCCTTTCCCCTCCAGAGATAAAGTCAAGCATTGATCTCCCAGAAAATTTGGATATCTTTGGGCAGCAAATCAATCTGTCGCCTGTGCAGCAAACCCTGAGTCCGCTGCAGGACGTAGTGGCAAGTATTTCACGAGTCGTTTCTGGTCAGCCGCCTCTTAAGGTTCCCATTCCGGGCAACCGTGCTAGTTCCTGGCTTCTTATTACGTACCTCGACGATGATATTCGAATCTCAAGGGGAGATGGTGGCCTTTTTGTGCTTGCCAGGGAAGGTAGTCCCCTTCTTTATCAGTAGCAAGGTCCTTGTTGCCATGAGTTATTTGCAAAGGCATATTATATATACCTACAGTCTCTATATTCCCATTTGTAACTTTTGCTTAAATGGGAAAAGGAAAGAAACTTCTGTATTGATGCCATTTTGTACATCCGTGGTGGGTTTTTACTCGAATATTGAATGCTTGTACACACACATTCGTATTATCCAGAGCAGTAGTATTAGTAGTTTCAGGTCTTTGTACTTGGAGGCTCTATCTGAAGATTGAAGTTGAAAAACAGAGAAGAAATCAAGGTATTACAGATGAAGAGAATGGGGAAATGGGATTTTATAATTTCAATTACAAGGGTGGTATAAATAAATAGGGCAAAACCACATTTTTACCTCCTCAAAGTTTCTCCATTTTTTTTAATTTGCTCTCGATGTTTAAAAATTGACAATATACCCTAATTTAGTTTTGAAATTTTTAATGTTGCCTATCCGTTTTACTTACGCTTGCTTTTTCTTACGGAAATAGACCCACATCTTGCACGTGGGTTTTTAGGGGCAAATTTCTTCAAATTACCCAAAAAAAAAAAAAAAAAATCAAAATTGATGACTTAATTTTCGTTGTCAAGTCATTCCAATTATATAATTATATATATATAAAACAGTTAAAATAAAACATCAAATAAATTATACATTAATTACACTTCTCATCTAATTAACCATGGATAGATATATGCGGTGTAAACCAACACGTGAGACACTCCGTCGGAAGACTACTAAGAAAAGACCGTTCTATCCTCTCGTCGTCGAGTAGAAGACGCCGGATTCACGAGCACGATCGGATCATGATCTCGAACCTAAAATCACCATCTTCTAAAAAGTAAATCAGATTCCCACTATACCTTTGAATCCGCCGCCGAAACAGATACCGATTCCCCTTTTGACAGAAACAACATTTTATCACTATATCGTTAGCTTTGTCGAACAACCAACCTTGTACACTCCAAAGTTGCTTGTTTTGAAGTAAACAAAACAAAACCCTATGTCTTCCTCCTCGTACTCTTCCTCCTCCCCGTCATCGAACCCCCCGCCGTCGTCGTCATCATCAACTGTTAGAGTGAAGTGAACATCGACAAATCCAACGACCATCAACAATTCACCGTCGGATTCCACCAAGTTGAAATTCCTTCCCGCCCTCTCAAGAACCCCAATTTCTCTGGCGATCATATCTTCAATATCCACAGCGGGTCCAAAATGATATCCAAAACAGAAAATGGAATTACAGTCAACATCACTTCCCGGTTCCCCACTTCCATGCACGTGGAATAACTGCTTCCAAAACCGGCTGCCGGAATCCCATCCATCCCCATCTCCATCTCCATGCCTACTAAAACAAACAAGCTCCTTCAAAAATATGATGTCCAAGTAAAAACAACTCTCCTCATCATCATAATTTACTCCTCCTTCCCAGACGCTCCATTCCTTGTCCCCCGGCTTGCAAAAGCTAATATTTTTGAATTATCATCGTCGCCGCAACAATACAGTCTTCCGATGGCTCTCCACACGATACTTTCATCGTATCTGTCACAATATAAATTCAAATGATTAAATTATATTCATCTCTCTCTATTAGTTTAAAGAGAAACTAACGCCTTTATCACTTTTGTAATCGTACCAAACTTTTAATGTATTTTATTTTTTAATTTTTTTTTTGAATTTCACCCGTTAAGATTTTCGATTAAGTCCGTTAAAAATTCTCAAAATACTCTTATTTAAAAAAATAAAAAATAAATAAAAATAAAATATTCAGATATGGGTATTGTTGCAAATTTTGTTAACACCTAAACCTTGCAATTTTTTCTTTTTTATTTTAGGAATTTTGACACTCATACTTGAATCTTTGAATTTTTTTTATACAAATTTTTAAAAAATAATGAAAAAAAAAAAAAAAAAAACTAAGAGATTTAACCGAAAATTCTAATGGATTGATGAAATTAAAAAAAAAATTAAAAGATAGATACATTAAATTAATAATTCTTAAAGTTTATACATATAATTGTAAAAGTGAAGAGTAATAAAGTTTTTTTTAATTTAATTTTTAGAATAAGCAGTGATTTAATTTTTAGAACAAGCGGTGATCATCGGACGTTACCAATAAAAATGCAAAGCGTTCTGGATCCCGGGCGGCATCAACATGATCGTAATAGTATGGGAATATTGTTGTCAATGATGGAAGATTGAGTTGAAATCCTGACAACGGGTTGACGAGAAAAACTTCCGGTTCATATTCCGTTCCTCTAGCCATCATTAACCAACCGTTGGAAGATCCAAAACACCATCCTCCCTCCGCCGCTCAGGTAGCCTTATATTACGAACTATGCCTTCGGACATGCTGAAGAAGCTTAAGGATTTGCAGCTTTGGCTGCGAGGGAGAAGCAGCCACGGGAGCTGGGGATCATCAACACCAATGCGTTTGTGCATGACAAGTACTGATCTCCACGACTTGCAGACGCCGCCGGAGCGAACGCGGTCGACCAGATTCAGGCGCAGGAAGATGTTCTCCATAATCCGTCTGGAAGTTCATGCCAGCGGCCAAAGTGGTCATCTTTTTTGGTGGTGTAGAAAATATGCTTGAGAAAGGATGATGGACTGAAGGAAAGATATTCTCCAAGATTACCGTAAAGCTGGATTATCAATTCATCCATTGTTATAGAAAAAATAAATTTAAAGATGAGTACTGGAAGTAGTATTTATTTATGTTTCATCGGAGTTCGTATTGGTCTAGGTTTCCAGTTTCCAGTTTCCACCCGAAGTAGAAGCGTTTAGGAACTCTAGCTTGATCCTGCTTTCTTTGAAAAAATCAAAACATACTCAAACTTCAACATATTGCATCAATATAGGCATATATAATATAGATATTTTTTTTATTTTTTGTTTTTTGGTCCCTTTTATTTAATATTTTTGAGATAGCTAGCACTGTTAATATATATATATATATATATATTTTTAAGGTTTCATATAATGATTCTTATGTAATAGTATTAAATTTTTTAATTGTCTCCAATCGGTTAATCACAGTCCTAGGATGACAAACATGAACTTTTAAGGGATTCCGATTGAGATGCCATGCAATAAATTTTAGGTTAAATATATATTTGGCCCCTGTGCTTTACGACCTTTATTTTTTGCCCCCTCAGTTTCACTTTTTATCAAACTTGGTACCTGTGGTATATGAAAAGACGGAAATGGTACCTCCGTCTGATTTCCCGTCCAAAACTAACGTCCACCCATAGCATTTTCTGTCATGTTGTTGTCTGGATGTTGTTGGAAACGATGTGTAAAGAATTGGGTTCTGGGCTTCAAAATTTTAGGTACCCAATGACGTGGGTGGACATTAGTTTTGGACGAGAAATCAGACGGATGTACCATTTCCGTCTTTTCATATACCACAAGTACCAAATTTGATAAAAAGTGAAACTGAGGGAACAAAAAATAAAGGTCGTAAAGCACATGGGGTAAATATGTATTTAACCCTAAATTTTTTCCGGTCGCCCATTTAATCTAATGGCTAAAAAATCACCACATGACTTAACTTGCAAAACATGGCTCTTTATTCCACAATAGAGGCAAGCAGGCTCTTTGGTTTTTGAACCACCCGAAGTGGGTGGTTAAGCCATTCAAAAAGACGATTCAAGGATAGTCAAACCATACAGACAAAGAAGATTCAAGGATAGCCAAACCATCCTCAAATGCCTGGAGTAGTTTCATCGTGCTCATAATTTTATCAATTTTTCAGTTAGACACTTAGAGCTAGGGGTGTGCAAAACCCGCAGTACCCACCCCGCCCCGCAGAGGACCGGGTTTCCAGTTTTTTTTTTTTTTTTTTTGCGGGTTAGGGTCTTAATTTGAGAAATATGTGCGGGGCGGGTTACGGGCTTAGTGTTTTAAAAATTAAAAAATAAAAATAAACCTAAATCTAATCAGCCCGAGCACCCTTCGCCCTTCACTTTTCTTTTTTCCTTCACTACGCCGCTCTCTTTTCTTCGCTCTTCAATTCTTCCCCTCTTCTTTCTGCCGCACTCTTTTCTCTTCTTTAGTTCTTCACTTTCTTTTTTCCTTCACTACGCCGCTCTCTTTTCTTCGCTCTTCAATTCTTCCCCTCTTCTTTCTGCCGCACTCTTTTCTCTTCTTTAGTTCTTCCCCTCTTTTCTTCCCCCTATTCTTTCTTTCTAGTTTTTTTTCCTCTCTTCTTCCCTCACCAAACTCCTCATTAGGTATTTGACTTATCCTATAGTATGGTACTCATTTTAGGAACTGGGGAAGGCATCTTCCTCGCTCACTTGATGGTGACAACGTCGAGAAAGCGGACGCCCATGGAAGTTATGGATAAAGCAGCCACCCCTCACTTTTTTCTTCATTTCTCTTCAAGCCCACCCCATCAAATCTACTCTGATATGAGTAGATCGACTCAGATGTACTCTGAATTTGCAAAATCCGCACCTGCAAAAACCACCCCTCGCCCCCGTAACCCTACGGATACAGTGAGCAAATTTGTGGTTGCGGGTGAGATTTTCTATACCCGCATGGTTGCAGAGCGGGGGTAAAATGGCGAAAATCCACCCCGCCCCGTGCACACCCCTACTTAGAGCTTCAACGTGCTCTATTTATTACGCCATAATTTATTTTTATTTTTATTATTTATCTCAAATTTCTATTTTCCTTTTTGTATTTTTATCATGAAACGTTGCCTTGAATTTCATTGTTGTTATAATGATGATTCCCAAAAAAAAAAAAAAAAAAATTCTTAAGAGATTGATCTTCTAACTTCAAAGTTTGCTAAGTGCCTAAATGGAGACTTAAATTGGTCATATGCTCCTTTCCTACGTGTCTTTGAGTGGCGGATCAAATGCTGTCTGTCGATACGTATGCAAATGTGTACACAGTATATTACTGGGATAAGTCTTTGGGAGTCAACAAAAGTATTTAACAAATAATAAGAATTGAACTATGACTAATGTTTCTAGAGACGTCCATTCAACCTAAAGATTTTTTGTCCCATAAAAACAAAAAGAGTAAAACGACAAAGAAAAAGAAACTATATAAGTTTATATATATATATATATATATATATATATATATTAAAAAAAAAAAAAAAAAAAAAAAAAAAAAAAGGATTTGGGGGGTGGGGGTGGGGGTGGGGGTGGGGTGGTAAAAGCAGGCTTGAGTTAATCAATTCCATCTGAGTTACACTTTGAGTGACCAATCTAAATACACAGATATAAGTGTGAATACGTACTACTCTACCCTTTCAAACAGTCAAGGCAGGAGCACATGTTTGAACTTAACACACCATCCGGGTCTTAAAAATGTAAAAGATAAGCCCAAATTAGAGATGAGGGATGAGAAGCAAGAAGCAGATCCTAAAACTAAAAAGGTCAGATTTGATAAAAATTTAAACTACACGCTATGCAAAACAAGAACTTGCTGTTGCTAATTTGTTAGGTTATGCTGCCGAAAAGCCAGCATAAAGCGAGGCGGCTACATCCTAGTGACCACCCTGCACAACCTCTGTTTGCCTAGTCTGTTGAGTGTCGCTACTCAATTGTTGGTCATTCCTCCCGGACCTTACATCTTCATCCCCAAGTCTCTCCTGCAGAAACAGAATTTTAAAAACTAGATGAGGGACCAACTCCAATAAAGCAACAGGCTTATATTATAAGATCCAAGTATCACCTTGAGTGAGGCATTCTCCGCAAGAAGCTGCTCGTACTCGCTCCTGATCCGGCTCACTTCTGATCTAAGACTGGCATTTTCTTCTTTCAAGCCATCCGCACGTTGGGCCAGCTCATCGCATTCCGCCTGACTCGAAAGCATGCAATATACACTCGATGAGTTCATATGCAAGCAAGATATGCAAGGCAGCCAGATAGGATTAACAAAATACAAGGGACACTACTTTCTCACCTGCTTACGCAACCTGGATCGACGAGCAGATTCTCTATTCGACTGCTTCCTTCTTTGTCTCTTAAGCTCTCTTTCATCCTGAATCCACAAAAACAATTTGTAAATATGCAATATTATATACATATAACAGCAAGGCTTTAGAAAAGAAAATGCTAGGTTTGAACCAATATTAGTCCCCATTCCAATTTTGTGACCGAGAACAAGGATTCAGCCATAACATGTGAGGAAATGAGAAGGGGCCACTGAGCACACGAGAGAGAGACATTCAAGCGAAAATATAACAAGTTAAGGATAAATTCATTCAAATTTAATTAGCAAAGAGCCAAATGGAAAACAAGAACAAGTACCACAAGGTGAGAAAAGGGATAAAAATAATGATTCGTCGCCATAATAAATTGGTGATCACTGTCCTAACAACTCAAGAGCTTCGTTGTGCTAAAAGCTCAAGAGCATTAAAAGTATTAATTAAATTATTAAATTTATTATTTCCAATCAGTTTAAACTTTTGAGACAATTGGTGATTTAACATGGTATCAGAACAGGAGTTATGAGTTTGAACCCTGACTCCACGGTTTACTCTCATTTCAATTAAATATTCCATGTGTTAGACTTGACTTGTTGAGGGGGAGTTTGAAGAATGTTAAAGTATTAATTAAATAATTAAATATATCATTTCCTATCAGCTTAAACTAGTGACTTAACAAAGATTGCATGGCAATGAGAATGAAAGATTGCAAGACTATGATAATGATAGCATCAATCGGTCATCCACACAAACGAATATAAGTAAAGCAAAGTAATATGCCAGCTGTAATTTAATAGAACAAATGGCCCCAATGAGCAAATTACAAAAAAGGATTCTATGGATGACTAAAGGAAGTAATTTCTTCTTCAAATTAGTCAAAATTTTGCATTGCCTCTCTTTATAATATAAGATCCATGCAAGCTACCCTAATTGGCCCAAGGGGAGGGACAATCTTCATGCACTGTTAAGAAAATATATTCAGTTTTCATCATATTTCACAGCCAGTGATTGCAAATTCACAATAGGAAAAATCATATAATGCTATTACTTCATCCATAGAGAAGATTCATGGTTATTTTAACTAGAGAGGACTTGTGAAGCTAAACTAATAAGATCTTATTAGAGATGCCAACGACTTGAGCAAGTGAACTGAAGTTGAAATTCAATAATTCATGAACTCAGCCTAACCTGTAGCCAAGGCTGTGACTGAACACTGTCCCGTGATCCACTAGCAAATCCTCCAGCAACAGGAGTAGGTCCCTTCCCACGCATTGCAGGGATAGCTGATGAAGTAGGAGCAGCCCAATAATCCATTCCAATATTTAAATTTGTGGTGGGACCAGCAACAGCTAAGGGAGCAGCACCAGCACCTGAGATCGGCACCATGGCCATTCCTTGATTCACCATAGCATGAGTATTTGGGCCTCCGTTCTGAGGACCATGCGCAGAATTGCCATTCTGCGATGCTTCACCTGTAAAAAGACAGGGATTCTTCATTGATACAGATCATAGCAGCTATAGGACAGCAGAAGAAAATATCATTATCATGTACACTTTTTTTTTTTTTTTGATAAACAGAAAAGATCATTATAAAACCTTCAAAAGAATCCTGGCCGCTGACTTCAGTTGTGAGTCCTAAAACCAAAGAAACTAAGATGTAAGACACTTTTTTAATCTGGAACTGAAGAGAGGAGCAGAAAACACAAATAATCACTGCTTAAGAGATTTCCCCATGTGGTGATGGCAGACAGAAATGTTAATCTGGACAAAGTAACAGATCACCTCCACCTTAAGAATTGATAGAATGCATTTGTCGAAGCTCACTCTAGGCTTACCTCCACACACACACACACACGTGTGTGTGTGTGTGTATGTCAGCAAAAAGATTAAGATCGATCTAAAACTTGATTCTAGTCATTATTGTTCTCATTTATGCTCTCAGATGTGAAAAGATCAATCGGTTCGTTTTTTATTGTTTCATTGAATGATAACAGTAGGCATCACGTGCTTCTACATGGTTTCAGAAAGATACATATTTATACCTCTCTCCACATGAACCTTCAATAAAATTAGAGTAATGATTGAACACCACCCAAAGATACAACTTTTTACCACCTTACCAATATGGCAAAGTGGTCCCCTACCTTAATTTATTTTTAAAGAATAAAAAAATTCAAAAAGTAGTGGGGGGCCACCTTGCCACATAGGCAAGGTGGTAAAAAATTGTGTCTTTAGGTGGTATTCAATCATTACTCATAAAATTATACCTCACTTTTTCTTTTTCTTTTTCAACAACTTTTCACTATTCACAGAATATTTCAAAATGCCTACACCTCACAATTTTTTCAAAAAGCCCCTCACACTTTAATACTTAACCTCAAGTCAAGTAGGGCTTAACACTTTCAACCCCACATAAAGTAGGTTTTACCACCATAATTTATGTTTTGCCCTCTTAAAACTACAGAGATAAGTTATAGAACACAAAAGTAGAATATAGGTAGTCCAAAAGACTCGCCAACAATAAGTTATAGTGCAAGCTGTTCTCAAATAATACGTGTTGCAACTGCTAGGTCAGAAAATAAGCAATCAATCCTAGCAAGGGTTTGCAGCCCACCAGAGTGAAGGTGGCATCAATGACATAGGTATCTGAACCCATGTGTATATTTCAGCAATAAACAAGCACCAACTAAAATAATTCAATAAATAGAAACAATACCCAAGAACAAGGACCTTGTAATGTTGTTGTCTACGATATATCTTTTCTTGGTTCAACCATCTAAAGATATAGTCATCTCACCACAACTCAACTAAGCCTTAATTCCAACTAGTTGAGGTTGCCACATGGATCCTTTTACTCCATTTGGCCCCATCTAGAGCCCTGTCTACCATTTAGAGAAATGCTTTGTCAAAATCCAGTAGCAACCATATAATTCGAAAAAGACACCTTGGTGTTTAATACTCGGAATACTTGCGTGTTTCAAAATGCCGAAGAATTTACTGTCATACCACTCATGGTCACCATATAATTGTCGTTCACATAAAATGTCGACAGTATATAGCACACGGGATATTTTAAAGCCCAAGACAGCTCAAATTCAAGCATTATCATCTGGAACCAGCAACACCTCCAAACTCAAATGAGAAAAAAAAAATGGATGCCAGGGAATCAACAATATACCAACTCATATCAAGCTCTCTCATATAGGAAGGTGTTTATCAACATATTAGCGGTAGACAAATACACAGGGAACAAAGATCATGGCAAAGTATTCACATTGGGTCAGATGTTGCAAACCAAAACTTAACTAATGCAGTAAGACAAGAGTCATATATTTATGATAATCTGCTTACTTATCAAAGAAAAAAAATTTATGACAAGCAACTTCCAACTCAATAGGGTAAGATGTAATTAGCATGGGTTCCTAGCCCACCTAATTCCCATAAAAAGTGTAGCAACTCTGCAAAATAAATTAATGAATAACATAGAACTTACACTCTGAGAGTTCGCATCACTTCCTTCACTCGTACCATCACTTCCACTCTCAGCACTGCATGTTCCAAACTATTACTCATTAGCTAAAGTGCTTGGTAACAACATGGAATAGTAGCAATGACACTTCAATGTTATCAATATTAATCACAGCGACATGCACCATCAACCAGGAAAAATTTGGTAGTAATGACAGGTCAATATAGGCAATATACTTTAAAACAACATGAATAAACACAGCAACAGAAGTTTCAAAAACCCCAAAACCATGAATACTATATGTAAATTACATATAAATTCTATGACAACATTCATGAATTTTCATGAACTGTACCAGAAAGAAAATTTAAAAAGAAGCAATGAAGAGGTGAATTTAAAGAAGAGAGAGCCCCCCCCCCCCCCCCCCCACCCTAACAAAAAAAAAAAAAAAAAAAAACCCACCACCTCTTCCTCTAAAGCAGTCAATAGTCATAATCATGTAAACAACATCAGGCATAAACCAATCACCCAAAGATATCTTGCAACCATCCAATCACTACACATGGCCACCATACCTTTTAGAATAAACTCCATTAGCAGATGCACCTGATGTTTTACCATGCTCATTATTCTTCCCTGTTATCATATTCAAACTCCCCAAACTTCCTTTTGACCTTTTGATGGGCAATTTTTCCTTCACTTCAGATGGTTTACCATCTACTTCCACATTCCCAGGGGTATTTCCCTAAGAACAAACTCAAAAGTTATTCTTCATGTACTCGGACAGACAAGGGCATGTCTTTTCAGTATCAAAACATAAGACAGAGTAGTATAGGAAACTCACAGAAGCCTCAGCCATGCCATTTGGAGAAGGGATAGCAAAAGAACTAAAAGGATAAGATCCCTGTTTGATATTCACAGCAAATAAGGTTATTCACATACAAAAAACAAGGATATAGTGATAATTTCAGACTGCAACTATAGATAATGTACAAAACCCTCAGGGGCAACTCAATCGACTGGGGACCAAACCTCATGAAGTGGAGGTCACTAATTCGAATTTCCCATTCCCCTTCCCCTTCCCCGTCCCCTTGGGGCCAATCACTTATTTAAAATAAATAAATAAAGATGATGTACAAGAAAATACCGGAGGCATGGATGGGTGAGCATATATCCCACCATGGGGATACATTGCAACATATGGATGAGGAGGGGTACCGTAGGGAGGCATAATATGCTGCAATCAAACATTATATTTCCCATTAATTTCCAATTGGAAGGTGAACTTGAAGAAACTTTCAGCAATCTTGCCAAGATATAGTTAGAGGCCCACATGCAAGTCATTAAAAGTGAATAAGGAATGACAATGAACAATGTAAACTTTTGAAGCAAGATATACTAACAACATTGACTTGTTCTAACATCATAATGAACATTGAACTTAATGGCATAAGCTCAGTAGGGCGAATAAACATGCTCAAGCTCTCATACACGAACACACTAGTTTATCTCGGCTAGAGCTAGAAGCCAAGAATTTCAAATGGCCTACTCAGCTCATTTGCACCTCTAGTTTAGAAGATTAAAACAAAGATGATTAATTCAGGTTGTTACTGTACTGTCACTGCTTTCCATTCTTCAAAATCTTTAAAACAGTCTCAAAGATCACGTTACCAGCCAAATTTTGTAATTCTACAACATTATATGCACAAGGTTTAACAATCATAATCAATGAAAAAACTATATACCAATACAGAAACAAATATACCTGAACACCCCACATATACGGAGGAGCTTGGGGACTAGAAGCCAAGAACCCAGGTGGCGGTATAGGAGAATATGCCTGTTAAGAAAAAAAAGAACACAACCAACCCACATAACAATCCAAACACGATATGAAACATAGCTACCCAAATAACAGCTATTCACTGTAGAACCTGAAAGCCCGACCAATCAGGATTAACTGCAGCACCAGGGCCAGTAGTCGAAGACTGCTCCTGAAAAAAAAAACATAACAATAAAAGAATAAAAAATTAACAATCATCCATATGCGAGTGAGACGACCCTCTCATCAATGACAAGCTCGGAACTACTCAAGCAGACCTGCGTAGTAGTAGTAGCAGCAGCAGCAGCAGGCGGCGTCTTTGGCTCCTTCTCTTTTGCCTGTTTATCCATCTCGCTGCTGCCCATGTTTAAATATCACCACTTCCCTAAAATTCCTCAAACCATCCTACAGCTTAAGCAGCAGCTGCATCATTAGGCACTTTCTTCCTCCAGAATTTTCCTAAGAAACAAACAAAACCACGCTAAATAAAATAATTCAAATCTTATGCTTCGACACGAATTACTCTCCGGTAAACTAGAAAGTTATTCAAGAACTAGGCCACATTATCGCATTGAAGACAATTGAAAATCAAAACAGAACGGCAAATAAAAAGAAAAAAACCTCGGTCCCAAATTTACACGATTTCTATCTTTTTCTCAGGCAATCAAACAGATAGTTACAATAAGGGTTTATCTACTTATGCAAAAAAGTCCGCTTTGTTAGAGAATCAAAACCCTAAAAACAAATTTTGCATGCAAATATAACTCAAATTTAACAACATATACTACATAGTAAAAACAGAAGTTCAATTACCGCTTCAAAACTCTGACTAGTGGAAAGGAAATCAGAGTCTGATCCACAGCGAGAAGTGCGAGACTTCGAGGCTAGAAATAGCAAATAAATCTGAAGATGGAGAAGGAGAAGGAGGACACGAAGGTCAATTCAGGAAAAGGCTAGGACAAGTGAGGAAGAAGATGATTAGCCATTAATTTCCTTTTTAAATTTCTTTTATTTGTACGCTTGGGACGATGAATTGGGGGAGAGATCACAAATTAGGGTTTGTTTTGTGTTTGAGTTTGGGTTTGCGTTTGCGTTTTGGTGCGTGTGTTTTCGTGGAGGGTTCACGGCGCGGACGCTGTGGGTGGCCGTACGGTGTCGCTGTCCCGTGTGATTTTTCATTTCTCTTTTTTGCCCCTGGTAGTGGACCCCTTTCTGATAGTAATTAACGGTGGATGATGGTTTGGTGCATTTATTGGACAGGATTTGATTGTATGTATACGTGTCCATAAAGTACTCGAAGATTTATTGTAGTGATTTCAATTGTTCAGCTTTAATTTAATTTTTTTCTATTTCTTATAAATATATAAATATATATATATATATATATATATATATATGAGTAATTACCTTTTCCCCCATGAACTACCAAAAAATGCGTGATGCCCCCATAAACTATCAACTCGACCAAAATAGAGCATTCAACTACCAAAGACAACAATTTTCCCCCCTTCTGTCAGTCAAAGGGGTTAAAACAAACGGTCAACGGGTCACGTGACCATCACACACCGTTTTACCCTCATTTTCTTCCTCTTTTCCCCCATGAACTACCACAATCTTCCTCTTTTCCCCTATGAACTACCACCATCTTCCAATATGCTCCCATGTAAAACGGCACATGACCCGTTGACTATTTCTTTTTTAACCTCTCTAACTGACGGAAGAGGAAAAAATTGTTGTCTTTGGTAGTTGAATGCTCAATTTTGGTCGAGTTGGTAGTTCATGGGAGCATCGCACATTTTTTGGTAGTTCATGGGGGAAAAGGTAATTACCCCCCTATATATATTATTTGCACATAATTTGTACACAAATAAAATTAAATTAAATACACGAATTGTGTTATTTGCACACACATATAAAAACTATGTGAATTATTTTTCAAAATACACAGCTAAAAGGTGTTGTGTGTACAATTTTTGTGTTTTTTTTTTATTATTTATTTTTTATAAAAGAATGAATTTGCATTACTCAATAGAATCATCTCGCTCCCCGAGTACAATACGTTGAATATAAATTTGTGTACAAATTATGTGCAGATAACATTTTCCCTTTTTTTTAAGCTATAGTTATTATACAAATTTTCTTTTAAATTAGGTTGAAATAAACTTTTTCAAATAATCTTAAATTTATTTTTTTAGAACATGTAATTTATATTTGCATTGTTTAAAAAAAAAAATGCATGTAAAAATTGCATATTCGATTAAAAATCACAGATGTCAATTTAATAATAGATTAAATTAAAACTAATTTGGAGAAAACTATATTTGGTGTGCAAGGGGTGAGGTGATATTACAAAATTCAGTATTTTTTTGGACTTTTTTGCCCCCCTCCAAAAAAAAAAAAAAAAAAAAAAAAAACAGTGGTCAAGCAACATGGAATGGAGAATCTGTCCTCTCTAGAAAGAACAATTTTTTTATTTATTTTTTTAATCCCCAAATCTTATCTAAAGGGTTAGAGATTGTTAAGTTTGGATAGCTACCATGGATTTTCTACCAGAGGAATTCTTTATTGCCTATGGAAAAATAACACGTGGCATGAAGGGTTGAGATTGGTTAGAAACTTTTGTATTACATAAAATAACATAATAAAAAAATTCTGGTTTGTTAATATTTTAAGGGATATTTTTTTATTTTTTATTTAAGAAAGTGTTATGATGAAATATAAAAATGAAATATATTTTAAGTAATGCCACGTACAATACAAATATTTTATATCCCATAAAAGATGACGTAATAGAATCCTTTGTTAAAAGAAATATATGTAACTGAGCTTCCACATTGAATTATTATGGGTTTGTTTATGGATTTTTATTTTTATTTTCTAAATTTCATAATTGCTTGAGAAGAAAAGTTGAAAATATAAGAGCAAAATGCTTTGTTTTTTCTTTTCTTTCTGGTTTTTCTTTTCTTTTTATTTTTTTTTTTTAGCGGGGAGAGGAGACGGGTTGGGACCTTTATCAATTTTTTTTAGCGGGGAGAAGAGATATAATACGTTTACAACTTCTATATAACTCTTATACGACTCTAATAACTTGTTTTTAAAAATCAACCATTGGATATGTAAGACGGACGTGTAGAAAAACAAATCTGATGATTAGTTTAAAAAAAAAAAAAAAATTGTTAGAGTTGTACAAGAATTGTGTCAAGAGTTATACAACAATCATTTCTCTTTGGGTAGTTCAGTTTTATAAATTATCTTACAATGTTGACGTGACAGTTTTAACTAACCCTTGAATTTTATTTTATTTTTAACAATGATTGATCTAAATGTTGGTTGAAACTGCCACATCAACATTATTAAATAGGCAAATGATATTTATACACACACTCACATTTGATGTAGGACTCGTGCATGTGAGATGGGTTCCACACCAAATGTGAGTGTATGTATAATATGTGTACAAATAACACATTTCTATTAAATAATTGTAGAATAAAAGTGTAATTTCTAACGTTACTCTTAATTTTATTTTATAATTTGAAAAATAAAAATTATTTAATGCTAGGGAGGAGTCCATATCACCCTATTTCCATCAATGGCTCCGTATATGGAGGAATGGAGATTTGCCAACTCAAAGAAGACTCTCATAATTGAACCAGACATGTCCACATATTAGTTGCTTTCTCCTTTCAAGAAGTTGGTCAAAAACATGTTTTTCTTTGCACTCAACATCACCCAATGCACAAGCTAAATTCCATTAATATATAAAGACACCAACTTCCAAAACTACTTTTTGCAACTTCACCAAAGGTTCTGGCCAAACACAGTCTTAACGGCTCAAATATTTACTACATAAAGATTCAAGTCAATATCAAAGTTGAGAATTAATAATCCATATTCAAATTGTTGGTGCATTTCAGTAATAAAATAATATAAAAAGTACGCATATTTTCCTCAAATTAGCACCTAATTATCAATATATCTCTCAAATTATCAATTGTATCAATGTCCTCCATAAACTACCAAAAAATATCAATATCCCTTCAAGACCAACAAAAATACAAAATGACCCAATTTTAATTTTTCAATAAGATAAAAATGTCCTTATAAATTCAGGAAAAAAATAGAACTATAAAAAAAAAGAAAAACCGTTTGAGCTCGTTGACTTGTCAAAAACTGAAGATTTGACCCACCATTTTGTTTTGCCAAAAATCATTGAGTTGCCCCGTGTCCCAATCTTGGCCAATTGGGCATACTACTCTATCAATCGGGCCCCGTTGTAGAAACCTTAAATTTTTTATTTTGACTCCGTTTTTCGTTTTGTTTCATCCTATCTCTATCGAGCATTCATGTATTTAATCTCAAAACGTTTTAATGAATAATTTATGTGCTTTATTATTATCTTAATATTACTTTATGTGTTTTTTATTTTCTTGAGCATTGCATCCCTCCTCCTCTCTTATATAATTTCCATCATAGAAATTTAAACTTAACATAAACAACTTAAGGGAATGAATTTATCACCTCGGTCCTCTAGAGGATCTTTTAAATTCATGCTCTGTCTCTTCACGTAGGATCTCACCCAACCATTATTCAGCATTGGATTTATCTCATCGTTCCCGTAGAGAGCATCTCGTTCCTCATCCTCGGCTATATGCGTAGCTAAGAGGAATTGGAAGTCCTCGCCCCGAACATGTCCAAATCTTCCTCGTCTGGATAAAGCATTAGCATTCCATTCTGGACATTGTTTGGTTGTCCGAATGGTATCTCATCAATTGCTTCGAAGTTGATGAAATCCGTGTCAAATTACTCTTTTGTCGAATCATAGTCTCTCCATTTTTCTTTGAAACTTTTGGCATAGGGCATTATCCAATCACCTTCAAATTCAAGGGGTATTGGCATCATTTTCCTAAGTTTCCTAAAAATGAAACGTCATTTCTTAGTCCAAATCCCATACTTACCTTAATTCGGTCCCACAACTATGGCAAATATCTTATTGAAAATACCCCGATAAAACCTCAAACATATGTGGGTATCCGTTTCATATGTCCTACTCTAACTCCCATGAGGCTTAACTCCCATGAGACTTCTTCACTCCATGATTTTGCCACAAAACTTTGTCGAGTGGAATATTTTTCGCACAACTCTTGCTCCTTACAATCCAAAGCCTGAACCGTCATCTCCTCACAGGTTAGGTTTTCTTGGATTTGTAGTGGTCCATAGATGACCACATGCAAAGGATTATGCATGTACTTCTATAGGGTGAATACATGGAACGCATTGTGTACTCCAGCCAAGTCTGGTGACAGAGCAATTATGTATGCCATGGGGTCAACCATTTCGATTACCTCAAACAGTCTAACATACCATGGGTTTAGCTTTCCCTTCTTGCCAAACCACACAATGCCCTTCATTGGTGATACCTATTAAGAAAATTGGGTCACCCACCTTGAAATTATAACTTATAACTACACTTGTCTGCATAACTCTTTCTATTGGCTCTGGGCAGTCATCATCCTCTGTTGGATGAGGGCAACCTTCTCCCTTGTGTTTTACACCCAAATTTGGCCCCAAAATTGTCCCACTGCATCCTAGTACAAGGGTGAGTGACACTTGCGTTTGTATAGAGCTCCATACGGTGCCATATTAATAGTCGATTGGAAAGTATTGTTGTAGGCAAACTCGATCAAAGGTAGGTACAAAATCTAGCTACTCTTGAAATTGAGCACGCACATCCTCGGCATATCTTCCAAAATTTGAATCATTATCTCCTGTTAGGTTTTTGAATTGGCTAATTCGGTGACGAGATAATTTTGGACGTAAGTTTTATAGATAAGGTTGTGTTCAATACAAGTTTGGAGCTGAAACGAAGAAAAATCAACAATTGAAAATTTGGATCAATCAAACTCAAATTAGATTAATCAAACACAAATTGGATCGATCAAATTTGTCTTGACAAGGAATAGTTCGTTTGACAATATCGCAAATTTGGATTGATAAAAAATAATTGGATCGATCAAAATTTAAATAGTGAAATTTTACCGTAGTCAACTTTGCTTAAATGATCTTGTCTTTTCGTAGTCTATATGAGTATCATAACCCACGACTTTGGGTAGTAAAGAAAGGCTATTTCACTATTGCTCTAGAGAGTCTTCATCAATATTCTTGAGCCTAAACAGTGCCTAATCCTCTCACTATTGTGCCAAGAGAAATCCAAGTCTTGAGAGCTTTCATTGTTTATTCTCTTTGAGTGTTTATTTCAAACCACAAATTTCATCATCAAACAATCGTTAACCTATCGAAATTCCAGTAGAGGAGATCAAGTAGAAGAATTGCCTAAATGTTATGGGAGAACTATTGCGATAGCGGACAAATGGATTGTTTGTCTAGTACAATGGTGTGTCAATTGCAACATATTTTGTAAGTATGAACATCTTGTAATTTTTCATTATTCTATAGTGGATTTATTTATTAAGTTCGGCTGCCCTGTAATGGTTTTACTTTTGAAGAGTTCTTCAAAGGTTCTTCAAAAGGTTTTCATTTCATCAACAAATTACTTGTGTTGATTGATTTATTGCTTTCAATATATTCTGTGGTCGATAATTTATAAATTCCGCATTATATTGAGAACACATATTCAACCCCTTCTAGGTGTTGCTTGAAGTATTGAGCTATTTAATTTTCATCTCCGACTAACCATCAGACTATGGGTGGTAAGCCATACTGAAATTTAGCTTCATCCCCATTGCCTTTTGCTAACTTGTTCAAAATTTCAATGTAAATCGAGGGTCTCGATTAGAGACTATGACAATTGGTATTGTAACATTTCCAAAATTAATTAATTACTATAATCACTTTGAAGTGTTACTCGTAGCATATTCACACTAATTAACTTGTAATTAACTGGAGTACTACACAACACTAACTATCAGATTAAACTATAGCAGAAAGAAAATGATTTGAGACAATACTAAATATCCTTAAGTATAACAATTATTAGCGTCAAAACCAACACGAACCTTCCAAGAATTATAACTACAAGGTAAAACACTTGTTAACCAAGTAAGAGAGTCGTTCACTTGGCATCATCATCCTAACGAAATGCTCGCTCCAAAGGTCCACCAAACTTGCCAACCTGCAAAACATCGATGTGCATCACAGTGAAAAGTAATTGCGTAAGTCTACAACTTAGTAAATAAATTATTAGGGAATTTATTGTGCAATGCGCCTTATGTAACAAAAACAAAAAGTTATAGAGAATGATATGAGTTTCATCAAAATTCATAGATGTAGACTCTACTATTACACTAATACAAAAATGGATTTAATGTTAAAAGAAATAAGTGTAATTTCAGGAGCAATTCACATTTTAATGCATAAAATATGTTAATTGGAATTAATGCATATATATATATATATATATATATATATATATTATTCATAATTTTCTTCATATGGTCTAGCCTATATTTTAAAGGACAATTGCACCATTAGTCCCTGGGGTTGGCCTAAATTACAAATCATTCCATATGGTTCAAAAAGTTCATGAAGGGTCCCTATGGTAAACTATAATTACGAATCACTCTCTGAACCCGTTTTTCGTCCACCAAGTTAATAGATTCTGTTAGCTTATTACGTCATACTTAATAGGAAACCAACAAGTGGCCACCCCAGGCCTAGGGAAGGCCATGCATCACCCCCCCAGGCGTGGCCAAGCCACCCCCGGCAACCACCCCTTTGCAATTTTCTATTTTTTTAAAAAATAAAATAATTTTTAAGTTTTATTTATTTATATTTTTTTTATTGTAATGGACACATGTTGATTATTTATTGGGTATGATGTGGCAAACTAACGGAATCTGTTAACTTGGTGGACAAAAACGAGTTCAGGGAGTTATTCGTAATTATAGTTTACCACAGAGACTCTCTATGAACTTTTTGTACCACAAGGAATGATTTGTAATTTATGCCAACCCCAGGGACCAATGATATAATTATCCCATATGTTAGTATTTTTATTGGCTACATTCTAGATAAAACAAAACACTTTATGTAATGGTTGCGCTTTAACAGGACAGTCGGTTTTTCAATCTTCATGTATTAAGACAGACAATTTTCAAATCAGAATCTTCATATATTCAGACATCTATTGTTCACAAGCTTATAGAAGATATTCATGAAGAGTCCATTACAAAAACCAAGACAAACCAGCCGGTTCCTGTGCAATCGTCTGGACGAGCCTTTGAAGGCGTTCGAACGCCCCGCAGTGTCTTACAGATAAACGTTGAAGACGTCCGGACGACAGAGCAACACCATCCGGACGCTAGGTCAATCGGCATTCAACAAGGAGTTGTATTTCAAAAGTTGACATTGTTTGGCAAGTCTCTGCAATCCGTCCGGACGATGTCCAGTATTTGCAGACCGTCCGGACGACTCGGCAACACATCCGGACAATATCCAGTAATTCAGATAACTCCAGATTTTCGTTCGAACGCGGAAATGATTTTAGCGAAGACCGTTCGGACGCTCGGTCAAGCCGTCCGGACACAAACCTGATAAGGATAGAATTGCGATGTTTCTAAAGGATATCACAGAAATCCGTCCGGACGTGGCAAATTTTAGTCCGGACGCTCGACAGACAGAGTCCGAATCTTAACAGTTTTTGAAGTCTCTCGAAGCCTATAAATAGGGGGCTATAGGTCTGTGTTTTGTATAGAATTCGACAGTGAATTCCATAGTGCTTTGAGAGGGTGTTTAGGGAAAATCGAAGATCTTCTAGCTCTCAAGTTGTTTCCAATGTGTGCTCAAGTGTTCGTGTGAAGTCTATCTTAGGGGTCGGCCCTAAGGTAAATGAATCCATAAAAAACCCCTTCAGGTGGAAGATTTGGTTGGGCAGCGTTCGTGTTGGGCTACGCGTCAAAGTTAAAGGTATGACTATTGCATAAGGTTATGTGAATACGAGTGTCTTGTAACTAGCTTTGTTTTTTGATAGTGAATTTCCTGGATATGGCTGTCCCGGAGTGATTTTTTCTCTTCATAGAGTTTCCACTTCGTAACAAATATCTTGTTTCATTTAAATTCTGCATTTAAGATATTTGTTTGCACACAAACATACACTTGGTTTAAATTATAAGTCAATAAATTATTTTCAATTGGTATAAGAGCTTGGTACACTCTGTTTAAGATTTATTTATTGAGTGTAATCTTTTTTACTTCAATTTTTTGTATATAATGTCTCAATCTCTTCATTGCATTCCTGCCTTTTATGGCACGAATTATGGGTATTGGAAAGCGCATACGTGCTTCTTTTTAAAATCTATTGATGTTTGGAAAATTGTAGAAAGTGGTTGGATTAAACTAGAGGCTATAACTGCCGAACTATCTGTTGCTCAAAATAGTGCACGACTTTCCAATGATAAAACCCTTCATGCTCTATGTCAAGCACTTTCCCCATCTGAATTCGCAAGAATTTCAAATTGTGAATCCGCTAAAGAAGCATGACAAATCTTAGAAACAACATCTGAGGGCACCCAACTTGTTAAATCTGACAAGCTCCAGATGTTGATTTATAGATTTGAAGAAATTAAGATGTTAGAGAATGAGACATTCGGTGAGTTTTACACCAAAATCAACGACTTGAGAAACTCGGTGGTGAGTCTCGGGAGGAAGGTCTCTGATGCAAAACTCATCAAAAAGATTCTAAGGTCTTTGCCAGAGCGTTTCAGGATTAAAGTGACTTCCATTGAAGAAAGCAAGGACTTGGACTCTATGAAGATTGAAGATTTGGTGGGATCTCTTCAAACTTATGAGTATTCCCTACCCCCAGTCAAGAAAGCAAAGGGGATGGCCTTCAAGACAACTAAAAGCAAAGTCTCATTAGAGGAAGACTCGGACAATGAAGAAGAATTAGCCCTGATCGCCAACAGGATTAATAAATTGATGAAGACTGATAAATTCATCGAAGGATTGAGGGAAACTCCCAGTGAAGCTGAGCTAGAAAAAGATTCAAGAGGTCAGAGATGTTGTGAGTGCTCCGGCTTTTGGCACATGAGAACTGAATGTGCAAATCTTAAGCAGGCTAAGGGGAAGGCCTACATTGCAACTCTCTGCAGTGAGTCTGAAAAAGAAGAAGAATCTCATGAGAAGTGTCTAACACATGTGGCTCCACGTGAAAACCAGGACGATCTTTACTACTCTGAGCATGGTGACGAAGAACTAAAAGAGGAATATTGTGTCATGTATATGGAACTCATGAAGCTGAGAGAGTCCAATCAGAAGAAGGTGATAAAGCTGAACACGATGAAGACAGAAAGAGACACATTACTTCAAAAGATCACGGACTTGGAAGATAAACTGATGGATGCACGGTTACAGTTTGAGAAGTTCTCAGACAACAAGATAGCTCAGATGCTGACAAGTCAGAAGTGCTCATCTGACAAAACTAGTCTCGGGTATGTAGCTACTGTTTCCTCCAACATTGCTTATACTTTCAGAACTGTGTTTTTGAAGCCCTCAGGTTCAGAGCCTCAGAATGACAAAGGTAAGGCCATTATGGTTTCTTGTGAGAATACCACTCATGCAAAGTCTAAGCATTCTACAGATAGAAGCTCACCTACATGTCATCATTATGGGAAGGTGGGACATATTAGACCAAATTGTGGTCAATTAAAATTCCCAAGAACTTGGAATAAGAAGAATGCTCATAAGAAGGAGAAAGATGTTGAAGAACATTCGAAGACAAAATATGTTCCTCCACATAGGAGACAACCCACTCAAAAGTTTGTCCCCATTTTCCATCACTGTGGGTTGAGCGATCACATCCGACCCAAGTGCCCCCATGTTTGCTAACACCAGACCTCCTAGGAAGCATCAGGCTCAGAGGAAATTATCAAGGTATGCTCCACCAGTGCACAAAACTCTCATATGTCACCAATGTGGAGTTAATAGTCATGTCAGACCCAGGGGTCCTCAGCCTCAGAAAATACCCACCTAGAAAGATTAGACCTCATACAAGATATCTTGCTCCAAAGCATCAGGGACAACAGCAGAAGTTTGTTTCTGTAAAACATGCCTGATTGCCAAAGAAGAACCAATCTTAGCATCATGAAGAAAAGCTGCAAAAGCCTAAAAAGGATCCATCCTATGAAGAATTACTCATTGCTGGCAGCTTTATGAGGAGCTTGATCAGATATATGGAACTGCAGCAGAAGGATGGATGATAGGATAGGCACACTCACTTCCCTAGGGGGAGTAGACCTACCTAGTAGGCGATGTCACACATGCCTAGGATTGTGGTTTCTAAATCCTAGTGCATGTCAGGTACACTTGCATTGCATCTTTCATATTGTCATATCATGTTCATGCTTTGCATATTTGTTATGGAACCATTTTTTCTATCCCTATAGTTTCTCTTGTTATCTTGAGAAAATTCTGCAGGTATTTCATAGGGATGACAGAAAAACACGTCGGGCGGCTGCTTTTCTATCTTGGTATAGGTCCTCTCTCCCTGAGGTCAGGTTTGCCATTACCTTACATGCTTGGACTAGATTTTTCTTTTCCTGTGTAGCATGTTTTTGTTTTTTTTTTTTTTTTTCTACTTTTATTTATTTTTTTAAAAAAAAGGGATTTGATGCAAGGGTTCTTCTAAAAGTTTTCAGCTGTCTCATGTATATTTATCTGTTTTGAGAGTTCTCTGGCTGTGATAGAATATACATTCATATGGTTAAGATTCTAAATCTGATATGTGTTGAGTTTTCCTGCTGCATCTTTACTATATAGTTGTTTTTCTCATGCGATGAAAAATGTGCACTATCAAAGGCTTCCCTAAGGTATTTTTTTTTCTCTCTGACTTTTAACTTTTAGAAATTCTAATGAGAGAGATTTTTTTAAGATGGTCAAATTGACCAACTCACTAGTTGAACCTATAACCCATAAATTATGGCATTCTTTATAGGTTGCAGCACCAAGTGATAAAAAGCGTTCAAAACTGAATACAAATGGATAAATAAAAAGATCAACTGCTTATGCTAAATCTGTTCTTGATCTTGTCTCTAAAGAAACAGTTAGTGATCACATCATTGTGGAAATAGACGGTTACTAAAGGACATAGTAAAAGAAAAGTGCTGCAGCTTAGGGGGAGTGTATCAGATGAAGGTAACTAGGCCATAGCATAAAAGGTTTGACTTTTGACTGATCTAACATTGATTTTCTCTCATGTTTTCCGTCATATCAGTGAATTTCATATCTTATTGAGAAAGCCTTCACACACACACGCATTGCATGAGTTAAGTTTACTGTTTAAAAAGTTCTGTCTGCAGAAATTTTTTGCTCATAGATTATTTAACTCTTTTCTATATGCTTGCATATTTTTGACCAACTCTCTGACTGTTTTCACAGGCTTAGATCCATGTGTGTGCTGATTTCTCGTTGACAACCTAACCTTGCTCCTTTCTCCTATTTTTGTTCTTGGTTATGGTTTTAATTTCATACTCTGTTTACCTTTTGTCATTGTGTGACAAAAAGGTGGAGTATTTTTTGATTGTATTTGGTGTTTAGAACGGAAATGTATTTCCAAACCGGTCAAGTGTTTTTGTTCCAGAATGGCCAAAGGGAGAGTTTGTTAGTATTTTTATTGGCTAGATTCTGGATAAAACAAAAATACTTTATGTAATGGTTGCGTTTTAACAGGACAGTCGGTTTTTCAATCTTCATGTATTCAGATAGACAGTTTTCAAATCAGAATCTTCATATATTCAAACATATACTGTTCACAAGCTTATAGAAGATATCCATGAAGAGTCCATTACAAAATCCAAGACAAACCAGCTGGTTCCTGTGCAACCGTCCGGACGAGCCTTTGAAGGCGTCTGGACGCCCCGCAGTGTCTTACAGATAAACGTTGAAGACGTCCGGACGACAGAGCAACACCGGCTGGACGTTAGGTCAATCAGCATTCAACAAGGAGTTGTATTTCAAAAGTTGACACTGTTTGGGAAGTCTCTGCAATCCGTCCGGACGACTTGGCAACACATTCGGACGATATCCAGTAATTCAGATAACTCCATATTTCTGTTCGAACGCGGAAATGATTTTAGCGAAGACCGTCCGGACCCTCGGTCAAGCCGTCCGAACGCAAACCTGATAAGGATAGAATTGCGCTGTTTCTTAAGGAATGTTTTGTAACTAACTTTGTTTTTGGATAGTAGATTTCCTGGGTTTGGCTGCCCCGGAGTGGTTTTTTCTCTTCATAGAGTTTCCACTTCGCAACAAATATCTTGTCTTATTAAAATTCCGCATTTAAGATATTTGTTTGCACACAAACACACACTTGATTCAAATTAGAAGTCAATAAATTATTTTCACCATATTTTAATCCATTCTCAACATAGTTGGATATATATATATATATATATATATATATATATATATATATATAATTTTCTTCATATGGTCGAGCCTATATTTTAATCCATTCTCAACAGAGTTGGAACTGTCTTGAGGGACTTGTAGTACAAGAACGATGCACTGAAGTTGTTGCATACCATCCATCAAAAGCAGCCTGAATAGGTCCGACCCCAAGTGATCCACACCACTAATGACGTCCGTCCGTAGTGACCACCATTCAAACTTGACTGTGCCAAATAAAGCATTGGACCAAGGTGACTCTGAAATGAACTAGACCATGGAATAAAGCGTATATACCGTACTGGTGCCCGCCATCTGTATATGACGATCCACCATATATTGTTCATTTATCCAAAATACAATTATAATTTGTAATCATTTCCTTTCGATAGAATTTTCAGGCTCATAACATATATCATTAAAATCATCATGTAAGAAACAATTCATAATTTATAACCGAAGAGATTGCATTTGTACAATTTAAAGAGTTTATCCATTCCATTCTGTGAGCATTTATTTATCTCCATCGCTCAACCACATTCCCTAAAAGCTTTAATCCTACGTGTAAAATCCTTAACATGCGGATAACATCATAATTAAACCATTAAAAAAACAGAGATCTTAAAACATAACATCTATCGTACATACATGCTTAAACCAAGCATAATCAATCATAACCCCCTCAATTATTGTTCCTAAAACATTAAAGATGATACATCTTGTTTTTCCAAAATAAAAGCCCATCGTAAATCAATCATGTAATATAAATTAAACTAGTTGTAATAGAGATATCTAGTTACTTTCTAGAAACGAGATCCATGATTTTAAAACCCATACAATAACCATTTTCCTTAAGCCCCATCTATTAGTCTTGGCCGTTATGTTAGATGGAAAGTGGTCACGTGCAAGCCTTCCATATAATACACATCATTTCTTTTTAAGAAAAGAAGAAGAAGAAAGAATGGCACAACCCAAAGGGTGACGGAACCGCCCAATGACGGTGGATCGACCACCCAAAATCAACAAATTCCCTATCTTTCTCTTACAAACCCATAGATTCAACTCAATCATCAATTTCTTCTCTCATATGTGCTCAAACTAAACTAAAGGCAACTCTCAGACCCACTCAATCCTTGCCTGGGCTCTCATCAAATCCCACAAATTCTAAGAAGCATGGCATTTTATAAAGATCTAAATGGCCAAAGCTTCAAAATTTTCCAAAACTTGCATGTGGGACTCTTTAATTCAAGACCTTTGTATTAAACAAAACAACCCATAAAGTTGTTATGTGTTCTTCTTTCACTTTTTGTTCATTGATTCATAGATTCAGCTGTCAAGGAAATATGGGTAAGGCAATTAAAATGACAATTTTAAATTTTTTTTTTATTGATTAATAATTAAAAATGGTAAATTTTGTTTTTCAGTGGTCAAAATAAAGATATTTACAAAATTCGGGGGATGTAAAACGGATTAGAGCATTTTCTCTTTCTCTTTACTGTTTTCTCCCGACCCAACCAAAAACCTCCCAAAACCCAGTACTCTTCCCTCTTCTCCATCGACTCCACTGTCTCTCTCTCTCGCAAAATGGCCTCCGAACCGGAGCAAGACAACGAACAAGAAGCCCTGCGACTGAAAGCCATGGCAGAGACCAAATACAACAACTCGAACCTCAAGTCCGCGGTCAAGTACGCTAAGCGAGCCCACCGCCTCGCCCCCAACCTTGACGGCCTGTCGGAAATGGTCACCTCCTTCAAGATCCTCCGCGTCGCGGCCACTGAATCCCCCGGCGCTGCCACCGCCACCCCCGACTGGTACAAGATCCTCCAGGTAGAGCCCTTCGCTCACATCAACACCATTAGGAAACAGTACAAGAAACTGGCACTAGTCCTTCACCCCGACAAGAACCCTTATGCCGGGTCCGAAGAGGCCTTTAAGCTGGTCAGCGAGGCGTTCCGGTTCTTGTCGGATAGGATTCGTAGGAAGGAGTATGATATGAAGCTTAGGATTAGGATTCAGGAGGAGAATGTGGTGGGTTTGGGGGGCCTGGACACGTTCTGGACGGCGTGTTCCACGTGCCGGTTGTTGCACAAATTTGAGAGGAAGTATTTGGAGCATAGTTTGGTGTGTCCCAGTTGTAAAAAGAGCTTTGAGGCTGTGGAGGTTGAGACCAATGATGGTGGTGAAGCTGGTGGGGGAAAAGCTGAAGTTAGGTTTTGGAGTGAGAGGTTGAGGAAGAGAAGTGTAGGTGTTTTTGACAGATTTGGGGATTCGGGTTCGAAACAGAAAGTGGGTGGTGGTGAGAGTTTGAGAACTGTGAGTATGAAGGGGAAAATGGCTACTGGTAAGAAATTGAGAAGTGTCAATGTGAAGGGGAAAATGAGTGGTGGTGTAATGGATGGTGGGGTGAGAAGTGGGGATTTGGAGAGGGAAGAGGATGGTGGTGGTGGTGGTGATAGTGATGGTATATGGAGTAGTGGAAGGCTGAGGACTTTGGGTTTGAAGAGGAGAACGAGGACTGTAGGGGAGGTGTTAGAGAGGTCGATACCGAAGAGGGCGAAAACCGGGGAGGAAATGATGACATTGGCAGAAATGCAGTTGGAAGCAAAGCGAAAGGCGCAGCAAGAGAGGATGAAGGTGAAGTTGAAGGAAAAGGAGAAGGATGAAAGAGAGAAGAGGAAGGAGGAGGAGAGGGAGAGACGCATGGAATTGAAGAAGAGTAGGGAGGGTTTAGAGATTGAGAAACGGGGAATTTTGAAGAAGAGTGGGGATTTAGAAACTGAGAGGCGTAGGAGGAAGAGTGTGGGTTTGGAAATGGAGAGGCGCAAGGAATCTAGAAGTGGGGATTTGGAGATTATGTCAGTGGAGGATTCGGACTTTTATGATTTTGATAAGGATAGAGTGGAGAGGAGTTTTAAGAAAGGGCAAGTGTGGGCTATCTATGATGATGATGATGGGATGCCAAGGCATTATGGTTTGATTGATGAAGTTGTCTCGGTGAATCCTTTTGAGGTGAAGATGAGTTGGTTGGATCTTCAAAATAATGGAGATGAGAGGCTGATATGTTTAGAGAAAACGGGGTTTCATATTTCTTGTGGGAGATTTAAGGTTGCTTGGAAGACGTCCATTAACTCACTGAATGTCTTTTCTCATATTATGGATTGTGAACGGGCAGCGCGGGAGGTTTATAGAATTTATCCAAAGAAGGGTTCAGTGTGGGCTCTTTATAATGATGCAGCTTTGGATGCTGAAGGAAGATATCTCTCTGTTAAAGATAAACGGTGCTATGACATAGTTTTGTTTTTGACTACTTACAGTGAGATGCATGGTTTAAGCATGGCGTATCTTGAGAAGGTTGATGGGTTCAAGACGATATTTAAGAGAAGGGAGATTGGGTGTCACGCTATTAGATGTCTCAAAAAAGATGATGTTTGGTTGTTTTCACATCAGATTCCTGCAAGGAAGCTTTCTGGGGATGAGGCTCCAGAGCTTTTGAAAGACTGTTGGGAACTTGATCCTGCTTCACTTCCTCCAGATTTGCTTGCCGTTGGTTGGCGGAGATAATTCCGGTTAGGAAACCTGACTGCTCTGTGTATAGATTCTCTTTAATTTAGGGGTTTGTGCAGCTTGTTAATGTACATCAAGCATCCTTGTGCGAGCCAATTATAATTCTTAGTCACTCTTTGTGATGTCCGTTGTAAATGACGGTACTTCTCGTTAATCCAATCTAATTCTAACTACATTTTGTATTTGTTATCCTACTATACAAAATCCTGAGGTCAATGTGCTTCAGATACTTTTTAACGTTTTCTATAAGTTGCTATATCTTTGTTAGTTTTTAATGTTTTCAAATTACTATCGTTGTCTATTAGTTTTGATGTGTGTGTAGGGATGGGCGGAGGGTGGTGTGGTCTTGAGTGCATGTCAGGTGATGGGCACTTTGCACTTGCACTCTGCACTGCATTTGCTTACTGTCAATGCTATAAATTTTTCATATAATTCTGGGCACTTCAAAACTTGTAGAAGATTGTAAGAATTGGTATAAAGACTTCACTTTAAGCACTGGGTCTCTGATGGAGGAACAATGGGTACTTACCAATTGTATTAACTGAGGAGGAAAACAAGCATAAGTGAGAAAAATTGTGCAGAATGTGTCTGATAGGCTTTTATTTGTAGAATGTCGTGAGAATTTAGTCTCATGATCATTATAACAGTATGGTGCAAGAACTTTAAATTCTTGCAATTTCAACAAGTGGATATGATGGGGACAACAAAGAGCTCAAGAAAAAACAAGATCAAATACCAAAGATTCTAGAATTGTGGTCTAGTTTCCGTGTGGGTCATAATTGGCCTATGAGTCTTCTTTTAAGTTCAAGTTTTGAAGTCTTTTCTATTCTGTTTGAGTAGATATCTTTTTGTTTTAGAAGTTCTCTTAATTACTGTTTTCTTTTTGTTATTCAGGAGTCATAGTCTTTGTAGGATTAATGATATTTCTCTTACTTATCAAAAAAAAGGAAAGAATTGGCAATAGCCTATAAAGGCCTTTATATTGTCTGTCAAAATTCAGAGAGATTGAGCTTGATAAAATCTCAGCAACTCTTCTCAAAGCTTCTAGGGTGTTATTACCTTATCCTTTCTTGGTGTGATTGCTTAGGAAACCTAGGTGTAGTTGCCTATGCTTTAAAATTTCTTTTTTCTCCTTTGTTTCACTACTTTAATACCAAACAACTGTCAAATTTCATCAAGATTCAATCTTTTTATTCCCTAATCGTTCATAATTTCCGTATACATCAAAACTCATCAAATAAACAATCAAGAACCTATCAAGAAATGAAAATCTAATCTAGTGTTGAATTTTTTAAGATCCTGTATCATATTGGTACCAGACTGCAACTGCCTCATGGTGCTATTATTTACATAATGTGAGCTTGAATTTGCACCTGCCAAAATCACAACCTTACTAAATTATGATGTCAGATGATTTTGGACCATATGGTTATGCCATTTTTTTTAGAGGAGAAAGTGTAAATTGGTGTGTGAGCAAGTTTCCCAATTATATTGTTACGCCAATGGTCCTTCACAAAAGATGGACCACTACAATTATTTTTATTATCATTTATTTGCATGTACAATTTCCTAATTAAAATTCATCAAAAATAATTTTGTAATTAAGGTACACTCAGTGGTTGAGTTTGCGTTATTTCATGTCCAATACGTTTATTGCAATACTTGAAAAGCACTTGATTGAATGCGAAATTTATAGCGTTATTTCATGTCCAATACGTTTATTGCAATACTTGAAAAGCACTTGATTGAATGCGAAATTTATATGTGGCAAAAACTAGATGTACGGCCGCGAGTTTTCTTGTTTTGTGTTTCTCTTGGGGGTTGCATAGGCCTGCAGCCTGCTTATTTTTAACTTGTGCTTGCATAATGGACACTAATGACAAAATTGACACTTGATTTTGTCAACTGCCTGCTATTTGTTTTGTTACTCCCTTTTGAGAAAATTTTCTTTCAGTTTTTCATGTGATAAGCAGTTTCTTTCTCTTTTAATTGAATTTGCATAATATATTAGACTGTTGCAGGGTTGTGCCTGCCGTTATTGCCTACAGCATATGACATTTGTTTTTAATCTCACTGCATGTTGACCATTATTCATTTCTGATGCTATTTATTTGAATTTCTGTTCTGTTTGTTTCTGTCTTTACCCATTTTTTGGCTTTATTTTGGTCCGTACAAGATGCTAATGATAAATACCTTAAGCAAGATGTTATAAATTATAAGAAATTATGAAATCCAGTTTCAAGGAAATTCTTGAAAACCTCAGGAACTTTTTTGAGAACCTCAGGCCTTGAAAGCTGATTTAAAAACCTGGAATCAGCAGGTGTTTAGCAACGTGATGTCCCATAAAAAAACTCTTATGGAGTTGTATGTTCTCTACGGGTTGGAGGAAGTGAGTTAGGTCCTGGAGAGAAGTTGAGGAAAACTTTGGTTATCAGTGAATTGGAAAAAGTCACCTTGATGGAGGAGATTAGCTGGAGGCAAAAGTTAAGGGCTCTTTGGCTAATAGAGGGTGATAAATGCACAAAGTTTTTTCATAGGGTGGCCAACTCGAATAAGAGAAACAAATCCATGTAAATGGCTCAGTCTCTTCTGATTAATATGCAATCAGGGAACACATTGTACAATATTATGATAGTTTGTTTTCAAAACAGTGCAGTTGGTGGCCTAAGCTGTATGGCCTAACTTTCGACTCCATAGATGCGGTGGAAGCCTCTAGGTTAGAGAGTTCGTTTGAGGAGAGTGAGGTTCTTGAGGTGGTGAAAGGTATGAACAACGTTTGAGGAGAGTGAGGTTCTTGAGGTGGTGAAAGGTATGAACAATGATAAGGCGCTTGAGCTTGATGGTTTTTCTATGGCCATTTTCCAAGCTTGCTGGGATGTGATCAAGGCAGACTTTATGTGGGTGCTCCATGATTTTCATGCTAGTAGTAAGTTTGAAAAAAAGTCTCAATGCTACCTTCATTGCTCTCATCCCGAAGAAATTAGGAGCTATTGATATAAAGGATTTCTGGTCTATTAGTTTTGTGAGTGGAGTTTATAAGATTATTGCCAAAGCCTTTGCCAAAGATTGAGAAGGGTTGTGGAGAGGATTATTTCAAAACTCCAAAATGCGTTTGTTCAAGGTAGGCAAATCCTTGATTCCGTTCCCATTGCAAATGAATGTCTGGATAGTAATATCAGATCTGGTGAACCTAGGGTGATTTGCAAACTAGATATTGAGAAGCCTTATGATCACGTCAATTGGTATTTCTTACTTTACTTGTTGAGGATGTGTGGTTTTGGGGAGAAATTGTGTTCTTGGATAACACATTGTATTTCTTCAGTACGCTTTTCCGTTTTGGTGAATGACAATCCGTTTCGGTATGCCATGATTAGATTCTGACATGATGTGTGGTGTAGGGACAAGTTGAACGTTCAGTTTTCTATGGAGAATAAGAAAAACAGGGGAGAGGTCTTTATACTTTTGTTCCACAGTACTTGCACTATATATTTGAATTGTATATTAATGGATCAGTCCTACTTTTTCTTTGATACAGTCCCTAAATCAGGTGGATCTAGCTTGTTTGAAAGGTTACCCAATTGAAAATCTGACTGGAATGAGTTGTTTGATAATCTAAGATCTTAACTGTTCAATCCTTGTCTGACAGAATAAGTTGTTTAAAGTGGCTTTTATGATTTAGAGCTTCTTCTTGGCCTCTTATTGATCACCAATGAGATGGCAATCTCCTCGGTGCAGTTGATGGCAGAGCAGGTAGAGGGTGAATACTTGAATTAACTGCCAAAATTTGAAGGCTGAAAGTTGCAGAATTCCTTGAACAAGAAGGAGAAGACAAATGAGTAGGATTGAGAGAGAACATACAGTAGGCTTTGAAGGCTGAAAGTTGCAGAATTCCTTGAACAAGAAGAAGAAGAAGAAAAATGGGAAGCATTGAGAGAGAACATACAGTAGGCTTTGAAGGCTGAAAGTTGCATTACTGTAAGAGACAAAGGGGTTTGGGTTTATGGTTTTTGTAGGAATAGAAGATTTAACAGTATATATGGTTTTTTTTTTTTTTTTTTTTTTTTTTTTTTTTTTTAATTCATACGGTAAAACACCAATGAATTATTTTTATTGAACTAATAAAATTTTTTTCACTAAAAAAAATAAGTTTCCTTTTCTTCTTTCAATCTTATCCGTTCGTTGTATGGATGAACCAAGACAAAGCAAGAGAGACTTTGCAGAGGAGTTGACGTTGTCGTTAAAGTTAAGAATAATAATAATAATAATAATAATAAAATAAACTAATTGATGTCTGGTGATGATGATGTGGCTCCTTTTGAGCCTTTAGATAGTTTCTTGTACGCATGTCTCTCACGAATAGATAAAGGAAAAATAAAAATAAAAATAGAAATTCATTTCTTTCGTAATTTTTATAATTAGTGTATTTATCTTTAAAATGTGTTAATTTAGAGTATTATCTTTCAATTTTTTTCAATTTCAATATTTTGTTAGAATTTTTCATTAAATGATATCAAAATTCTCAAAATACCCTAATTTTTTTTTTTTTTTAAAAAAATTAATAAAATTTTAAAAAATGTAAGGGTATTTTGTAAATTTTGACTAACATCTAAATCTTCGTAATTTTTTTCTTTTTTTTCCTCTAAATTTTTTTGAGTATTTTAGAAATTTTGACAACATTTAACAAAAAATTATAATAAAGAGTTGAAATTGAAAAAATATTAAAAGATTGATACTTTAAATTGACACTTTTTAAAGATGAATACCATAATTGCAAAAGTAATGAAAAATTATGGGTTATAAGTGAAGTTTCTAAAAAAAAAAAAGTTTAAGTTTTCATGTGATTTCAATTTAATTCTTACATTTTCAATTTTGACAACTAGACACTTAAGTTTTCTTTTGATTTAAATAAGTCAATTCATCAACTTAATATCTAGTTATTAATAGTATGCGATCTCAAAATGATCAATTAATACTACATGACTTTCGTCTGACTCATCATGTAATCACAGTAAATTTCACGGGCACATATAGTAGATACATGACATATCAAACGAGAATTACGTGCATTAATTGATCTGTTTAGCGTGGCTATTATGTTAATTAATTGGACAATAGATTTATAGAGGGATCTATTTAAAATTAGAAAAAAATAAATAAATAAATTGAAAAATTGTCAAAATTGAAAACTTAAAACTAAATTACAATTGCATAAAGAAATTTGATACAACTTGAGATCAGAGGGTTAAATAAGTAATTCGCTTTTTATTTATTTATTATTATTATTATTATTTTTTATTGTTATTTTTTGTTTCGAGCTGAAGACGAGCTCTGAGGAGAGTCTCCCCTTCGCTACATATACCGATTGCAAGACGAGGTCTCGAACATTTCATCACAGCAACAAGCGAACTCTCTGTGTTTGGGTTTTGCTACATTGCAATCGGCAAGTGTTTCTCGCAAGCGAGTCTGTGAATTCTCCAATTCGCTATCATAATCGCCGATGGGTTACGAAAACGATCCGTACGTCTCCCTCTGTGTGTGTGTGTGTGAGAAAATTAGGGTTTGGATATCTCCATACCTTTCTCTTTTCACGCTATTGATTTGCAGGGTTTGGTTTGTTTTTTCAGGTTCCGTGACGAGGATGGGGAGCCGTTGATGGATTACGACGGCGTGCAGTCCGATCGGGAGCAGTCGCCGGAGCCGCGGCAGGGATTTTTGGACGACGATGATGAGGGCGAGTGGCAGCGAGAGCGGTCGGAGACGCCGGTGTACGACGCGGAGGCCTCGTCGATGAAGGCGAAGCCCAGGAAGCGGCTGATCAAGAAGAGCGATCCTGCCTCGGCGAAGGAGATCGTGACTCCGAACCTGGTGGATGAGGACGAGGACGAGGACGAGGACGAGGAGGATTTTGAGACAAATCCGAAGAAGTGGAAGGAGGGTAAGAGTGGTGGGAAGAAGGAGAAGAGGCATAAGGGGGAGAAGAGAGGGTTTTCTTCTTCGGGGAAGAGCGATTATGGTAGGTCCTCCAAGAGAGGAGGGTTTTCTTCTGGGAAGGATCGCGATGGTGAGGTCAAGGAGATGTGGGACACCATTGCCGGTAACGATTCCGAGGTATAATCAAAATTGATGGGCTTTCCTTTTTTCGTTTTCTTACTTTTTTTCAATTAAATTTGATGCTCTTGAACAAAGTGATGAATTCAACGCGGGTATTGAGGTTGTGTTTAGAAAAGAAAAGGCTACGTTTAATTGGTTGCTTATCCAAGAACAAATGGTTATGGAAGAAAAAACAAAAGAGGAAAACTTGATTGTTTGATGCTTGGACAACTTTTTGATGAATTTTGATACTAGTTTTTAGGTGAGCACACATGTTTAAAGTATCATTATCTTATGTTCTCATTGTGTTTGAGCTATCACATATCTTATGTACTCGTTTGATTTAGTGAACTTGGGAACTTGGGGTTAAATCTGCATATCTTTTTTGAAAGGTAATCTGCTATATCTGATTAGTTGTGTAGTCTTTCTTTATGAAAAGGGAGATTTGTCTTAACCAGCTGTAAATTCTCTATGTGTGTTTGTGAACAAAGATCCTATTTTGAGGTGAATAAATTGTTGGTGGAATTAAATTCTGTGTTATAGTAATGACATTTCTATTAAATACATAGATCTGAAGCTATCTAAGATTGTTGTATGTTTTATGTAATTTCAAAGCTTGTGCATTAATATAGTAGTTTCTATGTGATCAGGATGATTGAAATTTGAGTGATTGATAATGCTCAGAGCTCAGTTGTGACATATTTCCTGTATTATATTTTTTTCTAGGTCTTTTTTTTTTCCAAGTTTTAATTTCGTTTATTTAAAACTCTGTTGCTGTCCCTCGTATTCATATATATTTTGTGGTCTATATGAACATTTGTGGGTAGTTGTCTTTAGAATAAATAGAATATAGAAAGCCAAACCTTTTCTTATGTACTTTAGGGAATTTTCTTTATGACTAGTAGTGTCATGAATCTTGGGGCCTTGAAACTTAGTTCATCATAGATAACCATGAAACAGTTGATTCTATATCACTTATTATCTATGCTTTTGGTTTTCTAGTTAAAATTTTCTAATTTGTTCCCCCTCTTGAATGGATTAGGATGATCAAGAGGGTGTCAGGACTGTGGATGATGATAACTTCATAGATGACACTGGTGTGGATCCTGCTATTGGGTATGGAAATGACGAGGAGCCACGTTCTCCTGATGCTCCTCAGGTTAATATTTTATCTTTTAACATATATCATGCAAGTGCTGATGATGTAAGGCTATTGTCTCCTATTGATTGCTTGATTTGTGTACGGATGGTTCTTGATGCCATTATTGGTTATCGTTTGGATGTTTCTAGGCTGAGGAGGGTGATGAAGATGATGAAATTGACCAGCTCTTCAAGTCGGGTAAGAAAAAAAAGAAGAATGAGAGAAACCCAGCAGAAATAGCATTGCTAGTCGAGAACGTGATGGCTGAGCTTGAGGTCACAGCGGAAGAGGATGCAGACCTTAATAGACAGGGGAAGCCTGCTGTTAATAAACTCAAAAAACTGCCTCTTCTGACAGAGGTCCTTTCAAAGTAAGTTGCCTGCCGTCAGTTTTTATGGGCATTCTTGTCTTTTCATAGCATTCACAGTTCTTATCTTTTAGATTCTTATATTCTTTGTATCAACTGCTCTTGGTGCAGGAAGCAGCTTCAACAAGAATTTTTAGATCATGGAGTGTTAAATCTATTAAAGAATTGGCTTGAACCTCTTCCTGATGGAAGCTTACCAAACATTAATATCCGTGCGGCAATTTTGAAGATTTTGACTGATGTATAGTCAGAGTTCCCTGCATGTTAATCTATGATGATATATAGTAATAGTTTTTTATGGACTATATATGGCTCCTGAAATGCTGCTTCTATTATACAGTTTCCCATCGATCTAGAGCAGTATGATAGAAGAGAACAACTGAAGAAGAGTGGTATTGGAAAGGTTGGGAATTACCTTGTGAGAATCACTCCATAATTTTTGCAGCCTGGATATAGAAGGAATAAATTTGACTGATTTACTATTTTGTTGGGCAGGTCATTATGTTTCTATCAAAATCGGATGAGGAAACTACATCCAACAGAAAACTTGCAAAGGATTTAGTTGATAAATGGGTAATGTGACACATGTTTAAAAGTCTCTGTACATATATAAGATTCTTGCCTTGCCTGTATTTTTGTTGTCTGTGGGAAAGCGGTGGCACTCATTTGGTGGAAAATGGTAGTGTTGAAGGTGGAAATTTATGGTGGATATGCTTCTTCACTGTTCAAGAATCATGCTGTGGTCATACATTTCCCTTTAATCATGATAACATTTTACTTGAAATGTTCAAACAATTTCTTTTTCGCTATGCTTTACTGATATATGATCATACAATTGGTTGTTTACAAATGTTCCTGTTTCTATTGCATAATACTGATTCTTAAGTCTTTGGCCGGTGACTGCATTTTTGTTTGACTTGTACAGTAAATTTTCTTGTAGCCATTTTCTTTTCTTTCTTGAATGATCCTCAAAGATCTGTACATGGGTTTCCTATTAAATTTAGCTTTCGTGAAATATTTTTTGGTCATTGTAAACTTTTGATTGCAGAGTCGACCGATATTTAATAAAAGTACAAGGTTTGAGGACATGAGAACCGCTGATGATGAAAGGGTTCCCTACCGAAGGCCATCTGTGAAAAAGTACTGCTTGTGACCTGTTCTGCATATTTGTCCAACTTGTTGCTGCCAAACTGTTATTTATTTATTTTTTTCAAATTTTGGTAGGCCAGCGAATAAAGCTGCAGGGATGGAATCCAGAGATGGTGATCTTGATTTGGATGAGTTTTCACGGTAAGATGTGATAATAGACATATGTTTGCTCCTGGGCTCCTTTATTTTCTGTGAACCTTTTTTCACACCATATCATATTGAATGTTAAGTTTTTACTATAATGCAGGGAACGAAAGTCTAGCCAATCATCCTCCAGACAGCATGCTACAAGGCCGGAAGCAACACCATTAGATTTCCTGGTGCGCCCACAATCTAAGATTGATCCAGATGAAATTAGAGCCCGTGCAAAACAAGTAGTACAAGATCAGCGTCGTTTGAAGGTTGGTTTTCCTTTGGTGAAAAGTTAGATATTATAATGAATTGAAAATACAATATGGTGGAATAACTTATAACTCAGTTTGAGCAGAGTGAATATGATTCACTCCAATTTGGATGCATACGAGTTGCTTTTGTTCATTTACCTATCTGGAAGAAACAATAGTTTCAATCTTAGGGGAAATTGCATTTATTTAGTACTTTTCCCTGCTCAATTGCCTATTTCTTTGAAATCTCAATGGTTAACTAATCAATGTTGTAAATTCTAAAGATGGTGAAAATATAAGGGGCAAGCCTCTTTTGTTTTTTTTTTTTGGGGGTTTGTAATACCCCAATACTTGAGGTTTATTTCTGGTATTTCTCCTATACTCTTCTGCTTGCCTCTTATTGGTTTTGCATGTTCTATAACATAATTTAAACTCAACATTTTTCCTCGAAGTTAGAGCAAGAGAATTAGCATTTTGAACGCTTCCTGGGTATTGGCTTTTTGAGAGGTGGCATGAACTTAATGCTGCAAGGCACGTGATTGAGCAGACCCTCTTATAATAATTAGAGAGGTCATTTGATTGTGAAGTCTTCATATCTGTTCTTTCAATAATGATTATATGTGTTCTTCTCCTCCCTAGTTGGGTGTTTCTCATGTCCTGCGCTTTCAATAAGGTTGATTTACTTATAAAAAAAATGATGTTTGTATGTTTATTATAATCATGAGGCTTTTTCCTTATGCTTCTAGGAGAGGGAGAGGGGTTCATTCCTTTGTAAGTTCACTGTCGATTTGATGTCAAGCTCAAATGACCTTTTTTATTTAGATTTCCTTTCTTTTCCTACTTCAATTCTGTGAGAAGAAAATGAGGGAGGAGGGCTGTACCTTGGAGATGTTAACAATTTTTAGTTTTTTAGGTTACTTGCTGTCTACTAAAATCCTGTGACAGCTAGATAGTATCAGGTAAAATTTTCAAGTGATTGAGGTTGTACGATTCTCATTATCTGAAAAGAATGGTAAACATTTTTTGTGGGGCTCTTTGACCATCCCACATGTGTTGGACAGTTACCAGGATAAATCCTTTGGATGGCTGCCAAAGTGAGAACGTTATCATTTTCATAAACAATAGAAGAAATATGCTTGTGCTACTCCTCAGGAACCTGGGACTTCTGTCCTCACACTTGGCATTTCCCCTTGTTTAAATTATGCCTTAAATTGCCAAAAACATTGAGAAACCTTTAGATCTCAAGGTCAAGGCTCAACACCTTTTACTCTTTTGGAAGAATGGTTAGTGAAGGACGACCTGAAGGTCTAAAACTTTCCTGTTATTAGCAATTGGAGGCAGTTTGCTTTTATGCAGTCAAGTTTTTTTTTTTTTTTTTTTTAAACCTAAATGTGACTTTGTTTATGGCAGATGAATAAGAAGTTGCAGCAGTTGAAGGCCCCAAAAAAGAAGCAGCTTCAAGCCACAAAGCTTAGTGTGGAGGGTCGTGGCATGGTCAAATATTTGTAATTGCAGAATTCACTGAATTGCCAGTGAAGGTTGCGAGGCCAATATCATGGCCATGTATTGCTATCTATCTCTCATGGGTCCAGAAAAAGCCACAAAGATCCTTGGGAAGGAGGTTTAACTAGCAGCAGCTTCTTCAAATGCCTAAGGTCTCTCTGATTTCTTCATGGATTCAAAGCCCTATCCAGTTTATTGGTGTATATTTGATTGGCAAAGAGTGCAGCCTGACATGCTCATGGTCGTGCTCGTGCTCAAGTGTAGTTTCTTTCAATAATTGTTAAACCAACCGGTGAGACTTTGTATGCAATGTTTAGCTTCAACAATTTTTATATATATATTTTTTATCCAATGAACAAAAAAAATATCATTTGTGAACAAGATTTGTAACCGATGATGCACCATTTGATTTGGTTGATAATGGGACATGTAGTCCTGTGAATGGTAGACTTGTTCCTGAAAGACCTAGAGAGAATGTCACATTAAAGAAGCATGTAAATACTGATAGATGTCAACCGATTCCCTATTTTGTCTTGTTTAAAAAAAAAAATGGTAATCGGAAAAAGAAGAGGAAAACAATAAAACTATTGCATCAACAATTATCATAACGTGCTTAAAATAACAACTAAATTATGTTGCCCATGAAGAAAAAAAATAATCATCATGAGGAAATGAGAGATTTTTTTCAAAATCAGTTATTGTAGTTGACATAAATTACAAATTGTTCTTTATTGTTTCAACGTGAATTAAGAGGTCCTATAATGCGCGAAAAAAGAAAAAAAAAGAAAAATTAGTCTTTGGACTTAAATTATGTTAAAACATTTGATGAATTATGTTTAGTGTTATGTTAGCGCCAATGAAATGATGACACATGTTATTCTTAAAAAAAAATTATAAGTATGTGTTTTTCGTTCATTTTTGCAACGTCCGTTAGTGTTACATTATCGTTTTTGCCACATCACCTTAAAATAATATTTTTTAATTGTGTTATAAATGAAAATATAAAAAATCAATTTAAAGCCAAAGCAGATGCTTTATAATACATTTTCCTTTTTTTTAAAAGAAAAAAGAAAAGTAAACGGGTGTTTGGCAGGCCTCCCAGGTCCCAAACCCTCATTTCTTTCTTTTTTCTTTTTTTTTTTAAAAAATAAAGTTTTAAGTTTTTAATTTTTAATTTTTAATTTTTTTATTAAGAATGACATATGTCGTGTTTTTATTGAGACTGATGTGACAATTTAATGGACTGTATTAAGTTTGTAAATGAAAAAACGACTTTACGGAGTAATTTATAATTTTCGTTTACCACTACGATCTTACAATTATTTTTTTATACCATTAAAAATAATTTATAATTTAGATCAACCATGGAACACACATGCAACTTTGCCTTTTAAAATATATATATATATATATTATTATTATTTCACCTGAAAAATTATAATTTGGCTGCAGTAGAAACGTCTAAAGATTGGAGTACTTAAAAACGTTGAACGACTTCTCAAGGAAACCTAAAAAAAAAAAAGAGGGAGAGACACAGACGGAGCGGCTAACCTCCAATTTTTCCCGCGTTCAAATCAGTGAAGGCCACGTGTAACAAGAATAATATTAAGGCTTCCCGACCGACAGAAACACAGAAAAACAAGGCACTCCGAGTCCGAGACGAGGAAGAACAATCGACCAAGTAGGTTAGTTTTGCAATTGGGCATACACCTTAAAGTTAACTACTTTTTGTCTCTGGAATTTCTGGGCACGTAAATATATCATATATATATAGGAATTTATGAGAAGCAAGTTGAGTATATATTTTAATTTTAGCAGGCAGAAATGGTTTCTGAATTAATAAATGCGAACCCAATCGTGTACGAGAAGAAAGAGCGTCGAGCTCGAAGCGCGCCGATTGATTGTCCGGACGAGTACGCCGTCGAACCCATTGACCAGCCTGAAGTTTTTGATATCCTTTCCCTTCAATTATCTTCGTTTTTTATTTTTTGGATTTCAATTAGGCATTCTCTTATTATTTCTTTGTTTTGGTTCATGTACTTTTACTACTTCATAGAGGAAACTTCGCATATTAAGGTTGTGTTTTTGCATTGTGGAACTGGGTTTTGGGAATTGTGATAGGATTGGAGACTTCTATTTTTTAAAGCTGTTTTGAGCTCATGTTTACTTTCTCCATTGTGAAGTTGCTTGTGTGGAATTTGTTTTCGGTCACTTTGGGCTGTCTTGGGTTATGCCAACTTGCTTGTTTGTTGGTGGATGTATGGAAGATTGTGCCCCTTTGTCTCTTAGGAAAATGAATGACAGAAATTTTGAGAACCACGAGAGGGCGGTGGAGGAGTTTGAGTCTTTTTTTCTTCTATACTCTTTATCTTTAGACTGCTACTTTTGTTTCCCCTTTAAAGCTTAGTTATCGTTAAAATATTGATTAAATGATTAAATTTACCTCTTCCTATAAGCTTTAAGCTTTTGGAATAAGTAGTAGTTTAACATGGTATCATAGCAGAAGTCCTGCATTCTAACCCCGTCTCCTTCATTTACCTTTTATTTCAATTGAATATTCTACGTGTTGTATCTCACCTATTAAAAGAGAGTTTGAGCCCATGCCTAATGGAGAGTGTTAAAGTATTAATTAAATGACTAAATTTACCTCTTAAGCTTTTGGGATAAGTGGTACTTTAACGGTTATCATTATTTTCTTCTTCTTTTTCTCCCTAGTTATCATTAAATATGTTTATGTTCCTCTTTCTTTGGAAAATCATACTTCTAAGATGTGTTTGAAGTTAATTGTACATTTCCTCTTTGTTATATAGAAAAGAACTTGAAAGTTCTTTTCTGCACCTGATTATGTAGGCTGTTACACTGGAAATTTTATTCTTCTATTTTTATTTTTTTTCTTAACATTCTTAAATCATATAAGAGATATAAAAGATCCGGAGCACCCATACTCTTTGGAGGAGCTCAAAGTTATAACAGAAGATGCAATCGAAGTAGATGACAAGCGAAGTTATGTTAGGTAAACACAGCTGTTCTGTCTCATTCTTATTCATGCAATTGTTTTCCCTTATTCTAACATGAGTAAAATGAAACTTTCATTCACCTTCAGGGTCACATTTACTCCCACAGTTGAACATTGTAGTATGGCAACGATTATCGGTCTTTGCTTGCGAGTGAAGCTTCTGAGGAGCTTGCCGTCTCGTTACAAGGTAATCGAATTTATTTCCTTATTATGAACTTTGTTGATGACATGTAGGATTCATAAAACAAGCTTTCAGTTCAATAAACAATACAACACTAATAGAGAATTAGTACATTAGAGATTCTAGAACTCCTTTCACTTGTAGGGGACTCCTTCACTATTTTGTAGTATGATTCATGTAGGACCAAATAATTTCTTTTGTTATTATTTTCGTTTGAGGTGTGCTCTCCCCGGCGAGAGGGGGAGGTCGACAGGTTTCTACACTGCTCTAAACAGGTTGATTAATGCATAAGATTGATGGAAACTGCTCAGCCCCCGCGTCGTTAAAATGCAATGAATCGTGCATAAAAAAAGTCCGTGATGGCGGGGAGGGTTCACTTTTTTAGGCTGTATGATGCTTATACTGTCCAGTTACTATCTGGTGATATGTAATTGTCACTTTATGGTTTCATATTGGAACATGATTTCTGTAATCCATGGCTCTGTTACTTCTTTTGTTTATATGGAATTTGAACTGAGCTTGGCAGCTACTATGGTGTGTACAAGTTGTACCTCCTTTCTTACAGCTCTTTCTTAATTTTGGTTAGGTTGATATAAGGGTAGCCCCTGGATCTCATGCATCTGAAGCTGCAGGTACTCTCTCTCTCTCTCTCTCTCTAAGAAAAATGTGCAAGTCTTCTGTGGAAGCATCATTGAAATCTGCAACCTTAATGATGATGATGAAATGATGTATTTTCAATTTTTTTTTTTTTTAATTTTTTTTTTAAGTAATAAAACCAATCTCATTGAAAGCGTAATGCTTCCCTAAGTATCGAAAAAGTATACAAAATGAACTATCTAACTAAAAATGGCAAAACGAAAAAGAAAATCACTAAAACTAATTGACAAAGGAGACACATATGCCGCCGTCCAAAGAAATTATGACCTGATTTTCATATTCTGTCGTATTTCTGTGTTTTTATGCAGTTAACAAACAACTGAATGATAAAGAACGGGTGGCAGCAGCACTGGAGAACCCAAATCTATTGGATATGGTTGATGAATGCCTGGCTCCATCTTTTGGTTGAATTATGTTGTACGTCCATGCAAAGCAGTTAGATGAATAGTCTGTTGCAGCCTTTCCTAGATATACAATTTTCTTTCCCCATCTCATAGGGGTACATTTTTGGCTATTTATGTTGTGTAATCTGGGATAGACATAATTTTAATATCCTATGAATTTTTATCAAGTCTTGTAATGTAGGTGATTATATTGATTCATAGAGTTTTCATGGATCTTAGATAGAAATGTGATAACATTGTATATTTATAGTATCTTTTGTTATCATTATTATTATTATAGAGGATATTTGAGGTGTGCAACATCATGATTCATGAGTGAAATTGTATTGATTCAAACTCATACTATGGTGGGAAAAGCTTGCATTATTTGTAGTTAATTTTTGATACGACCCATAAATCTAACACGAAATTAAAGAGTTAGGGTTGCGGGATCTGGTCTATTTAATTAAATGGATCGAGTTAGAATTGACCTATATAGTTTAATACATATGCTTCGACATGACCCAACTCTGCCTCGTGACATAAAAGCTAACAATTTTTTACAAAGACCTGTAAAACCCAACACGAGTTCAACACAAATAAATTCACAAAAGCCCATAAAAGAATGGAAGAACCTCAACCTGACCAACAGGAACACTTGCAAACCCTACCAGAGCAGCAGTAACAGGCAGCATTGCTTGATAACATATGAAAAGGAACCAAGTGAAAGGGTTACATGGAGAATTTCACGCCTTCATCATCAGCCGAAGTTCCCTTGAATATAGCAAGCTTCCCCTTTTGTTCAAGTAGTCTCAAAGCTCGCATTAGTATTGTACGGTCAATCCCATGAAGCTCTGAAGTATTAACAGATGAAGAGAGAGATTTTAGTCAAAAGTGTAAGAACTTTCATGCAAAATTTATACAGAACCATAAGCCCAATATGAAGGAAAACATCTTCCTTTCTCACTTTTCATTTTCTTCCACATGGAAAATCCCTTTAAGATAAATAGAACAAGAAGATTTTCTCCCTCACTTTCCTCCAAAAAAAAATATATATATCCTCCTCTTTTTCTGCAACACTATAGTACCAACAGCAATATAATCATGAAAGAGTTGAGTTTCTGGTATCATTTCCAAAATTACTTTGTCTAGACACTATATGCGATCAAAGTTTACCTGTTCCTCGACATTCAATCCCTGAACGCATTTCCTCGACTGTTATAACGCTGTCCGCTAATCCATTATCTTTAACCTAATCAAATATGCAAGAAGATTTAAATCAAAGGAATTGATAAGTAATTACTAACTATAAATGTAAAATTTTATTCTCAAAATCACACTAAAAACTCACAAAGCCTAAAATAATGTCAGCCCAATCCTGAATGCGGTGCCAGAGAATTAGACATTTCTTATGTCCTTTATCCAACCATTCTGCACGTCCTGCTACATCAGAATGGCAACTAATCAACAACCTATGCAATTATAAATGTTGTGGCACAGGCTTTTAGCAGGCACAAAAAAAGGAAAAGAAAAAAGAAAAAAGAAAGAAAGTAGAAGAAGCGATTGAGACCATATCAAACCTTCTGAAACTAATGCTGAGAGGAATGCTTCCCTGGCTTCATGAGTAAGAGATCCTACAACATCACAGTAGAATACTAAAGATATATCTGACGAAAAAAGCATGCAAAACATACTGCAGAAAAATCTGAACACAGGTAATCATTTGACTTGGAAATAACTAAGTTCCAATTTATATTCCAAAGTTTCAATTAAGATTTCTTTGATGCTTCATCCACTGCAAGATCTATTTAACTGGTTATGAATTTATTATTTATCTGGCCTCCTTGAATCCTTTTAATTTTTATCTTCAAACAAATCATCTATCAGTTTCTACTACACTCTGGATCCATTGCACGACTCAGTATCTCTTGCCACTCTAAAAATATCCAGAAGTTTAACCTGAACCAAGACCATCCAGCTCAAAAGAAGTTATAGATACATATAAATGTAGATTGTGACAAGTATAAGATATTCTGTAAAAAGCCAAAACTTGACGAGTGGATTGCTGCATCTGTCGATAGTATGGTAAAATAATCAACTACAACTTTTCTGTCAACAACCATCAGTTTTTCTCCTCCATCTTATCTCCCCAGACACAACCAATATAATGGCTAAAGCTAGCTTGAGCATCTTAATCCATCCGATAAGATAGAATCCCTCGGAGAATTATAGGAAAGAAAGTCTGTAAGGATCACGGTATGCAAGAATGTGCTGCGCATCATCCAATATGATCTTATGTTCAATTTGGAACACCGTTCAATAGCTTGTTAATAAATGCAAGGTGCCCAAAAAAAAAAAAAAGTTGAGAAGAAAGCTCCAAAATGGATAAGAACAGTCTGCTCCAACCTTCCAATATACTAGACCACCAACATTGGCTCTTTTATAGAGGCATTGCGCTTCTTTGGTAATATTGATGCAATGATATAATCGAACCAGGTCCTCCTCCGACTATTACTAACAAGTTCCCTAGAAGGAAGGACATTCTTATGACATCCCAGGAAATAGAGTACTCCCTAGACACAAAAGACATGAATCATTACTTCATCAAGAAAGTAGACTCACTTGAAAAACATTTGAGTTTGGACTTGTACCGTTTCCATAGTGTATGGAGACAAGGACAAGTTGTTCTACTTTCTCGAGGGCCTCCCACATTGGGTGGGTGGATTGAAAAGGTGTTACATTGGTGCTAAGCTCCATATTAGTTATTTACTATGTGAGACTAGCTTTATAAATGATCTCAGGAAGCTCCAATTGTAACTTTGACTAGTCATTTTGAAATAATAACGCAAATGTTTGCTAGTGTTTTCCTTAAATTGTGAGAAATGGTATCAGAGTCAACTTAATAACACCATGTTACATTGGAATACTATAATGTGACGTAAACCTTCACAAGGACATTAGGTATTTTAGTGGGGGATGATGACACCACAAAAGTAAGTCCTATATTGGGTGGGTAGATTGCAAATGTGTTACATGGGTGCTAAGTCCTACATTAATTCCTTACTAAGTGAAATTGAACTTTATAAGGAATTTCAGGGAGCTTAAATTGTAACTTTGACTAGTCATTGTGGAGCAATAGCACAAATGTGGCTAGGGTTTTCTCGGGGTTGTGATAATTCTTGCAATTAGAATATCAAAATATATCCCAACTTTTTCCTTTACACCACTTACAAAGGTCATGCACAATAGCAAAAGCTTATTGGCACCGACACAATTATGTCAAACAGTTTTAGGACCCCAAACTTCAATGACCAAATTAGAAACTAACAAGATTGATGAACTTACTTTCAATCACAGGATTTGAAAATAGTGGAAAATCTTCTTCCAGTCCAATCACAAATAATTTTTGTGTTCTACAGTAATCAAGAATAAGTTCCTTCCAAAGTTGTACCTGCTTTTCACGGGTGTCCCTTACTGGCTGCAAACTGAGAAACATACACTGAAGTTATGTTCTAAAACGAATCACAATGTTCCAAATGAAAAATAAGAATAAGGCAAAGTTGAAAAGATATGTGTTAGAATCAAAAATAAAAAAGCAAAAGACCACAAGAAAAAAGATATTTACAATGAAAGAGAATAAATATCCATAAACTATAATCTACATACTTTTTCATGAAACATTACATTTAAATAGAAGATTTTTCCTGCCGTCTTATTTTCAGTACCGCAAAAATCTGCCCTTACCCGACCACAACACCCCTTTAACACTTCATCCAAGGGTTAAGGCCTTATATCGCTATAGTCAGTGGGTATGTTCTATGCCATATCAACTGTATGACTGTTTCCAACAATTGTGATGGCCCAGCAGTTAGGTGCCAATTTTTTATTAAGGCACATCAACTTTTTTCCTTTTGGGGTCTGAACTCTACAAGAGGACAAAAGAAAAGGCAAAAAAAGGAACTAATGAACATCAAAAGGAGGGATGCAAACTGTTAGTGTCCCACATCGCTAAGATTTCCTTCATTTGGGCACTTTATAAGCTAAGGTCTCCCCTCCTCTCTCAAGGCGTCTTTTGAGAGTGAGTAAGGCCATGGACTTTTACATGGTATCAGAGCCACAGGTTTCTTGCGATGATGGGTCTTTTCCTCCCGTTGTTGTCCACGTGTTTGGCCATTAGTTGTCACACGTGAGGGGGCGTGTTAGTGTCCCACATCACTAAAATTTCCTTCACTTTGGCACTTTATAAGCCATGGTGTCCCCTCCTCTCTCAAGGCGTCTTTTACACAAACAACTAAGAGCTCAGCCAGCTCTTAGGAGTACAAGAAAGCTAGCATTTAGGAAACAAATGCTTTGATGCTGTGACAGCAACCCAATGAGCCACTTTGTCAATGGAACAATTTGCTCTTGAAAATTTGGAAGGAGCTAAAGATGGCAGCACCTCCTTTATGTCCATATAATGTGCTTATCTCTGATGTCTGATGGATATGATAAAAATGTTAAGGCCCCTATAAGTTCCTCACTATTTTAAAAATGACTCCTATATTAGTCAAAGACTGAAGAAGATAAACTGCTTCGCATATGGTCACATGTATGGCCAAAACTTCAACCTTCAAAGCTGAACTAGAGCAGAATTTGGAAACTGATCCTGCATCAAGTTTTCCCATAAGGTCTCAAACTATAATTCCAGTAGCTTCCACTCCAATATCGGCAAGAAAAGCACCATGCATAAACTTTTACCCAGTCCCTAGGAGCAAATGAAACTAGTAGAGATATTCAGATTTAAGGGCATTAGCTTTAGAAGTAGCCCACCCTGGGTGGGTCCACCTTATCAAAAGCTTTTCCATTTCTTGCTTGCCAACTCCTTTTGCCAAGAAGGGTTTCTGAAGCAACCACTCTTTTCAATTCAAGTTAGATGCTTCCTCTCTATCACAAATTGGATAGAAGATCCACTCCAAACAACTCTTGTCTATGGACATGATAATAGCACGCATTATATTGTCTGTGGCTCTTTCTTGCAAATTGGGCATAAAGGATCTCTAATGGTTCTTTTTGAACAGATTGCTTTTCACTGGAAGACCATTCCTTCAAACTTTCCATAAAAATGATTTAACTGGGTGCTACATTAATGTTCCAAATCATCTTTCAAAGGTCTTTTGAATAAGTTAAGATGAGGAGCTTTGACTTTCAACTTGCTTCGGGACTTTGGTGGTGCACTTGAGTCTTGGGTTAAATTTTTGCTGGAATGAGTCCTTGCTGGAATGCGTGCTTCCATTTTATTTTCAGTACAATTCAAACACAAAAACCTGCCCTTACCCTACCACAACACCCCTTTAAATTACCATTTTAAAATTCTTCACCTCATACAAAGTTTTCTCCGTTCTCTCTCATCTTTTCTTCCCGCTCCTTTCTTTCCTGCTAGTGGTGGCGCGTGTAGGCGCGTCACGCTAGTTCTTGTTTCTGATTTGTCACGCTGGGTGCGACAGAAGGTTTCGTCTCGTTGATTGGAGCTGGCTTTTGGCTGGTGGTGCTGAGGGGTTGGTTTGTGGGTTTGGTTCCATGGGGCTCTGTCCTGAGATCCTTCAGGATAGGCTTTAATGGAGCGTTGTTTCACCGTGGAAGCAAAATGCTTCTCTTTTTCGACGAAGGCAGGAGAGCCTGAGCTTCGTTTGGAAGAGAGGAGGAAGGCGTTTGGGGGGTTCATTGTTCTGGGTGTCCAGGGCTCAGCGTGGTTGATGGCCACGGTCGAGAAGGCTTTGAAGGATCCAGGTTTGGATTTCGTCAAGTATTTTTGGGAGGATACAAAAGCTCTGATGGTTCGAGGGAGTGGGAACAAGGCCGGCCGCTTCCTAGAGGTGGTAGCCTACACTGAGGGTGGTCGGAAAGGGGCTATTTGGCTCCCTCAAGGCCGTGGTGGATGGGGTTGGTCTCGGGTGGTGGGAGAGTTGAGGAAGCTGCTTTCTTTTCTCGGTTTAAAGGATCGGTCGCCGGGTGGTGGGATGTCTTCGTCGGAGGGGAATACGAAGGGGGGGAGAGCGAAGCTCTAGATCTTCGGGGAGCCACTGATGGGTCTCCGACGGGTATTAAGAAGGGAAAGGGAACTGGTTCTCCATCGTTCGAGGAGGTGGTGCGCTCGGGAGATACCGCCTCTGTCTTGGGTTGCAGGTCTCCGGTGTGGAAGTCGGGTTGGTGCGATTTGGAGAAGAAGCCGCTTCAAGTGGGTTGCACCGCCATGGAGAAGGTAGCGACTGGTCCCCTGGGTAAGGACCGCCATGCTGTTGAGCGTCTCAGTTGCAAAGGCTGTGTCTGTTGTTCGGCGTGCGTGTCTGGGGCAGCTGATGTTGAGGGCGACTCTTCACTGCAAAGGGACAGCGTGTCTGGAGTGTTCAGGCAGATCTTAGAGATCCTTGGGTGCCTTTCCAAGGTTTTGCGGTGGGCTTGTGGGTCTTCGCATAGATTGGGCTTGAAATCCTCGGTTCGGCCCAAAAGTAGGTTGGGTTTTGTTGCGGGCCGGATGCTTAAGAGGTGCAAGCCTGCTTTCAAAGGGTCCTGGTTTCAGGCTGGGGCTAAGGTGCCTAAGCCTTTTGAGAGGGCTGCGGATTCGGGTCGTCGAGGTCTGGTTCAGCTTTCTTCCCCACCGGAGACGTCGAAGTCGGCGGCCATTTTCGTTGAGAGGCCTTTGGCGGCGTGTCCTGTCATTCAGCGATCTCTCAGCCCGGAGGCTTTGGCTCCGGCGCCCTCTGTTGAGTGGCCGTTGGCGGTAGATCTTGCAGATCCCGTACAGTCGCTCTCTGCTCCGTTCTCTTTTCCGGCGTCTTCTGGGCGGGTCTCTTTTTCTCCAACGCTTCCTGTTTCTGCTGCTCCGGTGTCTCCTGTGCAAGGATTCTTTTCTGTTCCGACGGAGAAGGTCTCTCAGTCCCCAGGTTCTTTGAAGGGCTCAAACCTTGCAGTGTCTAGCGAGGCTCCTCCCTTTTGGTCGGCTGTTCCAACTCCGGCTGGGATGTTAGCGAGGTCGGTTTCTTCCGGAAGCTCGTGTAGTTCAGGGCTTCCCGTCTTTGATGCTGCTGCTTCTCTCTCAGGGGCTTCTAAGTGGGGGGTGAAGATTCGTTCTTCCCCCCCCTTGTTGCATATCAAACCTTTCCAGCATTATATCAGGAGGGCTAGGGAGCTTAGGGTTGGTCATTCAGAGAAGTGGAATGATGGGTTATTATCGGACTCTATGGAAGCTTCGAAGTTGTCTGCTAGCCTTGTTGTCAATAAGGTATTGACGGCTGAGCCTCCTGCGATTAAGGTCGTGAAGTCTCCAGTGAAGCAGGGCATGCTCAGGAAGGGGTTTCTCAACCCTCGCCTGATTGATTATGGCCCTTCCGCTTCGCCTCGAGAGGTCACCGATGTCGGGGTGGTAGGTGATTCCTCCCCTCCGAGCGGTTGCATCATTCCTCTTTCTGTTGAGGAAAATGGATTCTCCCAATCTAAGAATTGGCCTGTAGGTTATGATCATATCGGGGAGATTGTAGGTTGGGAGGAGGAAAATGTTTTTTGGGATGGATTACCATTAGATTGGGCGTTGGATGAGGATTTTGCGTTGGCTGGGGACTTTGGGGAGGAAGTTATGGCAATTCGAGATGTCATGGAAGAAGAATTTCAGCGGAACAAGATGATTGCGCGCCAAAAGTCCAAAGGAAAGAGAGAGCTCCTGAACCTGCATAGCTCCATCAATTATGGCGATGATTTTATTCCTGCCAGGCGTAGGAAAGGCAAGGCCCACGTGAAGTAGGCTTTGGCGGGTTGTGGGTTGTTTTTCCGGTGCTTTTTGGTATTGATTTGTAGTTCGGCTTCGGCTGGATTGGGTTTTTGGGGTGTCTATTGTGGTTTAGGTCGTCTTCAATAGGCTTGGTCTATGGGTGTCTCTGGGTTTTGTTGTAGTGGGTGTTTTTTTGGGGGGGGGGCGTTTTAGGGTTTTGTGGGTGTTGTTAGGGTGTTTTGTCTTTTGGGCTTGTTCTTGGGCTTTCGCTTTCTAGTTAGGTGTTTCATGTTGTATACTTCTAGTGTACGTAGGGGCGCTTTACGCTTTTAATAAAACTAATCTTACTTATAAAAAAAAACACCCCTTTAACACCCGATCCAAGGGTCAAGGCCTTATATCGATATAGTAAGTTGGTATGTTCTATGCCACATCAACTGTATGACTGTTTCCAACAATTGTGATGGCCCAACAGTTAGCCCCCCACTCCTTCCCCCTTTCCTGAGGTGCTGAATTGCAGCTCATGGTCAAATTCTTTAAATTTTGGTTTGGTTCCCGATTTTTTTCTCATCTATGAGCACCTCTACCATCAAAGTGAAAAAGGGAACAGATTTGATGCAGTCTCCCATATCCAATCCAAAAGTCATGCTGCTTCAAAAGAGTGGAAACTCTGCAATTGGTGAAACCTTAGAAAGGTTTCAACATTCCAGTTGACAAAGTAAAAAAGGCCAACAAAGTAAGATGGGATTGTCAATTCCCCCCTCCCCCCAAAAAAAAGGTCAAACCCTTCCGCATTACAATGGAATTTTTTTTTTTTTTTTTTTTTTGTTAAAAAAAGTATGCATATCAACAAGAAAAGATGGATAGGAGATTGAGATTCTATAAGGGCCAAACAACTTATATTGACATAACAATTAAAAAAAGGCAGCAATTTATATTACATAGTAAAAATTGAAAACGGAAACTCAAAACAAAATAAAAACCATAAAAAAAATGCAGAGAAACTGAAGATTACGTGAAGTACGGTGGGTAATTGAAGAAGTGAGGTAGCTTGAAATCACCCAATTTCTGCATCTCTATGGAGCTTCCTCTACAAGAAGAGACCTATAATAGCATCTCTGTAATTGAAGAAATTAAAAGAGGACCAAAGTTCTAGCATCAAGATAAGATAAATAACCTATCTCAGAAAATAAGACTGGCAACCATTTTTAGTTCTCAAACTCCCATTACTTGTTTTAACCTTCAGGTCCATTATTGCATTAGTAGTGGGACAATCAAAGTTTAAAAATACAAGCACAACGCTTCTTTTCCTGGAATGAAGAAGGAATCTCAACAGGAAAAAGCATGCAATGAATCTTAAATAGTTTGGTATTTTTAACACATTTAAGTTTGAAATGTTATAATTGACTGCAAAGGATGTGCCCTAGCAACATTTTGAAGAAAAAAAAATGAACAGAATGTAGACAACAGAAACCCCAGTTTGTTCCCCCCTCCCATTTTTTGGCTTTACCTGACCAATCTCTTATTCTCATTTCCTAACTCAATTGTTCATATGCTTTAGCAACAACTAAGATTGCAGTCTCCGTTAGCAAGTTTCTTCTTTTTCGTTAAAACTTTGCTTGACCCACCTATTATGATGAGTCCTTAATAAACTGATCCTTTGCATTAGCAACGGCTAAAATTTTACTTGACAAAAACCAACAACTAGCCACTCCTCATGGACATCTGTTTCATCATAGTCTATAACTAAAGCAATGACCAATAGAGTAAAATCGTCACAACACAATTGTGACACCCCGGTTCCATATTGAGAAGATGAGCAGCTTACATAAAAATTTGGTGATTATAAAGACGCTTATGGGTGATAAGTCTCACATTGCTTACTTAGTATATGAAACTGAACTTTATAAATGATTTTAGGGAAGCTCCAAATTAACTAGTCATTTTGGGGTGATAGCACAAATGTGGTTAGCGCTTTTTCCTAGGTCGTTACAAATGGTATCAGAGTCACCTTGTAATGCCATGTGTTACTATCAACACCGCATGATGTAACCCTGACGAGGACGACAGAAGTTTAAGGGGGGGAGAATGTGACACCCCGCGCCCATATTGAGAAGATGAGTAGTCTATAGAGATTTGGTGATTTATAAAGACACTCATGGGTGATAAATCTCACATTGCTTATTTACTAGATGAAGTTGGGCTTTATAAGTGATTCTATGGAAGTTCCAAATTGATTAGTCCTTTTGAAATGATAGTACAGATGTGGCTAGCGCTTTTCCTTAGGTCGTTACAACTACAATATATTATGTCATAAGCATTAAAAGGTGCTTGGTAATCTTTTGAAATCATGGATTATCAATCTATGGAGTCATTAATTTTTTTAAAAAAATTTAGCTACATATGTGTTAACTGTAAAAAGTTGGCAAGGTTGGTAAATTAAAACCAATGAGCTCTAGTTCAGATTACGCATCCTAGGATGAAGTTTCAGCTTCAACACCACGGGTTGTGTATGCAACTTACTATCCAAAGAAAATGGTACATTAACAGGGAAAAGAGTAGGCATTATATTTGCTTTCTGTGGTGTTAATGCAGTATGGATGTTGGCCACTAAGGTCATATCAAGCACCTTTACCTATATTTTTGGATTATATTGGCATGGACTTAAACACATGCTAATCAAGCAACTCTTAAAACAAACAAAAGTTTCCAATGCACATAGACCCAATAATATACATAAACCAAAACCTTCCTTTTTCCCATGGGATCCACGAAAAAGAAAATAACTTGTACCAGAAAACTATTTGAGCTGGAAAATGTAACAAATCATTATTTCAACATCAAAATTTTATATGAAAAAAAAAAAAAAAAACTGCAAATTTCAACTCACCTGAGCCTTCTTATTATATCAATTCAATTTAGTTTTCTTATATTCAGGAAACTGAAACAACATAAAAATAAACATTTAAATTTCCATTCTCTTTTGATTTCCTTAGCTTTTATGTCACCTTTCTCTCCTTCTTATGGGTTTTTTTTTTTTTTTTGTTAGTTTTTATGGGTTTTCTTTGAGACCAATTATGTCACACAGAGAATGAAAAAAACAAAAATTTAAAATAAGAAGAAGAAGAAGGATTAGTGAGCCTTGAAAGTGAATGATACCTGAGGATTCAATGTGGAGAGGTAAGAGCGCTTTTGATTGGTTGAGTCTGAGTATGGTTTTTTGGAACGTTCGGTTGATCAAGCTTGGAAGAATGTCCGTTTGGGTGATCTGAAGGAAAATGTAAGAAAATGTTATGGTTTCGCGCATTGGGCCCAATTGAAGCCCATCGAACCTAAAAATTTGCAGGCCCAGATAGTCTCGTATCAAAAGCGAAAGAGCCTTTTATGAGGCAGTGTTTCTTATAAGGGTGTCAATTCATGTGAACATGTCGACTTCGGATCGTGTCGAGAAATGAGTATATGACTATATAGATTAACTATAATCTGACTGATTTAATCCAACATGTCAGACACATCAACCCTAATTAACTAATTTTGTGTTGGGTTTCCAAGTTGTGTCAAAATTTTTCTAAATGTCGTGTGTCGAGTTTGTAAGTCGTGTCAAAATTTGACAACTCTAAATGTCTCTATCGGGTTCGAATTGTGTCAAGGCATATGTATAAGACTATATAAGGTAACCTTAACCCGTCTTATTTAATTAAACGGGTCAAACCCCTCAATTCTAACCCTCTGATTTTGTGTTGAGTTCGCGAGTCATGTAAAAAATTACCAGTTCTAGTTCTCTTTTTTATTTCTCCGATTAGATTCGACGGTAAGAGAAATTACACTTACAATCATGAATTATCACCTCAGTTGCAATATCTCTCCAAACTAGGAATGAAGACACGATTATTTAACGTGGTTTGAAAAGATTGTCTATGTCTATAATCAACAACGACGATGTTTCTTCTTCACTAGTATCAAGGAAACGCACAATGAACCTCTCTCCCTCTCTTCTATGAAAGCTCAAACTACTTCTAAGTTACAATGAGTGTATATAATGATCATATTGGCATGAACTTTATTTATAGGAAAAAATAATCATCTCCTAAGGAAATTAGGATTTACAATAGAGAAAGAATAGGACTCATAATCTTAAAGTGGATACAATTCTATCAAAAAGGTATTGAAATTTCTAATCTCAAAACTACAAGGATTCAAACACCTGTTAATTTCAAATGACTAACGTTGTCAATTAAGTTTGAGGACCTAAAGGGTAGGATGCCAAACCAACTAGATGAAATGACATTGTAAGAAGAGGTATGGAGTTTCAATGGCAAATTGGCAAATGCCTCAAAGGGGAATGTTATAATAGTAATTAAATGAGTCAATTCATTATTTCCTACTTAGTTTAAGGTTTTTTTTTTTTTTTCGTGGATAAATTGTGATTTCACATGGTATTGAACAAAAGTTTTGAATTCGAACATTTTAGCCTCGCTTATTAAGGGGGTCTTTGAGCCCATGCACACGTTATAAAGAGTATTGTAATATTAATTAAATGATTAAATTTACTCTTTCATATCAGGTCAAACTTTTTGAATAAGCGGTGATTTAATATAAACAAATTATTATTTTTGATTACGTGGGTGATCATTTGGAGTGATAAATTTGAATGTTGGCGAGAAGGTTTGCTAGATGATTTTCCATATTAGTTTAACTTTCTTGTACATTTTTTCCTTTCTAGAGAGACTTCCACTCCTCCTTATCAAGGGGACTAAAGCAAATATGTTGTGTAGATATAACCAATAAATGCTCCCGAAAATGAGGTAGCTTAAGCTACACAAGGATGTCCTTGGAGACATATTGGAGAAGATTTATGCAAAGGATGTCATTGCATATACATTGGTAGAATATGATCATAATTTTACCTTTTATCCCATTGGTTGGGGAGAAGATTAATGAGATAGATGACCTAGTTTATGAAAAGTGGGGTTATGAGATTCAGGATTAGGTTTATAGATTTTCATATTAGGAATCTAAGGGCATATGCAAATGAACCATGGGGGATGGTTGGCCGGCCGTGGGTTTTTGTGAGGGTGGTTGTGTAACTGTGTAAGTTTTACAGGAGCCAATCGACCTACCCTTCTGTTGGAGGAGGAGGATGAGAGGACAAGATAGTTAGCGTCGTCAGTACTTGTGTGGTCCGTGTAGAGGCAACAACAGAAGAAGTGAATCAAAGCGACGGCAATGAACAGAAACACTGACGTGGAAGAAAGAGTTAAATCTACGTGATTGACATGAGAATAGCCCTAACAACACTCTAAGAAAAATATTAATGAAATCGATAATCTAGTTTATGAAAATTGGGGTTCTGAGATTCAAATTTAGGTTTATAGATTTTCATATTAGGAATCTAAGGGCATATGCAAATGAACCATAGGGGATGGTTGGCCGGCCGTGGGTTTTTGTGTGGGTGGTTGTGTAACTGTGTAAGCTTTACATGAGCCAATCGACCTACCCTTCTATTGGAGGAAGAGGATGAGAAGATGAGATGGTCGGCGTCTTCAGTACATGTACGGTCCGTGCAGAGGCAACAATAGAAGAAATGGATCAAAGCGACGGCAATAAATAGAAACACTGACGTGGAAGAAAGAGTTAAATCTACGTGATTGACGTGAGAATAGCCCTAACAACACTCTAAGAAAAATTTGCCGTCCTAATTTGACAACGAGAGCTTTGTTAGTATCACATACTTGGAAAGAGGGAAATTCATAGCTCCACATATCGTACCTACCATGACTATGAGTGAAAAAGATGAATCTTGCAAGAAATGGGAAAGCTATTAATTAATCACATGCATAATTAAGTGGAATGGGTTTGCATTCGTTGACTTCCCTGCGCATGCATGAAACACAAGCCATAGACTTTTTCCCTTTTGACCATCACGCCTTTGACTTTATTAACAATTAAAATCATAGCTACACTTCTGCCGCAACAACTAATAGATATCAGATCTCACCACTTGAAAGTGAGGATTTTTATTATTAACCTACAAAATAATTGATTTTTATTTGTTTTTTTTTTAACAAATAATATAATTTTTTTTAGGCTCTATATATATATATATATATATATACAACAGGGGAGGAGGAGGCCAAAAATCAGCTTAGTGGTTGTTTGGGTCCATTTCTCCATTTGCTTAACTCAAACTTAATCATCATTAACTTTGTTAAAATTTTGTTATTTGTCTTTTATTTTATGCTCTTCAAACAAAAATATTAACAAACAATCTAAAACATAAAATACTCATAAAAATACAAATAATTTTTATTTTTATATCATGTCAAAACACTTAAAAAAAAAAGAAAAAAAAGACACCCCCCAAGAAATCTTAATTGTACAATGACTAATTAAAAGGCTATCATTACATGAAAATGAGGACTTGTATTAGTGCCCCCACAAAATTGGAATATTATTTGTTTTTATTTGGGCTTTTTTTTTTTTTACAAATAATTGGAATATTATTTTTTATTTTATTTTTTACAAATAACAGAAATATTTTAATTTGGGTTCTAGCAGTAAAAATCATTATATGAAAATGAGGATTAGCATTATTAGGAAGATAAGCATTCTTATGAAATAAAGCCATTGCACTTTGTTTTCTTTTTAATTTAATTCAAGCAATATAGTAACATGCCCCTTCAACTTTTGATATGTCGTTTAAGGCATTTCTTTTTTTTTCTTTTTTTGAATAAATTTAATAAAATAATAATAATAATAAATATATATATATATTTTTAAAAAAGAAAAAGAAGAAGAGTTTTGGTTGGTTGGTGGGGAAATACATATTTACATAGTCAAGTACTCAAGTTAACGAATAATACGGTTGAAGACTTGGACGTGAACACCAAAACCAGCGACATCGACAGAAAACAGTGAGTTTGTGTGTGTTGTCGTCTTCGCTGGAATTCGAGTCTGTGAATCTAAAAGAGGTGCATTGCAACTCCCCGGCGCTACCAATCTCCTCCTCCTTCTATAATATTTGTGCTATTTTTGTTTCTTTGACAAATATTTCTGAAGTATAAGAAACTTGATGACTTTGAATGCAGCTAATCACAGTTGCATCTCAACCTTCAAGAACAAATAGTGACAACAAATCTAGAGAGAGAGAGCAATGGCCGTGTAAGTTCCTCTCCAAATTTTTCTCTGTTGGTTTTCCTTGAATTGGGTCTCAATTTTTTTTTTCTTGTTTCTGTGTTTGGTAGCTGAGAAAGAATAAGATTGAGAAAAAAAGTAATGGGTTTAGTTTATTTATTTATTTATTAATTATTATTCTTAACTGTTGGGGACCCAGTAGAACCAAAAAAAGTCTGATTCAGAAAACGATTTGGGTTAGTTCCAGATTGCTTTTCAGTATTTTCAGGAACCGATATAGCATACGAGATTTTTAGGATTTATTTTCTTTAGTTTTGCTTTTAGAGAAAACAAATGGAGGGTAAGTGTGTGTTTGGTGATTCCCAATTGTAATGTTCATGAAAAGAAGATATAGGAATTTCTGATTTGGGCAAATTTGGATGGTCAAACAGTGTTGCTTCGGCTCCTGGGAAGGTCTTGATGACTGGGGGTTACCTTATTCTGGAGAGGCCGAATCCAGGGCTCGTACTCAGTACCAATGCTCGGTTTTTCGCAATTGTGAAACCACTTCACGAGGAGATCAAGCCCGACAACTGGGCATGGGTGTGTAAATCTTCTACTTTGTCCCTTATAGACTAAGTTTGTTATCATTGGCTTCATTTTCTTGTTGATTCTTGTTTGCCAATTTTCTTCTCTGCAATGTTGGAGGTGGCATATCGTGTAATCCTTCAAAATGTTCGATATTTTTGTTAATGGGAAAATAGTCATCCTATGTGAAGAGAATAGAGTGGAAAATGGGAATAAGATGTTTAGTATACAAGGTCTCTGTTATTAACATATATGGTTTACTTATCAAAAAAGTATACAAGGTCTCTGCTTGTTTGCTGAGAAAATTGGGGGAGAGAAAAGATATAGAATACAAATTTAATTAATTTTGAGAGTTACAGCCAAATTCTTTCACGTGATCTTATTCTCATGTGTTATAGCATACATCATACCTACTCATTAAACCAGGAAAAAAGGTCTATCTCCTACTTGTCAAAAAAAGAAAAGAAATGATGTTAATTTCACGGGCAACTAAACTGAATTTAGTTGTAAATTAACAATATACATTTAAATATTTATGTGATTAATTTGCTCCAATATAACCCTTACTTTCGAGCCATTGTTTGGATCATAAGGGGACCCCAAAATAAAAATAAAAATGAAGAGATGGATTGTTGTTATGGCCAATCTTGGTTACGACTCTAAAGAAAGCTCTTTCATTATTCCCGAACAGCTAATCATGGACAGTATTTCTGAGATTCGGTTCTGTAATATCATGCTGATACCAGTAATTTTGTTCTCTACAGTTCTCTGAATGGGCAGGCATGCTGCACGTACATAGAGAGTTGTTGACCGTCAGCTTTACTTGAGTTTCGTCTCTGTTGGGGAAAAAAATTTCTGAAGAATTATTTTTATTAATTTTTTTTGCTCTCTTTTATAAACTGTCATGCTAATTGACAATATTAAGTTTTTCTCCTACCATAACAACCATAAAGATAAATGGTTGTGTCCCCTTTGTCACTTAGTTTTAGCGATTTTCTTTTTCGTTTTTCACTTTCTAGTTAGGTACTTTCTCTTGTATACTTCCGGTGTACTTAGGGGCGGCTTACGCTTTTAATAAGACAAGTATATTACTTATAAAAAAAAAACGATTTAATTTTTCCAGCAAATAGTTTTTACCAACACGATACATTACCATCCTAGCCGCTAGTGTACGCCAATAATAACTTAATAGAGTAGATGCTATAACAACAATTTTATGTGAACATAAGATACATGTCAAACACCAAAATTCATGTTTTGTAGACTAGTATTGATCTCTCTTAAGGATGTGGGTTTGGAGGGAGGTATCAAAGGTGGGAGGGGATCTGAGAAAGGACATAAATTTTAGTCGAGACATGGGCTGCAGAGCAGTTTCTTGGTGGCCTACTATAAAGCCAATTGTTGTCTGGCCATGAATGCCCTACGTAGTAGGGATGCACCTTGATAGGTGCAGGTTTACCTTAACATGCCCTTCTCCCGCTTCCCTTAGAATCAGTTTGCCTCCTTGGATATGCCTCTGAGTTATACTACTATTAGTTCTTTTCAATAAATTATCACTTATCCCAAAAAAAAAGTTTACCCTAACATCGGTTGGTTTCCAGAGAGTTATAAGCATGACTGACCTTGGTTTATTTGCTTCTCTATTGCAATTAACCCAACCAATGCAGGATAAGTTGCATATCTAGAAAATTCAGGCCAAATACAGCCTCTATGTGGTCTTTAGTGAAATGAGGCAATCTCTGAATACTCCTATTACAGAGTCATGTTTTTCACATGTGCCACTATCTGCATTTATTTCTCAATAGCTTTATTTGGTGCTTTGTGTTGACCAACAATATCGTTGAGTTGGTAACACAAGCCTTTTTTGGGAATGTTATTAGCATGGCGCTGAAGTTCTTGTGACTTTTTGTACCACTTTTCAGGCATGGTCAGATGTGAAATTAACATCTCCTCAGATGTCTAGAGAAAGCTTTTATAAATTGGCACTGAAAAACGTGACCCTTCAGTGTGTCTCTTCAAGGCAAGTTTTTTTTTTTATTTTACTTGTGTGTGTTTTACAGTTGAAGATCTTCAATTCTCTTAATAGAGTTTAAGTTCTCGCAATATTTTTTTTTTGGTTCTTCTTGCTGTCATCCTTTTGTATACTTGGTGTTTACTTCGCTTGTGATCCCTATTGATGCTTTCAGTAACATAGTTAAGTATCTGAACAACAAATGCTTTTGTGTGACAAAATGTTTATAGAGAAAGCTGGGTCTGCTCCAAAGATGCTTAATTTAAAGGTTCTTGTTTTTCTTACTTTAGAAATCATGTGCAAATGATAAGGAGGAGCACATGGTCAAATGAATTGTTTTAAGCGATGCTTACTTCATTGGCTTAAAATTTCAGTGACTCAAGGAACCCTTTTGTGGAACAAGCAGTGCAATACGCTGTCGCAGCTGCACATGCAACATTTGATAAGAATAAGAAAGAGTTGTTACACAAACTACTTTTACAAGGTAAAGTTTGATACTCCCATCTTTCTCTATCACAGTGAAGATAAAGCACTTCTACAGCTTCAAGTATCTAATGTTTAACTGGATTAGTCATGCAGGTCTTGATATCACAATTTTAGGTTCCAATGAGTTCTATTCGTATAGGAATCAGGTATTTTGATCCTTTTTGATACATCAGTATCTTTCCGTTATGATGGTGGCAACTTTTTTTTTTTTTTAATTATTTTAAATTTTCATTTTTTTTGTAAAATTTTCCCTTAAGAGTTCATCTTCATAGTACATGCTTTTGTAGACTGTATACCATAGTTGTTTGGGTTCTAGTGAGAAATGTATCCAACAACTTACAATCATTAAGGAGAGCCAACGACAATAATTTCTTTTAGCAAAGTGGGAAAAAGTGCTAATTAAGCTTGCCGTTCAAGTAGGAGTTGCTCCTTGTACTTTAAGTGCTTTAATTTACAAATGAATCCCAATTTTTTAGATCAAGATGTTTATCTCTTGTACCTCTTGCGTAGATTGAAGCACGGGGACTCCCTTTGACCCCAGAAGCATTAGCTGCCCTTCCACCTTTTACATCAATTACCTTCAACATTGAGGAATCAAATGCAGAAAATTGCAAGCCTGAAGTTGCAAAAACTGGTTTGGGTTCATCAGCAGCAATGACAACTGCCGTGGTTGCCGCTTTGCTTCATTACCTTGGAGTTGTTAATCTTTCTTCCTTGACGAAAGATCAAGACCAAGAAAAGGACACTACAGATCTTGATATAGTACACATGATAGCTCAAACTGCTCACTGTATTGCGCAAGGGAAAGTTGGCAGTGGGTTTGATGTCAGTTCTGCTGTTTATGGCAGTCAACGTTATGTTCGGTTTTCACCAGAAGTGATTTCTTCTGCTCAGGTCTCTCTCTCTCTCTCTCTCTCTCAATGTGCGCGCGCGAGCATCTGTTGTTTGTTTGTGTGTCTCATGGCTGGTTGTCTATTATGTATGGAGAGACCATGCCATGATCCTCATCTGTCCAATTTCACTCAAACAGAATTGTCAAACCTATATCTAATTTAGGCTGACTTAACTAGTGTTACACGAACACTTGGTAGGTAAGCATTAGCTGCCCTATGGTTAATCATGCAAATTTGTTTACTGTAAATTTGGATTTCATATCGAGTTTAATATTTTTGAATTTGTTTGATCTCTTAAGCGTGTCATAGTATTAATTAAATAATTAAATTCACAATTTCTTATGAGCTGAAACTTTTGGAATAAGTAGTGATTTAACATAGTATCAGAGTAAGGTCTTAAGTTCGAACCTTGATTCTACAGTTTAGCTCCTATTAGGGGGTGTTTGAGCCATATGTAAGGGAGAGTATTAGAATATTAGTTAAATGGTTAAATTTTTCATTTCCTACCAGATTAAGCTTTGAGATAAGTGATGATTAAACGTGGTATCAAAGCATAAGTCTCAGTTTGAATCCCAGCTCCACAATTTACCCTCAATTTTAGTTAAATATTCCACGTGTCGGGTCTCACTATCAGTTTAAGCTTTTGGGATAATTGATGATTTATAAAGCAGACAACATGCAATGTTTATGTGTCAAAATGGCCATGGGCTACATTTTTTTTTTTTTACATTATCCTCCAAGTAATATTTAACTTTTCCTGTCATTTGTTATGTATGCACATATACCATTACGATTTTCTTGAGTTGTACAAATTTCATATCAGATGTTATAATTTTGATAATATTCAGAGTGCCATGACAGTTGGCTTAAATTAGTCATTTTATTTTGTTCATGCGTTTGGTCTCTACCAATTCCTTTGCTGTTTTATAGGGTACAATATCTAAACTTTAAGTTCTTTCACTTTGCGACAGTGAATCTGGTAAGAGAGTGATGAACATATAGCTTCATTCATCTTCTGAAAAACATAGTGCTGAGAATAACATATGAATCCCTGAAGGCAAGGTTAAAGGAATGATGGATTTATGACATTACATTTGAGTTTCTCTTGTGGTTGTCAACTTCAAAAGATTTCTGGAAGACTTTTTTGTTTCCTAATTTCCATCTAGTTTGTTTCAAGGCTTTGTGAGGAAACATGTTATTTTTTGATGTGATACACCATACTGACCTGATATTGATAGATTGAATAGACAAACATACCATCCTGAAGTCACTCCATGTGATCAAGTTTAAAGTTAGGCAGCAGGGGCCTAAGTTTTCTATTGAATGGAGGTTATGAAGCTAATCAGAGATTTTAGTTTTAGCAACTGTCTTTGAGGAGCCGCGTGTTATGAAGGATCAAGGGTTATTCATTTAGTGCTTTCCTGTGCAGCTTGTGAGTCTCTAGCCCTTCTAGGGTCATTTCACGAGAGAGAGATGGGCTTGCTTAAGTTACCATACCTCTGTTTTTGGATGAAACCCTCTCAGGATTAGGTTAATTTTTGTCTAACTTTGATACAATGAAATGCATACAAGGCTCATATATGTTGTCTCATTTCATGACAAAAACGTTACATGCAAATTTTAGTAAATGTCTTTTGAACACTTCCATAACATTTGTTTTGAGACATTGCAGGTTGCAGTAAAGGATTGCCCTTAGAAGAAGTATTGTAGATATCCTAAAAGGGAAGTGGGACATGAGAGGACTAAGTTTTCCTTGCCACCATTGATGACCCTTGTAAGAATTCTAAATTTACAATTTCTTGCAATTGTATGTGTTTGCAATGTCAATATGATTTTATGTTATGCTTGTGGATATTATCTGGACAGATAAATTAACAAGTGAAATGCCACTTTCCCTTGTTAGTTCAAATACCCAACTCGACATGAACGGTGTTTGCCTCTTTCAATTTTTCACTTTCATTCTCCAACTGAACTTGCATGCTTGCATTTTGAACTTGCCATCTCCCCATGTTATCTTTTCTTGGGCTCTTTCCTGTGTCTCATGAAATCAAGTTCCCAGCTTTTATTAGACTCTTTCCACATTAGGGATATTGACTTTTTGAGGTGACTGTTTTGTTTCCGTTAATTTTGTTTGATAAAGCACAGTACCTGAGAATGATAAATCTGTTTTAGTTACATGAAGCTTGGAGGAAACTGATGTAGCTACTGTACTAGCTTTATGATTGGTAGGATGGAACAATGTCATCACTAATTTTGCTATGTTGTTACAACAAAATCTCAAAAGCTGTTTACCAGAAAATCTTTAGAGCAACTGGACATTTTCATGTGCAGTGGGTTTAATTTTGTAATGTGTAGCATGTGTATAGTGGAATGGTTCTTTAAAAGAAGCTTTTGCTTCCATGTTAAGTACAAATATAGGAGTAAATATTTGTGAATAATAACATCATGAGTATAGTTTGGCAATGATAGGTGTTTTGAGGACCTCGAGAGATCTTTGGAGGAGTTGAAATCTTTTTTCTTAAAGACTTTGTACCTTTAGACAGCTGCTTATGTTTCTCCTTTAGTGATTAGTTTTCATGAATTCCTTGCTCTTTTTACCCCTACTACCTAGGCAGCTTCTCTTACATGGGAGCGCCTTATGTAGACAGTGCTTACGCTTTGATCCATGCAAGCAAGAAAGAAAGTTACAGAAAACTGGTGTGCGAAACAGCACTATCTCCAACCATACCGTGTTTCTGTTTTCTTCTTTCATTTTCCCTAAAAATGTTGTGCTCCTATCAAACTTATCTTTGTTTCTAAAAAGACATAGAAGCACTGTCTACTCTTATCGATTAGTGTGCTTTCCGCAGCTACTAGGAGAACCAGGAACTGGAGGATCGTCCACACCATCAATGGTAGGTGCTGTGAAAAAGTGGCAGAAGTCTGACCCTCAGAAATCCCTAGACACATGGAGAAAGTTGTTAGAGGCAAATTCTTCACTTGAAGTACAATTCAATATGTTAAGCAAACTTGCAGAAGAACACTGGGATGCATATAAATGCATAATTGACATCTGCAGCAGGCTTAGATCAGACAAGGTAATTCTTGAGCTCATTTTCTCACGTCTGCAGTGGAAATATTACTAATAATTACATTTCTTGTGGTTCTCTGGCAATGAAAAAAAAAACTGATGAAAGTTTTTGTTTCTTTGGGAGTTTGAGATACATATAGACTGTCATTTTGTTGTCCACATCAAGTAAAATATCTTCAATTGTTTTTTGGTATCCACTATTTTATTTAAATGTTCATTTCCCTTTGCATTACCTGGTTTTCGTATGTTCATTGGCAAAGGAAAGATGAATACCCGAAGTCTGGAATTGTATAGTTATCTTTTGTATCAGACTTGCTTCTATATTTTGTCCTTGTATGACTTGGAAAGTATTCCTTGTAATGTGAAGCATCAAGTAGTGTCTTATTTATCAAGTTCAGATATTTATTAAAAAGAAAAGAATAGGTCATTGCCAAATATATGTCCTGCCAAAGAGCAATATTCTGGGTAGGATCGTAGGATCAGATCCGCAAGAAATGAGTCCTTAGGCTCCTGTATTGAATTTTTCAACAAGGTGCCATATTTTGTTAGATGTTAGTGAACATTAAAAAGTTGATATTTGCATATTGTTGGTAGATTTCGAAAGTTAAGAGAAATAGAAAGAGGAAGTTCTTCCTTTCATTACAGACGTATCAAAAATTGAGGATAATTTTAAACCTAAGAATTATAGGCTGCCAAATGCTCTGAGGGCACAAGGTTCTACCCTCAAATTCGTCCAATGTGATGACTATAACTGTTAGAAATACTGCATCATCTCTGAATATCAAAGCTAATTTTCAAAAATGATTTGCACATAATCTTCCATTATTACAATTAAATGTCATGATGAATTTCAGGCTGTACTCGCTATTTGATTGGTAGATTTTTTTACCGTAGAAATTTTGTCATGGTAATTTTTTTTCTTCTTTTTTGGTTTTGAGCAAGTGACTCATCTGGAGCCTATGATCATGGGTTTTACATGTCTCACTGTGGAAAAACAAACTCATCGTATTTTAAATAGGATTCATGCATATAACATAAACTATGTTTTAGACCAGGTTTGTGCTTGTTTCTGAGCTTCATTTTCAAATTGTGAACTTCAAAAGTAGGTACAGTTTGATCAGTCATCCAAGTTGTTGAGATTGCCTAGTCCATTTAAGCTGTAAATTTAATAGTTTGGTGTGTCATGTGCAAGTTATTGAGATTGCCTAGTCTATTTAAGCTGTAAATTTAGTAGTTTTACCTTTCTACTTATTACTTTGTTTTTATCTTTTCTAATTTTGATTTTTGACTTACAAATTTTCCTGAACAGTGGCTAGAGCAAGCTTTTGAACCGACACAAGAAGCAGTTGTTAAAGCATTGTTAGGAGCAAGAGATGCTATGCTTGGGATCAGATATCATATGCGCCAGATGGGTGAGGCTGCAGATGTTCCGGTAGGTTCTTTTCTCTTCAGTTTAAATATTTTTATATTCCATATAAAATGTTTGATAAGGTGGAGAATACAAATAACTAGAATGAAAACTAGTGATTTTTTCCCCCTTATATTAATGATGTGGACATGCAAGATTTTGCAATCAAAATGGCCATAGTCACTTGTTCAATGCAGTAATCTTCCTGGCGAAAAGATTGTAAAAGAATTCATCTCCTCTTGGGGACGTTCCAATTGATGCATGTAACTCGGTGTCTGTTTCATGTAATGGTTCGAGAAGATGGTTTCTTCAATAGGCCCTATATTTTACCCTTTGTAAATCTGTCGTTAAGTGCAATTATAGAGTTTAGCATGAGATATTCCAACTTCTTATCCGAATGGATTCCAGTTCTAGTTTAGGGTCCATTTAGGCTTTTAAAATCATGCGTTTTTAAAACGCACCTCCTGCCATACAATTTGAAAATGCATATTTTTCTACGTTTTCAGACCATAATATTTTAAAGACACTCCCATACAATACACTTTCTGCAATTTTGTTAAAAACACACTTTTGGCCTGCGAAATTGTAGTGCCAAACACACTCTTAGTCTTGTTCATTGTCAATTTGTCATCTGGCTGCCCTATATGTTCAACTACTAACAAGATTTCCGAATTCACAGATCGAACCTGAAACACAAACTCGGCTTTTGGATGCAACAATGAACATGGAAGGAATTTTGCTGGCTGGAGTTCCTGGGGCAGGTGGCTTTGATGCTATCTTTGCTGTTACCTTAGGGGATTCTGGGAGCAATGTCACCAAAGTGTGGAGTTCAGTCAATGTTTTGGCCTTGTTAGTTAGAGAAGATCCCCGTGGCGTTTCTTTGGAAAGTGGAGATCCACGGACCATTGGAATTACAGCAGCAGTTTCTTCAGTTCACATTTAATAATGTAAACTAGAAGAACAAGGACCTTTATTGAACGATGAAAGTAGGTCAAGATCTGTTGTAATTTCTATGAACATTGTACAATAAACAGTCGCTCTTCCCGCAGACTGTCTAGGGAGTTTTTATTTGCCATCACATTTTGTGGCAAATTTCAGTGTTTCCCAATATATGTTTGTTCAAACTCATGGAAATGCCATTGTCATTAGCAAGAGAAAAATGCTCAAAGAATTCCCAAGATATGTTTATTCAATCTCCCTTCCTATAATTGTGTTGTTTTGTTATCATGGAATTTATATCTTGGGGAAATATCATTCAAGTTGGTGAGGAAAAAAAAAAAGAAGTTTCCCCATGAATCTTTGGGCTGGGGAAGAAAAGTTCATCAATTTCACCAGTAATCACCACAAGTGCAAGTTCCATTTTTGAAATGGTGGAACCTAAAACGATCTCTTACAGTAATCTCTCGTTCATAAATCACTGAAATATATTTAGTGTATGTGTGACAGTCATTACACATCCTGACATTTCTAGCTATCCTTATGGGGGAACCCTGAGATGTATGTATGAGTGCAAAAGCAATTGCTAATTTTTGGCTATGAGCTGTCAATCTCTGCCTCTTCTCTTCTTCATCTACATCCAGCAATACCTGTGATGTGTCTGGGGAGTACCCTTCAAACTTCAACTGCCATTCCATCTGGTGGATCATCTCCTGAACACCATCACATTGAGGGTGAGACATGTCTTGTGAAACAAACTGATAGACTTCCCTTTTCACCTCGACTAGGCTACTCCCCGGCGTTTGCTTCAGGCCCTTTTTAACCATTTCTGTCCTAATCCTAGCCACATCCTCCCACCTTTGAGCTCCTGCATACATATTGGATAGCATCACATAATCACTAGGATTAAGTGAATTTAATTGGAAAAGCTTCTTTGCCGCAATCTCCCCTGTTTCCAAGTTTTGATGAACTTTACAGGCGCTAAGAAGGCTCCGCCACACGACATCATTCGGCGCAATGGGCATGCTATTGATAAGCTCAAGGGCTTCATTGAGCATCCCGGCTTGCCCCATGACGTCCACCAGACAACCATAATGATAAACTGTTGGTTGAATCCCATGCTCAAATTTCATCCTATTGAAACATTGGAGTCCCTCGTTGACAAGACCAGCATGACTACAAGCACTCAACACACCCACATAGACAACACTATCTGGTGCCATACCTTCTTCGAGCATGTCTGAGAAAACTCTCAGAGCTTCCCTACCATGTCCATGCATGGCGAGCCCCGATATCATTACAGTGTAGGAGAATTGGTTCTTCTTGCGCGTGTTTTGAAAGAGAAGCAACCCTTTCTCTAGGCACCCACATTTTACATACATGTCTATCAAAGAAGTTTGTACTATAACATTGAGTCCACTAATGTTTCTCAACAAGGATCCATGTGCGCACCTTCCCAAATCAAGAGCACCCAGATGAGTGCAAGCAGAAAGCACACTAACTAATGTGCTTTCTTCAGCTCTCCAACGTCCCTCACTACTCATGTCACCAAAAAGCATCAAGCACTCACACCACAACCCCATGCTAGCATGAGCTCCAATGATGGCACTCCAAGAGGCAACACTTTTTTGATCCATTTGCTCGAAAACAGTACAAGCAAGTGCCATCTTCCCACACTTTCCGTACATGCTGATCAAGCTGTTCTGCACAAAGACATCAACTTCTAGTCCAAGCTTGAAGACATGTCCATGAATTTGCATTCCTTCCTTGAGTGCCGGTAACCGGGCACACGCCTTGAGAAGAGCAGGGTAAGTGAAATTGTCAGGTTCGATCCCCCTCTCAATCATCTCATCATACAGAAGTAATGCTTCCTCAAAGCTTGCATCCTTGACATGCCCTCTAATCAAGGTGTTGAATACAAAAGAACCCGGTTCCTCGATTTGCCGGAAGATCGAGCAGGCATAGTCCATGCTGCCCCAATCTGAGAGAGCACAAGAGGCCACAAGATTGCTTGCACAGAAGGGATCCCAAAAGAGTCCCAACTTCAGCATTTGGACATGGACTTGGTTGAACTCTTTCATGCTTTTGCATCTCTTCAAAAGGGACAAACATTCTTGCTCCTTCAACCTCAAATTGGATTCTTTGCTCTTTGATGAATCTTTTGCTGGCAACAACAAATGGGTTTGGTTAAGGACGGATGTCCTAATCATCCTGTCATACACACCATGATATACCAATCTGGTGAATTGCTATACTTATATGGAAAATGACCATCAACTAGTAGTGGAAAATATAGACAAAAAATGAAAGAAAATGACCATATGAACGGAAGGTTTCTGATCTATGGTGGATAAAAGGAGATGGGTATCAATCAAATTTGGTACAAAGTAACAGTAAGTGTGAATGTTGGCATGTTCTAAGCTTAGTATGGAAAAGCCAGCAAGGATTTTGAGTGAAAGAGTAGAAAAGTGAGAAACATCTGAACATTTTGGCAGTAGTTTTTTTGTTTGTTGGGGGAGGGAACTGAGGAAGTAGTGTGAGGGGATTTGAATGTCATCCATGAGATTGGGAAAAGAATTCCAGCCAGAGAAACTGTGTCAGATTATGGGACAAGTAGATTCTGGATAGGATAATGTTTTGGGTCTTTTGGGAAACGGGTTGGCTTCGTAAGATTGCTCTTTTGATTGATTTAATCTACCGCGCCACCGTTAGATCCCCCGCATGGTTAACTAATGGTATTTTATTTTATATTTCTTTTTTAAAAAAAATACAAAATTGGCTTGTTGGCCTAATTTACAATTCGTTTTATGCTGTATAAAAAATAATTCAGAGGTCCTTGTGGTAGGCGAAAATAACAATTTACTCCCTAGAGTCAATTTCCGTTCACAACTTAGCAGAATCCGTTTGGTTGCCACGTCAAACTCAATAAAAATGTGGGATAATTACACCACTGGTCCCTGAGATATTCCATAATTACGAATTACTTCCTATGGTTTAAAAAGTTCATGGGAGGTCCTTGTGGTAAATTATAATTACAAATCGATCTCTAAAGTCAAATTCCGTTAAATTTTTTGACAGATTCTGTTAAGGGATTTGATTCTTACACTACACCATCACAACAACTGCACAACAACCCCTCACATGAGGGTGGGTCCCAGTGTGTGAGGCTCATCCTCATGTGAGGGGTTGTTGTGCAGTTGTTGTAAATCTAACATTTTCCTTCTGTTAAATGCCATGTCAGCGCTACATCTAACCAATAAGATGGCGACACATGTTCATCTAAATAAAAATATAAATTTATTAAAAAATAAATAAATAAACTTATTTAAAAAAAAAAAAAAAAAAAGACAAAAAATGAAGGGGTGGCTGGGCCACCCTGGACCTTCTAGGGGTGGCCCAATGGCCACCCCCGGCCACCTCTAGGGGCGATCGCGGCCTCCACAGAGGCTAGGGGTGGTCATCGGGCCACCCTAGAAGGTCCAAGGGTGGCCCGAAGGCCACCCCTTCCCTTTTTTGCTTTTTTTTCTTTTTCTTTTTCTTTTTCTTTTTTTTTTAAAAAAAAGTTTATTTATTTTATTCAGATGGACATGTGTCGCCATTTTATTGGTTTGATGTAGCGCTGACGTGGTATTTAACAGAATTTGACTTCAGGGATCAATTTGTAATTATAGTTTACCATAAGGACCTTTCATGAACTTTTTAAACCATAGGGAGTGATTCGTAATTATAGCATACCCCAGAGACCAATGGTGCAATTATCCCTAAAAACGTCACACATATCACTCTTTAGTAAAAAAATTATAAATATATAAACTAAAAGAAAAAGAAAAAAAGGAAAGGGTTGGCTGCCCCAGCCCTTGGAGGTGGCCATGCGCCACGCTAGAGGTGTCTGGGGCAGGTCAACCCCACCTCTAGCTGCCACTAGGACTATCCAATAACCACCATTTTATTATTTTATTTTTTGGAAAAATATTAGTTTTATATTTTATATTTTTAATATATTTATAAATTTTATTAAAGAGTGACACATGTCGCGCTTTTATTAGGCCTAACGTGACAACTAAACAGATTCTATTAAGTTGTAAACGAAAATTGACTATAGGGAGTAAATTGTCATTTTTGCCTACCACAATGACCTCTGAATTATTTTTTATACCACATGAAACGATTTATAAATTATGCCAGCCACATAGACTAATTTTACAATTTTTTTTTTTTTTTTTTAAGAAATGTTATAGGAAAATGTTATATATAACATGTTTTTATTTACTTTGCTACGTGTCATTGACAATTAGCCTTCTTTTAACTAAAAATAATTTATTGACAGATTGGCAATGATACATTAATAAATTGAGATAAAAAATGTGGATTATAGTTGGAGGTCGGAACTCGAATTTTAAGTGAGGAGGGCAAACAAAATGGAGAGTAAAAATTTTAATTTTAGAGTGTCCATATCATAAAAAAACATAAAAATTTAAAAGATTTTTTAAGATTTTGGAGGCTTTTTTAAAATTTTGAAAGGCTAGGGACCCCCCAACCCAAGGAACAGGATCCTCTCCAGTTCAGTTGAACGGGAGAGTATCCAGTTAGTTATAGGGCATGGGTATTTTTGTCATTTCATATTTTTTTGGACAAATATACCCGTGCCCTATAACTAACTGGATAGTTGAACTGGAGAGGATCCAAATTCCCAATCCAAAGGATGGTTCCACTCTTATATAACATTTATTACCGGGCGGACCTACCTTTTAGTGATTGGAACTTAGGGTTTCTTTGTCAATCCCAAAATTTTTTATAAAAATATTATTTTTTATACCATGGCTAGTAAAAGATGACTTTTTCACCCCCTAGATGGCCAGATAATTTAACGTTCTACACTACTATCCTTTGTATTTATGTATTTATTTATTTACATAAATTTAGACCCGACAAAAAGTTTTGGTTCTGCTCCTAACATTATTCTCTTTTCTTTTCTTTTTTTGGTTTTTGAGCAAATAAATTTAATAAACATAAACAAACAAACCAACAAATAAAAAAAAAAAAACAACAACAACTATAAAGAAAAAGAAATCTAGGAGTATTTAGGATTTAGAACCCGTTCAATGAGGTTTTATATTTAATCTCAAATCCTAACGGTAACAGGATAGGTGAGGTTGCAACAAAGTTAAAAGTTGGATACACTAAATTGAGAGTTTTTAGCTTGGAGAGATTGTAAAAAGCGATGAAAGTTCAAGTAGAGAATACCAAGAGGCGCGAAACAAATAAGGGGGTTAAGTAAAGTTTTCCCAAAAAAATGAAAAACAATATTTACCCTCTTCTAACTACCATTATATTTGCAATACCACCCCCCCCCCCCCCGTTTAATTTTAATTGGGGTTGCAATGTTCCCATTTCGCCTCCAAAATCTGAATATTATGCTTTTTTCGGTTTTCTAAATTTTTGTCTTTTTTTTTTTTTTTAATTCTTTTAAAATTTTTATCTTATGATATTTTTATCATTTTGGGAGCGAATGAGACCATTGCAACCTCAATGGTAGATTGGGGGAAACATTGCAAAAATTGAAATATTTAGGGATATTGCAAAGAGAGTGGTAGTTAGAGGGGGGGGGGGTTTCTCCATTAAAAAAAATCTATAACGGTACCTAAACAATATTTGACCGATTAACATTGTTAGAACGGTGTTGACCATCGTCCGAACAATTTCATTCTAACAGTTCGAATAATGTTAGAATGATATACTGTTCATCATCTCACACCTCCGAAAAATCACATGTGTACTTCCTACAAGGCATCCAGAGGTTTTAAAAGACTCACAATTTCCTTCATCTAACACTGTTAAAGGCCTCCCATTAAGATCTTTTTATAATCTAACCATAAAGTTTCCTAACTTTTCATTCCTACCATTTTACTTTCACCAAAATACTCCTCATGATAGCGTAGATCTACTCATCATATAAAGTCTAAGGCTCGACTTTGGTCACATTTAACTAGAGAAGAATATCATCTACTAAAAAGTTAGGATTTTTATTGAAAAAGCTACATCTTTTCCATTCCTACACCCTTTTCAACAAAGAGCACACGCATACTTATATATTATCAACTCTACTAAAACGTAAAGTGCAGCAAGTTCATATACGAAATGGACTGAGTTAAGCATGAGAGATTCCCTCTTTGTTGCCTTGAACTCCAAAGACACAAAGAAAACCCTCTCTCTCTCTACGAAATGGACTGAGTTAAGCATGAGAGATTCCCTCTTTGTTGCCTTGAACTCCAAAGACACAAAGAAAACCCTCTTCTCTCTCTCTCTCTCTCTCTCTCTCTCTCGTAGCTCCAGTCAAGCGGCCAAACGACGGCTTAAGTTTTTTAAGATGCCTTAAATAAGCCTTCTTCCGCTTTTGCAACTTTTGGACTTATCTAAATCGCATGCAGTCTATCATCATTAGGGCGATGCTCGTGACGTTCAAACGCTAGGATTTTTCATTTTATCTTACATGGCTTTAGCTATACCGTCAAATGATTACTTAATACTGTCTTAACGATAGCTTTTCTTCTGCAACCCACATGACTCCTCACCTAATTATTCGAATGGTAATGTATATCATCTGAACGACAGGGTTTTGTTGACCCCATGTGACAAATCTTTCGAATGGTACCTCATCACCATTAGAAAGATTCAAGACATTTCATTAAGCGTTCCTAAGACCCATTTTTATAATTTCCACCTTAACCGTTGTTTCTTATATTTATATCTTAACCATTGTTTATAGCGGGGTATTACTAACCTATTGGGAGGTACATGGTCAATTGCTCAATATAATCTAAGGTTTATGACCAATTACTTTATATAATTTGATTGCCCAATCTAAGGTTTATGACCAATTACTTTATTCAACAGCACTCACATATATTGTGATTTGTTTAACATCCTGTGTGCAACAGTATCGCATTATTAATTAAGTGGTTGTCTTGGTGGGTCTAGACATTTGTCCCTTATTATTTCTGGCCCTATAGGTATAGGCTATAACTATAATAATAATAATAAAAATATAATATTATAAAAAAGTAAAATATAACATATTATACTATTTAAATATTAAATAATTTTATTTCATATGAAAGAAAGTCTTTTTTTAAAGATTTTATAGAAATTTATGTATGAAATTGAGATAATTTCCTTTCAGAAAATTATAATAATAGTGAAAATGCCTATGCTTTATTCTTCTGAAGGTGAGAAAAAAAAAATCGAACTAAATCTGATTAAATTATTAATCAAAATTAAAGTGAAATCTAATTAAAAAAAAACTTTTTAGTTTTTCTTTTAATTTTTAAATTTGGCCACCCTTACTTTTTATGTATTTCTTTTTTAGTTTTTTTTTTTTTTTAATTTTTTTTAAATTTATTTATATAAAGATGATATCCGGAATACAAGAGGGAACTTGCTAAACAAAAACGTTGCAACATGAAGTGAGTTAATTGGTAGATAATGTTGAGAGAAAAGAAAATAGATCAAAATTCAGGAACTTGCAAATAAGGATTGTTGTCCCACATTGATAATATGTTTTAGATGCCTGCCCAAATTTTGTATCCATTATTGTTTTGTCTTACACTTGATTAAAATTTCGTAGATCCCCTCATAACTTAAAGAATTACTCAATCTTCCTTGTATTTTTATATTTCTCTAATTAATAAGCGGGAATGGAGGACTAGTGTAATTATTTGTCTTGGGCGTAACTATCGGGGTTCTCGTCCGCTGTGAAATGTTCAGTTTGAGCCATAGTTACCGACAGACTACCTTGAAATGCTAGTCTGTCACCACAGTCCCACCAAAGTACAAGTTGGTACAGTCTCTTCTTAGTAGCATGGTTCAAACCCGTAACCACTAAGAAGAAAAGAGGGAGGAGTTGAACCCCATCCTCTGCTGCTTTACCAACTCAACTACTACCTTGATGATTCCTTGTATTTTTATATGTTATATACTTATGTCTTATATGTCATCAACACTAACAAAGTTTTAATGATATTATTAAAATAAGAGTAATGCTATATATCACATATTTAGTTCATAAATATATCATTATGTTAACATAGCAGTCCCAATCAATACTTGATTTTTATTTTTTTTTAACAAGGACGAAGCCAATGGTTAGCTAGAACGAACACGTCAGCATTGTAAAATAATTGTGAGATAAAAAATATACTTTCTAACATTGCTCTTAGAGTCCATTTGGGTTTGCGGTTTCAAAAAATGCAGTTTAAAAATAGTAATTTTAAAAATGCAGTTAAGCGTTAGATAAAATCACAGTTTTAACCTTTAAAATCTTAGTTTAACTTTTAAAATTATTCGTTTTCAAAAAATCCTCACATTAAACTGCGTTTTCAAATTGCAATTTTTTTAAAACGCAATTTCAAATTCAATTTTTAAAATTTTGTTTAAAATCAAATTTTTTATTTACGAAATAGCAATACCAAACACATCCTTAAAAGTAATAACAAAATACTTAAAATTCCATTAGTTGTTTTTACCATAACAGTTTTCAAATTCTCTCTCTCTCTCTCTCTCTCTCCAAAACTCTTAAAATCTGTTCCTTCTATCTCACATAAGCATAATCCTACATTTTTTTATACCAAAAAAAAAAATTATAAGGAAAATATCTTTAATTTAGATTTTGTTGATAGTATTTTAACATGAACCAAAGTGTATTTTCAATCTTACAAAAAAAAAAAATGGAAAAATACAACAAAATATAAATATATATATATATATATATATATATATATATATATATATATATATATATATATTATTTGTGTTTTATCATAATATAAGAGTTGTTGATTTTGTTTTGTTTTTTGTGAGCAAAAGTGGTTTGCAGTTTGCAGTGTCACATTACCAAATTCTTTGAAATGGTCAACCTTCATAGTTTGAACGTCTTCTCAGGCTTTTATCTGATGATTAAAGATGATAATCAGGACATGTCATCACTACTCCCACTGTGCCAACTAGGGGTGGGCAAGGGGCGGGGTGGGGCGGGTTTCGGCATTTTTTGGCCCCGCCCCGCACCTTTGCGGGTTGGAAATTTCCAACCCGCAAACCACACTTTATAAAGAGTAACCGTGCGGTGCGGTTCACTGCGGGGCGGGTTTGTGCGGGGCGGGGCGAGTATTTTGAGTGGCATTTACGTAATTTTGATTTTATTTTGTAAAAATAAAAACTTCAAAAAAAATACTAGTTTTTTAAATAAAAATTAAATTCATATTTCCATTCAAGAACATTTTCCATGGATTAGCCTTTTAAACTAAAAGCCTTATTAATTATAAGATAAAATTCTAAGAAACATGATTTTTATTTTCTCCCATCAACAAAGCATAATGAAAAATGACAAGAATAAAAAGCTATAATATTTCACTATTCCATGTCATCAATTTTCTTGTCTTTTCCAGAAGTAATAAAACGATTATTTCAAATAACAATACAATAAAAATGTGTACACTTTAACATCCCATAAAATTGAACCATAAAAATTGTATTTATCACACAATGAAATGAGTCCACTAGTTAATAAACAACTAAATATGAAAAAATATAACAGTCCATTGGTTAGTAAAGATGCAAAAATATAAAAGTGAACCAAAACAATTTAAAACAAAATGAATGAGTGAATGAATAGATGATTAGGTTTTCTTTCTTTCCCTTTTTTTTTTTTTTTTTTTTTTCTCCTTCTTTGTGCGGGGCGGGGACCCGCGTTTTTTAAAAGTCTAAACCCGCAACCCGCCCCGCCCCGCATAAATTTCTCAAATTAGGATTCTAACCCGCAAAAAATTTCGAAAATCCGGTCTTCTGCGGGGCGGGGTGGGGCGGGTGCTGCGGGGTGGGGCGGGTGCTGCGGGTTTTGCACACCCCTAGTGCCAACTAAAAGCGCGTGGCCAGCCTCCAAAAACCCAGATTTTATTATTTTTTATTTATTTTTTCAATAATCTCGTTAATTCAACTTTCTCATTATTTTGTTCTCGAATTATTTATTAGGTTCTCTCTCTCTCTCTCTTAATTTAATGTGTTTTTGATGATATTTTTTTATTTGTATTTTTAAAAAATATTTTGATGTGATGTAAATGTAAAAATTATTTTTGTATTTAGTTTATTTGTTAATATTTTTATTTAAAAAATAAATAAAATTTTTATCAAACAAGAAATCATTAAATTATAGCAATCAATTGAAGAAATCATTAACATCTATTTGTTGACATTGATCAATAGCTTAGGAGTTAATTCTTTTATTAAATAAAATACAACTAGACTTGAACTCCACCGGGACCGAGAGATCCTAAGGTCCGAGAAAATCGTGTTTTTTTAATAGTATTTGCTTTTTATATTTTTTTTTAATAGCATTAATAAGAAGATAAATTATATAAATATATTTCTTACATATCTCGATCATTTTTAAATTCAATGATGGATTTGAAACTTGGTAGAGAATATATGTGTATCACTTTTCTAATAAGAACACATGTCAATTTATTAGATTGATTTGTAAAAATTAAGGGGTAATTACCTTTTTTCCTTATCAACTACCAGCCATTATCAACATGCCTCCATGAACTGACACCTCAACCAAAAGAGACTATCTAACTACCAACTTTACATATTTTGCCCCATTCCGTCAGTCTAATTCGTGAAAAGACTTAAATACCCTAACTCAAATTCAAAAATGACATAAATGCCCTCAACTTTTTTAAATATATTAATTTTAATTTTTTTTATTAATTATTGTTGGAGGGCATTTTGGTCATTAAACTAAAATTAACGCAAAAAAAAAAATGGAATATTCCGTCCAAGTTAACGAGATTTCCTGATGGAATTGGACAAAGTATGTAAAGTTGGTAGTTGGATACTCTCTTTTGGTCGATGTGTCAGTTCATGGGGGCATGTTGACAATGGCTGGTAGTTGATGGGGGAAAAGGTAATTACCCCAAAAATTAATTACAAACCGGTCCCTCTACTAGCATCTTCAAGTTGTTCTCACAAATTGCCATAATCATTCCACCACTAAAAATATCGTCTTATTATTGAAATATAATCTTATTTCAGGGTTCAAATTAAATTTAACAATTTAATAATATATATTGTCGCATAAATACTCAATCCACTTTTAGAATAATTTTTTTTTTTTTTAGTATTTTAGATCGATCTTAATTTAAAAAATAAAAAATAAAAAATAAAATAAAAAATAAAACAAACATAAAAGACTGTTGCATCATCATGGTATATTCCTTCTGAGTTTTTTTTTTTATAGATATATTCCTTCTGAGTTGGAATTGTCAAACTTTGTTGCTTATATTTTGACATAAAATTGATTGGTTAGAAAATGTGCAACTTGATTGGTCCAAGCCAAAATTCTACAATAATAAAAGCTTATCCTACCTAGAGTTCATCATCACAATAAATGACAGTCAAACAAAGCCTTAAATGATAGGGATGAGTTTGGATAGATTTTCACCATACTTTTGAAATCCACAAGGACTAGTTTGGTTCAAGGCCAAACCGCCACATGCATGCACCAAAAATAAAATCATTTCCCTTATAATTATTTAATTCACAATTGTTATATTATGTTATTGGCCAACATAAGCCATGAGTAGAATTACTAAAAGGTTTGGAGGCTAAAATGTTACTTAATTTTTTATTATTTCCTAATATTATTTTATTTTTACTTTGTCCCCCCGCATCAAAAATCTTAATTCTGCCCCTGTCTACTAGTAATTAACAATAAATTTAGAGAAAGATAGATCAACGTTTATTTTTATGTCTGCAACCTGCTCTCACAATTTATAGACATCGGCTTCTTCACCCTTAAAAATGTTGACTACCCTTAGTACATACCGTTTCGGTTCGGTTAATTGACAAAAAAAAAAAAAAAAACTCTATCATCTATCAAATTGATATCGAAAAGGTAGTTTTAGCTTACCGGTCGGTAATGGTTGGTACGTGGTGGTCGGATTTTTTGCCCACCTCGACATTTGTACCAAAAATGACAAATTAAAAAAAAAAAAAAAACTGGTGATCACGGCCACCATAAAGGTATTTATTTATTTATTAATTTTTTTTTCGAATTTATAAAAGTATTTTTTTTTTTTTGAGAAATTTGAAGGGTATTTTTGTCTTTTTACGGGACAATAAAAATAACGGGTTGCAAATTTATGATAATTTGGAAGTACGTGTCCTTTTTTCACAATCTTAAAATATGGCTAATGCTTAACCCCCGCTCTCTAAAAGCGCGTCACAGGAACAGTATCACTAAAAAATTTACAAATATCTTGGTCGTGCGCGTGATTCAAGACACGTGGGTGGTGGGCGCGTGGAGTCTGGCTCACCTGTCTCCGTCACTATACGACTGGAGAGACACGTGGGACGCACTTCTGTTTCTCTGTCCGACTCTGTAGACTGTAGAACACTTGGGGGGTAATCTCATGGTGGATTGCGTAAACAAACGTGGCCATCAGTTGCCTTTTGCCCCTTCAAAGTTCTTCGATTTTACCCTCAGATTTGTCCCTTTCCCCCCAGGTACCTACTTAGCTTTGCTATATCTCTCCCTCTCTAAAAGTTGAATATTCTGAAAAAGTATTTTTTTTTCTTCAGTTTTTTGATTTTTCTTTTGCTTTGAATTTGGAATCCTTCTATGTTCTACATTTCTTGGTCCGTGCTATTTTTTGTTTTTTTTAAGAATTTGTTTGACTATGATTTTTTCAACACTTGCGGTTAGCGATTGTAATGGATATATGCCTACGGTTTGAAGCTGTCATAAATTGTGGGATGTCAAGTTGGGCGCCTCTGTTGTTGACCGCAAATAGATTCAAATCATACTCGTGGGTTATGCTTGTTTTTGTTTGATAGTTGATGCTCATGCTTGGGTTGGGCTCCAAATAGTTGAATTTTCGTTTTCGTTTCTTTTGAATTTTGGCTGAAATTTTTTGTGATTTCTCCTTTCAAGTTGAAGAACGGCTGATTCCGGCGGGTCGACGTCTATTGCCCGTTCCAAGTCGTAATTCCTCTTCGTTTAGCTCTGATTATTCTCTGTTCATCTTCGGGTGGTTGAAACGTTAATGCTTGTATTTGGTGCCAATTGTGCAATTAAGATGTTTGAGCTTTTGATTTGGATTATATAGGACGTAGTTGTGTGCTTGGTGATATTGAATTAGGGCTCTAGTTGAAGACTTGGTTATTTTGAGAAATGGAGGCCAAGCGGGGAGAGAGCTGGAGAGAATTGGCGAAAAAGATGCTCCCACCGGGAACTTCTCTCCCTGAAGATGATACAGATCTTGATTACTCTATTGCTTTGGAGTACGAGGGCCCGCCGGTTTCTTATGAAGTCCCTAGAGTGGAACCCCTTGATGTAAATTCACGTTCAATCCCAACTGCAGAACTCCTGTCTGAATCGAAAAGATCCGCTGCTGTCCTTGTTGGTCCTCCTGTAGTTGAACCTATCCCTTTGCCGGTGTCCTGTATTGCTGGTGTCACAAGTTCGCCTACGCAAAGTCCGAGGGTGTCGGGCAGTTCAGAGTCTGTAGTGTCTGTCTTGCAAAACCGTGATTCTTCTTCTGCTTCGCCCTCGGCTTCACCGGGTTCAGTTCAGAATCCTCCTGAAAAGATTGCTAATGAAGTAAGGAGAGCACCAGTAGTCACTTTTAATACAGTTGACAGATCTGAGAGGAAAGAGGTTGATGTGGAGAAGCCAGATTTTATGTATGTTGGGGTTTCAAAAGAGAAGAAGAAGAAGAAAAGTAGAGTTTGTTATCGCTGTAAAAAAGGGAAGTGGGAAACAAAGGAGTCCTGCCTAGTATGTGATGCTAAGTATTGCAGCAATTGTGTGCTTAGGGCAATGGGATCAATGCCTGAAGGGCGCAAGTGTGTAACCTGCATTGGTCAGCCGATTGATGAATCAAAGCGGTTAAAATTGGGCAAACATTCAAGAGTATTAACTCGATTACTCAGTCCTTTGGAAGTCAAGCAGATTATGAGAGCAGAGAAAGAATGCTCAGCTAATCAGCTTCGGCCAGAACAGCTAATTGTCAATGGATTCCCTCTGAAGCCGGAAGAGATGTCAGAATTACTTGGGTGTCCTTTACCCCCACGAAAGTTGAAGCCCGGTAGATATTGGTATGACAAGGAATCTGGTCTCTGGGGAAAGGTGAGGCATTTTCAACATGACATTTTCAATGGGAGTCTTTAAGTTCAGTGTTCTGTTATTGCATGTTTTGGAGTTATTTTTTCCCTAGTGGGTTTGAATTGCTTTAAATATCTGTGGTTTTTGATTTGACAGGAGGGAGAAAAACCAGATAGAACCATAAGTTCAAACTTAAATTTCACTGGGAAACTAAGCCCTGATGCAAGCAATGGGAATACTGAAGTTTACATGAATGGCCGAGAAATTACAAAACTCGAATTGAGGGTGCTACGGGTGAGCTCTTTGGCTTTTCAGCTGGACATATATCTTATTTCTTTTGTCATAAGCTGTGACTCATAGCGTGATGTTCTGGTACATATATTAGATGACAGCCGATGAATTCCAATATTGGATATATGATGTTTATTGTTTTCATTTTTCTAGTTTTTTAGCTTTTGAGAAACCATTTTTTAGTAGAAAACAATTATCAAGTAATAAATTGTCTCTGGTTTTGACAGATTTTTCTGCCAATAACTTACCACATGTTGTCCCATAATTGCATCAATTTTCTTTTTGGTCCAATGAACCTGTGTTGCATGATGACCGTGAATTGGTACTGTTATGTGAGTAGATTTCATGGTTTAGTTACACCACTTGTGAGTATAAGGAAAGATGATCATTTATGAGGTTGGTAAACAATAGGGCAATGACTTGGCTCTTCTTAGTATGACCCTTGAAGGTTAAAGAGGATTTATAAGCTGACTTATTATATTGGGACAAGGCTATTTTAGTATCACATTTTACTTATTCTCATTAATTTATCGAATCAAACCTTTAGGATCAAATATCCCATTCACGATAGATGAGGGGTTTAAGGGATGGAAGAAGGCCACTTTTGGTTGTGTAGCTCATGTAGCCTCATTAGTGGACCAAAGGTAAAGAAGTTAATGACATCTATTTGCCAAATCTAACCTCAAGAGTACTTGAAGGAATTTAGATCCACAAATCTCTTACGAGAGAACCTCAAATGTCTAAGCAGAAATGTTGACTTACTCAGATTGTCCAATTGCATTGCCTTGCTAGAATCTATATTTTACATATGAAAGAGGTTGACCTCCTTGCTTTTCTCATGTTACAATCCTCTTTTGTTCTTCATGCTGAGTTTTTTTCTCTTTGTCTATAGAGATAAAATGTAAGACTGGTGCCAACATTAATTCTTCCTTTTTGTGAGTAATTTTTTTTCTTTAAAAAAAAAAACGATTCATCACAGAAGAAAAGACTCACTGAGTCAGAATAATTAAGTAATGCTAATACAATAGAAGATATTGATAGAAATAAAAAAATAATTGTCGTGTTTATATACTTTTCTAAGTTCTTTTACCTAATTGCTTAAGTTTAGTGGGTGGAGAGACTAAACCAGTACATAAACCTAAGTCAAGTACCAAACTTAATTGTTGCGGGGTTTCCTATCAGCTCTCTCATGTCCATTCCATTGGGATAATCTAACTACGAGATCTGGTAATTTTTTTTCTTAAGGATAAAAACATATTCTATTTATTTTTTTCATTGGTTGAAGAGGCTTCTGATGCAATTAGTTAGTAGTTAGAGGCATACTACTTATGGGAGGAAATCTGACATATGTTTTTGCTTTCTTAGGTAATCTAACTTATATTGTATGGGAAAATTGGGTCTCTAATTTGTTTAGGATTCCCTCAAGTATTTTATGAACCATCTGAAGTGGTTGGGATATGTTTGTGGGTGAATTGGCCCATTCATAGGTTTTGTAGACAATGAAACTTTAATATGATTCTCAAGCATATGAATTTTTCACATGCACGGCATGACCCAAACAGTTGAGGCAAGTTTGTTTTTCATGTCTTTGAGAGTAGCAGGGTATACTTTATTAGATACTAGCGCCTCTTGGAGCATGCTTAAATGCATGTTAGAGACTCTCTTGCAAGAGAGAGTGAGAAAGAGGAGAGATGACATGGATAGAGGAGCAAAAAGTGGAAAAGTGGAAGTGGGAAAATTGATAGTTGAAAATGTTGATCTCATCTTAAGTTAAATTACTTTTTTTATTTTTTTTCATAGAATGTGTGATCGATCTTCTTACAAAATATTAAAGAATTAAGATATTTTTTGGGTTCATACACTGGAACTAAGGAATTATTTCATGGATTTAAGAGTTATCATTACTCACCTCTCTTTTTCATGCTCTTCTTATAAGCACTATATAGCTATATTTATCGATGTTCGATTTAAGATTCACCTATAGTTTCCTTTTTTTGTTATACTTCCAAGAATGGCCCATAGATTATCTATATTGTACTTTTGCTATCTATTAGAAGTCACAATCCCTCAGTATGCTTCTAAAGTTATAAACAATTTTCTTATCTTTCATAGGGGTATTTTCGTGTATTATAACCTGCATGTCTGATTGGTCAAGGTTGACACTCTCCTAAGGGCCATTATTTGTTATTTGTTCTTCAGCATACATGGATTTAGTTTAACTGATGGGTTGAAGTGCTTTAGTTGGAGCTTGTGTGGTCGTAGGCATATGCAAGTGCGACACACACCATGCCACTAGCTTATAAAGAGATATCATCCAATTATTGTATGATCAGAAGTCACTATTTCTCCTTAGTTTCGATTTGCTTCTAGAATACTTCTCCAAAAGCTTCCGCTGAGAATTTGATCATAGGGCCAATTTTATGTAATTAAATTAAAGTTATAGTCTATATAGCTGTAATTAAACACACATACCCAATGTTTGGGCAGCTACATGATGAGGCTTCCATTTCCACTCCATTGGACATGTTGGCATAGATTTGTATTAAACACTGCCAACACAGAGGCCACAGTTCACATTATATTTGATCAATATGTCATACTAATATGGACTGTCACTATAAATTGGTTCTTAAAGAATGAAAATTTCTATGTTTTACATGATAATTGGCAAGTCCTGTTGATATGGAACCTTACTATACTAAGTTTGTAGTCAATATAGTTACCCACCACCACCACCACACAAAAAAAGGGTTTGTAGTCAATATGATATGTTTACTAACCTAGTTTTTAATACTTTCAGCTGGCAAAGGTGCAGTGTCCACGGGACACTCATTTTTGGGTGTATGAGGATGGTCGTTATGAAGAGGAAGGTCAGAACAATATTAGGGGAAACATTTGGGAGAAGGTATGTACTGAAAAACTTTTGATTTGAACCTTCTCTGTGTTGGATCCTGGGAACCTTTATGAAACAGCTTGGATTTGCTTTTTGCTAGTCAGGCATCAATACGGTTTGTTTGTACCATGTTCTCTTTGCCTGTGCCCCATACTCAACCTCTTGGAACAAGAGATGAGCCTAGCAATTATACAACGGTTCCGAATTATCTGGAGCAGAAAAAAGTTCAGAAGCTTCTTCTTCTTGGACTTCAAGGCTCTGGAACCAGCACTATCTTTAAGCAGGTACAGCACTCCAGCTCCATTTCAAACTGGTTATGCATTTCTGCATTAGCAAATGCAGTTTTCATGTTGTAGGACATATCATAATGTTGGGTAATATCATAACACAACCAAATTGAATTGAAAGAATTGCACAGGGAGTGGTTTGTTTCATTTGTAATACTTTACATCCTTATCAGCATATTATCTACAACTCAAATGATAACTATACATCAAGTGGTTGTTATTCATCAGGTCTTGTGTTTCTCAGAGTCCTGCATCTTCTTGATCATCTTGATAATCACTTGACTGTTGAGAAGTTTCCTTATCTTGTGAGAATTCTGTTCCAATAGGCAATCTGTGGCTTACTGGTTGCTATTTCTGTATAAGAATTATTGTAGATAAAGAAGTGTAATTGCAGTGAAATTTTAAAAAAATGGTTGTGATACAATGGATGCCCTAAAGAACAACTCTTTATTCAACTTTTCAACTGTTGAAGTAAAAGGGGTGGCATCTATGTTTTGAGAAAGTGAAATTTTCTTTACTTGAAAGGAAAACTTGTAGACTACATAAGCATTCGTTGATTACTGCTTCTGAAACTCTCCTTTAGGGGTGTGAACAAGCTGAGCCAAGTTTATGGATTCTTTGACTCAGCTTGGATGACCCCATGTAGTGCTAAAGCTATACTGGGGCTTGCCGAAAATATATCATATTACACTGGATCTTTACTCAACAAGGTGAATGAGCTTTAAGTGCATGGTTGGCTTTCAAAAGTAACATGATTTAGATGCTTAAAAGTGGTTTAAAGAAACCACAGTTGTTTTATACCTGGTACAAGAAAAAGACACATACGAATCACATCTGAAGTCAAACCGACATATTGTGTAGTCAGAATCAATCACCTTTTGAGCTTCAATGTGGATTAGAAAAACTCATCATTTATATGAGCTGCCCATAAGAGATTGTCTAAGATGGGCACCCTCATCTCTCTGATGACGAACTCTCCTCATTTTTGCCATGTGTCAGTCATATTATGTCACAAGCGCAACATCAGCCACAAGAATCTGAATTTTCACTACACGTGAAGACCAAAGTATGCTTATTATGGTCAGATTTGCCAAAGCTTCATTGAGCAAAATAATATTTTTTCAAGTTTGACCTATGTGTTACCACAAATTTTGAACTTCTTTTCCTAAAATTTTAGAGTTAAGAACTATATATAAATGGATATTGTATTGCGTGTACAGAAATCAATGACAAGTTTCCTAGAATTTAGGGAAGCTTGTGAATTCTCTGTGAGGGTGCCCTCATTTTACAAATATTTTCAATAAATAGGCCCTAAACACAATATGAGACTAATATTATGTGTTTATTTGAGTAAATATGCGGTCAGGGATGTTTGCTTTCAAGGTAAACTTTTAAGATATGAGGAATCTTAATCTTTGGGCTGACACACGCACACACCCACACATTCATTCATATTAGACTCCCTAAGCTGCATTTTGTGGTTCCAACTTGTTCTCAAAATAAGAAACTAGAGTCACAGAATTTTTTCTTGACGTTTGTTTCTGGTTTTACTGAATGCCATGTTCAATAGGGTCCTGTGGAGGCCTTTTGTTGATATGTCTCATTTCCATTGATGATCATCTTTTTACCCTGCATAATTCCTTGCTATTAATGCTCACTCTCACCTTGTACTTTAATGCCTGAGCAGGCCAAATTTTTGTACGGGAACAGGTTTACTATAGAAGAAATGCAGGATATTAAGCTGATGATCCAGAGTAACATGTACAGATATCTCAGCATTTTGCTTGATGGACGGGAGCGCTTTGAGGAGGAGGCCATGTCTAGAATGAGAGCACTAACCTCCAATGACCAGAACACTGAAGCAGGTAATATCCCTTTGTTTTTCGTATTAAGTAGTTGTACTTGCATAGTGGTTTTGGTCTCCACTTCTCACTACCATTCTTCATGAAAGTATTCAGTTGAAGTCCAGAAACTTCAAATCTTTAATGTAAGTGGTGGGGGACTAGACTATGCATATGATTTTTTCTTTAGTTCTGAGAAATTATATTGCCAACTAGTATCTTTTATGCATACGGCTCTATGAGGTTATATTATTCCCTTTGGCTGCCTATGCATCAAACTGGTTAGAAATGATTGCATGTCTATAAGGTTAAAATTCATTGCCATAGTAAGTTGCTCTGGTACTTGTGTTGTGTTGAGCCTTGTAGCTTTAAGAAATTCCCATCTCTTTTCTTCTCAAGAGAACTCGAGTGTCTTATATTATTTCAATTGTAGTCAGTGGGCTGGAGTTTCTGAGATGGGGAATCACATTGGCCACATTCTTTTTGCGTAAGTTTCAACCTAAAAGTGGAGTTCCCAGAAATAGTTTTTCTTGGAATAAACTTAATTGAAGGTAAACGTTCAATGAGAAGCCAGTGCTGTGATGGCACGGCAGTCAAGGCATTAAAGGGGTGGTGACAATTCTTCATTTCAACTCTTATGATTTAGTTTTTAAGTCTAAAAGTAGCAAAGGAAGTATTCTATGAGAGGTTCCTGTTATATATTATCTTCACCAACTCAACTCAAAGAGAACAGATGTGTTACTGTGCCATGGAGTGTATGGCTTGTGTAATAAGCCCCTTTAACTTCTGTCAAGGGCAAATAAATTCTTTCTGGATGTCGATATAGTAATGTTGTTGACCAGACCGCTTGCAAACTGAAATAAGGTATTATTTAATTGAGTTACAGTGCTCCAAATATGTAACATCTGATTTCGATCTTGTTTCAGATGGAGAGGTTGATCCTAATGAAACAAGTCAATCTGTCTATTCTATCAACCCCAGGTTGAAGCATTTCTCTGACTGGCTCCTAGATATTATAGCAACTGGAGATTTGGATGCGTTCTTTCCTGCAGCAACTCGGGAGTATGCTCCATTAGTTGAAGAGGTGTGGAAGGATCCTGCTGTACAGGAAACATATAAAAGAAAAGATGAGCTTCACTTCCTTCCAGATGTTGCAGAGTACTTCTTGAGCAGGGTATTTCATTAACACCCCCAATGATATCTCATCTTAATTTGTTTTTTATAATACTGTATTTTATTGTTGCTAATCTTCCTGTGCCAGTGTTTACACGGTTACAACATGTTTTAACTGTTTCTTAATTTATTTTTGGCAAAACTGAGTTCTCTGAAAATAGAAGGTGCCCCTTCTTCCTATCAGAATCTTGCCATTGTTAATCTAGTGTTGTATTTGTTTCTTTCATTGACTATGGATTACTGGACATTTATCTCAGTTTCACAATTTTATCTTTACCTGCACCATATCCAATATGCATTATTTTCCACTCTCAAGTGTGTAGCTACATACCAGGAAACTCAGCTTCTCCTACTTGAATGATTATGAACATTGATCCAGTCTCTGTAGGTCCAAGTGGCTGGTTTTACAACCCATGTCCATGCAATCATTGTTAGAATGGCTACCAAGGTTTTGAACAAAATATATGACCCTGATGTTGTTCTGTATATCTGTGAATATATATTTGTATGCACTCAAATTCCTTTTTTTCCCCATCAAATTAGTGTTGTGGTTGTGGTGATGGAGCTACTAGAAACAAATGACATCACTTTCTCTTGGGATTAATCTACTCGATACAGGACATGAACATTCTGTTTTAGGTTAATAGGTAATACAATACAATACAATATTCTGGTCTAAATTCTCAAGGAAGTAATGTTATTTTATTGATATTATTGATCTAATTTATGTTATTCAACTACTTTTGTTCATTAATGTTAACATAATATCATATGCCTGCGTAGAATGACCTATATGATACAAATGACATCTACACATGTATGATATCTTCTATCAATGTAGTGACTCAGCCTTTTGCAGTGGCTGCTGGACAGATTTGAAACAAATTGATATTTTTATCAGCAATCTTCCTGATTAAGAAAAAAGTGAATGAGGATTACTCATCTTGAATGGCTAAAGAATTTAATGTTGTTTCTTTCAGGCTGTTGAGGTATCCAGCAATGAATATGAACCTTCAGAGAGAGACATACTATATGCAGAAGGGGTCACTCAAGGAAATGGTTTGGCTTTCATAGAATTCTCCCTTGATGATCGTAGCCCAATGTCTGAAACCTATACAGACAATGTAGAGGCTCAACCCCCGCCTCTGACCAAGTAATTTTATTTCACATCTCACTATTCTGTGTAGTCATAGACAATCCCTGCCTAATCCTTCTATTTAGTCAGAAAATCTCTGCTGTGGTATCTGTGATTCTGTAGTATAGCAATTTAGTGATTTCCATCAATATTGTAGAATTTTACCTCATGCATATGATGTTTGACCCCATGTGGCCTGGTTGCACCTACCAAGAATCCTTCAATTTGTTATTACTAAAATTAGGACTGTCATTGTAATTAGTAGGACGTAGGAAAGCTAGAATTTTTTATCTTAAGATCTAGTCGAGCTCGTCCCACTTGGCCACCCTTCACTGCCTAGCCTATGGCCCCCCAATGTGAACAATATCAAAAAGATGATTTTAAGGAATATATATATATATATATGATATTTTCCGGAGCTTATGAATTTGAACTACTGCTTTTTTCTCCCTTTGGCATCTAATATGCAATCGTAGAATTCTAAACTTCTTTATGGCGTTTTTACAGATATCAACTTATAAGGGTAAATGCGAAGGGGATGAACGAGGGATGTAAGTGGGTGGAAATGTTTGAAGATGTTCGTGTGGTTCTGTTCTGTGTTTCCCTTAGTGATTATGATCAGATGGGGCTTGCCTCAGAAAGTAATGGCAGTGGAGTCCTACTTCAAAACAAAATGATGCAAAGCAAGGAGCTGTTTGAGAGTTTGGTCAGACACCCTTGCTTTAGGGATACCCCATTTGTGTTAATATTAAACAAGTATGATCACTTCGAGGAGAAGGTCAATCGGGTGCATTTAAGCGTTTGCGAGTGGTTCAACGATTTTAGTCCGGTGCGGACGCACCACAACAACCAGTCATTGGCCCATCAGGCATACTTCTATGTTGCAATGAAGTTCAAAGACCTTTATGCTTCCATCGCAGGTCAAAAGCTTTTTGTGGCGCAAGTTAGGGCTAGGGACCGGGTGACCATCGATGAGGCGTTCAAGTATATAAGAGAGGTTCTCAAGTGGGAGGAAGAGAAGGATGATAACTATTATGGTGGAGTAGAGGATTCATTTTATAGTACAGACATGAGCTCCTCACCTTTTGTCAGGCAAGAGTGATGTGCTTCACAGATCTTATCTGTATTTGCTTAACTTTTAATATGCTCGATCTGCTTCATTTTCTACTTTAATTTTTCCTTACAAGCCTAGGGATTGTCAGTTGAATGCAAAGTTGAGTTCAATTTCAGTTTCTTGGTCATAATGACGATTGACGGGGGAGGTGCTACATGATATTTACTTTACATTCTCTTAACTTTCTTTTCATGCAGAGTGCGTCATTGGAACTTCTTTTCTTTAGCTGCCATTTTTTTTTTAAAAAAAAAATAATTAAATCTTAGTTCCTTCAAACTAATTAATTAGTAATTAACTGAAATCACTACACAAAACTAATATATTAGAGTAAATTATAGCTAAAAGAAATGATCTAAACAACTAAAACATCTCTTAACAGCATCATTTATTATCAATACCGACTTATAGCTTCCAAATAAACGCTACTAAAACATTAAAAAACTAACATCTAACTAAGCAAACCTGATAATACTAGTCATTCGCTAGGCATCTTCATCCAATCGAATTTCTTACTCTACAAACCGACAACCTACTAATCTACAAAACAATTAGGTGTTTCACATGTCGAAAAATAACTGTATAAGTCCACGATTTAGTAAGTAATTATTCTTGTTTATGTAAAGAGCCCTTAATAACGTTTCACATTCTCAAAATTGGTAACTTGGAAACATCATGAGATTTTACAAAACAATCTGTGTTGCCTCCGTTATTATACTAGTATAAAAATCGGTTTTATTCAAAAGAGTAATGCTTTCTACGTAACAATTGTACACACTTTGTACAACAAAACTGATGTGGAAAAAATTTTCACAATAATTGTACACATTTTTTTGGTGTTTCACATGTGAAAAAGTAACTGTATAAGTTCACGACTTAGTAAGTAAATTATTGTTGTTTATGTAAAGAGCCCTTAATAACGTTTCACATTCTCAAAATTGGTAACTTGGAAACATCATGAGATTTTACAAAATAATCTGTGTTGCTTCCGTTATTATACCAATATAAAAATTGGTTTTATTCAAAAGAGTAATGTTTCCTACATAACAATTGTATGATGTGGAAAAGATTTTCACAATAATTGTACACATTTCTTCTTCTTTTTTCACTTTCACAAAAAAAAAAAAAAAAAATGAAAATCATTTCCAAATTGAATCCAAATTGAAACATTCGAAAGTCGCAGGTTTTTTATTTAATAATAAAAATGGATAATTTTTAATTAATTTTGAAAGGCAAATTATTTATTAGTGAATTTGTAAAATTCAAAATGTGCAAAAGGTTAAATAATAGGTTACCCGTCATTGTCCCTTTTTTTATTTATTTTTATTAAAATATTGTTATTAATTATGTGGATCATTACAGTTTGAGCAGAAGGTTGAGAGAATTTTGGCCCACATAAGAAGAACCCAAGAATTCATTTTTATGGTTAAGTGGAAACGTCTCCCAAAGTCAGAGGCTACATGGAAGAGAGACTAACAACCACAATCCTCAAACTGTGTCCATGTGGTGTGGTGACACTCCTCTACCTAAGTGATGTTGTTGTGCCTACCGTAATCATTGCCATGCAAACCTTCTGCATATATATGCTGGGGGTGCATAAGGGCTGTGATTGTGATTGAGTAATAGTAGCCCTATTAGGGGCATTGTCTAATGTTGGGGAATTATTATCTCCTTTCGGACTATGTACAGCGCTCGCACTATGCACAAGTCGTATAGTTCTTGGATCATGCGCAGGTCGGGTATACACAACGATGCCTGGATTGTGCCTTCAAGTTATACACAGATCAGGCATGACCAAGATTCTCGGTATTTAGTAGGATCTCCAGCACTTAATAACTTAGTCAAATCAAGTCAGAAATCATATCGGTGTCAGTACGGAGCCCCGCGCCTAATATCTACACACCTTACTAGGTGTCAGAACATCATAATTGATCATTGTTCACATTGAGAGGTACGATAAATCATCTCACATGGCTTGGGTGTATTTCGACTTAGGGCTCCATTCCTCTAATAATGTGTAATGCTCCGATCCCACAACGAGTACATAAAGCATATATTTATGTAAATGTTATATAAAGAAATATATGCTTTATGTACCCGTTGTGGGACCAGGGCGTTACACAATAACCCTAGTCGATTGAGTGTAAAGGTTAGGAATGTTGTTCCTGTAAAATATTTTGTACGTTTGCTGTGATTTTCCTTCTCCTAGCCTCCCTTAGTGCATTTGGCTTGTGTGGTCAATTTTCTTTGTGAAAAATTTGTCCCATACTCCCATGACAGTAAGACTATTCGCTACCGCAAATAAAGAATCGAGATAACTGATAATATTATCATAGTTAAAGCATACTTAATGAATAACAAAATGGATTAAACTATTTTACATTTTATAACCTTCATGGTTTGGGTTGGTAGGTAAGGATTGAGATTCTATATTACTACATTGTCTGAATTTCAAAGAAATTTAGATAGCCTAAGAGGATGGCTATAGGATTCACCTGTCACGGGCAGGCGAGTCCTGCATCCTAAAGTGCCCGCGGCATGTGAGCCTCGCAGGCCCCTCTCATAGGCTACCCGAATTTTTATGGGCAATTTGTCTATGAAATTTGGGCAGCCTAAAGACATGATATCTCATATGAATGAATCATATTTAGCTGATAGTAAATTTACCATAAAAGTTATAACTCACATTCAGACACTTTGAGAAGACAAATGAAAATTTTTTACTTCTCAAATTTTCAAATGTAAACCCACCAGAAACACCTCTTAATTTCACCTTAACAAAAACTACTTCTAAAACACAAAACCATTAAAAAAAAAAAAAAGGCTGAACACCACCTTAACCTGTTCAAACATAGCAATATATATGTAAGGAGAAAAAAAAATGATTTAACAGGGAATGGAAATGAACTTCAACAACATGAAGAGTATCACATCTGATTTGTGTCTAAGAAAAATTTCAAATACATTGTCTAAATAGCCCACTCTAAAGCTTAAAACAGCCGGTTTTTTCATTTGATGCATCATCATGTCTCTAGGGATGCCACCATGGAACCGATGACTTCATGAAGCACAAAAGGCTTCTCCTTTCAGGAAGAGGATTCAAGAAAAATAGGCAATAAGAAAGGAAGCATACAACTGGCCCTACTGCCCAAGCGACTTGAGACGAGTCTCTTTTAACCCTTTTTTTTTTGTTTTTTGTTTTTTTTTGGTCGCCTTTGCAATGTTTTTTCCCTTTTCTGTCAAGGAATTGTAACATGGGCAAATCAAGAGAAAAAGGAAAATCACGATGCCACAAGATCAGGTGTTTCTGCCTCTATGGATTTCAAGGCAGTGTTCACTTTTTTCAACCAATTGTCCAGACGGTCGAGCAAGGATTTGATCTGTGGAATCCCCAATACTCTTGGCTGCACCCAGGATACATGCACTGTTCCCTCAACTTGATCAATTATACCCTCTATCAGATGAACCTGCAGTAAAATTCTCCCATTGGTTTTAAGCATTGAATTTCCACAACAAATAAATAACAAGGGAAATGCTATCGACTGGAAAGCATGTCTACAAGGAAAGAGAAATAATAATGAACCAGAAATGAATGAGGCAATCAAAAGTTGTTGCACAGAAATTATATAGATGGCGGAGGAACCAAGTTTCCTTCTTTGATGCAAATTGACCAACCAGAATGGTGCGCATAAGTTTTTTGCAATCCCCACAAATTTGTTAAATGAGAAACATATTATGTTAAAAAGTGAATAAACAAAAGAACACTCCATGCACGATGCATGCCAAGTAGGAAATTTGTAAAGGTAATAAAGATTCACAAAGCATTTAAAGATCAATTACTCTTCATTAATATTTCAACGTGGGGACTTACAGAGAGGCTCTTCATAAGAAGATGCTCCACCTCCTCAATAGAAAGTTTTGTGCGCTCTGCAATGATACTCAAAGGTATAGTTCGATCATCAGATGACCGGCTGCAAGGAAGCATGTAGCAGGTCAGTCCTACAATCAATTATACAAATTGTTTCGGAAAAAAAACTTATTCCTTAAACACAAATCAAAGGTAGAACAAAAAAAAAAAATAGAAGACAAATGCTAAACCTGAAAATAATTTCCATCAAGCAGAGAATATTTATCTTTTCCAACAGCTTCTTCTCATTCTCAACTAATGCTGGCTGAGCCCTCAGAGCAGCATTGTGCACATGACATAGTTCCTGATAACGAACTAAATCACCAGAGTTGAATGCCTGAAGAATATAGTAGAGCCACTCAACCTTTGTCCCCAGAAGACTCTTAATCTGCAGAAATTAAAAGATGTCACCACCCAACATACAGGCTGCTAAAAAGAAGCATCTAAGAATTTAGCAAGAGGAAAGACTTGGTATCAAAAATGGAATTCATGCCACCACTAACATTATTTACAGCTTCCCATGTCATCAATATGATGGAGTCCCATGTAGGACTCCACGTCTACACCAAGTTACTTGGCTGTTGGGTCTCTTAAGCAACGTGGGTCTCTAAGTGATATGGGTAGTGGGTACTGTAGTGCTTTAGTTATGTTTTATTAACATTAGTTATTGCTGTCATGGGTACCCACGACTAGTCAACGTGGGTAGAGTAGCGTAGAGTGGCAGTTTCCTTATGTAGTGGGTAGTTATGTGTGAGTAGTATATGACTAAAGGCTAGTAGCAAGGTTCAGGTATTGAATTTGTAATCAGACGATTGTCTATGTGGTTTGTCTCCATCCCCTAATTGGAGTTCACTATCTTCAATATATCTAAATTCTGTTTCAATTACCGTGGGTTCCTATCACAATATTTTGTCAAAATGCACTCTTATTTCCAAGAGATTTGTATGAAATTCAAATAACATGCGTGTTGTTGGACGAGTAGTCGACTTATATGCGTTTTGGTGGACTGCCGGGAGCGCTCAGAGTGCTACTGTGTGGAAGATGGTGTTTTCTTACCTCTTGTGGTGTCTATGGAGGGAAAGGAATTATAGAAGTTTTGAGGACCATGAAGAGTGAGAGGGCTTTGGAGGAGCTTAAGTTGTTATTTTTTTATACTTTGTATCTTTGGACAACAACTTTTGTTTTATCCCTTGGTGATTAGTTACCACGATTTCCTTGCTCTCTTTTCTCCTTCTAGTTATGTGTATTCTCATGAATACTTCTTGTGTACCAGGGGGTACCTTACGTTTTTAATGATATCTTGATCACTTATCAAAAAAATGAAATTCATAAAATATGTCCAGCAATGTCGTTTAAAACATTTGTAAATATCGTTTACTGATACGGTTTTGATGTGCCCATAAACGAAAGAGCCTATGATCAAGTTTGCTGAATCATTTCCAGCAATTACAATTAAAGAAGGAAAACTTTACACAATGTATGGTGAGCAGCATGACAATCTTAACTAATTCAACAGGACATAGAAAAAGACCAACATCAAAGTGAGAACCTCAGTCACGACACACTTACAATAGGATGGGCAAGCAGCTCTCCAAAGTTGTAAATGTTATCTCCCAATAGTGCAGAAAGGGACAAATCAAACGCCAGATCCTGATTAATTATCTAAAGGTTAGAACACATGACAGACTGACAGACAAAATGTGCATATGGACAATCAGCTGTCAGAATAAATGAACCATATTATCAAATGAATTTTATAATGATGCTTGATTAAACTGCATAGATATAGATGCTATTTTTTGTTCACCAATTGCAACTATTGCAGCAAATTTGAATAAATGAATCAATTACTACTTTAAAAATAAAAATAAAAATTGACAACCAGGATTCAAAAAGATTAAAAATATACTGGAGCTTGAAATTCACAGACCATGGAGATTTAAGTAATATCTATTTACAGCATCCCGAGGATTTCCCCATACTGGAGCAACAAAAAAACAATGCCAGAGTTTTTTCAAAGCTGATCCTAGCTAATTAAAAACTTAACATTTCCCCATACTGGAGCAACAATAAAACAATGCCAGAGTTTATTTAAAGCTGATCCTAGCTAATTAAAAACTTAACAGGTTTGTGAAGAGTTTAACTTTATTTATTCCATATATGACTCATTACTGTCCCCACATTTGGACGGATTGGTTGAGCTTGAAACCAGGACTGGGATACAATACCCATCAAACCATACAACTTGAACCTGGGTAAAATCTTTATTTGCCATCCATGGAGAATAATTTGGTCAAGAACATAACACATTTTAGTTTCATACTGGTACTATAGCTTACAACTAAAGAGATTTTGTAGATATCGAAAGTCAGAGACAAAAACAAATTATAAGAATGAAACATTGAAATACAACAAGCTAGATAATATTGAAACCCCTAAAAATTATTAAATAAAGAGTCACAACCACACATTTCAAACCTTCGAGTAAGAATGTAAGATGACACGTCAAAATGACCTTAGTGAAAGAAAGCAAACCAGTACTTGTCACAGACGACTACATGTAAGCCACATAAAGAAGCGGATAAACAAAATCACATACCAGCTTAAATGATTCTGAGAGAGACTCCACGGACGTATATGCAAGATAAAGAAGGGCACTTTTATAGAACTCAGCAAATTCTTGACGAAATTTATAGTACTGAGATGAGACCCAATAAAAGTTTGCATACACTGATGGATCAATGTCGGTCATGCTGTCAAGGGTACTCTTTCCATCTTCTAGAAGTTTCTTGCACTCTTTTTGGTCCCCTTGCTCAAGTTTAAGTACGGCTATTTGCATCTTGATGTAGAGGACTGGCTCTTCAATACGCTGCTCTCTAGTAGCTCGAAGCTTCTCAATCACCCCTTCAAGATAATTAATGGCGGCTTCTTTCTCTGAATACTGCCTAGAAACTATTACAGCAAAATGTGCAAGCTTGAGAAGATTGATTTTAGTCTCAAAGTCAGTGATGAAATTGTGATATAACTGTATGAGAGCATCGCCAGCCTGAAATTCAATTTAACCAAGAAAAAAGGTGTTAGATGCAGATCAAAAGAAAACATACACAAAAAAATCCCATTCAAGCTTTCCAAGTCAAGAACATGTTGTGTAAAACACGTGTGACTGGGGTAAAAAAAACACACACAAACAATATACAGAGATTTTGTTAAAATCTGTGCAATTCATAATACCCTGGCCATATAAAGAAAATAGAATTTAGTAGCAATAAATCATGGTTAAGCAAAACACTAGGATAATGCATTGAACTCGAGAAGTTAAAGAGATTCTGCATATGAATGAATTTGAATAGAAAATAATGCACTGTGTCCACATTAATAAGGTCTGTTGGTATTCATCAACAAAACAATAGCATGCAATCTAACCTTATTGCAGCATATGCATGTTAATAACATCAAATTATCACAATTACCAACTTTGGCAACTTGAATTCCAAACCATACATCCCTTCCCCAGAGGGATTTTTTCAACACCATTTGTAAAGGGTACAGATGCAGCATGTTACCTCTTCTTTTTTTATGAAGATGAATGGTAACAAAAATTTACATATCAATCATGATAACTGAAGGTTTAGATCCTCAGTTCTGCACAGGAACGACAAATGGCTAAATGCCCAACAATGCCTGGGCTGCGTGTCCTTAATTCCCAATAACTCATCACATCTCACACTTCGGACAGAACTTAGAAGATCCATTCATAGCAAATATACAGACGAGTCATTTTGATTTTATCACTTCAATCAATACACCTTGATATAAGCCTTTTGAACAATGGAGTTACACTCCCTTGAGATGCTAAAGAGGCAAGCCACTATGAACTATATATTAGTTATCTTCTTCTTCTTTTTATGAACTTCAAATATTAGCTAATCTCATTTAGTGGGTGTCCCCAGCCTTTGTGATATTTTTTTTTTATAAGTAAAATATATTGAAAAGGCGCAAAGGGGCGCAACCCAAAGTACACAGGATGTATACAAGGAACCCCTAATGAAAAGAACATAGAGAACATCTATCTAAAAAATCAAAATAGGAACATTCATGCATTAACTTAATTTTATCTCTCCACATAAACAACATTTGTAGCATCTTTCTTTTCAGATTCGACAAACCAGTCTCACAATCTTCAAAACAGCGTGCATTCCGTTCCCTCCAAACGCACCACATCAAACACAACGGAGCCATGCGCCAAATCTGTATCAAAATCCGATTACCCTTCTGGCCCCTCCAACTCCCCAACATATCTATCACCGACCCCGGCATTACCCACTCCACCCCAAACAATTGCAGGATCGTCCTCCACAATTCTGTAGCCACCATACAATGCAGAAATAAATGGTCAATGGATTCTCCAGCGGTCTTACACATAGAGCACCAATCCATCACGATAATGTTTCTCTTACGTAAGCTATCCAAAGTTAAAGTTTTCCCTAAAGTTGCCGTCCAAACAAAGAAAGCCACTCTCGGGGAAACATTAACTTTCCAAATACTTTTCCACGGAAATGAAGACTGAATAGGACTAGACAAAATCTTATAGTAAGACTTGACCTTAAAAGATTTCTTTTGCGCTGGCACCCAACACAACTTATCCTCTCCCTCGCTACTAACTTTGAGGGTGTACAACATCCCAAAAAACCTACTAACCGCTTCGACCTCCCAATCATGAACTGAACGAGAAAACATAATATTCCATAAGATGGTGCCATTTTGTCTCTGCATAATTTCCTCCACCCAATCATCCTTTCTTCTAGCAATAAGGAACAATTCTGGAAAGAGATTCTTCAAAGGAATTTCCCCACACCATACATCATGCCAAAACAAAACTTTCGAACCATTCCCGATCTCATATCTCACATGAGCAGCAAAAGCATCCCATCCCCTCCTAATACTTTTCCACACACCAAACCCATATGAACCCCCAACCTCCTTAGAGCACCAACCACCCCTCAAACTACCATATTTGACATCCACCACCTTTCTCCAAAAAGCATCTCTCTCCATAGCATATCTCCATAACCATTTACCCATCAAGGCGTTGTTAAACATAACCAAATTTCTCACTCCTAGCTCCCCCGAAGCTTTTGAAGAACAAATCGTACGCCAGTTAACCAAATGAAATTTAAATTCATCTCCAGTACCACCCCAAAGGAAATCTCTCTGAAGTTTCTCCAAACGATTTGCCACTCCCACAGGAATAGGGAAAAGAGATAGAAAGTACGTAGGTAAATTTGAGAGAGTGCTATTGATCAAAGTTAACCTCCCCCCTTTAGATAAACACACCTTCTTCCACCCCGCTAGTCTAGCTTCCATCTTCTCAAAAATATTATTCCACATATTAGAATCTTTATACTTAGCACCCAACGGAAGACCCAAATACTTTATCGGAAGCGAGGCCACACCACACCCAAGGATACTAGCCAACTCCTCTACATCCCCTACCTCACCCACCGGAACCATCTCAGACTTGGATAAATTGATTCTCAAGCCCGAAACTACTTCAAAACAAAGCAGCAAACACCTCAAGGCTTGGACCTGATCAACAATAGGATCACAGAAAATCAACGTATCATCCGCAAATAATAAATGGGAAACCATCAAAGCATCTTGGGAACTCGATCCCACTGAGAAACCCGATAACCGCCCACTATCCACTGCCGCATATATCATCCGACTAAACGCCTCCATCACCATCACAAACAGGAGCGGAGACAAAGGATCCCCTTGTCGAAGACTCCGAGAACTACGAAAAAACCCTAAAGGCGACCCATTTATATTTATGGAAAAACAAACAGTAGAAATAGAATGAGCAATCCAGCCAACCCATTTCTCCCCAAAACCACATCTTTTTAAAACATAAAGCAGAAACTCTCAATTGACATGATCATACGCCTTCTCCAAATCCAATTTACAAATAATGCCTGGAATTCCAAAACGAATCCTACTATCCACGCATTCATTGGCCACCAAAACAGAATCCAATATTTGCCTCCCCTCAATAAACGCATTCTGAGACTGAGAAACAACCTTCCCCAAAACCACCTTCAACCTATTTGCCAAGATCTTAGAGATGATTTTGTACATACCACCTATTAAACTGATAGGTCGAAAATCCTTGATATCCACTGCTCCGGCCTTCTTTGGAATCAACGACACAAAGGTTGCATTAAGGCTCTTTTCAAATTTTCCGGTAGAATAAAACTCCTTAAGCACCGCAAAAATATCATTCTTCAAGATCTCCCAACACTTTTGAAAGAAAGCCATAGAGAAACCATCAAGCCCAGGAGCCTTATCTCCTTTGAAATTCGGAATAATCGCCCAAATTTCATCTTCCTCAAACTCACGTTCCAACCATATTCTATCCTCTTCATCAATGGAGGGAAAAGATAAATCATCTACCCTTGTGATATTAAGACAGGATAACGTGTTGGAGTTAATCGTGTTTAGACAAATCTCATGACAGAGAATCCATATATAGGAGAAAAGGGTACTCCAGCCATTACTCCAAATCAAGAATAATTAACTAAAAATCAAGTAAATAAGCAAGTTGCAATACACACGTAAGTCCCACGAAAGTGGGATGATCCTAATAACCTTCATCACATTGTCCACCTACATCAATCACTTCATCTAAGTTCACCAATTTTATGTGGAAAGTACAGGTTCTTATAAGAGTTCAATTATCTCCCTGAATGTTCTTTCCATCTTTTTTTCCTTTTAAAGGTAGAAGGAAAACCAATAATCCTTTTAACAGATGTGTAGAATTCTTATCAAACAAACATATAACCACATATATGTTATGCAAACACTATACTTCATGAATCTCGATCAATCAACCATGCACCTTAAGCCAATTCCAAGGCATTCAGAGAGAGAGAGGAAGAAGATTGGCCCTTCAGCATTAATTATTTTTTCCCCACAACCAAATAAGGATGACACGAATATTACACAGCCTAAACAATGCGTATATTCAGCTTCTAGCAGTAGGGCTAGACTTCAGATTAGGATTGAGGTCTGGGGCAATTAATCTAAGGCAAAGCCAATGTATGCCAAAATTATTAACAACATATTAGTCATAGAGTAATTCAATGCATCACCCTCCCATCCCAACCCCCCGGCTGCGCCCAAATCCCATGTGGCGTGGTCCACACAACCAAAAAAACAATCCCCATGCACCAAATGCTGTGGGGACTACGCCACATGGGATTGGAGGGGTATTGCATAGCATTAATTCCAGCCATAACATAAATACTCTATGCATGATACACATATCTTTCTTTTTCATAAGGATCAAAGGAATTAAAAACTTGAAAGAAATTACTATATTTATCATGTGACAGTTGTAAAAACCAACAACCACAATAAAAACTTGCTGAGTACTATTACATATATTACAGTTGTAAGTACTACTACATATATTACTACCACAAACTTCATGCATGTTAACTTTTCTTCGTTTCTCATGCAGGAAACAGTTTCAAATAAATTACTTTATTATATCCTATCCAAAAAGTTGTCTCAAGTCTCAATCAAATCTCCTTTTATGACACATTGTCAAGGTACTAGCGAACTCAGGAAATAAAATGGAAAACACATGGAGGGAAGTGATATTTATCTCTTCCTAAACTAAATTAGGAACGAACCTGACCAAACAGGGGACCAATTGAATATCAAGAACCCAGGGTAGGTCAGGTTGGCTAAGGGGCAACTTGTTAATTTCTTAATCTTTGTTCTGATGTAAAACAGCGACATATTCACGTATATCTTGAAAAGGATTTTACAATTCAATGCAAAGTTCACACTACCCAATGGATTACTTGTAGAATAAATACCCCGGATCCCATATTCTCTAAATCCAATGGCACATAAGATTATAAGCATAACAATTATACAGAATAGACCTATAATCCAAACATCTTCCTCCAATTTCTCAGCAACCAATCAGAAACTAAAACAAAAGGAAAGTAAGTTTCTTTAATGCAATACTCATGCACACTTCAAAGCCCCTTAATTCCACCGCAAAACCCCAGTTTACCACCCAGAACGGAGCCCTATTTATCCAATCTTCTTCTTCCCAAAAACCCTAATTATCCCCCCAAAAAAAATCAAAATTCCGGAGCAAAAATAAAAACGTACCGTTTCAAGAATCCAGAAACCCTAATCACCAAAACCACACACAAGAGGAAAGTATTCACGTAGGAAGAAAGTGAGAAAAGCGAAGGAAAACGGACCTGAAAGACGGTGAGGGCGACGAACTGCTCGAGCTTGGCGGTGAGCTGGTGCCAGAGCTTGCGCTGGTACAGATCTGCAAGCGAGGTGTACCATTCTGCTAGCTCCGGGTGCGCGGTGCGCAGCGTCTCCAGGTACTGCAGCGGCGCAGCCATGTCTGTGAGTCTGTGAGAGAGAGAAGAGAGAGAGAGAGTTAAACAGCCGGTTTCTATTTATATGAGATTTGAGCTTTTGCTTTTGTTTGGCTTTTATTTTTTATTTTTTATTTTTTTGTTTTTCTTGAGCAGAAAGAAAAGAATAGGAGAAGCTGAGAAAGTGGTGGATCCGGTTTCATTTGGTAATTCAAGAACCCGGCATTTTTATTTTTATTTTTAGCAATTACTTCAGTTCACTAGATTTTTTACTCATTTTAGCTTCAAAAATTAACTTTTTCTATTTTAATTATCCCCTTTTTACTATTTTATTTTAAAAAAAATTATTTATTATTTATTTTTAATAAAATGATATAATAAAAAAAGTAATGTTATTTAATAAACTGTGATACAACTTGATGATGTAACAATACAAATCAACATTTCGATCAACACTTGTGAAAAAAATTAAAAAGTTGATTTTTACTGTCACGTTATTTTAACTATATGACAATCGTATAGTTTTATATTAAATATCATTACTTATATATAAAAAAAAAAATGGCCTTTTTTTTTTAAAACATTTGGTGAGTGCATAATAAGCATTGTAGCTATTTTTTGCTAAAATAATTAGTCGGATGTGGGTGATTTTTTACTTAAATTTGCATTTCGACTAGCCAAAATAACTTTTAATTATGCTCCGTTTGTTTCGGCGTAAAATGATTTCTGGAAAATGATTTCGACATTTTCCGGTGTTTGGTAGGGGCGAAAATAATAGTCAACCGGAAAATGATTTCTGTTTGACCAAAAATGCTTAGTAAATTTCGGAAAATGATTTACGCTTTTTAAAAGCGTAAATCATTTTCTGAAGACGCCAGACGCAGTCGATCTATTTTAAACGGCACAGTCGACCTTCACGTTCAAGCAGCCGACCACCATCGAAATATTGCCGGTATCGGAATCCAACATCCGTTAATGTCGCCGGAATCTGGCGACGGAATCCGGCCACCTTCGCCGGAATCCGGTCAGCCAGATTCCGGCGACCAATCTGACCGGAATCCGGCCATCTGGCCGGATTCCGGCCATCTGACCGGATCTGGCCAGAAAGGCCGGAATCCGGCCATCTGGCCGGATCTGGCCAGAGAGCCGGTTCCCGGCCGGCCCTGGCCAGGGGAGGCGGTTCCCGGCCGGCCCTGGCCAGGGAGGCCGGATCCCGGCCGGCCCTGGACAGGGAGGCCGGATCCCGGCCGGCCCTGGCCAGGGAGGCCGGTTCCAGGCCGGCTCTGGCCAGGGAGGCCGGATCCCGGCCGGACCTGGCCAGGGAGGCCGGTTCCCGGCCGTCTGGCCGGACGGATCTGGCCAGATCCGGCCTCTCTGGCCAGACCCGGCCAGATGGCCGGAAACCAGCATTTTGTGCCGGAATCCGGCGAAACTGCGGAATCCGGCCACTTTCGCCGGAATCCGGTTATCCCAGATTCCGACGAAACTGTCCGGATTCCGGCCTTTATCTCGAATTCTAGTTATGTTAGCCAGAATCAGGTGAAAATAGTCAGAATCTAGTCGGTCAGTGACCGAATCTCGTCATCAATGATTTTTATATTATTTTACATTAATATTTTTATGTTGTGAATAAAAATTGATTTTTATAAGTTAATATGATTGAATAAAAATATAAAAAAATATTTGCGATTTTCCGTACGCGCCAAACACCGAAAAATGCTTTCGACGGAAAATGGTTTCCTGAAAAATGACTTCCCTGAAACCATTTTACGACGGAAACCATTTTACGTCGAAACAAACGGAGCATTAGTCTCTTGTGAATGCTTTGACTATTACTAACATATATATCTATGCCATTTGAGTAATGATTATTGATCAATTCATACACAACTTTTATACAACTCTAACTACTTTTTTTTTAGGAAAATGTTAGATTTACAACACCAATACAATAACTGTACAACAATCCCTCACATGAGGGTGGGTCCCACATACTGGGGCCCACTCTCATGTGAGGGGTTGTTGTACCGTTGTTGTATTGGTGTTGTACAGGAATCAAATCCCTTTTTTTTATGATCAATCAGTGGATTTGTTTTCGAGAAATGATTAAAACACCCACACTATACAACAATGACACAACACCAAGGCACAATGGAGTGAGGCTCACACATGGACCCCACTCCATTGTGCCTTGGTGTTGTGCCATTGTTGTGTAGTGTGAGTGTAAGGATCACTCCCATTTGTTTTCCGAGAAATACACTCATTTCTCACAACAACCCCACAACAAGCTGACGTGGCTGGTAATATTTTATTATTTTTTTACAAAAAGAAAAGCAAACAAAACAAAAAAAAATAATAAAATATTACCAGCCACGTCAGCTTGTTGTGGGACTGTTGTGAGAAATGAGTGTAGGGATCATTTCTCTTGTTTTCCTACATGTGGGCCCTAAATATTCAATGGTTGATCTTAAAAAAAAAAAAAATTGTTAAAGTTGTGCAAGAAACATTACTCATGCCATTTATATTTGTTTGAATTATGAGTATATTAAACAAAGGCTATTTTTGGGAAAAACTTCACAAAACCCCACTTGAACTTTCACTCGTTTGGAAATGACCCCCTTAAAGTTTAAAAACTCTCAAATTTCACCTATCGAACTTCTAATTTGATGCAATGTCCACCCTCTATTAGAGTTTGGCATTAAATCTTAACGGCACCCTTGAAAATGACAAAAATACCCTCATGATTCTTTTTCCTTTAAAAAACCTTGTCGTATGTTGGCAAACCCACAACGGGGTTTGGCGATGATCCAAACATTGGGTCACGACGTGATTTTTTTAAAAAATCAAAATCAAAATTAAGGGTAAATTTTGAATTTTATAATGTTTCAAGGGCATAAAGGTCTTTTCACCCTTTTTGTCGTTTGATTTAACGTCAAACCGTAATGAATGGAGGACATTACATCAAATTATAAGTTTGGAGTGTGAAATTGAGAATTTTTAAACTTTAGGGAGGTCATTTTAAAACGAGTAGAAGTTCACGAAAAGTTTTGTGACATCCTTTGTTATATATATATATATTCCGTCTATCCATTACTATTCTTTAGAACTTCTCTCACTTTGAGTTTCAAACCATTTAACTCTTCATTTTTTTCCTTTCCTTTTTTAGTTCTTTTAGCGGCAGATAGTTAGCAGATTTGGTGGTGTTGTAGAGGCCAAAGGTGGCAAATATATATGAATTCCTTTATTTGGTTACTTGTATTATTTCTAAAAATAGAACTTGATAAGGTCTTGTTAATGAGAAATGATCCCTACACTCATTTCTCACAACAGCTCCACAACAAGCTGATGTGGCTGGTAATATTTTATTATTTTTTTACAAAAAGAAAACAAAAAAAAATAATAAAATATTACCAGTCACGTCAGCTTGTTGTGGGGCTGTTGTGAGAAATGAGTGTAGGGATCATTTCTCCTTGTTAATATCTTGACTCGACCATTTGGGGTAGATATCTAGGCAAACCCTGATTGTTGCCAACATAATCTTTTGGCAATTTTCTTTTTCTTTTTATTTTATAAGAATATTTTTTAATTTTTAATTTTTACAAAACAATCTTACAAAATTTTACTGAACTAATTTTCAACTTTTCTCAAATTTGGCCCCTACCAAATCAATTCTCAATTTTTATCTTTTTCAAAACCTAAAACCCAAAACACTTGTCAAAATTTTACCAAAGAGACTGGAAGATTCCTTGGATGATAATCTCCAACTACTTGTTTGTGTAAAATTGACTCACAATTGAGACTGAGTGATACCATCTTTTTTGGGTGCCAGTTTTCTATACTATTTTTCAATGAAGTATAAATTAAATTCTACCATTCACAAAATATGCTTAGGATCAACATCAGACATGCCCCGACTTTGATGACCAAGTTGTTGGACCCTACTGCAGGAGTAATTCTATCCGTCTAACATAAGTCCAACAATTATGGCTGTTTTCAAGCCAAGCTGAGTCAAACTTGGAGCTGCCGAATTCTGCTCGAAAACATAAAATATGAGTTCGAGCTCGGCTCGAGCTCGAATCGAATTTTAAAAAGATGTTCGAATTCAGCTTGTTAAGAGCCTAACCAAGTTTGAGCTTGGCTCGAACTCGGCTAGCTTAACAAGCCGAGCCTTCAATCGAGCTCGAGCTCGATTGGATTTTTATATAAATTTTTACATAAAAAAAAAAGAAAGAAAAGAAATGAATATTAAATTTCAATACTTGATCTAATATTTCACATTAAGAACATTTGTAATATTACACAGTAATTTCCACTATAAATTTATACATAGTTCCTTTGTAGTATTACCTCTTATTACAAATCAAAATAATAATATAGAACAATTTACAAATAGAGTGAAGTTATAAACAAAATAATTTCTTTGTACATAACCTCTTATTACAAACAAAATCATAATAAAACAATTTACAAATAGAGTAAAATTACAAACAACTTTAACTTCAACTTCAAGGGTCTTCACTTGATAAACAGCAAATCCATACTTTCAATCAGCTCAACATCTATAAACAAACTTAAAAGAAAAAAAAAATATGAAGTAATTTTTACTCCCTTGCAATATAATGATGTGACTGAATCTCTTAACTCATGTCATACAATTGCTTAAAAGTCAATACAATGGTTATAGCCACCAAAGACTAATGAATGATTTAATCATAATGACATAACAATCAATTTAGAGTTCCAGAGTTATGTGATGTTTTTATCATAAAGCATATCAAGGTATGCATCAAGGTTTTCAACAGAAAAGTATAAATGTCTCCAACAACAAGATGCCAACAATAGACAAAACAATAGAAAATCAACAATTCCCTCCAGTAATGCTAAATCTATAATATAAACATTACCAACTTCACTGCATTTTTTAAATAAGAAACAACAAGACAATAGAGACTACTCAAATGTTAGCATCAGTGTTTTCAACAAGAAAGTTCAAACATCAATAATAAACAAGAAGATAGTAGAAAACCATCAATTCCCTTCAGTAATGCTTAATGCAGGACATAAACAACATCACTAACCTCAACCTAACTGGATTTTCCATATAAGAAACAACAAGACAATTGAGACTCCTCAAATGAACCAACCAAAGGTCAATTAATGTCAATATTACTTCTGAAAATAATGTTTGTAATGTTGTATTACTAATGAACCAACCACAAACCTCCATGGGTCTGACACTTAGGAGAAAGTCCAGCTATTCTCTCCAGCTAATGTCAATATTATTATACTCTAGAGTCTTGATAAACAGCAACTTCATACTCTGAATCAACTCAAAAAATCTGAAAACAAACATAAAAAAATAAAAAAAATAAAAAAAGGGATAAATACCCCATTGGTACCTGAGTTTTACGTGTTTTTAAATTTAGTACCTCAGTTTTGTTTTGTATCATAGGTGGTACCTGAATTAAGGGTAAAAACCCATTTGGTACCTCTGTTAGATTTTCCGTCCGAATTTTAACAGGTCGCCACGTGTCAACCGCTGAGGTTGACACGTGGCACTTCATAAAAAAAAATTAAAAATTAAAAATTAAAATCTTTAGAAAATGATTAAAAATAATAAAATTTTAAAAAAGAAAATTAAAAAAAGAAAAAAAGAAGAGGGGTGGCGCTTGGCCACCATGGGGGTGGCCGGCCACCCCCATTTTGGCCAAGGAGGTGGCCCAGCCACCCCCTTGGCCGGTCTGACCGGTCTGGGGTGGCCGAACCACCCAGGGTGGTTGCCCAGGGGTGGTTCGGCCACCCCACAGTTGAAAAAAAAAAAAAAAAAAAAAAAAAATTTTGAAGGGTTTTGGCCCTAGGGGGTGGTTCGGCCACCCCCTAGGGCCAAAACCCATCCAAAAAGAAATTGAGGGTTTGCCCTTGGGGTGGCCGAACCACCCCCATGGGCAAACCCTGGGGTGGTTCGGCCACCCCCTAGGGCCAAAACCCTTCAAAAAAAATTTTTTTTTTTTTTTTTTCAACTGTGGGGTGGCCGAACCACCCCCTATGGGGTGGTTCGGCCACCCCAGACCGGCCAGACCGGCCAAGGGGGTGGCTCAGCCACCCCTCTTCTTTTTTCTTTTTTTATTTTTTTTTTAAAAATTTTATTATTTTTAATCATTTTCTAAAGATTTCAATTTTTAATTTTTAATTTTTTTTTATGTAGTGCCACGTGTCAACCTCAGCGGTTGACACATGGCGAGCCGTTAAAATTCGGACGGAAAATCTAACAGAGGTACCAAATGGGTTTTTACCCTTAATTCAGGTACCACCTATGATACAAAACAAAACTGAGGTACTAAATTTAAAAACACGTAAAACTCAGGTACCAATGAGGTATTTATCCCATAAAAAAAAAAATGTGAAGTTAATTTTTACTCCCTTGAGTCCCTTGCATTACTTACTCAAGTTCTCTTAACTTGATAAACATGTAAAGGGATGTTCTCATAATAACAAAAAATTTAAATGACCTTAATTTAATAATATAAAATTATGCATTACCTTAAAATTCAAATTTAAATTCCCAGCAACAAAATGCCTCAAGCAAGAGTTTCAAAATATAGTATCAAAGAGTAATATGTTTCTAAATTTTACTTGATACAAATTAACAACTAAGATAACACAACCTAAATCAAAGTTGCTCCTCCTACAAAATATATATATATATATATATATATATATATATAGTACTTCATACAAGTCAAAAAAAAAAAAAACTACAAAAATGTAACACTACCTTATAGATTACAATTTGCAGATTACCTCTAACTCAGATTTAAATTCTCAAGCTCTCAGCACATATGATTCATGTCTTCCAAGCTCCAACAAAATTTTCCAAGTAAGAGTTTCAAAATACAGTATCAAAGTAATATGTTTTTCAATTTTACTTAATACAAATTAACAATTAAGGTAATACAACATAAATCAAAGCTCTTCCTCCTACAATATATATATATATATATATATTAGTACTTCATACAAGTCAACCAAAAAAAAAATTGATTGATAAACACTACAAAAATGTAACACTACCTTAGAATACAGATTACCTCTAACTCAAATTTAATTTTCAAGCTCCCAGCACACATGCTTCATGTCCTTCAGGCTCCAACAAAATTCTCCAAGTAAGAGTTTCAAAATACAGTATCAAAGTAATATGTTTTTCAATTTTACTCAATAAAAATTAACAACTAAGGTAAAACAATCTAAATCAATGCTGCTCCTCCTACAATATATATATATACTTCATACAAGTCAACCAAAAAAAAATTGATAAACACTACAAAAATGTAACACCACCTTAAATTACAGATTACCTCTAACCCATATTTAAATTCCCAAGCTCCTAGCACACATGCTTCATATCCTTCAGGCTCCAACAAAATTCTCCAAGCAAGAGTTCAAAAAATATAGTTCATAGTACATATGTTTCTCAGTTTTACTTAATACAAATTAAAAACTAAGGTAAGGCATACTCAATCAAAGATGGACCCTCCTTCTATAAAAAAGAAATATATATATATAGGGTACCATATAGGGTAGTATGACAAGCATACCGAAAGACGGTGTGTGCTACCGGCCAGGGTTGGCCTTCACCTAGGGAAGATCCCCAACCCGGCGACTCTCCTCTGTGACGACAAACTGAGTCCATAGGTCCTTGGGTCAAAAGCTAACGTGCTCCACTCACGGGTAATAGCGGTGTAGAGTCTGTAAAGGGTTAAACCACAGTTACAGTTTTAAAGAGAAAATAAATGAAAATAATTTACTGGATCATTATAAATTTCTTATGCCATTACTCATATTCCTCATTCACTTACTCATAAATTTTGTTTAATTATTCATTTTGTTATTTTGCATAAACTGTCATTCTTATACCATTACTCATATTCCTCATTCACTTACTCATAAATTCTGTTTAATTGTTCATTTTGTTATTTTGCATAAACTGTCATTCTTATGCCATTACTCATATTCCTTACTCACTTGCTCATAAATTCTGTTTAATTGTTCATTCTGTAATTTTGCATAAACTGTCATTATGCATGATTAAAGATTATGGCAAGAAGATTTTACAGCACGTTTTATTTCCCTGGTGTTGTAATTTTCTTACTGAGTTGTCGAATTCACCCCTTTTTTCCCCAACCCTTTTCAGATAATTCAGTAAGACGAAGTCATTTCCTTGTAAAGGTGTAGACCTCGCTAAGAGCAATAGATCTTTGTGGACCGGCCAAACCTTTATATTGTATAATTTGTCCTTTTTTGGAGTTCATGGCATTGTAAAATAATTATTAATAGACAAGAATAATAAAATAGGAAGTTTACAAATCTAATGTTGTAAATGTACGCTTCCATTTAAATGTTTTTAGCACTCAAGTTCGCATTTCCCTTTATATCCCAAAACGGGGGCGTGACAGAACTAGCTTCATCTTGAACCTTGGGTCTAACACTGCAGCTATTGCCATCAAGAGATTACATTTTCCCCAATACTTCTCAAACTTAATATTCATTTTCATCACCATGGCTTTTATAAAGTCATTCTCATCTCTAGACTTCTTAGCCAAAATGTTTTTTACTCTCCACACCTCAGTAAGGAACAAATTAACAGTTGGATAATCACTTCCAAAGATAATGTTTGTCACATCATTAAATATTTCAAAGACTTTACAAACATTTTCAACTTTTCCCCATTCCTCATGAGTTGATGCCCAAATAAAATTTTGATTCCAATATGAATATCTAGGAAAAACTTGTCTAAACTCAAGAGCAGTAATTAACATCATATAGGTGCTGTTCCAGCGGGTTGGTACATCAAGAAACATTTTTTTTAAGGTAATTGCAATTGAGTGCAAATCCTGCTAAATTGTAACAACCTACCCTCTTATGCCACTAAATACTTTATCCCTTCTCTCACACAATCAACAATTCCTCCAATCTCAACAAGCCCATCTTGCACCAGCAAGTTAGTGATATGAGCACAGTAACGAACATGAAACAACCGCCTCCCAACAGATAAAGTTTTTTTCAAAGAAAAATCATTTTTTAAAATCCTAGCATTATCCATAGTAATGGTAGAAAACTTATTTTCAATGCCCCAATCTTGAAAACATTTTTGCAAAGCATTAGAAATAATAACCCCAGTGTGAAGAGGAGGGACATTGAAAAAAATTTAAAACACGTCTTTACAAATGCTAGTTAGAATCAATAAGATGAGAGGTCACTACCATATAAGAAACCTTTTGCCCCGAAATCCACATGTCGGTCATGATATTCACTTTGTTAACCAAATTTAATGCAATTTTCAGTTTCTTCTTCTCATTCTCATATGTCTTCTTGCAATCACTCTTTGCAGATTGTCATGAAATCTTTTGCTAATGTGGTATGTTTGCTCTCATAAACTTATTGAATAAAACATGTTCCATATGCTTAAAGGGATATTCGTGGTACAAGATCATGTGAGAAGCAAGCTCACGAACCTTCTTTTGATCATATGAAAAAGTTGTAACAGAACCCACAGCATCACATTCACCCTCCTTCGAACCATTTACCAAAAGCTTTTGCTTCTTATTAGATGCTAAATATGACAGACAAGTGTGTAAATGCCTAATAAGTTGAGATGTAGTACTAGAACTATTAACACATAACAACGATTTACACCAATTACATTGATTCTTCCTCACACCACCATTCATAACTTTAGTAAAATCTTCCCATACCACAGACGTCTTCATCCTCGACTTCCTCTTACATGGAACATTTTCTAACTCATCAGTAAAAACTTGAAAAGATGAATAGATTGTTCAAATCTAACTCATCAGTAAGCTCAAGATCCATTAGGATCCCTGAGATTCCCAAAGTAGTCAACGAATAACATGTTGAGTACTATGATGAAGATTCCTTCATTGATGTCAATGATTGGAATATCTCTAAGGTTCATAGCAAAGAAATTTCCAGGAAGAAGTGGTACATGACATCTTTCAAAACTGAACAACATGTCAAGACCATTGAACAAGTCTATGCTCTGAACAAGGAGCATGAGTTATGTCAGCTTTTTAGCCCCGAAGCTATAAGGAGACATAGAAGAGAAGGCCATAACTTTATCCACATCGGATTAGTTCAGGTCGCTATTAAGCCCCTAATAAGAACAAGTCTTAAAGCCTCTGTAATGCTAGGATTAAGAGATGCCCGCTTCGTAAACTGGAAGGATAGTCTTCTTGGTCTTATTGAGGCTGCATATATATATATATAATATGTGTTAGAGAATTTGGAAAAAAATTATGTTTACATTTTTTTTCCTATTCCAAGTGATCTAATTGGCTCGACTATGGGGAGCCAATATTCCACTTCCAATATTAATCTAATGGCAATAAATGATTTCATCATGGTAGGGTAATTAAGAAAATTTTAATTATAAAAGCTTTTAATTAAAAAATTTAAATTTAGTTTGAAAGAAGGAGATCTTAGTTTATTAGGAGGATTTGGTCAATTTCATTCCCATATATGTATTTTTGATTTGTGCATGATATCACACACACACACTATATATATATAATGTGTTAGAGAATTTGAAAAAAAATTATGTTTACATTTTTTTCCTTATTCCAAGTGATCTAATTGGCTCGACTATAGGGAGCCAATATTCCATTTCCAATATTAATCTAAGGGCAATCAATGATTTCATCATGGTAAGGTAATTAAGAAAATTTTGATTATAAAAGCTTTTAATTAAAAATTTTAAATATAGTTTGAAAGAAAGAGATCTTAGTTTATTAGGAGGATTTGGTCAATTTCATTCCCATATATGTATTTCTGATTTGTGTATGATATCTGTATTTTGCCAAGATCATTTTTGATTATAAGATTCCAAATTAATTAAGATCAACATAATATTTGAAATTAATAATATATTAAATTTGTATTTGATCTTCTTATGAATTCCTAGGACTTTTAATTCCAAAATACGCTTATGATTATATTTTTTCCTTTGCAAGTGATATAATTGGTTATTAAAAAAAAAAAAAAAGTGATCTAATTGGTTGGACTATAATAGATAACTACCTGTCTATGTGAAATGTGTCATATATAATGTTTACTATGTTAATGTTTATACACTACAATTATAGAATCTTATATTTGAATGAGATTAGGTATGTGTGTGCACCCATATTCAAGTGACAGTGCATTACTAATATGGTAATATACATACTTTATACTTATATTTATAAAATTTATTTTTATTTTATATATATATATATAGGCGAGCTAACACAAGCTAACGATTCGAGCTGAACGAGTCGAGTCAAATTTATACAAGCCGAGCTCACAAGCTTTGTCCGAGGCAAACCGAGTTTATACGAATGTATCTCATTTAATATACGAGCATGTTATTGTGTTCATGAACAACTTATTTATTTTTAGAATTGAGACCGAATCGAGTTTAAGCGAGCCAAATCAAGCCGAATTTGCGAACTGCCGAGCTCATATAACACCCCTACCAACAATCATCCAACTCTGCCGACGTGGCACCATGCCACATCAGCCCTCATTTAAATAAATTAAAAAAAAAATCAAAATCAGTGTGTTCTGCGTGAAAATACACCCATTTCACCATTTTCTTCCGAGAAATGATCCCTACACTCATTTCTCACAACAGCCCCACAACAAGCTGACGTGGCTGGTAATATTTTATTATTTTTTTTGTTTTCTTTTGTTTTCTTTTTGTAAAAAAATAATAAAATATTACCGGTCACATCAGCTTGTTGTGGGGCTGTTGTGAGAAATGAGTGTAGGGATCATTTCTCTTTTCTTCCTCGTACCATTTTCCCCTCAAATCTCTTCATCCCTCTCTCCATCTCCTCCCTCAACCCCATCTACCGCCACCCACGACCACCACCACCGTCGAACACCCACGAGCCCGCCATCGGTACGGACGTACAGTAGCATCTCCGAATCTCCGGCCATTTGCTTCATCTCGACCAGTGGGTCCAACTCCATCTCCATCTCTGGCCAGCTCCACTGTGCGTTCTCCATCTCCGGTTCGGCTTTGACGATCTGACAACCTAACTACCGTATCGCCACGAGCAGCCCCAGCCGAACCACCACCACCGCCGACGAGCCCATCCACCGTATGGTTTTCTTAGTTTTTCTTTTCAATCATTCCTTTTGATTTTCTCTCCAGATCTGGTTTTTTAAGTTGTTTTTGGGTGAGATATCATATGTTTGCATTGCTTATCTTGTTCTTTGGTTTTTCCTTTTTGGGTATGAATCTGCTAGTCGTATTTTCCAGGGATAATTGCACCGTTGGTTCCTGTGGTATGCCATAATTATTTTTTACTCCCTATGGTTTAAAAAGTTCATGGGAAGTCCTTGTGGTATGCAATAATTACAAATAGATCCCTAGCGTCAAATTCTGTTAAAATTTTTAACAGATTCCGTCAAATGCCACGTCAGCGACACGTGTAGCCAATAAGATGGTGACACGTGTCCATCGTAATAAAAAAAATATAAATTTATTAAAAAAAAAATACTTATTTTTTTTAAAAAATAATAAAATTCAAAAAAAAAAAGAAAAGAAAGAAAGCTCAAAGGACACGTGTCGCCATTTGACGGAATCTGTTAAAAATTTTAACAGAATTTGTCGCCAGGGATCGATTTGTAATTATTGCATACCACGAGGATCTCCCATGAACTTTTTAAACTATAGGGAGTAAAAAATAATTATGGTATATCACAGGGACCAACGGTGCAATTATCCCTATTTTCCATGAGGCTTTTCTCTAATGTATCATCTAGTTATGGGTCTGATTGAAATTAGCTTCGATATCTTAAATTTTTCTTCCTGCAAGTTGATATGATTTATATGTGGCTCTAATGTTGTTCGGCATATGCAGATATTAGTTCAAAAAATATATTTCAAATATACCTAGTCAGTGAACATTCACTGTGTCAGCCCGATTATACATGGAAGTTTGTTTTCTTATTTCCTTTGTTGATGGTGCTTGCTCATTCAGTCATTTGCTTCTCTTATTCACTGTGTCATTCTCTTATTTCCCTTGTTGATGGGCAGTCCAATTGTTTGACAAAATTACACGTAGGGACATTTATTCTGAAATCGGTCATTATCACGTAGGGACATTTATCTATATGTGATCAAAGCATTTTACTATGTCCTGTTGCTCCCTAGATACGGTTGTACTTTTCTGATGGTTATCCTCAAATGTTAATCCAAAAAACTAACCACAAGCGCTGAAGTTCTTATGGAAACTTACTTTCTGTAACTCGATTATTACTTCTTACTGTTCCTACCTAGAAACGGCTGTACTTTTCTGATAGTTCTCCTCAAATGTTAATCCCAAAAGCTAACCACAAGCGCTGAAGTTCTTATGGAAATTTACTTTCTGGCATATATAACAAGTCTTGCCTATGTCCCTGAGCACTCACTGAAGATCAATGCAACTTCCAGCATTTCCACAGCGATTGTTTAGGATTGGACTATTTTAATTTCCATTTTTACCACATTATTTTGAGCAGGGAAAAGAAGTTTGATGTGTTAACTTACCCATTAAACCAGCATTAAGCTTGTCTTGCCATCCAGAAAAGTTGCACCAATACATGTTTGTCTCTCTCGAGTGAAGTTGGTATTGTCATGTCAATTTGTTTTAGAAATTTAGCTTCACGTTGTGTATTATAAACTATGATCTTGAGAATGGTAGTTGTTATATTTTCTAGGGAGCTTGGAATCACATGCTTTATTTGTTAATTTGAAATCATTTGTTTAGACCAATTTTACTTTGTCTAATTTGAATTTGATAGCCCAGTAATTGCCTAATTGGCTTGTTGATGTTGCTTTGTGCAGGAAAAGTAGAATCTGGAAGATGCCTTGGATCAATTTTATTTCTTGGACCTGAAGGATGTTGTAGAATGGGGTGTCTTCAAAATTGTTTCTTGTTTAGTTGTTCACATGAACAACCATTCGCAATGGAGTGAATTGTTATGCAGAGTTTCTATGTGAATCACAAATTGGTGTCCCTTGGTCGCTTGTACCAAAATGGTAAATATGTTTTTAGTTCGCATGCTTTTGAACGTACGTAATCTAGAAAGCATTTGGTCAATGTTTAATATATTATACCTTGTGAGTTTGATTTTTAATTAAATTTCACAGTTTCATTGTCGCAGTATCTGCTGTAGTTGAAGCACTTGATTCCTTTGCTCTGGAGGCAGGAGATTAATCTGTTCTGGAGTAAGGCTCATGACGTGTTGAAGTAGTGCCTTCTCCATCTCCGGTGTCAACTGCATGATAAAAGCACAAGAATCAGAGTCGATCTCCGCGACATGAAATTTAAACTACAGTGGCAGAGAAATTACCGATTGGGGGCGAGGCAGCTGATTGCCGGGACCCATCTGGCTAGGAACTATTGGCGGGGGTCCTGGAAGACCTGAATGCTGTGTTACTGTAGAGTTCTCGGGCGGGCCAGACATCCAAGGAGATCCTCTATCCACTTGCATAGAACTTCCACCTTGATTGCTGAAATCTGTACGTATATGTTGTTGAGCTGCCGGCTGAAAGAGAAAAGGTGGATAATGTTAGCAAAATATTGCCCAAATTGTAGAAACCATTTCACAAGGACCCATTTGTTGCATAAACTTAGATGAAGTTTAAGAATTACTAACTGCAAGCATGATGCATCTGCTTTTCAATGCTTAAATAATGGCAATTCCCTATATTGCATTGATGGTTAGTAAAAGTAGGCATAAAGTTATGCACAAATTAGAGCAGCGAAAAAACTATATGTGAAGACCGTTAAAAATTGGTTGACAGTCTTTCACATATAGACCGTCAACCAATTTTTAATAACTTGGTCAGCAAGTTATAAAAAATTGTGAAATTTTTTTTATAACTATGGGATCCTTGCTGGGTATTCTGAAAATCAACCAAAACAGGGGAGCACCGTAGTTCAACAAGGAACAGGGGATTCGGCTAAACCACCGAGACCCAACCAAACAATACCCAGCCTAGTAACCGGAAATACCCAGTTAATTAGTCCAACCAAAAACCCAATCCAAATCAACAATAATAAACCAATTTAATTGAGCCAAATCACAAGAAATTACCTAGGGATTTTCTGTTCAAACACAGAGAAATCCACCGTGTAAGACCCACTGAAATTGCCGGAAAAAATAGACTTGGGTCGCCGGAAATCGTGTCCCACGTTGCACCGGAGATTTCACCGGAAAATCGCCCCTGGAAGTCGCCGGATTTCGGCCAGAACCGCCGGAAATCTCCCCTGGCTCAACCGGCCAATGATCCACCGGAAGTTGCGCCTCTGCTCTGCCGGACGACGCTGTTAGTCCGCCGTCGACCCACCGGAAATCGGGCTTCCGGTCGGCCATTGGTGCTGACCCACGGACGTGGGTCTGGGTTCATCGGGTCTCACCCGGGTTCTCTCCCTCTCGATCAGTCTCTGAATCTCTCTCTCTCTCTCTCTCTCGGTCTCTCTCAATTTCTCTCAATGATTCTCCCTCTCTTCTCTGATCTCTCTGTGGGTTTCGTATAGAAGAAGAAAAGAAGAGGGAGAATACAAAGAGGAAAGAAGAAATTAAAAGAGAAGAGGAAGGAAGGGCATTTTCTTCTCTGTTCTCCCTTCATTTCTCTTACTCGATCTCCCTTCCTCCCACGATCGTCTCATTATCTGAGACTCGGATGGAAGAGGGAAAAGAAAGAGTAAAAGAAGAAGAAATTAAAGTGGTTCGGGTCTCTCTCTCTTTCTCTCAAAATCCCTCTGTTCGATTTCCCTCTTCCTCTCACAGTTCTTACCTCTCTGTCTCCCTCACTTTCAAGCTCTCCCTTCTCCCCACGATCATCTCTTATTTAGAGACTCGGATGGAAAAGGTAAGAGAAAGAGCAAGAGGAAGAAAAGAGAAAAGAGGAGGAAGAGAGAAGAACGAATAAGGAAGAAAGAACAAATAGAGCAGAAGAAAGAAACTCAGCAACACACACTGAGTGGTGCGAATTTGTTAGAAGGTGAAGTGGGTTTAATTTATAGAGGTATTAAATTAACCTCAGTTAAATTAACACGAGTTAAAAGTAAAATATCGAATTATCTCATAGTAAAATTTATCTTAGATTAATTTTAGTTAATCTTAAAAGTATTTAGTTAACTCATGATTAACTTTTATCTAATTAAATTAACTTGAGTTGCTTTTAATAAAATCTAATCATTAATAATCATAAATATTTTTATATAAAATCTTTTTCATTTAATATTGGGTATAAATCTAAACCCATTTTAAGTCCAATTCGTTTCATAAATAATGTTAATTTTTAAATAACATTATTACATTGATAATATTATTATACAAAATAATATTAGGTCAAAATAATATCATGTACAATAAATATTTCACAATAATATTATATATCAATAATATTATTCTACAAAATATTTTCATATAATAATATTAAGAATAATATTATCCCAACTAATTTTACCAAATATTTAGGTTTGTCTATTAATCAATTAAAACAGGTGGTGCATAAATGGGCAATTATCAAAATAATGTCGATCGAGCAATTAAAAATGTGAATTGATCGCCATAGATCTTAAATTCTATTTAAGACACCTTGTCTTAAAATCTAGAGTGTTACACACGTGACAAGCAAAACATGAACAAGGCAGCTTCGGAGATCCACATGTTTGCAGGATGAGTCTCTAATAGATCATTCAATTGGGGTAGGCCAATCACCGGTGTAATCAAAAATATGAAGGGGATATTGCTTGAAATGGAACTGAGGATGGAAGAATTACTCCCTTGCTCACTGCACAATCACAAAAAACATAACTAAAACACTCATAACTCAAACATTATATAAATAGAATCTATTTTATTTGAAACGAAAAGGATCTATTCCGTATGTATGTATGCACTTGTGCCTATGAGAATGTATTGTAATTGAAATCAAAGGACTCCGACGGCGATTCTTCACTATGGTGATCGCGTTCCACCACCATCTCTTTTGAGCCGCTCCCAACTGGTTCTCGGCCTCCACCTCGAAGTCGTTCAGCATATTCTCCATTGTTTTTCACAGATCTCTCAGAACAGTTGGTTTTCAGAGTTCTCCAAGAGAGAAAGAGAGAGGGAAAAATGGAGCCCGTGGCGGTAACCAAACCTGAGTTGAAGGTGAGGGAGCTGCGGGGACTGGCTGTTATCTTATATACACAGCCACAGTGTATTTTTGTCCTTTTTTTCAAAATTTTATATTTTGACTTCTGTAGGAAAGGATTGAGAAGGTATATATATATATATATATATATAATTTTATATTCTGACTTCAATAGAAAAGAATTGAGAAAGTATATATATATATATACACATGTCAACACAAGGGAATGATAGATGATTCAAATTAGTGACCTCTGCTTTTATGAGAGGTGGTTCTCAGCTGATTGAGAAGGCACATATTAGCTAAATAACAAGTTTAGTATTTTTTTTTTCTTTCAAATTAAATAGAAATATATATATTTTTTTAATTAAGTTTATTAAATTTATCACCTAATTTAATAAACTTAATTAAAAAATAAACTTGTTATATTGTTTCAGTTTTAGCCAAGAGTCAATTGCGTCATTGGGTGACGCACAAAGCGGGCCAAATTGAATTGACTAAACCATTACCATTCTTGGGAAGCGTAGCTGGGTTGCAAATATAGGATTTTTGGACCTAATTTATGCGGATCGGGACCCCGCCATACCTACCTTTTGTCATTCTTTTTGTACATTTCCAAATCAAAAGTAACCAGGGGGACTCATTAAGGTTGTTTTGAAGAGGCGAAGAGGGGAAAGAAACTTGAATCTGCTGCCCCCGGGAAAAGAGACAAGATGATCAACTTGGATAATCTAGAGGTGTGAACAGCATTGTTTTGTCAAAAGGAGAGGAATACAAGAACAAAGATATATATATATATATATATATATAAATGGAAAAAAAAAAGCGTAATAATTAATTAAATAAAGTAGGAAATTATGCTGGGAAAAAAAATTAAAAAAACTCGATCACCAGTGTAAAAAGTTTTAATTGCAGTACTATGTACATTATCGTTTAACTGGCAAAGATAATGTAAAACGGCAATCATAATCCGTGCTGTGGTGGTGAAAAGTAGTATTCATTTGAGTCGTCGTCCCATTAAGCTTGTTGAAGGTGTGTAGTTTGTATACTTCCATTTGAATTTATGGTTTGACGAAGTCGAGTATCGTCAGTACACCGGTTGACTCATGAAATTGAGCTGAGAAATATTTGTGTATTGTATAGTAAAAAGTGATTGATGTGATATAAAATTTGAAAATGTTTTATAGAAAAGTGAAAAAATTTTGTTTTGTAGTAAATTTGAATAATAATAAAAAATTATTGATGTGATATAAAAAAAGTAAAAAAGTTAGAATGTTTTTGATTTGATATTTTTTAAAGAAGTAAAAAGAAATAGAGGGAGAATAAAAACAGTTTGCCAAACTAGCCCCTGCCTCTGGCTTTTCCATTATTTTGTGCAACGGGATTCTTGTGGTCCAAATGAAGCTTAAAAAGAGCAAAAAAGAAAGAAAAAAGAAGTAATAAATTAATTTAAAAGTTATTCTTCTTTCTCTATGCGATGTAAAATTACTAATAAAATTTTCAAGTTCAAGATTTTGTTAATATATATATAATTTATTCTCAATATGACTAATTTATTTTATCTTTTTTTTGTAAGATGAATAATTGTAAGTAGGAATATTAATTGGTTTTGTACTTCGGAACAACCACGTGGGATAGTACTAAGAATACCATATAAAATATTAAAGAAATAAAGAATGGTAAAACTAAAAAAAAAAAATTTTAGGCCTTTTATAAATTAGGAGCTTTAGACGGTGGCTTAATCAGCCTCTTAAAGACCAAAGTTTTTTTTTTTTTTTTTTTTTTTTTTTTTTGGGAGCAAATACATCAATTTTGAAAGGATAAAAAGAGGACAAGTAAATAATATGTAGCATTACTCACATAAAAATATACATTATGGTACTGACGAACATTTATATGACATATTAACACTTCTTTTTACCTAAAACATGGTTTCAACTCAATTTATTGAATTTGGTGCCACGTGCCACATCAGCAATCAAAAGTTCCATCGGAAGGAGACCTCATAGGCTCATAGCAAAACTATAAGGATGCACTCATGATACCCTCACTGTTTTCAGTTGGAAGAAAAAAAAAAAAAAAAAAAAAAAAAAAAAAAAAAAAGGAAATTAAAGAGAAAATATACTTTACTTCCGTTCGCACAAAGATAAAAATAGACCAAATGGGAGTGGTCAAACCACCTCTAAAGGTCAGGCCATGGAAGTGGCTAAGACACCCTTTTTTTTTTTTTTTTTTTAATTAAAATTTTTTTTTAAAAGCTTTTTATTTTTTTAAAGTTTTTATTATTTTTAATTTTTTTAATTTTAATTAGGCATAGGACATGTGTCAGTTTCTTAAAGGTGTTAACATAGACTTCTGTCAATTTTTGGACGGAGATGATATCTCCATCTTTAACCATAAACAAGGTATAATCTACGATGTAAAATGAATCATATAAGACAAATAATGAAGTCTTTAAACTTCAATGGGTAAAACCGTATTTGACCCTAAACTTTAAATGTAAAAATGCCAAAAGTAATCATATTTTTGGAGGTGAAATGTATCTTACCCCCCACCCCCCCCCCCCCAAAAAAAAAAAATGAAATCAAGGATATATATATATATATATATATATATATATAGATGCCTCACTGTTATCCACCGTGCATGCATGGATGATTTGTTTTCAGATCCGTTCCTACCAACTCCAATGTTGACCAGATACTTTCTAGATTACGCACGTCCAATAAACTGATATATATATATATATATATATATATATATATATATATATATATATATATATATATATATATATATTGTGTAGAAATTCAGAGCAGCCTTTTCAAATAAGAGTAGAAACCAAAATCGATATAAATTTGCATAATTTCAGTGTTGTTGCTGAGATGCTTGGCATATTTTAAGTAAATTAACGAGGCGAAAAGATTTATATCTCCCTCGAATTGTCAACTTTGAGAAAGATAATATCCAAGAAATAAAGCCAATTTTGAAAAGCATGAATTTTTTTTAACTCTTCTTATCACAATGCACAAAAAGATACATGACACATTCTAACTATCCTCGCAAAACAGAGATCAATGTACATACAGATGTCATGCCATCAGTTAAAGGCTGGTACCCTAATTACATCTCAAGATGAAACATCATGAGCTCGTTTGGCAAACTGATTTCTGTTTTTGTGTTTGAGAATTATGTGTTTAAGTGGCATTGAATCATTATTCTTCTTTCATTTTGTCCACCTCTCTCTCTATGTAATTGGAGGGGCATATGTGTCCTCCCCTCTGGTCCATTTGAATCGAAGGAAATCCTTGTCCCTGGCTGAGTGGCTGAGTGGCGACGTTCCTGATGAGTGTTAAGAGTGGCTAACTGGGACATCTGAAATAGAGAAAAGTTTTGAGAGATAAGGAATGACGTTTGACCCCTATCGACATTCCTTCCCTCCACCCCAGGGTAAATACATAATGATAGGACTATAAAAGCCAGAAGAACCCATACGGCGAAAAACAACCACCAAAGTTGATGCGGCAGAGGAATTGATGACAATGAGACCAGTACAAGTGTTCCTGAAAGGAGACGAAAACTGTCAATGATTTGAGAGTATGTTGCCCAATGAGTCCCATTAATCTTCTTCCAGGTTGCATGTGACAAGCAAAACATGAGCAAGGCAGCTTCGGAGATCCACATGTTTGCAGGATGAGTCTCAAATAGATCGTTCAATTGGAGTAGGCCAATCACTGATCCAATCAAAAATAGGAAGGGGATATTGCTTGATATGGAACTGAGGATGGAAGAATTACTCCCTTGCTCACTGCACAATCACAAAAAACATAACTAAAATACTTCTAATTCAAACATTATATAAATAGAATCTATTTTATTTGAAACGAAAAGGATCTATTCTGTATGTATGTATGCACCTGTGCCAATGAGAATGTATTGTAATTGGAATCAAAGGACTCCGGCGGCGATTCTTCACTACTATGGTGATCGCCATTCTCCACCATCTCCTCTGAGCCGCTTCCGACAGGTTCTCGGCCTCCACCTCTGAGTGCATGAGCATATTCTCCATTGTTTTCCACAAATCTCTCAAAACAAGTTTTCAGAGTTCTCCGTGAGAGTAATCCCACAATCAAAAAATCAATTCTCATGCACCAAATAATATAGAAGGCCACGTCGTATCAGCTTTGAGGAGGGGATGGAGATAATGGGATAGTCCGGTAATTAATGTATAGTATTACTCTTAATAAATTATTATATAACTGTTATACAATTTAATAATAAAATAGTGAAAATCAGCCGTACTTATAAAAAAAAAAATAATTAAGAGATAATTTTTATTGCCACGTCATACAAATTGCACAATAGTCATATAAAAATTTACTAAATAACTTTACTTAATAATTTAATATGGTTTCGTAATAGTTTCGAACCTAACTCTACGGTTTAGTCATACTTGTTAAGGGAGAAAATTCACCATTAAGCAGAAAAATATTGTTTATATTTACTCTTGCTTAATTCTTGTTTTGAAGAAATAATTAATAGGTTTTTTTTTTTCAATATTAGCAAAATATAATAAATAAAAAAGATGATGCAAAAAAGGGATTTCAAACTGATGACGTCATCTTACGGTATCCATTACCATAGGATGACACGACTACTGTTGTAACTTCCCGGGCTTCACTCCAGTCTCCCTCTATATATATTCTTCGCTGTTCTGGTATATGTAAAAGCAAAGCTTCTCCTCTTCTTGCTTTCTCACTCACAATTCTCTTTCTCTCTCTCTCTGAAAACATGTTCTGAGAGATTTGTGGAAAAAAATGGAGAATATGCTCATGCACTCAGAGGTGGAGGCCGAGAACCTGTCGGAAGCGGCTCAGAGGAGATGGTGGAGAATGGCGATCACCATAGTAGTGAAGAATCGCCGCCGGAGTCCTTTGATTCCAATTACAATACATTCTCATTGGCACAGGTGCATACATACATACAGAATAGATCCTTTTCGTTTCAAATAAAATAGATTCTATTTATATAATGTTTGAGTTAGAAGTATTTTAGTTATGTTTTTTGTGATTGTGCAGTGAGCAAGGGAGTAATTCTTCCATCCTCAGTTCCATATCAAGCAATATCCCCTTCCTATTTTTGATTGGATCAGTGATTGGCCTACTCCAATTGAACGATCTATTTGAGACTCATCCTGCAAACATGTGGATCTCCGAAGCTGCCTTGCTCATGTTTTGCTTGTCACATGCAACCTGGAAGAAGATTAATGGGACTCATTGGGCAACATACTCTCAAATCATTGACAGTTTTCGTCTCCTTTCAGGAACACTTGTACTGGTCTCATTGTCATCAATTCCTCTGCCGCATCAACTTTGGTGGTTGTTTTTCGCCGTATGGGTTCTTCTGGCTTTTATAGTCCTATCATTATGTATTTACCCTGGGGTGGAGGGAAGGAATGTCGATAGGGGTCAAACGTCATTCCTTATCTCTCAAAACTTTTCTCTATTTCAGATGTCCCAGTTAGCCACTCTTAACACTCATCAGGAACGTCGCCACTCAGCCACTCAGCCAGGGACAAGGATTCCCTTCGATTCAAATGGACCAGAGGGGAGGACACATATGCCCCTCCAATTACATAGAGAGAGAGGCGGACAAAATGAAAGAAGAATAATGATTCAATGCCACTTAAACACATAATTCTCAAACACAAAAACAGAAATCAGTTTGCCAAACGAGCTCATGATGTTTCATCTTGAGATGTAATTAGGGTACCAGCCTTTAACTGATGGCATGACATCTGTATGTACATTGATCTCTGTTTTGCGAGGATAGTTAGAATGTGTCATGTATCTTTTTGTGCATTGTGATAAGAAGAGTTAAAAAAAATTCATGCTTTTCAAAATTGGCTTTATTTCTTGGATATTATCTTTCTCAAAGTTGACAATTCGAGGGAGATATAAATCTTTTTGCCTCGTTAATTTACTTAAAATATGCCAAGCATCTCAGAAACAACACTGAAATTATGCAAATTTATATCGATTTTGGTTTCTACTCTTATTTGAAAAGGCTGCTCTGAATTTCTACACAAAAAATAAAAAATAAAAATCAATTGGATTTATTATTCTAATGTTATCAAAGAGATTAGGCCAAGTTGACCGGATATCGAGTAGTGACAGAAATTTGTGATTCAATTTTAAGCCATAGATATAGAAGGGAATGCCAAAAGCATGCGAACTTAAAACATATTTACCATTTTGGTACAAGCGACCAAGGGACACCAATTTGTGATTCACCTAGAAACTCACATAACAATTCACTCCATTGCGAATGGTTATTCATGTGAACAACAAAACAAGAAACAATTTTGAAGACGCCCCATTCTACATCCTTCAGGTCCAAGAAATAAAATTACAGCTAATTACATAGAACAAAAAACATTCATGCTTATATACAATCATGACCAATTTTATCTGTTGCTATATAAATAGACGTGATCTAAAACGAACACATAAAAGCAAACAAAAGTGCAATAAATAAATAATCCTCTTGACACAAACAAAAGGACATTTGATCGCTTCTCTTTTTTTGCTTGTTTACGAAGTTCTTCTTTCATAGTCTTAATCCCCGCCCTCATTTCGTATACAAGCTTGCCACCACTTTCACACATGCGCGCGGTTCAAACCATTCAACATACTGGCAATGTGAGCCTTTGTCGTATTGAGCGCATTCAAAGAACCGTCTTCCCGAATTTTTCTCTGTCCATGAAGTCCTTAGATATGTTCTCATACCACAATAGCATTTCCGCAACTCTTCACTGCCATTTCCCGAGGATGACCAATTCGACAACATCTAAATTAACAAATAAAGCACGTGAAGATAGCAGGATATATTTAAGGATTAGCAAGAATAACACAAGATAAGGACTTCCACATTTTATTCAAGCCATTTTGGAAAGAAATACTCTAAGAATCTATATGCCCAAAGAGTTGTGCTTCACATGATACACCTAATAAGAGCAAAATCAAAATTTTAAAAGACATGTATCTCCATGGTCTGTCAATGATCTCAAACAAGACAATTAGCATTCTTTTCTAGTGCCCTCTTTATAAAGTTCAGCAACAACTTAAAAACATTCAATTTTGCAAAAGTAGATAAAAAGTGAGATGACTTAATGGCAGGCTGCAAGGCAACAACTGCATACTTAATCCAAAAGTGAGATGACCATAAAATACTCAAGAATAACATAAGCAGATGTCCTTTATATTTGTATGAATCTCCAGCTATAGGCTTATGCATAGCCCCCACCACCACTCTCTTAACTTTAGAAAATAACACTGCCCCCAGAATCTAAGGCATCTTCCAGATTCTACTTTTCCTGCACAAAGCAACATCAACAAGCCAATTAGGCAATTACTGGGCTATCAAATTCAAATTAGACAAAGTAAAATTGGTCTAAAATTGGTCTAAACAAATGATTTCAAATTAACAAATAAAGCATGTAATTCCAAGCTCCCTAGAAAATATAACAACTACCATTCTCAAGATCATAGTTTATAATACACAACGTGAAGCTAAATTTCTAAAACAAATTGACATGACAATACCAACTTCACTCGAGAGAGGCAAACATGTATTGGTGCAACTTTTCTGGATGGCAAGACAAGCTTAATGCTGGTTTAATGGGTAAGTTAACACATCAAACTTCTTTTCCCTGCTCAAAATAATGTGGTAAAAATGAAAATTAAAATAGTTCAATCCTAAACAATCGCTGTGGAAATGCTGGAAGTTGCATTGATCTTCAGTGAGTGCTCAGGGACATAAGCAAGACCTGTTATGCCAGAAAGTAAATTTCCATAAGAACTTCAACGCTTGTGGTTAGCTTTTGGGATTAACATTCGAGGAGAAATATCAAAAAAGTACAGCCGTTTCTAGGTAGGAACAGTAAAAAGTAATAATCGAGTTACAAAAAGTAAGTTTCCATAAGAACGTCAGCGCTTGTGGTTAGTTTTTTGGATTAACATTTTTTTTTTGATAAGTAAAATTTTTTGGATTAACATTTGAGGATAACCATCAGAAAAGTACAACCGTTTCTAGGGAGCAACAAGACATAGTAAAATGCTTTGATCACATATAGATAAATGTCCCTACGTGATAATGACCGATTTCAGAATAAATGTCCCTACGTGTAATTTTGTCAAACAATTGGACTGCCCATCAACAAAGGAAATAAGAGAATGACACAGTGAATAAGAGAAGCAAATGATTGAATGAGCAAGCACCATCAACAAAGGAAATAAGAAAACAAACTTCCATGTATAATTGGGCTGACACAGTGAATGTTCACTGACTAGCTATATTTGAAATATATTTTTTGAACTAATATCTGCATATGCCGAACAACATTAGAGCCACATATAAATCATATCAACTTGCAGGAAGAAAAATTTAAGATATCGAAGCTAATTTCAATCAGACCCATCATAACTAGATGATACATTAAATAAAAAGAGAAAAGCCTCATGGAAAATAGGAATGTAAACAAGAACCAAAAGCTAGACTTTCAAAAAAGTCTTATATGGTTGAGTAACCATATTCAGGGTTTCCTTCGTTCTTCCTTCCAGTCACTCGAGTTTGTGTTCGTGTTTCTCCCTCTGATCGTAGTGCTTGGGGATGGCGACCGCTTCAGATGTGGTGATATCCTAATATGCTTTCTCTGTGGGTATGGAGAGCCGTTTCTTTGTGGAGGCTAAATCGTTCCGCTTCTCGGTGGTGGAAGGGACTTCTGATCTTCAGTTGGAGGAGAAGAGGAAAGGGTTCTCTTGGTATGCTGTTTTGGGGTCGAGTTGCTCCGCTTGGCTGTTGTCGATGGTGGAAGAAGTTTTGGGGAATCCTGAGATCGAGGACTTCGTCAAATATTTTAGGGAGGGAACTAAGGCGACCATCTTACGGAGAGGGAAGAATAAGTCCGGTAGGTTCTTGGTGGTAGAGGTTTACGCCGCGGGAGGCCGGATAGGGTTGATTATGTTTCCTGAAGGCCGTGATGGGCGGGGCTGGAGCCGTGTTTCTGGAGAGCTGAGCAAAGTTGTGGCTTTTCTTGGAGCTTTGGATGGTTCTCCGCCTTCTGTTGGTATTCCGGCGGGTGTTAAGTTGGGTTTGGGTACTGGCTTTCAGACGTACGCGGAGGTGGCGCGCTCGTCAGCTTCCGTTTCTGCTTTAGGGCGTCGTTCTCAGGGTCAGTCTTCGGGTTCTGGAGATACGGCTAAGGTTGGTGTCGATAGGCCGGCGGTGGTTAGGTGCGGTTTGGAGGCGCTGTCACCAGAAGATCGCACCGCCATGGAAAAGCAAGCGTGTGGTCCTATGGGTAAGGACCGTCGAGTTGTTGAGAAGCCCATTCTCGAGTGTGTGTCTGTGACTCGGCTTGCGTGTCTAGGGATGCTGCTGCTGAGGGTGACTTTTCACTGCTGAAGGATGGAGTGTCTGCTCTGTCTGGCGTGCTCGGGAAGTTTATGAAGTTAATTGGTTGCCTCTCTAAGGCGTTAGTCTGGGCTTGCGGGTCTTCAAAACAGATGGGCTTTAAGTCCTCGTTTAGTTTTAAACGTAGGCCGGGCTTTGTGGTAGGCCGGGTTCTCAAGAGATGCAAGGTTGCTCTCAAAGGACCCGGTTTTTGTGCTGGGCCCAAGGTGATTAAACCAAATACTACTAGGGTCACTGATTTGGGAAGAGAGACGGCTTTTTCTTCTGAGACGGGTTCGAAGCGGGTATCGGGTCCGGGTTCGGGTCCGGTGTCGTGCCCTAGTTTGGGTTTGCCTCAAAGTTTCCCAAAGGCGGCGGCAACGGCTCTGCCGAATGTTAGATCCTTGCCAGAGTCGACGTCGGAGTTGTCTTCTGGGTTGCGTCTGGCTCGTTCTTTTGTTGGGGGTTTAGAGGATGCTCCGTCGGGAGCCACTGTGACCGCGGTTCCGACTCCGTCTGCGATTCTTGGGTGCTCTCTTCAGACGGAACCACCGTCGCTGCCTTCTCCTGGGGCGGTTCCATATCTGCCTTCTTCCGGGAGAGGGGCTAGCGTTTTCCTCTTTCCCCCAGTGCCGGCTTCTGATCTGTCTTGTCCGGCAGATCCAGCTCCTTCTCCGGTTTCTGCCACTTCTTGTCTGATTCCTGGTTGTGCTGACAATGAGACGCCAGTTAAGAAGGTTGCAGATTCTCCGGAGCCCCCAGTGAAGCTGGGTCTTAAGAAGGGGTTTCTCAACCATCGTCCGAAGGTGCCAGTTTCTCCCACCTTGCCTCGGGAGGCAAATGTTCTAGAGTTGGTTGGCCCTTCATCCCCTTCGAGAGGCTGCCAATCTCGTAATTGGCCGGTTGGATTTGATCATAACGGGGAGGTTGTGGTTTGGGAGGACGACAATGATTTTTGGGATGGTTTGCCCTTGGATTGGGATATGGATGGTGATTTTGAAGAGGAGGCTTTGGCTATTCGGGATGCCATGGAAGAGGAATTTTTGCGTGAGAAGATGATAGCGCGCCAGAAATCGAAGGGAAAGAGGGAGTTGCTGAATTTGCAAAGTTCCGTTAACTATGGTGGTACTTCAGACTCCTCTAGGCGCAGGAAAGGAAAGGGCCTCAAGTTGTAGGGTAGTGTTCTTTAGAGGGCTTTTGGGTTGTCTCTAGGTTTCTTTTGTGGGTTGTTTTGGGTTTTTTTTCGGGTTCTAGGGTTTTCCTTTTGGGGTTTTTGGTGGGTTTCGGGCTTGGTCCTCTTGGGGTTTTTTTTGGGTTTTTTTTTCTTTTTTTGTGCTGGCTTTGGCTTCTCGTGTATACCCCCGGTGTACTTAGGGGCGCCTTACGCTTTTTAATAAACTTACTTACTTATCAAAAAAAAAAAAAAAAAAAAAAAAAAGAAAAAGAAAATAGGACTAGCAGATTCATACCCAAAAAGGAAAAACCAAAGAACAAGATAAGCAATGTAAACATATGATATCTCACCCAAAAACAACTTAAAAAACCGGGTCATAAGAGAAAATCAAAAGGAATGATCGAAAAAAAAAAAACCTAAGAAAACCATACGGTGGATGGGCTCGTCGGCGGTGGTGGTGGTTCAGCTGGGGCTGCTCGTGGCAGTACGGTGGTTGGGTTGTCGGATCGTCAGAGCCGAACTGGAGATGGAGAACGCACGGTGGAGCTGGCCGGAGATGGAGATGGAGCTGGACCCACTGGTCGAGATGAAGCAAATGGCCGGAGATTCGGAGATGCTGCTGTACGTCCGTACCGGTGGCGGGCTCGTGGGTGTTCGACGGTGGTGGTGGTCGTGGGTGGCGGTAGATGGGGTTGAGGGAGGAGATGGAGAGGAACTGGATCCTCTCCAGTTGAGAGGAACTGGAGAGGAGCCAGTCCTTTATGTTGAGGGGTATTTTGGTAATTTCACAATGTGAAATTACCAAAATACCCCTCAACATAAGAAACCGGCTCCTCTCCAGTTGCAGTACAACTGGAGAGGATCCTAATTCAGATGGAGAGAGGGATGAAGAGATTTGTGGGGAAAATGGTTTGAGGAAGAAAATTGTGAAATGGGTATATTTTCACGCTGATTTTGAATTTTTTTTTTCTAAATGAGGGCTGACGTGGCATAGTGCCACGTCAGCAGAGTTGGATGATTGTTGAACTTATGTTAGACGGATAGAATTACTCGAAGAAAGGAGTAGTGATTTCAGCCTTTACTCCTTAATTTAATTACTCTGGGGATTAAAAAAGAAAAATACTCTACAATTTGATCTTTTTTCTTTTCTTTTCTTTTTTTTTTTTTTTTTTTTTTTTTTTTTTTCTTTTCTTTTTAATGTCAATTTGTTACATATCCTCAACTCTTGTACATGGGGACCAAAACAATCTGACACTGCCTTAAAATTTTGTCAATTGCTAAGCCAACTATGCCCAGTGTGGACCCTAGCCAATGAAGGCTGAAGCCATACCTTGCTCTACTGCTACTTCCATCCCATGAGAGGCAGCAGTGGCAGCAATAGATGCACCTGTAACCTCTGAGTTTGTGGCAATACTTCCGCCAATATACCTACAAAAATATATATCAATCAAGATGTAAATGCATATATAAACATTGCAACATGTAGCAAAACATAATCCAGAATCAAGTAACAAGGCCATTGCCAATTGATTATAGTAGATTTAGATGCAATTATCTAGTATTGGATACTTTTACCCCCCATTGAGTGACTATTTTGTGTAGTATCCTACAATAACAGCGGCAGCAGAAACAACACATTCATGCAAATCAACAGCCCCACTCTCTACATACAAATTAAACTACATTTTCCCATTTATCTTTTCTACATAAAAAAGAAAGGCAAGTGCATAGCTACCAATGATAAATATTTCTTTTATATAAGTAGCTAACAGTAATAAATATTCAAGCAATTAACCAAAAAGCAACAGAACAAGATTACCGAACAATGTTGTAACTGTACCACCACCATAATTTAATTTACATCGCTCATATATAATCTTGGACATCAAAAGGAGAAGCAAAATAGGAGGAGAAAAAACCCTGAATATTTTAGCAATTTTTAAGCCATAAACTTCATTTAGCAACAAAGTTCCTCAACCAGTGCCACAAAAACTTGATACTGCTCAGAGTAATCTGCAGCAGCAGTAGCTCAAGCAGCACTCACGCATCTGATAGGGATATTTCCCTCACTAAACTGCATGCTTACTGTCATAGGTCTCTCTTGCTTCAAGTACGTCTGTGCAATACCGTTTTGAGAGGATTTCAACTTGTTCAGCAAATTGCTTGTGGGCATGCTCACCAATGTGTTTGACCATTTGGTCCCATCAGGTTCGACATACATCTCCAGACCTATGCTCAAGCAGATTATCCCAGTCCACATCTTGTATGCAGCAAGCATCAAAGCTACAAAGAGCATCTACCAGGTGGTAGTCATCAGTGTTGGCCCATATACCTTCAGCTACCATAGGTAATGTTAATTGGTTATACAATTTCATGCAGCAAAGAACATTGCTCCTGGTTCCTAATTTGTTACTAATGGCTTCCCAAGAGAGATCATCCCGCAACATACTGTGCTTGGATTTCTTTTCTTCAAAGGCCTTCATGCGCAGATCTGTGTTAACTAAGTCAAATAAGGTTTGATACTCCCCTTGTGACCAACGTCCTTTCTTTGGTTTTTCAATTTTATTTTACGCCATGTATCCTTTACATGAAACCTATGTTTACCACATGCATCAGCCAACCTTTTCCACTCTGATCCATGTTTTTCATGAAATCTTTGGATAAGTTCATACTCTTTAGGGGTCCTTTCGAACAAAACATGGGCTCAATGATATATTCTCTCAGAAAGCCTCCAAGGTAAGGCTGCTCCTATTTCCTTCCAACAATTTTTTACTTCAGGGTGAGATCTACAGTGGAGAACCATGTTTAGACCTTCATCACCTAAGCCATGCGCTACTGTGTAGTTGAAAACAGCCTTTTCAACCATCTCATCTACCTCGTACTAAGCCATCATTGTGATGATTCTTCCCATCCATTGGACCATCTGAGAAAGTAAAAACCTCCAAATGATCTGAAAATCTTACTCTCTTAGATGTGCCTCCACGTGTAGAATTTTCATAAATGGTCCCAACATATTTTTTGGTTCTTGCCACCTGCTTATCACCATTTTGTTCTGAAACATGTTTATCTGACTTGGCTTCCTCTTCTTGTCCTTCTCCGTCTTCTCCTTTTGTTTCTTACCCTTGTCTCTATCTTCTGCACTAATGGCATGTACAATTCTCTCCCCCACCTCATTCCTAGATGAACGTGCATTAACTCCACTATCTACAAATTCCTTATCTTCAATTCCCTTGCTTTCATTACTTGGTTTCTCAGTTAAGGTCTCTCGTAGGACAGTTCCCAGATCATCATTATCGTTTTTATTCTCTTTCCTTTTCCTCATTTTGAAAGGCCTGGCCTTTTCCAACATTTTCCCATCTGAGAGTTCCCTTTCTTTTCCAACATCTCCACAAGTCATACTGTTGTTCACTAGAACATCATGACTCTCCATTTCCCTCTAACTTTTTTTCTTCTCCTTTTTCTCTTCTTTCCCATTTTTCCTTTCATCGTTCTCTCTTTTCTCAGAGCAAGCATGCCCCTTAGCTAGCTCTTCCATATTGTTATCCTCAAGGAGTTCATTCATATAGGAAGCCACCCTCTTTTCCTCCTTATGCTTCTTTTTCTTCTCTCTTCTTATTCCCAACTCAGAATCTTTGTTATCATTCATTCGCAGGTTCACGTTCTCTTCTCCTATCGTATTGGTTTCCTTCAAAAAACCTCTAAGTTCGCCAACTTCCTCATCAGCATTAATTCTCTTATCCTTCTTCCAAGCCTTCTAAAATTCCTTCTCGTCGTCATTAACTTCCAATTTTGCCTTCTTTTTCTTCTTCGTCTTCTTCTTTTGTTCCTTCCTTTCCTTATTCCTTACATAAGTATAAACTTCATTTTGAGCAGTCCCCAATTTACTCATATTTACAACTTTTCAAAACCTCAAAACCAAATCTTTGAAAACCCTTCTGGAAAACATAAACCTTCAAATGTTAGAAGAAGAAAACACCAATCCCACATTCGGTTTCTGAGGAAAGAAAAAAGGATGGCAAAATAAAATGACTCTGGCGGGTTTTTCATATGAGAACTTTTTATTTCAGTAACAACAAAACAACATAATAAAAAATACAAAACTTGGAGACAAAAAATAATAAAGTACAAAACCTCTTTTGGTCCATTTTCCAGGCAAGCAAACAGGAAAATTGGAAACCAAAATAAAAGTAAAATCCTCTGCTCCAAAAACCAATTAATTCCATAAAGAAAAAAACAAGAAAAGAATCAATTTTCATTCCTTTCCATAATCCTTCCAGGAACCAAACCAAAGAATTCAAGAGCCACGTCTAAATTAAATTTCCTTACCTTTCATCCAATTCTTTTAGGCAGCCCAAAACACAAATCATGTTTTTAAGTTGCATAATAAATACACACTACTTTTCACACATTCAACACCTTCAAAAACTGATTTCACCGTGAATTGCAAAATAAACACCCAGAAAATCATACAAATAAACTCTCTTAGGAACCCTATAACGAATTCGAACACCTATATGCCACTATTAACTACACATAAGCGAGTTTTGCAAATATCAATAAATTGTCTTTCTCAACTTTCTCAGCAACCAAAGAAATGGCAACAAAAAGAGAATCTTATACAAGGGTCTCTACAAAAATTAGAAAAAAGAATCCTAATCGTCAAAAAGATAGAAGCAGCAGCAAATAAACCGACGTAATAACCCAGTAAAAACCGTGGATAGCGGTGCTGTGGGTGCGGTGTGATTGGTGTGTTGGAAGTAAGGGTGGTCCAGTACCGAGCATCGAAGTGGTGTAGTGTGGGTTGAGTCTCTACTTGTGCATGTACCGTGGAGATGTTCACGATGCGAAGTGGTGGGTTGCTCGCAGAAGCTCAAACGCAGGCAGTCTGAACGTGAGCTACGTCGTGCAGTGTGTTGTGTGCAGTGGTGGGTTGCTTGCAGTAGCCATGCAGTGTGTGGCGTGGGTGCAGCGACAGAGGAGCCGTGCAGCGTTGGAGAACGATCGGGTATATTGGAGAAGAGGGATGTTTGGCTGCAATCTCCTCTTATTCTGGTTAAAGGAAGTTGGATGTTTGGCTACATCTGTTAGGTGTCTTATTGTGAGAAGAGGATATCCTCATTCCGGTTACGGAATAGCACAATTTCTATGATAACTCAACAACAGGTATGGGGAAAACAATCAACAACCAGCAGAGATTCTGGGCTAATTGAGCTTAACAACTTTGCAAGGTTTCTCACAATTCAACATGCAGATCATTTATCAAATTTAACAGAGGAAGATCCTTAAACTAACATATGATTAGTGTCAACAACAGGCCAAAATAAATCCCTTATGCCGCTGTGAGTTAACTGGGGTTCTAAAATGTTTAAAAGTACAAACCATTCACTCTCTCTTTTCATGTATCAAATCTCATACCCATATACTAATTAGCATATGAATCTCTAAATAAATTATTTAGAGTAATGATACTCTTCACACCCATTTCACATTGACTGACGTGGCATATTTTAAGTCGCTTCCCATGCTAACCATTTAAAGCACACCATGTCAACTGGTATGAAGAGTAGTATTATTCAATTATTTAACCAATAACAACTCCGTTCTGTCATTTCAAAATTTTCCTTCGACCTTCTTATTTGTTTTGCACTAAGGTGGGTTCAAGTTTTTAAAACTATAGATGATACAACAAAAATATCAGATCTTTCAATTTACAAGAGCCATTTTCACTCCATTGACACTCTGAAAAACAAGATCTTGATACGCAGTAAGGTGCTGATGTAAATCCTTAGAAATTGGAAATAAATCATCATGCGAAACAAGAATTCAACCCACCACTTCACTCTTGAAACAAGAACAGTTATCCCAGAAAATTGCAGGGATTTTAATGTCTAAAACAGTAGAGAGGGGGTGTTCATATAATTCACATGTTGAACCATGAATTCTAGTTTATTCTTGACTTTCAGACAATCGGGTACTTTACAGGTTTTAAAAATTCTAACACCTACATTGAACTTCGGTTACTCCAAAACAACCAAGTTGCTTCAAGTGTAATTTTACCGTAACCCACTACAAACACACACACACACACGGATGGACACTCGAAAACAGGGGAAAAAAAAAATCAAAAAAATCTACAGTACACTTAACTGATCAAGCTTAATTCATCAACCAATCCAAAAATCTCAACCATCTCCGTACACTATCAAATTGAATCCAAAACTAACATCAGTACTCTACACACAATTTGAAAATGATTTTTAATCCAAAATCCACAACCTATATCAGTACCCAGTAGCAATTGAACCCAAAACTTACATCCATACTTCACAAAATCTGAAACCAAGTACGGACAACTGAAGGATGGGATTTCGGGTTCTTCCTTCAAATCCCCCAATACCCTAAACAATTTGATAATCATTGATTTACAGGAAGTTTATAGGTTCTTGGACACATCACATAGACTTGCCCAATCGTTTTCTCACTCAAATACCCAAAATCCATCACACATGAAGTGGAAAATCAACAGAGATTCATACCTTGGAGCGCTGCCCAGGAATCCTTCTTCTTGTTCTTACTCTTGATTATAAGCCCCTTTCTCTCCCCCTTTTTTTACAGGTATTCTCTTCCCTCACTTCATTTTGTGGGTTTCCTTGAGCGGGTCTACAGAGCATGAGAAGAGCTGCAGTTCTTGCACAAAAGGTCGACCAGTATTCTCTCGAGTGGACAAAAACGACACCTTTTTCATACGTCGTACTGATAATTTTTTAGACGATTCAAGAATTTGACACTATTTCTACACAAAATTGTCAAATTAGAGTCGAAAGATCTGACTCGTTTAATTAAATAAGTCAAATTAGACTGACTAATATAGTCTTATATTCATATTTCGATATATCCAAACCCGACACGTGATATTTAAAGGTAACAATTTTTTACATGATTTACGAACCCAACATGAATCTTATACAAACTTAACAGGTCAGAGTTTAGGAATCTGATCCGTTTAATGAAATTAGTTGGGTTATAATTGGCCTATAGTCTTATACTGATAACTCGACATAATCCGAACCTAACACTCGCATACAAATTGACACTGTTATTGGCATATACAACTGAAGGGTTGTACGTGCGAAATGACCATATCCGCATCTACATTTTGCAGTTATCATTTTCAGATATCTGCATCATTCAATTACTAATTGCATACACACATTTATTAATAAATGCGGTTATTATCTGTCATCCGCATATAATGTATTAAGACTTTTGGGTTTTTTTTTTTTTTTTTTTTTTTTGCCTTTATTGAGTCTCTATTATGACCTATTTTAAATAATTTTAAAAATTATTTGAGCCTATTTTTAGATTTTTTGGCCTATTTTTGCTTATGTAGAATGTGTTGAATCTGATAACTTGTGTTTTTTTTTTTTTTTTTTTTTTTTTTTTTTTTTTTTTTACTTGTTTGGGCCTGTTTGCTGCTTTGAAAGAGAGGAGGAAAAAATATTATAATTGAAGCTCTACGTGTTATGTTGTTTAACTTCTAAAATAAGCAAGTGAGAACTTACTTTTCATCGATTAATTATGGTCCGTTTGTGTTTGCGATTTTAAAAAGTGCGATTTAAAATAACGATTTCAAAATGTGTGATTTGAAAAAAATAATTTTTAAAAACGCAGTTAAGTGTTTTGTAAAATTGCAGTTTAACCTTTAAAATCTCGAATTTACCTTTTAAAATTCTGCGTTTTCAAAAAAACAAAATCTTATCTGCGATTTGAAAAAGCAAATTTTCTGCGTTTTCAAATCGCAATTTTTAAAAACGCAGTTCCCAAACGATCTATGTTCTGCGATTTGGTTTAAAATCGCACTTATTGTCTACGAAATCACAATCTCAAACACACCCTTAAGCGAGGAAGCAAAAGGCCTAGGGAGTAGATTGTTTTAATCTTTGTCTATTTTTGCAAGTGATCTTTGTGTAGCAAATGTAAGAACATGTAATAAAATGGTTGATTTGTAACAAAATCTAGTGTAAGGAGTAAATTATTCAAATTTACATGTCGGACAGGTTTATAGAAAATTTCATACAACCTACATATGAAATTAACATGTGTCCCTTGACATATGAGAATCACATGTTATTTTAATAGCATGTACTTCTCACGGGTAGTGATTGGGGGGAGGCCAATGACCGGCTTTCTCCCCCCCTTTAATATTAAAAAATTCACTTTCAATCCACTTTTTGTCTTTTATATTATTTTATTCCTTTTTTTGGATTGAAAGTGAATTTTTTAATATTAAAGGGGGGCAGAGAGCCGGTCATTGGCCTCCCCCAATCACTACCCACTTCTCACATGTTTTTTTAATAACATTAATAAATATATATATATATACTTACATGTTTAAAGGACACATGTCACTCTTATACGTGAATTGTATGAAATTTTCTACAAATTGATTTGTCCTAGGTCAAAATGCCATGATAGTGTTTGTTTTTTTTTTTTTTTTTTCAAATCAAGCTTTAAGAAGAACAAAAATAATAATAATAAAAATAAATAAATTGTGAAGTTGTTAAATATTCAGGATTTAGGTAGGCAAGGAGTAAATTGAATAGCAGTGAGACAACTCCTCATTGCCCATTCACGGGGAAGATGAGTAATGGTGCCTGCCGGCTGCCGGCTGCCGGTGCTTGAGCGGTCTTAAAGCAGAGACATCATAATTATATACTTGAATCAACTTATTATTATTGTCTGTGTTGTATTTGGGATCGTGATTTTGTAGATAAAAAGTATAATTTTTAAACTAAATTGTTTAGAATTGCGATTTAAAAACGTCTAAAACATGTTTTTTAAAATTGCAAACAGTAGAATGTTTTTTTGAAAATACACAATTTTAAAGGCTAAAATGCGATTTTGTCAAGCACTTAACTGTGTTTTTAAAAATCATGTTTTAAAATCAACACATTTTAAAATCGTTATTTTTAAATGTTTTACACTGCAATTTTACATAATTAAAATATGATTTAAACTAAATTGCACAAAAAAAAAAAGAAAAAAAAGAAGAAGGTATAATTTAGGACTGTTTTTTAAAATTACAATTTGAAATCGTAGAAAAATCTGTGTTTTCAAATTGCAATGAAGGGAGTGTATTTTTAAAAATACATGATTTTGAAATGTTAAATTGCGATTTTACCAAGCGCTTAACTGAGTTTTTAAAATCGTTTTCAAATCGTAAAGGTTTAAAATTGCGATTTTTAAATTATAGTTTTGAAATCACAAATCTAAATACTAAATGTCTTAAGGCTTTGATTGATAACACCCTTTTTTTTGTTTTTTAATTTCAAAACAAAAATAAAAAATAAAAATATTAACAAATAACTCAAAACACAAAGCACTTGCAAAACACCTAAAATTACTTTCACTTTTGGGAAAAGCTTCTTACATAACAATTGTGCACAACCTGTTGTGCTGGGATCGGTCCCTTCCCCTTTATATTCCAACAGAACACTTTTTTAAAAAAATAAAAAATAAAAAACTCTAAAAATCAGTAATTAACAGACACAGTCTTCTAGTACAATCATAACAACAACCAAACGCCAACCAATTACCCCACCACTTTAGGCCAACCTAAACACACAGGGGTAACAGACCCACACATCACCAATATATTAAAAAACCAGACCCAGACATCAATTCATGGAGTTGGGGGGGTAAAATGATTGCCTTGTGCCTTCCAAACAAAGCAAAGTTATTCTTTAAGACTCTTTATTAAGCAGAGCACACTCTTCCCCCACCCCACCAGACAATAAAGGCAGAAACTGAAAGCACAATGACATCAATGGTGCAGTTGAGAGCCTTATCCACAATCTTTCTTCTTCTTTTCCTCCTCTGCTTCACCACCTCCCTGACAGCACTGGTTCATTCCTCTGCCTCTCAAGTTGCTGTAGCTGCTGAAGGAAAGCATGTCATGAGGGAGTTTCATGGAAGAACATGGCAAAGGAAGCTGTTGATTAACCATGGAAGCTTTCGTGGCCCTCGAAAGCACCTTCTCAACCCAACACTCCACCAACCATTTGAAGCACAAAAGCTCCCTGTCTAGTTTCTTGCTTTTTGTTATGAATATTGTTGGTCTTTGGTATTTGGTAATATGTATGGAAAACTAATTGTTCTTTCTTTGAATGTCTGGTTTTCTGTGAAAGAGGATTGGATTAAGGAAGATTAAGACAGTTGAAGAACCCACTGTCCTTATACACAGGGGGCGGCAATCGTTCAGGTTTGAGTCGTATTGAGATATGGATATAATCTTAATATGAATTATTTAATTAAACGGGTTAGATCTCTCGACCCTAACTTGCTATTTTCGTGTTGAATTTGTGAATCGTGTAAAAAATTTACAGCCCTAATTATAAACACACGCCTAGCAAAAATGGACAAGCCTTCACAACAAATGTTTTCTATGCTATGTTTTTATGCCTTCACAAACATGCATCAAAACAAGTGGAGGCGTAATCAAATAATTTTTAGCCTTGATACCAAGTTGTTGGACTTAACTGCAGAAAGAAAGAGCGAGGGGAGACGGATATAAATCTCCAGCAATTTGTTGTCTGGATTGCTAGAGTTTCTATAGGGTCCACTTGCTAGGGCAAGTGGGCGGGCAGTCCAAAACTTGGTTGAGCAGATTCATCACATATTAATTTTCTCGTATTTGATATCCAAATTGCTAACAATCGAAATATAAAAATCGCTGAAAATCTCTCTCTGGTGGGGACTAACAATTTGGCCCTTTTTAATTCATGATAGGGCTATAGTAAAGGATATTCTCCGTTTGAGGAAGACCAAAGGAAATTAAGGATAAGATTTAGAAAGGGACACATAAACCAGTATGCAGCCATCACCTTATAAAAGGCTTTGTAATAATCAAATGGACTTAAAAAAAAAAAAAAAAAAAAAAAAAAAAAAAAAAAAAAAAAAAAAACCTTCAGAATTTGACAATAATTTGAAATTAACTGTAACAATATGTCTCTTTTAGTGTAAAAATGCAATCAGACCCTCAATGAATCTCTCTTGAGTAAAAGTAATAGAAATCCATCTCTCTCTCTCTCTCTCTCTCTCTCTCTATTTTATTAAATGAGTAAAAACAAATACAAACAAACAACACATATACAAAAATAAAAAACCATAGAATCCAAAATACAAAAGACCAAAAAGAAAATCCGATCTTGACAGTAATCCGATCACAGCTCTAAAGGAAATCATTGAAGGCAAATAAGGCAATTGGAAATGCTACCAATAAAGCTAGTTGTAGCGGCCCGTAGTGAATAGTGGAGAAAAAAAAAAAACACAGGGCTACCTGCTCTTCGGGGGTGGTGGCCGGACCACCCACAGGCGCCTGGGGGTAGTTTTCTTGGTATATTTTTTTTTTTTTCAGAGTTTTACTTTTTTCAATTATATTCAATTTAATTCATCTTCCTAAACATATATTCTTAATTTTGTTTTCTATTCCCTACACCATCCAAACATTATTGCAAATCTTTTTTTTTCCTCTATATTCATAATTTAAAAAATAATACAAAAAAAATTTACACACCCAAACAAGCTCGAATCACCATTCCATTTTCTTCTCAGCTCTCAAAAGACAAACTAATTCCTTTTGACGTTCATTGTCTGCTACTAGCCTACCACGTTGGACGTGATAGCAGAAGCTCATACCATCTTTTTTTCTTTTTCGTGATAAGCTATTAAATGTTAAAGTTAGAGAATTCTACCAGTTTTATAAAATGGTTCGGATTAAAGTTGGCTTATATTTTTTTATACTCATATCTAGACGTGATTTGAACTCGACAGAAGACATTTAGAGCTAGCAATTTTTTACATGACCTGTGAATCTGACACGAAATTAGCAGATTATAGTTGAGTTGTCTGAACACGTTTAATTAAATGATTCAGATTTAAATTAATCTATATAGTCTTATATAATACTTTAACATGACCTAAACCTGTCAGAATAACACGAATTTTCACCCCTACTCCCAACATGATAAAGTAATAGATATGGTGGGATATGAAAAAAAAAAAAAAAAAAAAAAAAAAAAAAAAAAAAGGAAGAAGAAGAAGAAAGAAAAAGCACACATATTCCAATATCGTGCTTTTTAATTTATTTATTTATAATTTTTTTAGTAACTTTTTGTTATTTTAGATTTTTTTTTAATAATTTTTTTAGTTATTTTTTAAAATTTTAATAATTTTATGAAGGGTATTTTTGCCATTAGGGAGGACATGGACAATAACATGGTAATTTGAGGGAGTTAAGTGTACTTTTTTTAAAAAAAAAAAAAAATCAAACAAAAGGGGCTGACACTTTCATATGAGTCCTTAATATTCATAAGCAAGGTGTATGACTTTGCAATTATACATTTAGAAATACATATAGGTAAGGAAAAATGTGAAAAGGGAAAAGAAAATATTACAAGAGAAATATCAAACGATAAAAAGAAAACATTTGAAATTGAAGATTGTGACAATTCTATTCATTCAAGACACAGTAGCATGTTTTAAATCCCAGATGCATTAATTACACTCTTCAAGCAGGTTCAGAATGTTATGCTCAGGAGCACTGAGAGAAGGTAGAATCAATCGGTTGGTGGGGCTGGACTTCTGTTTTGTCTCAGCAGCTTCAGATTCGAGACCACCGCTTTCCTTCATCACCGGCAAGTCCGCTCTCCTTCGCACGCTTGCCGACATTCGCTCCTTCCATATTCTTCCATCCTGATGACCATGGAAGCAAATATCAGAATCTTAGCAGTTAGAATGCAACTGTTTCCATCAATAAGTTTAGGGATGAGTAAATAATATATGGAACTATGTTGTTAAGCCAAACACCCCCACACAAGAAATGCAGTGAAAAACCTCCTCTAATGATTTTGAACCATAATGTCATAGTTCCATATATATTCCTAACCATCAATAAGTATGTGCATTTCTTCACAAGCATTTAAATACACCCTCCAACCAATCCCAACCTCATTAAATTCAAAAAAGGCATCACCCTCCTTAGATGATGCATACTCCAATCTTGGAGGCCAGATCCAACCTGGATTGTATAAACTTAAAACCATGGATTTAGTGTTATAGACTATATAAATCAACAACGGCGTCACTCGCCCTTAATATCCTTATGGTAGACAGACGCGCAACATATCCCATTACTCTCATGTGCATAATAACCATGGGAATCCTTTCAAGCAATCAAGCAATAGTGGCTCATTAGGCAAGAGAATCAGAAAAAGAGGAAAGTTTATACCTTTCCTTCAAGTCCATTGTGAAAAATGTGCAAATCAGATCAAATTTCAAGAAGATAAGGGGCTTTGTCTGAGTTCAAGATCTACAGAAATAGACCCCACAGCCCTCGACTTTGTATAACTGAGGTCGGATTTGGCCTACGGTAGAGACTGTATTTAGATTCTTGTAAAGATGGGGTTCAAGCAAGGGGAGGAGTTCGAGGTGTATTGGAAGCAAGTTGGTTAGAACAAATGAAAGATGAGTTAGAAAATATTCAAATGGCCAATCTGTGAATAGCTAAAGGTATTGCAACTTTGCAAAGTGATGATCCTTTCACCAATTGAATATGACATAATTAGCGAGGTTTTCACATTCGCACTACAGACTTGAGAAATGTTGCAATAACCACTTCACCAAAATGAATATGACACACTTTGCAATATTGCCAAATTCGCACTACAAACTTGAAAATGTTGCAACAACCACTTCCCTGAGAGAGAGAGAGAGAGAGAGAGAGATCAACTAGATTTCTCTCAACAATACCAAATAAAAACACTGCCATTTAATAGAGATAGGAGAAAGAAAAATAAACAAAGTCCAACAAAATGTGAATGTAATTGAAGAATAACATCATTAATGAGATTGGCTTATTACTTACCAAAAAATTGAAGAATAACATCATAAAGGGGAAATTAGGGTGTAGCGACAAGGAGTGAAAATAATTATAGTCTAATGACTATAAGTAACCTATTAGTATTTGAATGAGTCAAATAACCAAAACTAAAAGTACTTAAGACTTCAGCGACGGTCCACCTAACCCATTATTCAAAGATAGTATGTCTGTTGGAATGGTACCTAAAGTTTCTCTAATAATACAATAATTCGATTGAAGATGTACCTGATTTGTTATTAAGTGGTATCCTTTTTGTGTTGGACATGAGAAGATGAAGTGAGATCATCTATTTGTTAGAGTGGTACTTAAGGTTACCTCTAGTGATACCTCTTCAATTTATTGGACCTGTACCTTATATGGTACCTTCTTTGTGTTGGATTTGGGAAGTTGGAGTGGTACCTTCTGTTTATTGAAGTAGAATCTAAAGGTTCACTTCGATAGTACTTCGAAATATAATGGACATGTACCTAGAGTTTCATTGACAGCACCTTCTTCGACTATGTTGCATACCAGATATACGAGCAAAGGATGAGAACAAGAGTCTCACTTGTTATTTAGTTATTATCTATCTATTAGAGTCTATGGTTAATGAGTGAATAAGGGATATGGTTTATCCTAAGTGTTGGAATAGTATTAGAAGTCTGTAGGAGATTAGGAGAAGCCATACGTATCTCTAAGAGTTGTCTTTCAATTATGTTTCTATTTGGTCTTGTAAGTCTAACTTTTTGCTTAATTAATGAAAGTATGAAAGAATATTAGCAAACTTACGTTTGTTCTTGAGAGGTAAGGGTACCTCGAATCACCCTAAAATCTATCAAAATATATCCTTGCATTATGCTCTCTCCAAAGACTCCACATTAAGCACAAAGGGGACATCCTCAAGCAGCTACCCAACTAACCTCACCAACAATCTAACAACTCTATCACCTCTCTACACCGAAAAGGCTAAAAATCACACTCCATAATTCTCTAACCACTTCACAATGGAGAAAAAGATGATCTAAGGATTCTCCGCTCCTTTACACATACAACACCATTCCAACACTATTGCCTTTCTCTTCCTCAAATTATCCATAGTCTTTGCAAGAGCCGCCATCCACACAAAAAAAAAAAAAAAATCACTCTCAAAGGAACATTGACTCTCAAAATACTCTACCAAGAAAAAGATGAACCCCCCCAAAGAAGATAACTCGTGACAAAACGACCTTACTTCAAACTTGCTCCTATTTGAAGGATTCACCAAATGCGATCCTCACTACCTTGTCTCAATTTGAGGGAAATACAACAAACCAAAGAATGCAATCACCAAATCGACCTGCCATTCCTGTACAGATCTTATAAAAGATAAATTCCACTGAATATTACCATTAAAAAACTGCATACTATATGCAACCCAAGCCTCCTTACAACAAACAATAGTAAACAACTCCAAAAACGATTCCTTAAGTGGTTGATCTTCATGCCATAAATCATGCCAGAACCTAATATTAGTTCCATCTCCCACTTCATATCTGAAAAATCTCAAAAGAACTCTCCACCCCCTAACATGTTTCCACACTCCAACTTCAAAGAGTCCCTCTACCTCCTAAGAGCACCAACCTCCACTCATACTACCATATTTTGCTTCCACCACCAATCTCCACAAAGCCTCCCTCTCCGTGGCGTAACCATAACCACTTACCCCACAAAGCTTGATTAAATTGAATCAATTTTTTTACCTTCAATCCACCAGCTTGCTTCGGAGAACGGATCGTAGACCAATTAACTAAATGGAACTTAAACTCCTCATTAATACCACCCCATAAAAACTCTTGCTGAAGTTTCTCAAGCCTATAAGCCACGCCAATAACAAAGACAAGTATTAAATGGGTAAATTGGACAAAGTACTTTTGATCAAGGTCAACCTACCTCCCTTTAATAAATAGAGTCTCTTCCAACCAGCCAACCGCCTTTCCATTTTTTCTACAATGTTGCTCCAAATAGAAGTAAGCTTGTATGGTGCACCGAAAGGGAGACCCAAGTATTTCAATGGTAACAAAGCCACCTTACCAATAATATTGGCCAAACTTTCTACATCATCCACCTCACCAATTGGAATAATCTCTGATTTCGATCAGTTGGTCTTTACCCCCGATACCACTTCGAAACATAAAAAAAGAGACATCACAGATTACGAAGATTTTCATTATTAGCCTCACAAAAGATCAATGTGTCATCCGCATACAACAGATGAGACACAACCAGTTCTGCATTAATTCTTAACTCCACCGAAAAACCAGATAAAAGCCCCCTATCCATTGTAGCCGATATCATTCTGCTCAAGGCCTCCATAACAATTACAAATAATAGAGATAACGGATCCCCCGTCTTAAACTACAAGTACTACTAAAAAAACGAGAGGGGGCTATATTTATTAAAACAGAGAATCGCACCGTAGAAATACAAAATGCTATCCATTTCTCCCCAAAACCACTTCTCTTCAACAAATACAACAAAAACTTCCAATTCACGTGATCATGTGCTTTCTTTAGATCCAATTTGCACAACAAACTAGGAACCCCTCATTTTATTCGACTGTCAATACACTCATTTGCAACCAAAACTGAATCTAGAAACCGTCTTCGCTTAATAAACGCAATCTGCAAATTTAAGATGATCTTCTCCAGCACTTGTTTGAATCTGTTCGCAAGTACCTTAGATATAATTTTATAAACACCATCCACTACACTTATTGGAGAAAAGTTCTTAATATCCACGGTACCAGCTCTCTTCGGGATAAGAGAAATGACCATAGCGTTAATGATCTTCTCAAAACTCCCTTTACCATGAAAACCCCCTGAATCCTACCATAATATCCTCTTTAAAGAACTCCCAATGTGCCTTAAAAAAAACCTACCAGGACTTGGGGCCTTATCACCGTTCAATGTTTTAACCACTTCAAACACCTCACTCCCCTCAAATTCTCTTTCCAACCAAGAACCCTCCTTTTCACCAATAGAATGGAAAAAAGACCATCCAGCTTTGGCCTCCAACTATATTGTCCTCCAACTATATTGTTCTAAATACAGTTGCATATAAAACTGCACAATATGCTCCCTTCTTTCTTTAGGATCTGAAGAAAAAGAACCATTAACAATTAAAGAATCCACAATGTTATTTCTTCTATTCAAATTTGCCAACCGGTGAAAAAACTATGTTCTTATCACCCTCTCTCAACCAAAGGGCCCTGGATTCTAAAACAAGATGATTAGTAATTTTCTTTGGTCTTCCCAAAAAAAAAAAAAAGACAGATACGAAGGAGAAAAGAAGTTCAAGGGGAAGATTTGAGGCTGTGTCTATGCTGCTCTCTCATGGAGCTTTTACATCTTAGATTTTGACTACTTTACTGGATTGCATTAAAGAGTACATTGAGTCATAGTATCAATGAACATGAGTGACAACTAGGTTTTTACACATAAACAATATATTAAATCTAACAATATCATGAGAAAATTATAGCATAAAGACATTAGCACAAAGAATGGGTAGAATGTAAGATTTACACAAAAATGATCAGACATGCACAAAATGAACTGCTAAATACAATTTGGATATTATATGCTCAATTATCAAATTTCAGAATGATATAGAAACCAAACATCGTCCCCTCAAACACCATTTCAAGTTTCCTTTGACAAACTAATCTTACACTATCATTAGTTTCTATCTTTCAGGGGGGAAAACAGAAACTTCTTTAGTTAATGCTGAAAAAAAGATCCTATCCAGTGCAAGATCATTTCTCCACCCACTAAAGTTCTTTCTAGACAACCGTTTTCATTCCCCTCCATTAGTTATCTCTTGAAAAACTATGCTCTATCGTTCTTAAAAACATGCTCGTGCTGGACAAAAACCTAGAATGCCACGTGGCATGTTATTTCAAGCCTGGGGGTCCATTGTCTAATAGAACCAACTCAAGACTATAACTAGTGCCCAAAGACAAGATTATAAAATACATATGTATGCATGTATGTATATACATTGGTGATTGGTTTTAGCATCTTTATTACTTTCTTTTATTAGACATTCAAGATCTTTACTGTACAATTACTTCAAACAAAATTGAATGGCTGAGTCATCCAACATTATTAATTTTTTCACAGTAAGTTCCTAAAATGTTGTCTGCCAAATGGTAGGCCCAGAATCTGACAAATATTTTATAGCTATGCTAACTGTCTAGCCAGTATATTTTTAAAAATCATAGAAACATAAAGAAAACAATGGTCAGTAGTTACAAAATTTGATCCATGACAACAGAATAAGTACATTACACGTGCTGATTATGATTCTGTTATCAATAAAAAAAAGAAAGGGATGGTTTGCCCTTAGATTGGGCGATGGTTGGGGATTTTGGGGAGGAGGCTTTGGCTATTCGGGACGCCATGGAAGAGGAGTTCCAGTTTTTTGCGCGCCAGAAGTCTAAAGGAAAAAGGGAACTTCTAAATTTGCAAAGTTCCATCAACTATGGTGACGCGAACTATCCCTCTAGGCGTAGGAAAGGCAAGGCACACATGTTGTAGGTTTATTGTGCCTTGACGGGTAGTGGGTTTTCTTGTTCTTAGTTGGGTTTATTTGTAGCTTATTTTGGTTATGTTGTGTTCTAGGGCCTTGGTGTTGTGGGTTTTTTTCGGGTTAGCTATGGTTGTTCCTGTGTATACTTCATGTGTACTTAGGGGCGCCTTACGCTTTTTTAATAAAGTTTCTTCTTACTTATCAAAAAAAAAAAAAAAAAAGGTCAAATATCCACTAGAGGGCATTCCACTGATAAAATGGTGACAAAAATTGTCTAATTGGGAAACAAGACATCATCCACCCAATATTTTTTTTTTTTTTTTTTTTTTTTTTTAAAAAAAAAAAACTTTTAAAAAGGCTGTTCTACTGTACACTATCCAAACTAACTTGTCCGGGGCAAACCACCACAGTGCACACAGACAAGCACACATGTGTGCATGCATCCTTTGCTATTTATAACAGAAAATTCTAGAAGAGACAACAAGTTTAAAGCTTACATTAAGAATTGAAGGTTCAGGTAATGGACACTGAACTGGTGTATCATTGTTAAGAGGCTCAGTCGGGTGCTCAACTGGCTTAAACTCCCCTGCTACTTCAATCCCATGAGAAGCAGGAATGGCACCAGCAGATCCAGTTGTAGCCTCTGAATTTGCAGGCAAAACTTCCCTATCATCCTGCACCAGATAAAGCATTTATTATGCAAATATATCTAAAAAAAAAAAAAATCCAATCAAGGTGTGAACGCGAATACGTTTATTGCAACATTTAGCCACAACATCACCAATGAAAATACAGAAAGAAGATGAGCCAATGCTAGATGAAAATAGACAGAAAACATGCTATACTTAAAAGCAAGATAAGATGCTTCATAACGACATCACAAGACAGAACAAGTTTCCCTGCATAGAAAATTAGATAGCACAAACAAATCAATAACACATAGCAACAGTCCTACAATCTTCGCAGATGACGTAGCGGAAGTGATAGGAAAAGAACAGAAGTTCGGCGACTTCAATTCTAGAAACTTAACAAGCTAACAAATAGCTTAGAAAAGCAAAGGAAACTGGAACTTTCACTATTATTTAATATTTCATTCTCAAAACTGATCTTTCCATTACATTCAGAACTCTTTCTATAATAGTAAATACAAAGCTTCAACAGGAAAGAAACTAATTGCTAGAATTAATATAAAAATGGCAATTTCTCAACTATAGAAAGTCTAACTAACTAGTAACCTAAAGATGGGGAAATCTCCTAAAGTTGGAATACTAAGGGAAATAAGGAAAGTCAATGCTAACAAATAAACCAAAAATCATTAACTCTAATCTAAGAATGAAATAAATCATCCTTAAATTGGCACGGAATTTGGATGGAAAATCTGAATGGAAATTGAGTTAGCATTCTTGTCTAGTGGGGAATCATTTCCTTTTATACTTCCAATGTCAAAGACAGGATGAAAATCTGCTCAAACGACACTGTCTGGACTGTCGCGATCGCACTCCCACTCGAACATGGCTGCGACTGGACGATTCGGCCATGATTCCCGGATGTCCAGTTCGAACATGGATGCAACCGGTCGAGTTGACTCCCGGATGTGCAGTTAACACTCCCGTTCGAACAAGGGTGCGATCTGGCCATTCTGACTTGTCCTGGGGGAGGGGGTCGATGTCCTACATCAGCAGCCCAGTGCAGGGACCCAACAGTCAGAACAGCTCAAACCAATAATGAACCCTCAACAGCACATTCCTTTCTCAAAGTGTTTCAAAGTGTTTAAGAACAGTTGCGAAATCCATTTAGGAATTCAAGAAGTAAGGATAAGTCAATGAGCAGAGCTAATGGTCAGAAGTCCAGGATCAGGCCCGCTAGAAACAATAAGACTAACATTCCTTACTCAAAAGTGTTTTAAGAACAGTTGTGAAATCCATTCAGGAATTCAAGAATTAAGGATAAGTCAATGAGCAGAGCTGAATGGTCAGAAGTCCAAGATCAGGCCGGCTAGATACAATAAGACTAACATTCCTTACTCAAAAGTGTTTTGAAGAATAGTTGTGAAATCCATTCAGGAATTCAAGAATTAAGGATAAGTCAATGAGCAGAGCTGAATGGTCAGAAATCCAAGATCAGGCCGGCTAGATACAATAAGACCAACAGTCAAATCCATGTAAAAGAAGGTTATTATATTTCACAGAATTGAAGCTAAATAACGTTATTTGCAATCAAACATAAGGGTCAGATCTTAATAATCTCCTGAATTTAAGACCAAATCAAACCCAACTTCACAATTCATAGGACCCAAATGAAATGGTTTAATGGTCAACTCGGTCCAAAATAAAAAAAAATAAAAAAATAAAAAAAAATAAAAACTTTTAGGCCCAGCCAAAGAAACACAAGATTCCAGGAATGCAAGTAAAGATTGAAGAAGAAACCAACCATTTCAAAGGAGAAAGAGAGAGCGTGTTCTTACAAGTGCACTTTGGCTTCGTCGATGGCCAGCCCTGCTGACAGAAAACCTTGAGAAAATACCCACCATTTTCTTTTAACTGAAAAAAGCTATTAAATTCACACAAAAGGGTCCTCTGATCTCGGCTTTGTTTGTCCGATCCGATGAACAACTTTCCCTCTCTAAACTTTGCGTACATAGACCACCCAAATAGTCATTTATTTCCCAACTGCCATTCACACAAAAAGCGTCTTCTCTTCTGAGTTTTTCTTGTCCTATAAAAAACCCGTCTCTCTTTTTTTCTCACTTCTACTCTCTATCTCTCTCGCTCTTTCTAGACTTTTGGGTGCATGTGGGGGGTAAGATGATACGTCAGTGGCTTTGCTGAGGTAGCTTGGCGTGATGGGTTTTGTTTGTATGTTTGGATTCTCTCTGTCTCTTTGCAGTAAACCATCCATTGGTGAGTCAGTACACATAAAGCTGTGAATGAGAAGAAAAGGGCGGCGAAGAGAATGAGAATAAGGAATTTTTTATTTTATTTTTTTAGGTAAGTAGAACCACACAAATATAAAAAAATAAAAATATATATATATATATATATATATATATACAAAAAATAAGAAGAAGTTTTTCTCTTTTAATAATAAAATATTGAATAATACTATTTAGTGGACGGTTATAGGGCTGTCATACAACTAGAATTAGGCTTAACAATTCAGGTTGTCGTGTCAACCCATTTGGTTGGCGTGTCAACCCATCGAGTTAGCGTGTCAATCCATTTTAATTAATTTGGTAAAAAATATGTAATTATCGCGTTATAAATATGTTATAAACGGGTTAATGGGTCATAAACGAGTCATTAACGGGTCATAAACGAGTTGACAGGTCATTAACGGGTTATAGCCTAAACCAAAACCCTATATATTCGTGTCATGTTCATGTCGAATTCACGGATCGTGTCAAAATTGCCAAGCCTAACTATAATGATGTAACGGTAAAAATCAGCATTTGAATCAGCAAATACTTGTGAAAAGAAAATAAAAAAAATTAATGGTTAATTTTCACTATCACATCATTCTAGTTGTGTGGTAGCTTTGTATAATAATTTACTAAATAGCATTACTCATCAAAATTTGAGCTATCCTCCTTTAAACATGAGCTCAGTAAAAAGAAAAAAATAAATAATAGTTTTAAATAAAGTAGGTGATTATATAGTTGCTTATGAATATTAAATATTCAGTTGCTTATTTATTAGATAATATTTAATTTTGTAAATAATTTTAGTAAGTTCTAATTGCAATTTGAAAATAACTTTTTAAATAATAACGCATATATGATTAACACTTTTTACCGAGTAGTTTATAATCAATAATATAAAAAATATATTCAATTAAAAGTTGAGATGACCCTAATAAATATTATTAATGAATTTAATCTCATTATATTTCAATTCCTAATTCACTAACAAACATCCTATCAAGAGATTCCAAAACAAAATATTAAGCAAGAAAAAAATACTACATAATCTTTAGAAGGAATTTTTCTTTCTTTTTCTTTTTCTTTTTTTTTTATAAAGTTTGTGATCAACCGCTTTTGTATAGAGGGAGTCATCTAAAAGAAATGGATATAAAAATATAAAATAAATATAAAAATAAGACAACTATTACGAGATAAGTATTAATAAAATAAGAGAGAGAGAGATAGAGGGACAGGTGGATGCGCGAATGTGGGGTTGGTGTCCCTGGGCTTAATTACCACAACGTCCTTTGTTAGGAAGCTTGCGTCACGCGCCCCTTGTGTCGCGTGTCAATCAACGGACCGACTCCATCACGATCCATATATAAAAGAAAAAAAACAAATTTATATTATCCCCACGAGACTTCAAACCGGACATAAATTTCTTACAAATTAGTTTATTTATTTCAAAAGAACCTCAAGCAAAAATTCCATTAAACCAACACCATCTCCGGCCTCCGGCACCTCCGACGATTTTTCAACTACCGTTGCGGGTCATCTCCAATTTATAATGCGATATATTATATAACTTGTACATTTTTTGTACATCACATCACATGTAGACATATGAGTCTTACAGATTTCATGTTTGATTTAAAAAAATGATGTACAAAAACATATAGGTTCTACAAATTCAATGGTTGATTTAGAAAAGTGATGTACAAAAATTATACAAGAGATGTGCAAAAATCATTTATCGTTAGAGTATATAATAAGAGGCTTGCTACACAGGAGACACTCATCCGTCCCCTGTGAGTCTCTTTTTAATAAATTTTTTTTTTTATTATAAATGGGTGCTGGGGGACGGATGAGTGTCCCCCAGCAAGCATTTCCCATATAATAATGATAAAAATATTTCATAAATAAGGATCGAATTATCTTAAATTTAGAGATTTGATGAGAATTATATTATCTAAATTTAGGAATTTGATGAGATTGAATTACCCTATATAAAATATTTGATTAGGTTTATATTATGTTTGAATAAATTAAAATCATTTATAAGCTCTATAAATAAAGTCTCTACATAATCTTATCAAGCAACAAGACCACAATGTAGCAGCTTTATAAGGTTTTATCCTATTGATGGATGCAGGTGTCTAACTAAACCCCCTCTAAAATATTGTATCTATTCTCTTTTATTCCACTATTCTCTTTATATTTCCATAACTTATGATTATCTACGATATATATTACTTCTTTGATGAAAATCTGAAGGGAAAATCTTAGATTAAAAGTGACAAGTTATATTTTCAAAAGTTTTAATTTATTAAATTAAGAAGGGATAAATGCATTTTTAGTCATTGTAATTTGAGGTTTTGACAAATAGCTCACTGTGATTAATCACTCCACATGGTAAGCAAAAAAAGAAAATATTAGGGTTTGTTTGGGTTTGTGATTTTAAAAAGTGCGATTTAAAAATAGCAATTTTAAAATATACGATTTAAAAAAGTGATTTTTAAAAACGTAGTCAAGCGTTTGGTAAAGTCACAAGTTAGCCTTTTAAAATATTACGTTTTCAAAAAAGCACCACATTGCCTGCGATTTGAATAAACATTTTTCTTCGTTTTCAGATCGAAATTTTTTAAAAACGCAGTTTCTAAACGGTTCAAAATCTGCGATTTGGTTTAAAATCGCACGTTTTTCCTACGAAATCGCAATCCCAAACGCACCGTTATTCTCCACCATTAGAAAAATTGTAGGTGGCCGAAAGTACGAAACTAGCATAAGCAAAACGATGGTGGTCGATCCACTCTATTGGCTAAAATGAGAGCGGCTAGCCATCTCCATTTACCCAAAGGGATGATTCCGGCCACCGATTTTTTTTTTTTTTTTTTAATTTTTGTTTAAAGTTTTCTAAATTATTATTCTTTTAATATTTTATATTTTTTTCTTATTTTTAAATTAAAGTTTTATTTTATTTTATTTTAAATGAGGCATATGACAAGAGGAAAGAAATATAAAAGGAATTTGTACTTGCACTGTCGATGACTCGATATCAAGCGGCCTTTCCCTTCCACGCTTGCGAAATTCAAAAAATACACTCCACTGAACTACAAAGAATCCGAAGAAACCACACTTCGAGAGAGAGAGAGAGAGAGAGGGGGAAGAGTTGGATGCGATGAATGAAGAGGGATTCGAAGAATGGGACGCAGATTTCCTGGACCAACTCATCCAAGTAGAAGAGCTCGCTCTCTGCTCCTCCTCCGCCGCCGCCGCTAACCAAAACCCAAACCCTTCGCAGCGACTCATCCACGTCGAACACCAAGAACCGCTGCGTCCTGTGGCGGTTTATTCTCACCACAATCCCACCGGCTACTCCCCTCCGCGGGAGCTCTCTCAAAGGAACTCCGATCACGACTCTTTTCCTCGCTTCTCCAACGCAGCTGCCAAATCCGCTTCTTCTTCGTCTTTGGTTCGCCGCTCCGATAATGCGAAAGAGCTCGAAATCCAAAGGTTAAAGGTGAGATGTTCTCTTTCTTTTTTAATAACTACTCCTACTTATTTTTGTTCACACACACACACACACGCGAGTCTATGCTTTGTTCTTGTTTTTGGGAAAATTATTCGGTTGAATTGAAGGGCTTCTTCGTAACTTTTATTGAATTTTCTGTGGATTTAGTGGTCTTTGTATGTCAATGAGAGAGATTTGAGCTGGTGTTTTGATTTGTTCCTTGTGTGAACTTAGGCTCTGTTTGGCTGCTGAGCAAATGCTGGAAGATAGATAAATAGAGCGTAGTGATTTTTGAGTATTGTTTTTCATACTATTATTCTTTATTTTCAGTGACTGAATTGAAAAAGAAACAAAGCCTTTTTTGAATGTGCCTTTTAAAACTATTCTGCTAAGTGGAAATCCTGAGTTTGATATATATTGAGTTTAGAATAATGAATGGAATAAGCTGTAGGAAATTTAGGATAGGGTTACGCGGTGAAGAAATTGATGAATGTTGATGATATGAGAAATCAAAATCTTAGGGAAATTTTTCTATTTTATAATTAGTCCGTGGATTGTCTCTTATGTTTGGGTTTTTGGAATTATCAAAGAATTGTTGAAATATGCCTGAAATTGGGTTTCATTTGTTTGATGAAAATCTCATGTTGAAATAGTTGGTCAAATTGCGATTTGTATATGTTCTAATTGGAGTGTGCATGAATTATAACTACAGAGGGAGCTCGGAAATGTGTTGAAGCAGCTTACAAACCTGGTACATGTTATTCTATTTCCATTTTTGCTCAATTATTTATTTATTTATTTTATAAGTAACCGAGATATCATTAAAAGCATAATGCGCCCCCAAGTATATAGAGATTATATAAGAGAAGCCACTTAACTAGTAGGATTAAAAAGAACTAGAAAACCATAATAACTAATCACCAAATGAGAAAGAAGAGTAGTTGTTTAAAGATACATGGTGTTGAAAAATAAAGACTTAATCTCTTTCAAAGTCCTTAAAGCTTCTATTATTCATTTCCTTCCATAGACGCAATAAAAGGCATGAAAGCACCATCTTCTACACAACAACACTTCAAGTGTTGCAGATAGTAACAAGCATACACGTTGACTACTCATTTAGGCATAACCCAATACAGCCCAAATCGACTAAAGAAAACATTCCAAATGGCACAAGCAACCTCACAATGAACAACCTTCTGATTGTTGTGCCTGCTCCCAAACGTGCTCTTTATAAAATCTTCCTTTTTGAGATTTCTCCTGGGTTGGGTTCTTGTTAATGTTCCTGAATTTGTCTCTACAAATTTGGTTGATTTCATTAGCTTTTTACTTTGTAGCAACTTGTAGGGTTGTGTCCTTATTGTATACTCTTCGTGTATATGGGTTTAACCCTTTTTTTTTCTCAATAAGATCTGAATTATTCATCAAAAAAAGAAGAAGATGGTGTACAGACTCCCATTTCTTTTACACATACAACACCTATCAACCACAATGATATGCTACTTTCGGAGATTGTCCATGGTAAGGATCTTCCTAGGGCTGCTGGCCAAACAAAAAGGCCACCCTCAAAGGGACCTTAGTCCGCCGAAAACCATCATTACAACCCATGGTATTGTAGGAGGATTGAACACCAAACAACCCTCTTTTGGATGGGACCCACCACAACTTGTCCTCCCATTCTTGTCTCATTCTCACTAAATACAACACCCTTAAAAACAAGGTAAATGCATCCACCTCTCAATCATGAGGTGCTCTAGCAAAGCTCATATTTCATTGAATGACACCTCCATAAAATTCTACGTGAGCCGCAACAGAAGCATCCTTTACACAAGCAATATCAAATAAAACTGAAAAGGCTTCCTTAAGGGCCAAATCCCTACACCAGAGATCATGCTAAAATCTAATCTTAAAGCCACATCCTACCTCAAATTTGGAATGGCTACAAAATGTCTCCCTACCCTTCATAATATTATTTTTTTTACCCCATACACCTCAATAGGCTCAATAGAACACCACTCTCCCCATGAACTTCCATATTTAGAGTCCACCACCACTCTCCACCAAGTCTCTCTCTTAAGCTCATAGCGCCAAAGGCATTTACCTAAAAGAGCATGATTAAACCTCATCAAGTTCATAACCTTCAACCCTCCCATAGAGATCGGTGTACAAACTTTGGACCAATTCACTAGGTGATATTTGAATTCTTCGCCTAACCCTACCACCCTTAAACAAATACAACATATTCTAACTAGCTAGCCGACATTCTTTCATTTCAATAACACCGTCCCATATATGCTTGGCCTTGTAGGAGGCCCCTAACATAAGACCAAGATATTTTTTGGGCAGAGGATTCCATGTCTCAAGGCATGAGAGCTATAAAAAACCAAAGGGAGTCTCGTTAATCAACACAGAGAAACACACTGTAGAAATGCAATGTTTCACTATTCTCTCTCTCTCTCTCTCTCTCTCTCTCTCCATGAAGATGACGAACAACAGAGGGGAAAGAGGATCCCCAGTCTCAATCCACGGGAGTTATAGAAAAAAACTAGAGGAAGTCCCACTAATCAACACAGAGAAACACACTATAGAGACACAATGTTTCTCTTTTCTCTCTATCTCTGTCTCTCTCTCGTTTGTATGAAGACTCTTTAATTATATCTTGCAGAAGGGTTTGTGCAATGGAAAAATGGCCTTTCTGCAACTTTATTTCACAAACTTTAATATACACAACATTTTCTTAAGCTTTCCCTTTTCTTCTTTTTCTTTTTGATAAAATCTACTTGCGCAAAAAGTAACAAGTTTATTATATTCATTCAGGAAAAGGAGTGCCTTGAACTTAGGAAGGGAAGAGACAAGGAAGAGGAGCAGCTTCCATATGTATTTTCCAAGAACAAAGTAAAAGATGTAGATGTTCACTCTTCAAAGAGTACAAACTTGTGAGTGAAAATTCTGTTTTTCTGTCACATAGTTTACTGTCTTTATATGGTCTTATTCAAGTCTGCTGATTCTCTATGAGATACACTCACATTGAGATACTAGACACTAGAATGTCTTCATAATGTCCAGGAATTGGCAAACAAGACCATGCTTTGATGAGCCCTTATGCAACATATGACACGCTAATTGACATTGCCAGAGAAATTTCTTTTCAAATATTATAGATACTATCTCAGAAGGCTTATATCTGTGCTGTACACTGATGTTTCTGCCTTTCTTGTTGTCATGCTATTAGCTAAATATTCATATAAAGTGCAAAATTCTTCGTTGCTAGGATTACTAATTTGTTAATCAAATGTTTGGCTTTTTCTTCTATCTAGAAATTTTGTTTCGCAATATCTTTGGTAGAATAGTCTTCTGACCACAACTCGAGCAGGACCAATAAAGGAAACCTCCATTGGAACACAAGGGATTCTATTTCTGACTATCTCAGTCTTCCTATCCCCATATTTGCCTAGAGCTAGAGAAGACTGTCTGAGTGTTTGTCACAAGTGCCACATTCCTGGATTGCCTAAAAAAGGCAGTCTCCAAAGTGGGTTTTCTAGCCTATGGATGAGGTGGGGCTTTTTGTTTGGTAATTGTTCCTTGATGAGGACGTCAGGGATTTGAGTGGGGGAGATTGTGACACCCTAAAAAATTAGTCCTACATTGGGTGGATTATAAAACAGGTAATGGGTGCTAAGTCCCACATCGGTTCCTTACTAGGTAAGAGTGAGCTTTATAAGTGATTCTAGAAAAAAGCTCCATTTGCAATGACTAGTCCTTTAGGAGTGATGTGCAAATGTGGCTAGCACTTTCCCTAGGTTGTTACAAAGGGACCATCTCCTGAGCATCACTTCCTTTTTCTTTTTGTTGTATCTACACATTAAAAATTATTTCCTATCTCTTTCCAACTCCACAACATTTTTAGGCATCACAAAAGACATGCCCAATTAAAGCAAAAGCAAAAGACCATAATTTTTGAGCAGCTGCAGATTGACCCACTGATTATTTTTGTGATAAGTAATTGAAATATCGTTAAAAGTGCAAAGCGCAACCCAGGTACACAAGAAATATATAAGAGAAACGCCTATCTAGAAGGAGAAAAAAGAACAAAAAAATCATTAAAACTAATCACCAAATGAGCTAAAAACACAGCTGTCCAAATATAAATAGTGTTTGGAGATCAAACTTTATCTGTGAAAAATTTCCACTGGAATCTGATTTTCTGTTTTATGACTCCTCCCTATGGCTCCAGTCCATAAAAGAAAAAGCCACCTATAAAGGAGCCCTGGATCTCTAAACACTCTTGAAGAAAAAGGAAACTTCTGACCTCTACAATTCTTGATACTAAAATTTGAACTCAAACCTTTTGCTAGCAGATAATCCTTAGTCGTAACTGAGAACTTGTGATCCATAAAGCAAGGGAGAAGCATCCATTGACTCCACCTTCCAATAAAATCTAGGACTTGACAACTCCTTATAATAAAATTTGATCTTAAACACTTCTGCTGGCAGATAAAGCCATATGCACATCATGACTGAGAACTTGCAATCCGTAAAGTATGTGAAACACAGCATCCATTTACTCCACCTTCCAATCTTGCGCTCGTCCCGAAAACCAAGGACACCAATCCATCGTACCTCCTGACCTATCCAAGCAATTCCTCGCCGACCCATTCTTTTTTGTAGCTGACAGTAGCCATAGCAAACAAAAGGGAATGCATCCATCCCCACATCAAACATCATGCGAAGATGAACCTTTCTTGTTTCCTACCTTGAAATTGAGGAGACTTTGACATTCATTCCAATTATTTCTAATTGCTGTTCCACACACTCCCTACTTACAATTTTGCTACCAAGCTGGTTGGTGGACTTGACGATGCTCCCACATTTAGATTAGTATTGCCTCTTTTATCACAGCAAATCTCTTTTGGCATCTCTTCACAATGACATCAGATATTGTTGTTACTGTGAATAAAAGGCCCAAGGGCAGACCAAGATAGGTTATATGTAGAATCCACTCAACAACTCAATGTATTGCCCAATATTCAATGTTGTCCACCATGCCGACTGGGACAACCTTTCGATTCTTTTTTTTTAATTGGTAAGTTATACGCACACCTAAAGTGTCTTGAACCCACAATCTCACCATCAACCCTATTCTTACAAGGAGGGGAGGTGTCATTTGGGCTAGAGCTACAACATTTTGGTTTGGTGATCTTTTGTATTTGGCAGGATCATCATTTTTCACCTTTCAGCCAACTTGACTATCTGAGAAACTAAGGGAAGCTACAACAGTTTTATCTTTTAAATTTTATTGTCTAACGTTTACTGCTATCATGAGAATTTAGCATTTGGTTGTTGTATATTAAGGGGCAAATTGAGGGTTTGTGGGATCTTTTGAATCATCTTGCATTTCATGATGTCAACAGTATGTGCCAGCACTAAAAAAAAAAAAGTGAATGATTGTGGCCATAGTGGCAGGGAGTATGGAGTTCTTGCTTTGGATCATCATGGGATTCCACAAAAAATTCAAAATGCAATATCTTCAAATGATCAGGCTGGCTCTTGGGTTGATAGAGGTGAGGAATGAATGGAGATCATTGTCCTTTGAGCTAACCTCCTCTTTGATCGTTCTTCTGACATATTTGTTATATGTCTTTCGTTATACGCCAGCTATGCCGACCTATAAAGCCATTGGAGTTCAGACGGAGGGAGCTGGTGATCCTGCTCAAGTAATATTACATGATGATCCGCTGGCTTGTCATGCTCTCTCTGAGAAGTTATTAGCCATCTGGGGCTCTCCAGGTGACCAAAAGCATGGAAGAAATCTGATTTCCAAGTTGCTTGTGACTTGTCAGACAGATTTCCATGTCCTTTTTGGGTTTATGAGCATGAATATTTCGAAATTGACAATAGACTCGCTAGCAGATGGTAGTTCTGACGTGGCTTTGAAGTTCCATAAGCACTCATTTCATACTTCAGAAGCTGCAAAAGTGTCTCACCTCTACTCCATACTGACAAAGGTGCTTTTCAATTTGCTTTTGCATTTGCGTGTATAAACAGGAGATATCGACTGCCTTAAATGCACAAAGCTAGTGCCAAAGTTTGTGGCATGGGGGTACAAAGTGTTCTGTTTGATTTGCATCTTCATTTAGAAGTTAGGGTATGGGGACATATATATAATCTAGTTAATTGAGAAAGTTCAATACTTTGGAGTATAAATGGTAAAAGCGTTGCAAATAAAACTGTGAGCCACTCAGGATTTATTCCATTATTATGCTACATTGTGTATTCTTTGACCAGCTTGTCTACTGGTCTGAGCATCACTTATTTTTGTGGGTTTTGGGATCTTACCGCCTAGATGAGTTAGTTGCATTGTTGTTTCTCATCTCATTAATAATCAGGTTGCATGGGTTGTCTCTAATACCCAGAGGGTCATCTTATTGTATGTATCCTTGTAACTATTTTAATAAGTCCCTTTTGATTGATATTTTATTTTAAACACCTAGCCTTTCCCCCCCCCCCTTCTTTATTTCTTTATAGCGTGAATCTAATTTATTAATATGGTTGAAACCATTTATGGACCTTGTGGTAATGAAATTTATTTCTTATTCTTAAGAGCACAGTTAAAGGCCAATTTCTCTTATTTTATGTCTTCAGCTGGTGATTTCTTTATTACATACCTGTGTATCTATATAGCATCATTAACATGCCTACTCTTGCTGAGCTGATTTGTTATTTATTTGATTTGGTTTATCGTGCCCTAAAAAAATTGATTTACTATCTCTGGACCGGCTCTTATTGCAGATCAGTAATGGAGTGGTACAGTTGGAGGCCTTGTTTGAACCATTGCTTGATCTCTGTGGCTTCGAAAATGTGAGTTGGTGAGCCATTTTATTTTGGGACTGTGTACACAAAAGAACCTATTAATTTTTTTTTTTCTTTCTTTAAATTTCAATTTTTTTTTTCATGAACAATCAAGTGGCTTTATATGGGACTGAGGAATCTAAAAATTGGAACCCTTATACCTAGATGAAGTATTCTTTATAAGAGTAATTGGATAAACTCTGCAGAGAAGGCTAGTAGTTGAATTTAGTTGAAGCAGTCCTGTCTGTCAGCTCACTGGATGGTAGCCCTCTCAATATTGGTGGGCACCCAGAAACTTTTTGGTTGAGTTGAGAAATAGGATTGTCTTGATATGTTGTTTGCTAATATTGTCATCAGTTGTCTGATGATTCTCTATAGGTTCTCAAAGAACTCTGTTTTAAGAAATTGAAGTTTCAAACATTGTTTACTAGATGGGTGAGTTTTGGGGTTGACTTGGGGATCATTTGATTCTTTCACCAAATAAAAAAAGAACAAGATCCTAGTTCATGGAATCCGGAATATTTTATCTGCTGTCATTGTATACATGTCATATACTGTGAGCTGAGGATTGCGATAGACACATGTTTACATTTTGAAAATAATTCTGTTCAAACCTATAATATTATTGCTTATGTTATATGATTGTATGTGGTGACAATCAACACCTTGTCACCTGAGCAGCTATATGATATTTTTGTTGGATTCAGTGGTTGTGTTGGAGGACTCTTAAATTGTGCATATTCCTGTATGCCTTGTTGGCATTACGAAATTTTAATGTCCTTATGCCTGATTATGCTACTTGGTTGCTTATCTTTACTTCAGTTTACTATTGAAGGAGATTTCTGTATTTCTTTTATTTTTGTCTTATCTCTTGTTCATGAAAAAATGTTCCTTTTTGGTAAAGGTTGTCATTGTTCATAGATCTCTACGTATACTCCATGCCTTTTTGAAGCAACTCTTGAGTTTGGAAAGGAAATTCCAACGAAGGTATCTCACTCTGGCTTACACATATATATATATATTTAAATAATTTCATTTCATTGTACAATATTTGAAGCACATAATTGTATAGCATCTGTTGGCTTGGTCTTAAACTGCTCACCCTTTATTATCTCAGTTGATAGCTTATTGTCTTTTTAATTTTTCATAAACATCATAACAAATATCTTATAAAAATGGCTCCTTTGTGTGTAATGTGGTGTGTTTGGAGGGAACGGAATGCACTCTGTTTTGAAGACTGTGACACTAGTTTGATTAGCTTGAAAAAATTAGTGCTACAAACTTTGTTTTTGTGAAGAGTGAGATTGCAGTCTATGTCTGAGTGTTCTTATTTTGATTTTCTAGATAAGTGCTCTCTTTTCTCTTTAAGTTAGGGGTTTCATGTATACTTCCTGTGTATCATGGGTTGCGTCCCTCTGCGCTTTTTGAAATATACTTTACTTATATAAAAAAAATGGTTTGGGAGGGCTATTCTCGAGTGCTCCTTTTGGGCTTTAAGGTTTTGTTGGGGTGCTTTTTGTGAGTTGGCTTTGGTTATTCCTGTGTATACTCCCTATATATTTAAGGGCGCTTTACGCTTTTTCTAATAAAACTTTTCTTACTTATCAAAACAGTTGGTGGGTAACAATCCTTTTAGTTATATGAGAACATAAGTATAATAACGATATTGAATTCTCATATATGGTGTATATTGTACTTGTCTTCTAAATATTATATGTTGTAGAACTTTTGTTTTTTGATAAGTAATCCAATTTTATAAAGAAACACGAAGGGGTGCAATCAAAGTACACATAAAGTATACAAGAGAAATTCCTAATTAAGAGAAAGTATGCATATCAAGAAATTATAAGAAATGATAAATGAATAGATTCCTTAATAACCTCTAAGATTCGATTCTAGGATGACGATTGGTCTGGGGATCAAGCTTTCCAGACTTCTTTTCTTGACTTGTTTAGCACTGCCCGTTTTAAGGAAGCTGTTGTAACAGATCATTTGGGACGGTGAATCAAATAATTAGGCTGAGTTGGGTTCAGGTTTAGCAATGAGTAAGTTCAGTGTTTAAATAGTTATATAAATTGAGCAACTGGATAACCTTTTCTATTTTCCCCTTGGGATGGGAATTTTAAATTTTAATTTGGTTTTACATCATTGTCTTCAGTTTGGATTGATGTAAAAAGGTAACTTCTAATATGCTAAGAAGCTCAGGATCCGAGTGTAGTTTGCCAAACATTTTCTTGTAGCTCTTTATTGGCGCCTAGATCACTTATAATTATCCAAATATCATAGTGTTTGGTAAAAAATAATGTCATAGATTGTTATAGATATATGTATGAAAAATGGACAAAAATTCGTGCCAAATTTTTATTATGGTTGCTTGGGCAAATATCCAGAATGCACCCAAAATAAAGGTCTAACCTGTAAAATCCTTGTACTTTTAGAAATACCATGCGACACAATCATGATAAAAATAAATGTAATAAGTCAAGGGCCTTTGGGCAATGGTGTTTCTTGGAAAAATTGCTCCATTACTTAATGTCAGATTTGTCTCATTGTACTTTCTGAGTCATAGAAGTAGAAAAATAAAGAGGGAATGTAGTGCTTTGGGTGGGTTGGGGGGGGGGGGGGGAAGAGAGAGAGAGAGATGGTTGAAAGAGGTTTTTTGGTAGTTGGGTGATGATGGAGACTGGTGGAACAGTGGCCATGAAGAAGACTTATTTGTGGCTGTTGGTTGTTCCCAGTAGTTGTTGGAAATTTTATGGTATACTGCGATTGATTTTTTTTGTTTTTGTTTCCATTATTAAATATAAGGTTCTTTGTGGCCCATGAATGTGTCATAAGAGCACTAGTAGCAGATGCCCTATAAGTAGTTCTGTTCCCTAAAATAGAGAAAATTTGAAAAAAGTCACAAAAAATAAGCCACAACAGTTACCCTATTTTAGAGGGTCATCCTTGGGAAGCTACAGTGCTTCCCAATGTATTGGGAAGCACTGTAGCTTCCAAACAGCTTATTTTAATTAAAAAAACGTTTGTCTCTCTCCTCTCTCTACGCATCCTCAACCTCAAAAAAAAAAAGAAGCTCTCTCTCTCTCTCTCTCATTTAGTCATCTTCAACCTCTCTCCTTGCGGGTCTTGCCACCCACCTCAACTCCCACAGAATCCCCTTCCTCCTCCTTGAAGCTTCTGATGCCGTCGGCGGAGATGGACAGAGATGGACAACGACGCTCTTCCCTTCACACCTCTGTCTCTCTCTTGTTCTCCGTCCTCTCTCATTCTCAATCAACAACAGATGAGTGAACAAAAGAAAAAACGAAGAAACAAAAAACAGGAGAGCGATTGAGTAAAAAAGAAGATGCAGACAAGAGCGAGAAAGAAGATGAAGAGAGAGAGAGAGAGAGAGAGAGAGAGAGAGAGAAGAGTTTATGGAAGAAAGAAAAAAAATAGATAGACGAAATAGAAAGAAGATGGAGACGAGAGAGAGAGAGAGAGAAGAAGAAGAGATTTTATGGAAAAAAAGAAAAGAAAAAAAGAAGAGAGACAGATGAGAGGGAGAAAAAGACAGAGGTGAGAGAACTGGAAGAAAAAAAAAAAGAAATGGCATCAATGGCTTCAAAGAAGAAGAGGTAAAAAGATGCAAAAGCTTCCGGAATAAAGTAAAAAATAAGTAAAAGGTCAAAAATATTATTTTAATGATATAGGGAAAGATAAAGGGAAGCTGTTGTGGGGTGTTTTTGTATGGGGAAAAAAATATGGTTTGATTCCAATTTGCTGCTAGTGCTTTAATACTCAATTATGGCAGAATTGTGGTTGGTGGTGCTGGTGATGTCAGTAGCTTCTAGCTACAGTGATGCACTTCGCTGTTGCTCTATAGTTCCCAGTGGTGCTGTAACAACGTCCTTGAAGCTGTTTCATTGTTTTAATGCTTTTTCATTTTATTCTAAACCCTTATAATATTCTTTTGGCTGGAGGAACTTTGCTTGAATTCTTCGACTCTTTTTGTTCTTTAGTTTTTTTTTTTTTTTTTTTTTTTTGTATGTCTGCATGCTTATGAACTTTGATTTGATCTTTTCAGTGAACTCTACTCAGGGACAATGTCATTGTTGAAGGACTTTGCTCTGGGAACAACATTGTGGATTCCCATGGATTTGATAGAGGCCTTTTCAGTGTGAGCAGAAACGAAATATCTTATGCAGGCCGTACTCCACTTGGGATTAGATTTCCTGATGCAGAAATTCCAAACAAGAAGGAAACCTGGAATCATGATGTTTCTATCTCAGTTTCTCATGTAGACTGGGTTTCTCTCGTTGAAGTTATGCATCAAATTGTCATGAGGAATACTGAAGAATGTGTGAAGCTAGAGGCAGTTTTAGTCATGAATCTGATTATAATAAAGTCTAACGCTTATATGGATAGGGAAAAGTACGTTTTGGAGTGTTCTGTTGAAAATTTTCTACTATAACATGTGACTTCCTTTCATATCCTGAATGAAATTTGCTTGAGACAGGTTTGGCCAGACAAATGTGTTTGAAAGTCTTTCACAATTGCTTGGAAAGGAGGCTGGCTTGCGAGTGCAAAAGCATGCTGTGCATCTTCTCTATCTGTTGCTAAACTGTATGTTCACATATTTTGCTTTTCCCTTTACTCTTTATTTATTTATTTATTTTTTTAAAAAGGAATAATATGAACTTGCTGCTAATGCCTATCTTATTAATATGTCCTGAAATTATTAGATAAGTCGCTCTTCTAATACTATTACTAGCCTCATGCCATTCTCATTGTAGCTTCAAAATTTTGTGAACTAGATTGCTTTAACTTCAGCATAGGCGTGTTTTGATATTTTTTTTTTGGAATTTCCTATTTTAACCTTATCCTTGGAGTTAATTGTCGTCCCCTTTGTTGCCGAGATCAAACAAGAGACTGGATTCTATTGTTGTTTGCCCAAGCCCGATCACATTGTATCTCATGGGAGTTGAACTTAAATAGCTACTATTTGTCTCATCTCCAGCCTGTTTGCGTGCCCCTTTTTATAGTTTGATTTTCAGTCTAGATTGAGCCTATTCTGCCTTACCCTTACAGCTTTTGCTTCTTTGTTTGATTAAAGGTCCAAAACTGTTGGTGACATTCTGCTCTGGTTGTAATGAGGGGGAGGGTGCTGTTTCTGTTGATGATAATGCAAGACCTCAGAAATTTTTCAAGGTTCTTGAAGGCTTGGCAGATTGTGTAGCATGCTGTGGAAATGGTATCCAGGTAGGCATGCTATTTTCGAAATCCCCCTCCCCCTCCCCCTCCCCCTCTTTTCTTTTTTATTTTTGTTTTCAGAATTTTAGTCTTAACTTTGGAAATGGTTGTTAGTGCCATCTGCTTGTGGATGTTTGATTGTATATGGTAGTATGTTTCTCTTGGAGGAAACTTTTTTATAAAATCTGACTCAGCATGTCTAATCATTGACGAGGCATTTTCACATCTAAGAGCATCCCTAGTGAGCTCTCCAAATTTTAGCTAAAAAATCTACTTTTCTTATTTTAACTACTACTTTTAACAAACTTCATACATCAAACTCTCCAAATATATATATATATATATAATTGTAATTTAATTTATGAAAAGCACAGAGGGGCGCAACCCTTATACACAGAAAGTATACAAGAAGCCCCTAAATGGATGAGAAGAGAATAAATTTAAAAAGTCTACATAAGTAAAATCCTTCAAGCAATGATGGGATGCTCTCCAAATATTTCTCTATTTCAACTAGATATAATTTTTTATTGGTTTTAAGTAACCACTCCTACCAAATGAGGAGAGAGGAAAAGTAAAAAGTGAAGTGAAAGAAGAGAGAAATGATTAAATATTCAATAGCTCATAAAATTTGTGAGCCAAATTTGGAGTGAAATTTTGACAAAAGCCAAAATAGAAAACTTATAGAGAGTTAAAGTGGATTTTTTTGAGTTTTTTACCAAATTTTGGTGAAATTTGAAATGGAAAGCTCACTAGGAATGCTCTAAGAGGAGTAAGCTTTTGGACGTAGGACAATTATGTGATTAATTGTTTTATTATATGGGGGAGGTGAGAGGTGTAGGTAAGTGAACTATGGAATGGAGGCATCCCTCTTTGGCTATGGTGACTAGTACATATGAGGCGAGCAAGGGAAGTAAGATGCTAGATATTCATCCGCTTGCTATATTTGGGGAACAAGGAGGGTCTTATTAAGTGTCTTTAGATTGGGTGGTTGAGAGGGTAAACTTTTTTTGGGATAAATGTAAAATTGATCTGTGGCTTGGGGTTTTGACAAATACCTCGCTGAGTTTTAAAAAGTGATTATATACTTCTTGGGGTAAGTAAAAAAAAACAAATAGGTTCATGTCGTTAGAAAAGTTTACAGAATCTGTTAATGTGCAACATTAGGACCAATCACAGTGTGACACGTGTCACTTGCAATAATAAATTATTATTATTATTATTATTATTATTGTTATTTTAAGAAAAAAGCAGGGGTGGCCGGGCCATCCCTTTGGCCAAATCGGCGGTTCGGCCACCCACTTTGGCTGTGCTATAAAACTCCTTATAGAGAACTTTAGATCTCTATATATCTTTATAGAGAACTTGTGATCATCCTTTAGATCTCTTCTATGTATCTGTATAAAGAATGTCTCAAGCAATAGAGAGTTGTAAGATGATTAATTGGCTCCTCACTTGTGGCCCAGTTGTGCTATAAAAGTCCTCACCTCAATCACTCGGGTAGTCCTTTCTTCATCTTCAACATTAATCTCAAAACCATGGGGGAGTCCCATAGCTCTAACCAAAGCTTCAACCCGATCTTGCATAAGGGTTTCTGCCAAAGTACTATTAATAAAAAAGATCAACACTGAATTACCGAGAAAGCATAGGTCGATCAAAAAACCTCGAGAACTTGCATGCAAGCTAGTTATAAACCTTGAAAGAAATTGGGCAATCTCCTTGTTTATTGAACAAACATGCAAACCTCAATCAATACTTCAAATCAAACAAGAAAGATCACCATACTCAGGATCACAATAGTCCAAAAGGCTCGGTGTATACTTCATGTCATTTGTCAACGACCACATAGATGGAGATCTAGGTCCCACTGCCCATCTGACCCAACTGGTTCTAGAGCCACCGGTGCAACCAGGGGTGGCGTAGACAGAGACATGCTCAACCCACGGAGCGCACAAGTGAGCCAATATCATTGTACAAGTAACTTTGATGCTGCTTATGATTATTGGTATTGGTTGGTCAGAGGGGGTGGCCCAACCACCCCTTGTGTTTATCTATATATAATTTTTTATTGTGACACCTGTCACACTATGATTGGTGCTAATGTGGTACATGAACATATTCTATCAACTTTTCTAATGGTAGTAACCTATTTGTTTTTTGGCTTACCCCATGGAGTGTTTAATCACTTTTTGAAACTCAGCAGCTATTTGTCAAAATCCCGAACCACAGGGACCAATATTACATTTATCCCACTTTTTTTTTTGTTACGTAGTTGGTTTGTCATGTGAAGGCTTTGAGGTTCAACTGATGGCTGTATTTTTATTTTTTGAGTAAGAGAAATTTCATTAAAAGCGCAAAGAGCGATCAAGTATACAAGGAGTATACAAGAATGACAACTAAGAAGAAGAGGAAAACAATACAAGAAAATCATAGTAACTAATCACTATAGGGGCAAGGAATGCAACCGTCTAAGAATACAAGAATGAAAGAAAAAAGAAATGAGCTCCTCAATGGTTCTTTCTTTGTCCTCGAACTCTTTATCGTTATGCTCCCTCCACAAGCACAATAAAAGGCAACAAAGGACCATCTTCCACACAATCGCACTCCGAGAGACCACCCGTCCACCTACAAGCAAATAGATCTACCACCCGACGAGGCATAACCTAAGACAGACTGAAGCGACTAAAAATGGCATTTCAAAGAACGCAAGCGACCTTACAGTGAAGGAGTAGATGATCCATAGACTCCCCATTCTTTTTACACATACAACTATCAATCACAATGACTTGCCTCTTTATGAGATTGTCCAAAGTAAGGATCTTCCCTAGAGTTGCCACCCAAGCGAAAAAAGCCAATTTTAAAGGAACCTTGGTCCGTCAAATGCTTTTTCAGGGGAAATGAGCTGTCTCCTTGTAAGCAAGAATCTTATGGAAAGATCTAACATCAAACATCCTTTTGCGTGAAGAAGACCACCAAAGCTTATCTACTCCATCACGATCAAATCTGATAGAATACAATAAGGTGAAGAAGGAAGCCAAGACGTCCACCTCTCAATCGTGGGCCGCTCGAATGAACTGACATCCCACTGAAAAGATCCGTTCTCCAAATCAAATGGGTTGCAACGAGCGAGTTCTTGTCGTAAGCAATGTCATACGAACTTGGGAAAGCTTCTTTAAGGGGTATCTCTCCGCACCACACATCATTCCAGAATCTGATCCTGGATCCATCTCCCTAAACAAGTTTGGTATAGCTACTAAATAAACTCCACCCCTTCCTAATGTTCTTTCAAAGCCCTCCTCAGTGAGCCTAGGGGGGGTCTAAGGAACACCAACCACCCAAGTAGAACCGTACTTAGCATCCATAACTAATCTCCACAAAGCCTCTCTCTCATGCTCATAACGCCACGACCACTTCCCTAATAAAGCCTTATTAAAGATCCTCAAATTCCAGATACCCAAACCACCTTCTGAAATAGGGGAACAAACCGTGGACTAGCTAACAAAATGATATTTGAAATCTTCACCTAGACCTCCCCACAAAAAATCACGGTGAAGCTCTCTATACGACTAGCAACACTGGAAGGAATGGGTAAGAGAGAGGAAATATGTGGGGAGATTAGATAAAGTACTCTTTATAAGGGTAACTCTACCACCCTTTGACAAATACATCCTCTTCCAACTAGCCAGGCGTCTTTCAATTTTGCCCACTACATCATCCCAAATGGACTTAGCCTTGAAAGGGTCCCCAACGGAAGACTGAGATACTTTAGAGGAAGAGAGAAAACACCACGTTGGCCAAGTCAGTATTGGTTCCAGTGGGTGATGTTGTTAATATGGATGAAGCTACTCGGCATCAACGTGGTATGGGTAGTGTTCCAAATTTGAGTGGAAAATCAGGTAATAGAGGAAACCGTGAATTAAAGCGATTGGTATGTTCAGTGAATTAATGATGTCAAGGGAGGCCAGTCTCTGAGTGACATGGAAGGGGAGGGGTGGAAAATGTTCATTATGAAACCTAAGAATTGTATCTTAGAATGTGAGAGGCCTAAATGATAAGGAGAAAAAGACCAGGGATTAGAGGGCTTCTAAGGGAGTGGAAAGTAGATATTGTTTGTTTGCAAGAGACAAAAATGGAAGTTATTACAAGGAAGGTGGTTTGTAGTTTATGGGGATTGTCATATGAGTAATTGGTCTTATTTGGGTTCGAGAGGGGCGTCAGGAGATATTTTGTTTAATGTGGGATAAGCGGGTGGTGAGGATCGAGGAGTGTGTGGGCAATTTTGTGGTAGCATGTTCTTTTAGATGTGTTATTGAGAATTTTGAATAGACATTTGCCAGTGTGTATGGTCCAAATGATGATGTGGAAAGAAGATGTCTTTGGGATGAGTTAGTGGGAGATGTTGTTGTGCATTGGGGAGGATTTTAATGTAGTCCATATCCTTGTGAAAGATCATGTGATTCCAGATAGTCACAAGCATGTTGGAAATTTCAGAATTTATTTTTGTTCAGGGTCTCATGGATATTCCATTGGTAGGGGGAATTTTACTTGGTCTAATAATCGAGATTCTGGGGCTTGGTCTAGAATTGATAGGTTTATGCTATCTCTAGAGTGGGAAGAATATTTTTGGGATGTATCTCAGAGATGCCGTCATAGAATATTTTCATATCACTTTCTGTTGATGCTGGATTGTTGTTTGGGGAACAAGGGAAGCCGAGAACAAGTTTGAGAATATGTGGTTGAAAATCATAGGGATTTGTGGAGCAGGTAAAAACTTGGTGGGATTCCTATAATTATCTGGGTTCTCCTAGTTGTGAGCACGGTGTTATAAAAATAAATTGTCATTTTAAGTTTTTGATTGATAGTCAGGTATAATGCAAAATTTGAATTGTAATGAAATGGATGATCCCAAATGAAAAACTGTTAGTTATTAGTTTCGAAAAAGAACACAAGAAGTAAGAATATAACTATAAAAATAATTAACTTATGGTAGAGTTGTAACATGAAAAGGACTATCTTATATGGAGTGTCATCCTTTTTTTTTTTTTTGGATGTCCCAAAATGAGTGTTCACTTCTTAATTCACAAAAACCAGTCAGGACAAAACCATGCCATCTTTGGGCATGTTGGTAAAAGTAATATACTTTTTCTTCTCCATTAACATTATTCCCATTTCAAACCAAGACACTCAATTTTGAAATGCTGGGAGTTAGTTTTCTTGATTTCTTTTAAAAATGCTTCCCCAATGATTCTGTTGAAAATATGTGTTCAAATAATACGAATTACAAAATATCATCTATTTACAATTTTAAATGATTGTATATTCAGGAGTTGACACTACGCAAAAATGCCATTATTGTGCTGGCTTTCTTAGCCTCCTCTGGAAAACCTGGCTTTGAAATTCTTGTGAGTCCCAAGCTTTATAGAGGGGGAAACTTTCTTATGTTGATTTTGCGAGTACTGGTATCTGAGATAGATATAGAAGCAGCAGTTTGTGCTGAGCCACCAGAAATCTCCAAAGAGAGGTAAGTTGTCTCTGGATGCCCTTAGGAAGTTGTATCCACATATTGCTTCTTAGGCGTAGTTGGCTTTAGTTTTTTCTTTTGCTGCGTATAATATGTGTCAATCTGATCTTCATGGTATTGTTATCCAAAATAAGATGATTGCAAGTTTCCAGTGACACCTTTTTAAGTCCCCTCTTTTTTTCTTTTTTTTCCTTAGGTTTTCTCTCTCCCCCTTTCTCTCTCTAAACACTGAAATGTGACTTCGTCTTGTTCTTGTATTTACATAGTAGTATTTTGGTTACTATGGGCATGGCTTTACACGATACCCTGCTCCGGCGTACAAAACACAAGCAGCTTAATGCTGCACACTGGTGGCACTGTAAGTCTGTAACTAAGAACAAACCTAGTAGTCAAGAAACATCAAATACAGAAAAAGGAATCCTCCAATACTACTAAGTCCTCTGTTGTGAATATAGTTTTTGATCTCTTGCTATTAGATCTCTCTCTTCTATCATCACTGCCTTACGGCAAACCAGTTTCACTTTTAGGGTGCGTTTGGATTGCAATTTCGTAGACAATTAAGTGTGATTTTAAACCAAATCATAGAACATAAATCGTTTGGGAATTGCGTTTTTAAAAATTGCGATTTGAAAACTCAGAAAATCTGCTTTTTCAAATCACAGTAAGATAGTATTTTTTTGAAAACCAGAATTTTAAAGGTTAATTTGCGATTTTAAAGGTTAAACTGCAATTTTGTCAAACGCTATATTTTAAAAAAATCATTTTTTTTTCAAATCGCACATTTTAAAATCGTTATTTTAAATCACATTTTTTGAAATCGCAAACCCAAATGGACCCTTAACTTTCCTATTTGTGAAGTCTACATCTTACACACTGTTGAATGATTTAGTCAACTCACGTTGTTAAAAACTTCTGTTCTAGACTTCAGATTCTGCATGGATTTTTTTTTTTAATCAATGGTTTGCTGCTATTTTCCTTTCTCTTTTTTTCTGTGTTTGATTTTAATTGTTAATTATAACGTGAGGATATTTTTTATATAGGACCTTGCTCATTCGGGAGGCGCTTATATTACTTAACAGACTTGTCTCCAATGCTGCATATTCTATTACTGCCTTGCGAGTGTTAACAAATAGCAGAGATATGGCCAGCTTGACCATTGACATTGCCAATAGGTTGTCTCGGAAAGATCAGAAACATTGGCAGTCTGATAGCATGACTAGACAGATGAGGGAATCTGAAATTGTTAACTTAGCTCGAGTATTCAAGAAAAGGGTTTACTCATATTTAGGAAATAGCATACCCTAGAAAATCCCTTCCCATGGTTCATTTCTTTTTTAGTTTGTACATATCAGCATTCTGTAAGAATAGCTGTCAGAAGGCTGCAAAGATGAGGGGTAGCCGTAAACTCATTTTGTCCTTTTTTCTTGGTAGTGATCGTAAGATTACCAGATTTTATCTCCAGCAATTTTCTGTCCGAATTGTGAGAAAGCTCCTATAGGATCCACCTTCTCAATTAGAGGGGCGGGCTGCCCAAGATTTCTTGGGCAAGTGGCCTCCATTAAGATTATCACATTTGCTATTTGAATTGTTAGCAATTCGAGCAGCAAAATTGATGGGAATAGAGAGAAGATTACCCCCTCATCTGCAAATTTTGGACGACCTTGAAAGAGTGTATTACGAAGATGATGTCGTATATAGAGATCCCAGTTTTTGACAATGCAAAAAGTTTTTCCCAAGTTTTTAGCTTCTATTGGTAATCTGAGACGGATTATTCTGGCCTATTCTGTGTAGCAAATGTAGTGTACTTGTTTGACATGAAAGTCTGTGCCGGCTCTATTAGTTTCTTGAATATCATGAGACCAGAAGTTTGCTTGATTTTATTGGCTTTGGCTGCGGGCTATGCGTGGGCGTGTGTTTCATTATCTCTAATCGATTAAAATTATTATTTTTGCATCTGTTTGGTTTTGGAAAACCCTTACTCTCTACTTATATTCAAGCAATGAAGAATATCTTTCTGTCTCACTGGAAGAGGAATTATGTTTACGGAGAAGAATTTGATGTGTTTTTTTTGTTTTCTTCTACATGAAGAGGGTGAAGAATTTGATGCTGGTTATGCTACTTTTGAACAAAATATGAGTGGTTTGTGTTAAGAGTATTAATACGTGTATGATCAATCTCTTATAGGGGTGTTAAATGAGCCAAGTTATTCATGAATTCGGCTCGGCTTGGCCCGTTAGACTCAATTCGAATAATAAATGAGCTGTTTGTGGATACAAAAATATGCTTTAGTAACGATAAATACTTGTATAAACTTGCCATGCTTAATAATGTTGTATATTAGTTGTTTAGAAAAAAGTATGTGATATTATAAAGGTTACTTCAATATGGGTTTATATGTTATGTATACCCAATCATATAAAAATATAAGATTGTAGACTTGTAGTGTATAAGTATTAACATACAAAAGAATAAATACGAACTATACTTAAGTGTTAGCTGAATAGTTAATACTATTAACTAGTTTTAACATATTTTTAACATATTTAACTATAGAACTATATGCTAATAATGAATTTGTTAGTGTAGGTATATAATATTATGACATATGGTTAAGTTGTTAATTAACATATTTAATAAGCTTCAAAAAAATATATTTAGTAGTTAGTATGTAAAACTTGTTGAGGTGTTCATGCAGGTATGTATTTTCTTTACACTATTTCTTCACATACCACTTATTTGTCAAAACTTTTGCCATATACGCGAACTGTCTCTGCTGTCTCTTTCATCAATCACATTGTGAATAACTTCGTCTTAATTTCGCATCAATCTCGTTTCACTCATCATCATCTATCTTTTGGGGTTTCTTCGCCTTTTCCAATAACGCCTTGTAGACTCATTATTGAATTTAAAAGATCTTTCATCATTCTTTTTCGAAGAGAGAAATTGTTTTTGCCATTAAACTTTTCCTAAAGTAGGGCTTGGTTTTTACTAATTTTCTTACTATTCAACTTCCACTTCTTACTTGATGCTCTCTATATTTACTGTAATCCCTTTGGGGTGGTCGTGCGCTACCTTGACCCTTTGGGGTGGTGCTCGGCCACCTCTGGGGGAGACGCTCGCCAACCGTATTAGCTGGGAGTGGCCAGGCCACCCCCAAAGGCTGGCTACTCAACCAGCAGCCATTCCTTATTTTTTATAAATTGTTTTTTCTTTTAAAATAATAATAATTTTTAAGTTTTATATATTTATATTTTTTTTTATTAAAAGTGACACGTGTTGTTATCTTATTGGTGTTGAATAGCTCGAAATGAACCTGTCAAATTTTTAACGGAATTTGACTCTAGGAGCGATTTGTAATTTAGGCAACTACATGAATTTCTGAATGAATTTTGATACCACATGAAGCGATTTGTAGTTTAGGCAAACTACGTGGACTAATGATACAGTTTTCGTATATGTAAATAGAACTACGTTTTGTAACTTCTTTTGTCAAAGATTGCAACATTCTAAATTTGTTATTTTTTTTATTTTTTTTCTAAATAGAGTTGCTGTCATGAGTTGAAGCATATAGATTTCGACTGAAGAGTTTGTGAACATGTACATGATACTTTAAATCTGTTTACAGGGAGGATGTCTAGTTTTACTGGCTTTTCTACTCCTGAAGCCATTCCCCCAAAAAATAAATGAATGCTAAATCAAAGTTAGGGAATTGATAACTCTTGTAATAACTACTGTTGAAATAGTATTTACAGTAATGAATATTGTTAAAAATCATTTACATAATTGAATAGGAAATCAATAGATGGATGATTGTTTAGTTACATACATTGAGAATGATATATTCAAAACTATCAACAATAAATAAATCATGCAGTGATTTCAAAATATAAGGACTCATCGAGAAAAATGGAATAAATTAACACTAGACGTGACATTAAATTGTAAGTTACATTTATATGTTTTAAAAAATAATTAAATTTTGATGAATTGTTTATTTATTTTGTTAGTTATATTCTTTAATATTTTTAATCATTTTTTGTTCAATTTTTGATTTTTTCCTTTCTTTTAAAAAAAAATTTTAGACCCCCTAACCAAAATCCTGGCTCCGCCGTTTCACATCATTCATTGAAAATGTAGGCTTTGAAAAGTTTCAACATTCCAAATATGACATATTTACCAGTAGATAATTGAAAAACCAGCACAAAACTTTCATGGAAAATGAAAACTTGGAGCAATCATTATTTAATCAGAATCTGCATACAAGTCATGCAAAGCTGCAGACTGAGTTCAACTATTGAGGCTGAGGTTTATTTGGGGGGATTTGCAGAGTATTCACCAACATTTCCAACATGATTGAGTGTCCAAAGTTCACAACCAGAAAATTCTACAAGAAATTTGGTCATTAGCGACAAAACTTTCAGCGATCGCCAATAGTCATGGCTAATTTCAGAATAAAAAATATATAATTTTTTTCGAGCACGGGCCTATTTCCAATACGGCGGAAGTTCATGGCTCCTGGTGGGAGCTGAACCCTCTCCCTCGCTTGATCTGTCTAAGGAGTAGACATCCCAAGCACCATCTCTCCAGTAGGTAGAGTTGATTTCAGGGACATGTGCAACCTTCAAATAATCCCCACCTTCAATTTCTGGACGTATGCTCAAGATTAACTCATTAGGCATGTCAAAAAATTCCACCAGTTTAAGCTTGCGAAGGTGTTCGATACCTGATGGCAGCCTGTGCAGGGATTTGCAGCGCTGCAGGATTAGCTTTTCAAGGAAAGGCATTGCTCCCATTTCTACTGTAACCGTCTTCAGTGCATCCATCTTGTCAAGGCCTAAAACCTTCAGCCTCTGAAACCCTCCAGCCTTGAACTGCAATATCTCTCCCTCATAAACTGCAGAAATTCAAGATGTACAAGATTGGGCAGACCTTGAAGCGATTCAAGTGGATCAACCTTCAATTGACTCCACTTCAAAGACACCTTTGCCAAACTATGGAGAGAAGATATCCAGTATGGTAACTTCTCTAAGCATCCTGTCAAGTATATCCGCTGAAGAAATGGAGGAGGGAAAGACAGGCTTTCAAGATCGATGATCTCGTCCTCTTCGGTTGACTTTATCGACAAAGTGCGAAGGTTTGTTAGCAAATTAATGGAGGAGCACAGAGCAGCCCCATTTTCTCTTCTGAGCTTTACAATAGCAAGCCTCCGCAGTTGATTCAGCCTTCCAAGCTCTTTCATCATATCATCGCCGCCATGATCCGCCTCTATGACGCTGAGCTTTTGTAAGAATCGGAGACGTCCGATTTGCGCCACGGCCTTAAAACCATATTTGGAATTGAAGTGTGCATAGGATTCAATCTCATACCGATACACCAATAGGTGGCGAAGTTTCTGAAGCCGCGAGATCTCAGCAGGCAATGCAGTCACCCATGTGTGTTTAAGATCAAATGTCTCCAGGTTCTGAAGATTCCCAATTGAGCTTGGAATGATTTCTATCTTTGTTCCCCTCAAGCTTAGATATTTCAGATGGACCAGCTTGGTGATCTCATTTGGGAATATCGCTAGAGGTGCACCTTGCAAATCTAACAAATTAAGTAGCCTAAAATCAGGAGGAAACAAAAGGGATTTTGAAGACTTAGACAGTGATGATTCTACCCTTTGAAACATGAGCAAAGAACGAAGCCGCCGTTGCTCTTGCTTTCTGGTACATCCTGCGTGGCTTTATGTATTGACAGGCGACGAACTTTGTCGGGCCACATCATGTTTTGTCCTCCTCGAGCTATGGTTACAAAATTTTGGTCTCTTGACTTTGAAATGATTATCTCGCGGAGAAGATCATGGATGCGACATGTTTTGATCCTCCCATCGCTGGTCGTCCCTGCCACTTGGATTAAGCTTCTGTTCAAGAGCTCGTAGAGGTAGCCCTCTGCAACTTCTTCCAACACCATTCCTTCTTTTTCTTTCACAAACCCTTCTGCTATCCATAACCGAATCAGTCTCATTTTGTCAATGAGATGACTTTCAGGAAAGATGCTAAAATACAGAAAACAAGACTTTAGACTGTAAGGTAAATCATGGTAGCTGAGCAACAATATCTTTTCTATACTATTGAGTCTAACATTTTCTTTAAGTTCATCAGCAAGGCTACGTTGAATCAGATCCCATTCATCTATCCTGTTCTTGGTCCCCAAAACACCACTGAGTGCCACAATTGCAAGAGGCAATCCTTCACATCTTCCGAGGATACTTTCTGCAAGACTCTTCAAATCTGGAGGGCAAGAGTTATCCCAAAAAGTTTTTCTGCAAAATAAAGTCCAGGATTCTTCAGGAGACAAAGGGTTCAAAGGATAGACATTACCATTGAACTCCTTGCAAGAGACAGAGGCTACTTCAGAGTTGCGTGTTGTGAGCATGACTCGACTGCTGCTGTTGTTTGGCAATGTATGTTTGACTGCATCCCAATCATCCATATGCCACACATCATCTAACACAACAAGGTACCTCTTATGCTGCAGAAAGTTTCTGATTTTTGTTCTTAGCTGATCAGTGCTCATGCTGTCCATTCCTTGAGGAACTGGTTTCCTTTTCACCTTGTAGAGTTGCCGAACCATGTCTTTTAGGAGATCTTCCATCTTAAAAGATTGAGAAACGGTTACCCAGGCACGGTATTCGAACTGCAGCTTCACTTGTGCATCATCATATACTTTCTTTACCAGGGTGGTCTTCCCCAACCCTCCCATGCCGACCACCGAAACCACTTCGCGTCCGCTATCATCCTGGATAAGCCAGCTGATCAGCTGCTTTTTGGGCTTTTCAATGCCCACAAGGTCAGCTTCTTCTAGCAGAAGGGCATCCTGTCGGCGGTCATGACAGGTCTTAGCAGCAATCTTGGTGTCAACTATTGTAGTTTCACCCTGGAATCTCTGGCGTCCCTCCGAGATACTTTCAAATCTGGATCTGAGTTGATGTATTTCGGAAGCAATATGATGGCGAGCTCTCAAATTCCTCGTGGAGGAAACAATTTTACTAAGAGAAGCATTTAAATCATTCCCGTGAGGATTTGTTAGTTCAACTACAAGCCCGTATTCATCAAGAACATCTTCAATATCGTAAGCCACATCTCTCACTTGCTTCACCCACACGTCAAGTTGAGGACTCCTCTCCTCCATTTCATCAGCAGTTCTTAGGAAGGCCTCCATGGTCGCCAGTTCATCTGCGATCCACACGGTTTCTTCCTTCACCCCCTTCAGTAGTTGCACCTCTTCTTGCATCAAGGCCGTCAGCTTGTCAAGTACATAGGTAACCGCAATATCAGCCATTGTTTCTCAGTTTTTTCTCAAACCAGGCTTTGTGTTTCTGAATATAGTATTTGTGTTTTTGAGACTGTAAAGAAACTAGGCTAAAAACCTCTGATTTCTTTTTCTTTGGTGGAGAAACAAGGGCAATTGGAGATGAGGTTTCTGTCTGAATTTTGGGTTGCTCTTCTAATTTTTATAACCATTCTAGGAGGCAGTACTGCCAACTGATTCAGGTTGTAGCAGACGAAATGCTCAAGTTACCCAATAAAAATAATTATTTTCATCCATTTTTCAACCCAGTGAACTGGTGAATGAATTCTAAACTTGTTATTCCCGGCTGCTTCAAAGTTATCTTAAGAAACAAATCAAACAACTCCGACCACAAAATATTTAAAACTATTATCCAAGTTTTAATATTCTGTAGGTTTTTTTTTTTTTTTTTTTTTTATAGATTAATATTCTGTAGGTTTTAATATCTCATTACCTTGTAACTTCCTCTATTTTGTCCCCTTGGTAAATTGCCATGCTCCACGTGCACTTGTTTCCAACCCAATTGCAGACAAGTCAAAATTTCCAGATATCTTCTGGATTTCCAGTTCTTAGGAAGGCCTCCATGGTCGCCAGATATCCCATGCCAAGTTGCCAACTGGTAGCCAAGTCAAACACAGGAAGCATCTCAACATCAACCACCTCAAATGGACTTCCCGTACACAGAAATGTTGACTCACATATTTTGACCAAACTTAAAGAACAGAAATTTCATGGTGCCTTCTTTTTGTTTGAATGATGATCGAGTACATATGTTTCACAAGTAAAGGCACACTTTTTTGGGATATCCAATGATGCCAGTTTGAAAACTTTAACATTTTTTAGTTACTTTCATTCTAAATTATTGCTTTTGGTTAAGGATCCATTTGGGTTTGTAATTTAAAAATAACGATTTTAAAATGTGTAAATTAAAAAAATATTTTTTAAAAATTATAGTTTAACCTATAAAATTTTAAGTAAGAATTTAAAATTCTGTATTTTAAAAAAACAACAAAATTTTTAGATTTTTTTTCCCAAATTTCATTTAGATTAAGGTTTGATATGTCAAATCAGTGTTAGCCATAATAATGCATGACAGGAAAGATGCTGGAAAATTCCTTTGTTTTTTTGTTTTTTTTTCCCTGTGTGGGAATTTATTATTATTATTATTATTATTTAATGAAATCCTATGGGCCTCCTTCTTGACCTAGCAAAGGAGAAGGTGACAAAACCCTAAAAGAAAATTCTCTAAATTGGCAACCCGAAGCGCCACAAATCACAATCCCTAGATAAAGACGGTTTTTTTTTTTTTTTTTTTTTTTTTTTTTTTTTTTTTAAATAGTGTACAGAAATTAGTCTATTCTTATAAGATTAGATGGCATTTGAATTTATGGATCCAACGTAAGTCAAATAAATTTATTAGTGAATTTAAAAAGGTTGGGTGAGATGGGCACAATCACTAATCACTAACAAATTCTAGATAATGGAGAGATAGAGAGTGGGAAGGGGGGTCAAGCTTTTTGCCCCAGTTTTCAAAATTTAGCACACGAGAAAATCCCCCACTTCCCCTTTTATTTGATTGAAGGTTGAGCCCAAAAATGTTGACAATATGAAAAATATCTAACTAATAATCAGGAAGCACCATCAATATATAGCATCAAGAAGGTCAAGCCAGTGTGAAAAAAAAAAAATATTAACAATTCCAGCTACCTCAAGGCTTTCAACAGCCTTTTTAAAAAAAAAAAAACTTAAATAGTATTGGAATTCAACATAACAACAGTATTGGAATGTAACATCATAACATTTCTACCATCCTCCCTAAATATATAAAATACATTGGACAAATATAAAATATATCTCTGATTTCTCTTGCCTATAATCTTGAACATATAAATGTCTTTTAACAGCTTTTGCATAGGAAAAACACCTCTAGCTTCTTTATTATTGCGCAAATTAAATAAACAAAATAAAACTTGTGTTAATAATTGGTCTAAATGTACAAATATCTGCTTCTATTATCTAATATATAAGAGTGTACATACACCCATATATGTTTAAAATTAAACTGTTAAACAAGAATTAAGAAATTGAGAATAATTTCTTTCTTTTTCCAGTGTAGAACTTGTAGTCCCTCTGTTTTTTCAGTTTTCAATATCTTTTTCTTCTTCAGATGATGTAGTTAGAAAGATGGATAAGAGTTGGATGAAGTTGCAGCGAAGTTTGCGAGAGTATATTCGAGGGGTTATGGCGCTTGTGAAATTTTCACGTGAACATGAGAGTAGAAAATGGGTCATTGTGTGCCCCTATAAGAAGTGTTTTTTGGGCAAATCATGGTCCTGTGAAGTTGTATTTGCCCATTTAACGTCAGGTGCGGGGATTATTGAGGGTTACACTGAGTGGATAATGCATGAGGAATCACTTGTCCCTCCCGTTCATAACGAGACAATACATGAAGCTCCCAGAACGCTTCAAGTGGATAGCATTCCACTACATGAGGGGTCAAGTGGGATGCAAGACATGCTTACTGACATTTTCGTGATGCACGATGTTTGTGTAGAAGTCGGTGAGTCTCAAGTGGGAGTAGAGGCCGAAGCCGAAGCCGAAGCCAAGTCTGTGGATGTTGAAATTGAAGACTCTAACAGGGTGCCGAATAAGTTAGAAGAATTGCTAAAGGATGCCGATACGCCACTCCATGGAAATACAAAACACAACAAATTGGGAGCTATTGTGCGTCTATTTAGTATTAAGTGTATGGGCGGTTGGAGCAATACATCACTCTCTATGTTGCTCAAATTCATTAATGAGCTGATGCATCCAGATGCAAGTTTGCCTAAAGACACATACGAGGCAAAAAAGTACTTGAAGGATTTGGGCCTAGAGTATGAGAAGATATCGGCTTGTCGCAAAGGTTGTATGTTGTTTTGGAGGGAAAATGAAAAGTTGGACAAATGTACATTCTGCAATGAGTCTAGGTGGAAGGATTACTTAACTAATGAAGATGGGTCGACAAAAAGTTCGAAAAAATAGCCGGTCAAAGTGTTGCGTTGGTTTCCTCTAATACCAAGGCTGCAGAGGTTGTTTATGTCACATCATACATCGCCACATATGAAGTGGCACGCTCAAGGTCGTACAAAAGACGGTGTGTTGAGGCATCCGGCCGATGGAGAATCATGGAAGACATTCGATTCACGTTACCCAGTATTCGCATCAGACCCGCGAAATGTGAGGCTTGGTTTAGCGTCAGATGACTTCAATCCTTTTGGGAACATGTTCTCTAGTCACAGTACTTGGCCGGTAATGTTAGTACCCTACAATTTGTCTCCTTGGATGTGCATGAAGCAACCGTATTTTATGTTAAGCTTGATTATCCTTGGTCTGAGTGCACCGGGACATAATATAGATGTGTATTTAGCGCCCCTTGTAAGTAAGTTGAAAAAACTATAGGAAGTAGGGGTAGAAAATTTTGATGTAACATCGAAAAAATATTTCACAATGCGTTCGGCCTTGATGTGGACGATAAATGATTTTTCGGCATACGGTGATTTGTCAGGTTGGAGTACACATGGCCGGAAAGCATGTCCTTGTTGTAGGCATGAAACACAATCAACGTGGCTAACTTATGGTAAAAAATTCTGTTTTATGGGACATAGGCGATGGTTGCCTCCGGATCTTCCATGGAGAAAAAACAAGAGACGATTCAACGGTGCGCAGGAAATGGTTGGTCCTCCCAAAGTGCCGGATGGCGATGAGATCATGAGACAATTAGAGTGTGTTGTCAATCGGGCAAGGACCGGACAGAAGCTGCCGGCTGGGGAAGTAGATTGGAAGAGGCGAAGGGTATTGTACGATTTGTTTTATTGGAAATATCAATTACTACGCCATAACATTGATGTGATGCACACAAAGAAAAATGTGGTTGATAACATACTTGGCACGCTATTGGACATGAGCAGTAAAACCAAAGACAACCACGAAGCACGTCAAGACTTGCGTAAGATGAAATTGAGACCAGAACTCCATCCATTTATCACGAAAAACGGCAAAATACTTTTGCTCGCAGCTTGTTTCACAATGACGAAAAAAGAGAAGACGGACTTCCTGCAAGTGTTCCATGATGTTAGAGTGCCCGATGGATATTCTTCAAATGTGTCACGTTGTGTCAAGCTCAAGGAATGTACTGTTGGGGGTTTGAAGAGTCATGAAAATCACATAATCAAGCAACAACTCATGCTAATTGCACTTCGAGGAAACTTACCGGATGATGTTGTGAGGCCTTTAATTGAGCTATGTGGGTTCTTTAGGGATATTTGTTCAAAAACACTGAGGGTGGAAGATCTGGATTGTCTAGAGAATCAAATACCCATAATCTTGTGCAAATTGGAATGAATATTCCCTCAGGGTTTTTTTTACATCTATGGTGCACGTAATCATACATTTAGTACGTGAATGCAAACTGGGCGGACCGGTACACTACAGGTGGATGTATCCCGTTGAAAGGTAATGTTAAAATTCTGTTAACTTGACATTTGTTCAACCGAATGACCTATTACAATATATATGTCTTATGTGATGGTCTCATGGTCTGGCTTTAATGTAGGTGCCTTGGTAGATATAAACGTACCGTCCGTAATAAGGCCGCACCCAAAGGGTCTATTGTAGAGGGTTACATAGACGAATTGTTGACATTTTGCTCGCGATATTTAGTGAACGCGCCAACGGTCCACAATAAGGCCCCAAGACACCAAGAGGAATCGAGATGGGCGACCAATTGGATAAAACTTGATAATATCACGTTTGAGCAAGCACACCGATATATTTTATTCAACTCTGACGATTTTCTTCAATTTCGCACGTGAGTGACATTAGTAAATACGTATTATACGCATCTAAATACAATGAAAAGTAACCTATACATCTTTTGTTGACGTATAGGATGCATATGGAGTCGCTAATGGAACCAAACAACCGAGAACGTATCTCGCATCAACAATTGGTGAAGCAACAGAGGGACCAATTTTGTAGCTGATACAAGTCATACGTAAAAGAATTGTTGGTTTGAATAATTATTTGCCTATAAAAGCATCATGAAATCCGATTTTTTAAACAATGTGTCTAAATCACAGGTTGATAAGTTGGCCGAGGCGGATAGAATGACATTGGGACAGAAACTTGTAAGTCATGCTAAAGGCCCAATGTTTGATGCTGTAGAATATAAGCGGTATGTGGTTAATGGTGTGTTATACTGCACCCTGAATGTCGACGAAGAAAAAAAAGTCAAAACAGTGGAGTGTGTGTCACCACTGAAGATGGTCCCCCCTACTACGGTAAGCTAACTCGAATAATCAAGGTTACATACTACGACTTGACGCGGTATGTGCTTTTCAAGTGCAATTGGGCCGGCATTCAACCGAATAAGGGATACAAAAAAGACGAATATGGATTCGATCTTGTCAATTTCAAGAACCTAATACACACGGGTGCGCGACTAACCGATGATCCGTTCGTACTACCAAATCAAGTATCGCAGGTGTATTATGTCAAGGATCCTAAAAATCCAAATTGGGTTGTTGCTGTAGAGACAAAACCTAGAAATGTGTATGATGATGGCAGTGGTGAAAGTGATGATTATGCTGAGGCTGACAGTTATCATGAGCACGAACCGTTCAACGGCAACGTAACGGGAGACATTGGTTTTGATGACATTGATTGTGCACGTACTAATGTACCGGCCACCCAAGCAATTTAATAATTGTATGTATAAATATGGTTAAACTATGATATAGAATTCAAATATATGGTGTCTAGAATGACTTACTTATAGAAATCTCACTTTTATTTTCTAAGCATGTCGTTTCTGTTGTAAAAATATTGTATATTTTATTTACTATTAAATGTGACCCATTTTCATGTGTTTGTAGGTAGACATGGCCCCTAAACAAAGAATGCCGCAACCAGGAAAGGATTTTTGGACGCCTATAGACCGCACATCGATTGAGCGACCGGTTATAAGGTCGGACGATACGACACAAGACCCTAATGAGACACAATGGGGCATAGATTGTCAGTATGTACTACATGAGCGACCGGTTGTAGGGTCAGACGATACGACACATGACCCTAACGAGACACAAGGGAGCGTACATTCTCAGCATATAGTACATGACCAACTGGTTGTAAGGTCAGACGAAACGACACAGGACCCTAATGAGACACAAGGGGTTGTAGATTCTGAACAATGTATAGCACCTGATATGGAGTTTGGATCATCAGCACAATCAGTACCCGAGACTTCACAACATAGTGGTACTACTCGGGTGCCGCGTATATTACGGGATGGGAAAGTTTACACAATAGGTATGAATTTTTTTTATATTTGATGGTAGTCAATCACTTTGGTAATCTTGTATTATTATAGTAATAATCAAGTGTGACTAATATTTTTTTTTATGAGTTGTAGATGAGCAGGGTAGAAAGAATGTTAGGATTGTTGGTAGTCCTAAGGACATATGGCACATACCTGATGGGGAAAAGGCGGTAATCAAATTCAACCTATCCTACCAACCAACCGGCCTGGGGGTTGAAAAATTTAGAAGAATTTGTGGGAAGATCATAAGAAGTGGTAAATTCGTACGGCTGCATGGTAACTGAAGGACATTGCCATTGGAAGGGAAGGAAGATATGTGGCGCACCCTAACGGTATGAAAATTTATATTTCCATGTCAATAACTTCTTATTTATAGTTTTGTAGTCTTACATTTCCAGTTAATTAAGACATGGGATATCATTTTTTGTGTAGCAAAAATTTTATTTTGAGCCTATTCACCTACTCGCGCACATAAAAAGATTAACGTTGATGGGCCTAGCAAAGAAAAGAAGGCAACACAGTTACGAGGTGAAGAAGAGTCTAAAGTTGAAACAAGGTGATACTGTACAATCTGTGGTCAGTAGGGCTTCACCAACGCCAGTCTTCGATGCAGAAGACTTCGAAATGCAAGTTGATACGTGGTTGTCTTCGGCTGATAAGGTATTTTAATTTATTTCTTATTGGTCTTTTCTTTGTAGAAGAAATCCACATATTAACATTACCTAATTTATAGGAGAGAGCGTTGAAGTCCAAGATAAGCCGTGCCAAAAACGTACTTCTTCACACTTTGGGATCGAAGAGCATCGCACAGGTTGCACGAGAAATGGTACGTCTAATAGATAAACGTTCACAGCTTGTACGTACTGCGGTAATATAATAAGCTTATAATTGATAATGTTAATGATATTGCAGGAGGAAGACATAGGAGAAACACCGAACCGAGATGTATGTTCATTGTCTTGCACACCAAGAAAGATGGGAACCCTCTGAATGCAGTGGCTAGAGAAACTATCGTAAGTGGTAAATACAACATATTAGTTCTAGGTTCAAGTTCTCACCCTTGGATGTTTTGTGCAGAAGAAGATGAGAGAAATTATCGAGAATCAGTCGCCTGCAGAACGAGTGTGTTCACAGGGGTCAGTCCATTGGTCGCATAACGATGTGTGTGCACAAGTGCTAGGAGAAGAATATTCCGGTCGTGTACGCGGGGTAGGGCTAGGGCCGACTCCCGGTAAATCCACCTCTTATACCTCCGGACAAGGATCGATCTCTAGTGTGCCTACTCCCAAAGAACAAGAAATGGCTGCTGAGATGGAATGTTTGAAGACTTTGTACGAAGCGCAATAGGAAGAGCTTGCAGCTGTCAAACGTATGGTAGCCTTGATTATGGCAGAGAAACAATCATCAATGGGAAACAACGAAGAAGGTGATGTTTTGGTTTACACTTAACTTTTGATTAATTAGTCATTAATTGTCCCCTCTTACTGTTCATTGGGATTGTTTTATTTTTATTTCAAATTTCACTAGAATAATTTATGGTTGAAGAGGAATGCTAATAGTTAAGAGGAATGTTAACTATTATATGTTTAGGTTGAATCTTGGAATTCTCGTGAACATGTCTTTTTAGTTATTGGGGGAAAACATCGTCAACTCGTATTTTCTATTAGCTACAATTTTAGATGCTTATCAATGATCTTCTGTAGAACTTGCTACTATTTGGTAGTGTAGGTGCTGAAATGGCTCTGTAGTGCAAAATACCGTCATTATTTTCTCTATTCTATCATTAGCTTAGCAGTGTGATATTGACAGTTAAAAGTTAGCTACTTAATTCCTAATGCTACTACTAGTTTAAGGATCTATATATTCTATCATTTGAAGCGAAAAATAAAAAATGAAGTTTGCTTGTATGAGTACGTATCTAGGCAGTTATTTTATAATCGTTACTTGTGTTTAGTTTTCACCTAAAAACATGTTAATCATAACTTCATTAAGATGGTTTTTACCTAACAATTTGAGATTTGTATACCTATTGCAGAAAACACTGGAAGCATAAATGAACAAGATGGTTGAAGCAAGCAATGCACACAAGGTCGTAAATCGGATTAATTCTCCTCTGGGCCGGCTTGCATGCATTGATGGTTATAATTGTGCATGGTTTTAGATTTTTAATTATGTATTTATATTTGAATTTTGTAATAGGTATATATGCATGAATTTTTTAAATATGTAAGCTATTGGACTATTGTTACGTTGTGAGCAGTTTGAATTTGGAAATAGATTTGGATTTGGATTTGAAATTGTATTTGAATTTAGATTTGAATTTGGGATTTTGGAAATGGATTGGAAATGTTGTATTAGGGTTTTTTTTTGGATTTTAATTATATATTTAAAAAAAAAAATTATTCTGGACGGTTTGAGCCCACATAATTATTCGGGTATTCCACATAATCAATCCCAGACGGTTTGGGCTCAAACTGTCTGTAAATTACAGACGGTTTGGGCCCAAACCGTCCATAAAAATTTACTAACGGTTTTACTCGAACCGTTCGTAATTTGCCTGAACCGTCCGTAACAAATTACAGACGGTTCGGGTAAAACCGTCCATAATTTCTTATGGACGGTTCACAAAGAACCGTCCGCAAAACTGAAATCGTCCGCAAATGATATTATAGATCCATTATCCTGGACGGTTTTAAACCGTATTGACCTTTTTCCAGACGGTTTTTTTTTTTCCCCCCCGATTTCTAGACGGTTTTAAACCGTCCAAAAATCCCCCCTTTTTTTATTTTTATTTTTTTTATGTAGTGGGAGACCTTCGCTTGATTTGCCTTGAGCCTCTTGATGAGTCTCCAAGTCGTTGACGATCTCCCACGTGTTGTCGAAGACCATCCCATGGTTGGGCAAGACCTCCCACGCAGCAGTCCTCTACTTCTTTTGGGTGAGACCACCCACACAACGGTCCCGTGGTTTGCATCGAATTGCTGGGTAATCCTTTGGCTTGAATCGGGGATACCCGCATAACCCACACAATTTGCCCCGCACCACCCCCACCCCGCACAGATGCAGGGGGATTTTAGCGGGGTATGGGGCAGGGCCAAAAGAGGAGCATGCCCGCCCCTCTCATGCTTAGCCCTAGTAACTTCAACATTTTTCTGTTTAGGAATTTCCAAACTATGAATGAATTATTGTGCGATTTTGGATTTTCCTCAAAACTTTAAAAATTTGTAATATAGGGATTCTAATATTTCAGATCCTTTCCATTACCCCCTTTCAATTAGGATTTTCCGTTAAAAATCAATATTAAGGAAGCAAAAATACCCCTTTTATAATTTTTTTTTTAAAAAAATAATAATAAAAAAAGACCCACAACTATCACCCTTTTTATTTTTTATTTTTTAAAACTAAGGGCATAGTTATATACTTAAACTTTTTTATGGGAACAAATATTTTACATACCGGCGGTCTAAATTACAAAAAGAAAAGTCAAACAACAGGGGGTAAATGAAAGATGCTGAAAGATTAGAATCCCATATTACAAATTTTTAAAATTTAGGAGATTGAAAATCACATAATAATTCAGGAGAGAAAGTAAAGTTTTGCATTTTTTCTTTTAATTTTTAATTTTTGGCAATTTTGACTGGACAATCTTTTGTGCTCTTCAAATGTAATACACTCAACCAGAATAAATAAATAAATAAATATTACCAGCCCGTCCAGTCCTCCCAATTCTGTGGACATAATCCTCCGTGGTGAGAGGAAATCTATAGTTGATAACTACTTCAACATCTGGAATATCCACATCAGTAGCTATCTGCACATATATGGTCTCAGTTGAATCAATTACTAAAGAAGCTGCCAACTATAAGCATAATACGTCTACAAGATTCCTCCACTTATAAGTGTTCCATGCACAGCCTACACTTCAATCATTTTCTTTTCTAACCTTTTTTATTTTTGGTTTAACCTGAAAGTGCTAAATGCCCTAACACAGCTAAACTCCAATGAATATATGTTGACATATTAAATCTGTTGTGACAAAACAATTTTAAGATCTCAAAGAAGCAGAAAAGAACATAATAAAAATAGCCCCATCATGCCACCCCCAAAGGGCTGGCTACCTAATCGGCAGCCACCTTTTTATTTATTTAACAAATTGTTTTTTTTTAAATAATAATAATAATTTTATAAGTTTTATATATTTATATTTTTTAATTTTTTAATTAAGAGTAACACGTGTCGCTATCTTATTGGCGCTGATGTGGCGCTGAAAGGAATTTGTCAAAATTTTTGACGAAATTTGACTTTAGGGAGCAATTTGTAATTTAAGCCAACCACATAGATTTCTGAATGAATTTTGGTACCACATAGAGCAATTTGTAGTTTAAGCAAACCACGTGGATCAATAATACAATTTTTCATAGATGTAAATAGAATTACATTTTGCAACTTCTTTTGTCAAAGATTGCAACATTGTTCATTTGTTAACTATTATTATTTTATATTTTATATTTTGTTATTATTATTATTTCTAATTACAGTTGCTGTAATGAGTTGAAGCATATAGATTTCGACTGAAATTTTGAGTTTGTGAACATGTACATAATTCTTTAAATCGTTTACAGGGAGGATGTCTTATTTTACTGGCCTTTCTACTCTTAAAAGCACTCCCCCAAAATAAATGAATGCTAAACCAAAAGTTAGGGAATCGGTAACTCCTGTGACAATTACTGATGAAAGAGTATTTATAGTGATGAATATTGTAAAATATCGTTTACATAATTGAATAGAAAATTAGTAGATGGATGATTGAGATTGATTATTTAGTTAAATACATTTGAGAATGATACATTTTTTTTTTTTTGAACGGAAACAGTAATTTATTATTGACATGGTGAAAAGCCCAAGGCTTACATCTTGAAAATAAGGGACAAGCCTCCCATTCTCTAAACCAGAGGGATCTGGCTTAATAAACAGTTACCAAAGCAGAAATACAAATTTTATAAGAATGACAATTGAGTCTCTCTTGCATTAACGCTCACTATCTAAAGAAAAGAGACCAGATCTAGCAATTAGCTAACAAATATTCCCATAAAATTTGAACCCAAACAAACGCAGACTGTGACCCAAAAAAGAAAAGAAAAGAAAAAACACACGACACTGAAGTAGAAAACCACCCAAAACAAGTTGCCGGCAGTGGAGGAAAGAGGCCAAGAGGCCGGATGGCGGCGCGTGAAGGCCACGCGCCGACATCGGCGCCACCCAGACGGAGGACCGACGCCGGACGACCGGAAGCCGCCGAGATCGGCCAGAAAAAAGCGGCGCGTGGGCACCACGCGCCGGTCACCGGTGACCGACAGAGGGACGGCGACGGAGAACACAGCTGGGGGCGTGTGTCAGTCAGAAGTTGGCGAGGAAGAGCAAATCTGGCTTCCAAAATCAGAAGAAAAAAGCTGAAAGAATGGGCCAAAAATCATCCTACCAACGACACGAAGGCACGGCCATTCCCCCAAAGAAGACAACTTGAGATGAACAATCCTGCCAAATAAAAGAAACAAACAAAAAAGACATAAAAAACCACCATAGCCCAAAAAGGCTATGAGAAGACTAGCCTCCGCCGGATCTAGCTGGGAGGAACAAAAGCACCACAACCCTATATGTTAGGAGAAAAACTAACCCCACTGAACTAACTCAGGGGGAACAAAAACACCCTGACTCACGGGGAGTCAAATGGAAATCACCACCGGGAAGGGGAGGCGAGAAAACCACCCCCTCCTGGCGAAAACCATGCTCACAAGTAGTGCTCCTTCTCTCCTCTCAACTTTTGAATGATTACTTGTTGGTATTATTATTTCGTTCAACAACATATTTTCTGAGAATGATACATTTAAGATTATTAACAATAAAAAAATCATGTAATGATTTCAAAATATAAAGACTCATCGAGAAAAATTGAATAAATTAATGCTAGACGTAACATTAAATTGTAATTTACATTTATATGTTTTAAACAATAATTAAATTTTGTTGAATTGTTTATTTATTTTGTTAGTTATATTCTTTAATATTTTTAATCAATTTTTGTTCAATTTGTTTTTTTCTTTAAAAAAAAAAACTTAACCCCCCTAACCAAAATCCCGGCACCACCACTGCACATTATTCATTGAAAATGTTGGCTTTGAAAAGTTTCAACATTCCAAATATGACATATTTACCAGTAGATAGATAGTTGAAAAACCAGCACAAAACTTTCATGGAAAATGAAAACTTGGAGCAATCATTATTTAATCAGTATCTGCATACAAGTCATGCAAAGCTGCAGACTGAGTTCAACTATTGAGGCTGAGGTTTATTTGGGGGATTTGCAAACTCTTCACCAACATTTCCAACATGATTGAGCGCCCAAAGTTCACAACAAGAGAATTCTACAAGAAATTTGGTCATTAGCAACAAAACTTTCAGCAATCGCTAATGGTCACGACTAATTTCAGAAAAAAAAATAATATAATTTTTTTCGAGAACGGGCCTATTTCCAATATGGCGGAAGTTCATGGCTCCTGGTGGGAGCTGAACCCTCTCCCTCGCTTGATCTGTCTAAGGAGTAGACATCCCAAGCACCATCTCTCCAGTAGGTAGAGTTGATTTCAGGGACATGTGCAACCTTCAAATAATCCCCACCTTCAAATTCTGGACGTATGCTTAAGATTAACTCATAAGGCATGTCAAAAAATTCCACCAGTTTCAGCTTGCTAAGGTGTTCGATACCTGATGGCAGCCTGTGCAGGGATTTGCAGCGCTGCAGGATTAGCTTTTCAAGGAAAGGCATTGCTCCCATTTCTACTGTAACCGTCTTCAGTGCATCCAACTTGTCAATGCCTAAAACCTTCAGCCTCTGAAACCCTTCAGCCTTGAACTGCAATATCTCTCCCTCATAAACCTGCAGAAATTCAAGATGTACAAGATTGGGCAGACCTTGAAGCGATTCAAGTGGATCAACCTTCAATTGACTCCACTTCAAAGACACCTTTGCCAAACTATGGAGAGAAGATATCCAGTATGGTAACTTCTCTAAGCATCCTGTCAAGTATATCCGCTTAAGAAATGGAGGAGGGAAAGACAGGCTTTCAAGATCGATGATCTCATCCTCTTCGGTTGCCGTTATCGACAAAGCGCGAAGGTTTGTTAGCAAATTAATGGAGGAGCACAGAGCAGCCCCATTTTCTCTTCTGAGCTTTACAATAGCAAGCCTCCGCAGTTGATTCAGCCTTCCAAGCTCTTTCATCATATCATCGCCGCCATGATCTGCCTCTATGACGCTGAGCTTTTGTAAGAATCGGAGACGTCCGATTTGCGCCACGGCCTTAAAACCATATTTGGAATTGAAGTGTGCATAGGATTCAATCTCATACCGATACACCAATAGGTGGCGAAGTTTCTGAAGCCGCGAGATCTCAGCAGGCAATGCAGTCACCCATGTGTGTTTAAGATCAAACGTCTCCAGGTTCTGAAGATTCCCAATTGAGCTTGGAATGATTTCTATCTTTGTTCCCCTCAAGCTTAGATATTTCAGATGGACCAGCTTGGTGATCTCATTTGGGAATATAGCTAGAGGTGCACCTTGCAAATCTAACAAATTAAGTAGCCTAAAATCAGGAGGAAACAAAAGGGATTTTGAAGACTTAGACAGTGATGATTCTACCCTTTGAAACATGAGCAAAGAACGTAGCCGACCGTTGCTCTTGCTTTCTGGTACATCCTGCGTGGCTTTATGTATTGACAGGCGACGAACTTTGTCAGGCCACATAATGTTTTGTCCTCCTCGAGCTATGGTTACAAAATTTTGGTCTCTTGACTTTGAAATGATTATCTCGCGGAGAAGATCATGGATGCGACATGTTTTGATCCTCCCTTCGCTGGTCGTCCCTGCCACTTGGATTAAGCTTCTGTTCAAGAGCTCGTAGAGGTAGCCCTCTGCAACTTCTTCCAACACCATTCCTTCTTTTTCTTTAACAAACCCTTCTGCTATCCATAACCGAATCAGTCTCATTTTGTCAATGAGATGCCTTTCAGGAAAGATGCTAAAATACAGAAAACAAGACTTTAGACTGTAAGGTAAATCGTGGTAGCTGAGCAACAATATCTTTTCTATACTATTGAGTTAACATTTTCTTTAAGTTCATCAGCAAGGCTACGTTGAATCAGATCCCATTCATCTATCCTGTTCTTGGTCCCCAAAACACCACTGAGTGCCACAATTGCAAGAGGCAATCCTTCACATCTTCCGAGGATACTTTCTGCAAGACTCTTCAAATCTGGAGGGCAAGAGTTATCCCAAAAAGTTTTTCTGCAAAATAAAGTCCAGGATTCTTCCGGAGACAAAGGGTTCAAAGGATAGACATTACCATTGAACTCCTTGCAAGAGACAGAGGCTACTTCAGAGTTGCGTGTTGTGAGCATGACTCGACTGCAGCTGTTGTTTGGCAATGTATGTTTGACTGCATCCCAATCATCCATATGCCACACATCATCTAACACAACAAGGTACCTCTTATGCTGCAGAAAGTTTCTGATTTTTGTTCTTAGCTGATCAGTGCTCATGCAGTCCATTCCTTGAGGAACTGGTTTCCTTTTCACCTTGTAGAGTTGCCGAACCATGTCTTTTAGGAGATCTTCCATCTTAAAAGATTGAGAAACGGTTACCCAGGCACGGTATTCGAACTGCAGCTTCACTTGTGCATCATCATATACTTTCTTTACCAGGGTGGTCTTCCCCAACCCTCCCATGCCGACCACCGAAACCACTTCGCGTCTGCTATCATCCTGGTTAAGCCAGCTGATCAGCTGCTTTTTGGGCTTTTCAATGCCCACAAGGTCAGCTTCTTCAAGCAGAAGGGCATCCTGTCGGCGGTCTTGACAAGTCTTAGCAGCAATCTTGGTGTCAACTATTGTAGTTTCACCCTGGAATCTCTGGCGTCCCTCCGAGATACTTTCAAATCTGGATCTGATTTGTTGTATTTCGGAAGCAATATGATGGCGAGCTCTCAAATTCCTCATGGAGGAAACAATTTTTCTAAGAGAAGCATATAAATCATTCCCAGGAGGATTTGTTAGTTCAACTACAAGCCTGTATTCATCAAGAACATCTTCAATATCGTAAGCCACACCTCTCACTTGCTTCACCCACACGTCAAGTTGAGGACTCCTCTCCTCCATTTCATCAGCAGTTCTTAGGAAGGCCTCCATGTTCAACAGTTCATCTGCGATCCACCTGGTTTCTTCCTTCACCCCCTTCAGTAGTTTCACCTCTTCTTGCATCAAGGCCATCAGCTTGTCAAGTACATAGGTAACCGCAATATCAGCCATTGTTTCTCAGTTTTTTCTCAAACCAGCCTTTGCGTTTCTGAATATAGTATTTGTGTTTTTGAGACTGTAAAGAAACCAGGCTAAAAACCTCTAATTTCTTTTTCTTTGGTGGAGAAACAAGGGCAATTGGAGATGAGGTTTCTGTCTGAATTTTGGGTTGCTCTTCTAATTTTTATAACCATTCTAGGAGGCAGTACTGCCAACTGGTTCAGGTTGTAGCAGACGAAATGCTCAAGTTACCCAATAAATAATTATTTTCATCCATTTTTCAACCCAGTGAACTGGTCAATGAATTCTAAACTTGTAATTCCAGGCTGCTTCAAAGTTTCTTACAAACAATATCGCGCAGTATCGTTTGCCGACGCTTTTTAGAGATCATTTTGTTCTTTAGCAAATCAAACAACTCCGAGCATAAAATACTCAAAACTACTTCAACTTTTATGTCACATCAAAACACTTTTTCACGTCAAAACGAACCCAATATTATGTGGTTTTAAATATCTCATTACCTTGTAACTTCCTCTATTTTGTCCCTTTGCTAAATTGCCATGCTGCACACTTCTTTCCAACCCAATTGCAGACAAGTCAAAATTTCCAGATCTCTTCTGGATTTCGTTTTTCTGTTTAATCTGACTTATTAAATATTTTTGAATCCCATGCCCAACTGGTAGCCAAGTCAATCCCAGGAAGCTTCTCAACATCAACCACCTCACATGCACTTCCCTTATCAGTTTGCTTGCCACGATCCGTAGCCGCGTTATGATCATGACTTTATCAAGTCTCCTTCTCCATACACAGAAATGTTGACTCACATAAATTCTTTTTGTTTGAATGATGATTGAGTACGTAATGTTTCACAAGTAAAGGCAGACCGTTCTGGAATATCCAATGATGCCAGTTTGAAAACTTCAACATTTTTTTAGTAACTTTCATTCTGAGTTATTGTTTCAATGTTTTAGCTAAAGGTCGGTTTGAGTTTGTAATTTAAAAATAACGATTTTAAAATGTGTAGATTAAAAAAGTAATTTTTAAAAACAAAATTAAAGGTTTACAAAATTGCAGTTTAACCTTTAAAATTTTAAGTTTGTACTTAAAATTCTGTATTTTTAAAAAAAAAAAACAAAAAGGAATTTTCTGCTTTTTTTTTTTCTTCAAAATTTCGATTAGATTAAGGTTTGATCTGTCAAATCAGTGTTAGCCATATCAGTGTTAGCCATAATAATGCATGCCAGGAAAGATGCTGGAAAATTTCTTTGTTCCCACCCCAACTTCTATGGGCTTTTTTTTTTTTTTTTTAATAATTATTATTTTAATAAAATCCTGTGGGCCTCCTTGTTGACTTAGCAAAGGAGAAGGTGCCAAACCCTAAAAGAAAATTCTCTGAATTGGCAACCCAAAGCGCGACAATCATTTTGTAGTTTTTGCCACGTCAACAACTTAATTAAAATTTATGGAAAATGTTAGATTTACAACACCAATACAACAACTGTACAACAACCCCTCACATGAGAGTGGGTCCCACACACTGGGACCCACCCTCATGTGAGGGGTTGTTGTGCAGTTGTTGTGATGGTGTAGTACAAGAATCAAATCCCAAAATTTAAAGCTGTTAATGAAGCGGTTGACATTTAAGATGTAGCATTTTTAACATTTTCCTGTTTAGGAATTTCCAAACCATGAATGAATTATTATGCAATTTTCGATTTACCCTAAACTTTAAAAATTTGCAATATGAGATTATAACCTTTCAGATCCTTACAATTACCCCCTTCAATTATAATTTTCCGTTAAGATCAATTATTGAATATTTAGAGCCCACATATAGGATAACAAATACAATAGTTGATAATAAAAAAGAAAAGAAAAAAAGAAAAAGTAGTTAGAGTTGTGCAAAAGTTGTGTAAGAGTTGTGCAGGAAACAATATTACTCTTATTTGATTACGTTAAATGTTTAGTAAAAAAATTTGTTTTATTTTGTATTCATAAAAAAATATTTTGTTTGGTTTGCTATGTATTTTTTAGAATGTTCATAATTACATCGGGTTTATTTGCATTGAAATGTAATATGTATCACGTACACCAATAACATTAGAGATTCCTGCTAATTTTTTTATTAATGCTTTGATAATCATAATCTACATGTTTTCTTCTTGTTGTTTTTTTCTTTATACTTTTTTAATTTTAAACTATTCATATGGGAACAAAGATTTTAACATGTTTTAATTTATATGGATTAAAATAAAATTAAGATCTTATTTTTTTTTAATTCATTTGAATGTTTTAATATTTTTTTTCTTTCCTTTTTATGATTCACTTAGATTTTTTTTTGGAAGTGTTTTCTTTGCTTTTGAAAGCAAAATTATGCAATAATTTATTTGATTAAGCATTGAACGTGATGTGAAAGGGTTTATTTGATTGCATTAAATGTTGATTGAAAGATTTTGTTTTATTTTGTATTCATAAAAAAAAAAAAAAAAAGTTTTGTTTATTTTGTTTTGCATTATTTTTTTAATGTTCAGAATTTATTAGTTTTATTTGTATTGAAATTTAATAGGTATCACACAAACATTATTTCAAATTTATGCTAATTTTATATTAATACTTTAATAATCGGAATTTATATTTTCTTCTTGCTATTTTTTTTATACTTTTTTTCATTATAAACTACACCTATGAGAACAAAGATTTTAAAAGGTTTACTTTTTATAGATTAAAATAAAATGAAGGGTCATAACCTTTAATGTCTTTTTATTGAAAGATGTGTGATATTTTTTTTTTATTTTTTTTTACAGGTATTTTTAAACCTAAAATGAAACGTACGATAAAGATGTGTTTAAATTCTGAAAATTAAATTATAATGAAGAATCCCTCGTATAGCTCGAGTTATGAGCTAGTTAAAATAGTTTGGAAGATGTGAAAGAAATGCCTAATAATGGAGAGCCAAAAGACAAAAAAGAACGATATCGGCATCATTTATCTAACGCTTTTTAGAGACACTTTTTGCTTTTTACCAAAACAAACAACCCAGAGCACAGAATACTCAAAACTGCTTTCATTTTTATGTCACGTCAAAACATTTTTTCGCCCCCCCCCCAAAAAAAAAGGATTAAATATGTTATAGCTACCTATGATTTCAAATCTTTATTTTTGTCTCACGTGCTTTCATTTTTATCACATGTGGTACATGTGTTATGAGAAAAGACGGAGATGGTACTTCCGTCTATTTATTTACAAAAAAATAGACGGATTTCCACGTTAGCGACATGTGGCAGCACAATTTTTTTTTTTTTAATTTTATTTGAAGGCTTAAAATCATGGCCCTTGGGGGTGGTCCGAAACCACCTCCATATGGCCTGGGGGTGGTTCGACCACCTCCATTTTGGTTCTTAGGGATGGTCAAACTACTTTCAAAAGTTCGAAACCACTCTCATGCCCCTTAGCCACCCCCATTTTGGACCTTAGGGGTAGTCGAACCATCCCCAGGCTAAATGGGGATGGCCACCCCAAGGGTCATGAGAGTGGTTTCAGCCACCCCTATTTTAGCCCTTGGGGGTGGCCGAACCACCCCCAAAACTGACCTTAGGGGTTGCTAAGCCACCCTTACATCTTTTTTAAAAAAAAAAGCCTTAAAATGAAAAAAAAAGAAAAAAAAAAAAAGCATGATCTTTTATTAATTTTTTTAAAACCCCAAAATCAAATATATATATATATATATATATATGGCAGCCATGTGTCATAATTTTAATAGTGCCACGTATTACTGATATGAAAATCCGTCAGTTTAGACGAAAAAATGAACGGAGGTACCATTTCTGTATTTTCCTATAGCACATGTGATAAAAATGAAAGTACACGGGATAAAAAATAAAGATTCAAAATCATAGGAAGCAAAATGGTATTTAACCCTAAAAAGAAAAAAGCATGCTCTAATTTTTTTAATCAAACGAACCCAATATTCTATAGTTTTTTTATATAATTACCTTGGTAAATTGCCATGCTACACACTTCTTTCCAAAATTCCAACCCAATTGCAAACAAAGTCAAAAAGAAGCAACATCAGGAAGCATCTCAACATCAACCTGAAATGCACTTCCCTATCAATTTGGACTCAGCCTGAGCCTGCTTGCCACGATCCGTAGCCGTGTGATGATCATGACTTTATCAATTAAGTCTTCGTCTCTATACATAGAAATGTTGACTCACATATTTTGACCAAAATTTAAGAACAGAAATTTCATGGTGCCTTCGTTTTGTTTGAATGATGATTGAGTACATATGTTTCACAAGTAATATCCATGATGCCAATTAGGAAAAAAATAAATACAAAAATACAAAAATACAAAAAAAATAAAATAAAAATCCATTGATGCCTATTTGGAAACTTCAACATTTTTTACCTTCATTTCGGCTTGTTGCATTTGGCTAAGTGTACAAGAAGAGAAATGCTAGATATTCCAATTTTTTTTTTTCCAAATGATGTGTTACAATCCCATGAAATTGTGGCATATTTCCCAAAATGATAAATGACATGGATTGTGACACATAATTTGGAAAAAAAAATTGGGATGTCTAGCATTCCTCGTACAAAGAAAAAAGAACACGGTTTTAAGTGTTTTGTGTTTTGAGTTGTATGTTAATATATTTTTTTAAAAAAAAAAAAAAAATTGGTTAAATATACGTTGGCTTCCTCAACTAACAATCATTTTTTATAAAGTCTCAAGAACTGACAGGTGTTTCACTTAAATCCATAAAACTACCATTTTGTTGCAATTAAGCCACTTTTCTATCATTCTTCCGAAAATGCCCTTATTTTCTTTTTAAAAAAATAATTAAATTTATATACAAAAAATAAATTTTGATTAAATGCTAAAATACACATAGTAAGGTTCAATTAGTATAGAAAAAAATTGCATGAAATTTTGATTTTAGTTTTTTTTTTTTTAAGAAAATATGGGTGTATTTGGAAAAATTGCATAAAAGTAGCTTATTTGCAACAAAATGGTGGTCTGATGGGTTTAAGTCTCACGCTTCTCAGTTCGTGGGGTTTTATAAAAAATGACCGGTAGTTGAGGGAGTCAAAATATATTTAACCGCAAAAAAATTACCCTAAAAAACGTTGTCAAACAAGTCCAACATTTTTTTTTTTTAAGTAAAAATATTAAACAGACCACATACCAAACATGTTCTTTGCATATTATGAATATCTTTTTTGTTACCCAATGATTGAGAATTTCCTGAAGAATATTCCAGAATGATCAATCGATTAGATTAAGTTTTGGTCTGTCAAATCACTGTTAGCCATAAATATAATAATGCATGACAGGAAAGATGCTGGAAAATTCCTTTTTATTTATTTATTACTATTTTTTCTTTCTCCCTCTATCTATGGGCCTCCTTGTTGACCTAGCTAGGAGTGAGCAAATCCCCGCAAAACCCGCCCCGCCCCGCAGAAACTGCCCCAACCCTCCCCGCAGAGCCCAAAACCCGCACCCATGGTGCGAGTTTTGGGGCTGTTTTTGGCCCCCCCGCGCGGTGCGGGGCGGGTTGCGGGGGGACCCTTTAATTTTTCTCGGGTCCCCGCCCCGCATATTTAAAAAAAAAAAAAAAAGAAGGAAGAAAGTGGCAGAAAAAGGAAGAAAGCAGCAGAAAGTTAGAAACAAAACGTAACCCTAACTTCTAACCTCTCTTCTCTAACTCTCACTTGCGCCGCAGCCCCCCCAAGCCCCAGACTGCCCACTGCCCAGTAAGCCCACATCACGCCCCGAACCCGCCAGTCGCCTCGCTTGTCACCGGCTCACCAGTCACCCGCCCTCACCTCCCCACACAGCCGCACGCACGGTCTGACACAGACACACCCGCAGCCGCAGGCCACAGCAGAGGAAGGGGAAATCGGGACTGAGAAAGTAACAACTTCCATCTTTTTGTTCAGGTAAACAAGAACAATCTTTTTGTTTAATGATGCAAATTAATTTTTGTTTATTATGATTTTTAGTTTATGGGAAATAGAAAGGAACATGCTTTGATGAGCATATCTAAAACTAGAACACATCTCTAGATATCACCTATATATGGATCAAACAATACAATCTAATCTAAAGAATGTATTTTATTTTACTTAAACACGTCAAACCCTCTACTTTAATCGTGGTTCATATCAAGATTACGGGTCAATCACAAATTGTAGGACATATATAATTGTACAAAATGAACCAAAATAGAACTTGAGGGGAAGCACCTGCATTGTTTCTAAATCATCTGTCTCTGAGTTGAAGTCATAAAAAGAGCTCGCGGCAGTGAGCTTCATAGAAAGGAACTGCATCAAAATTCATAGAAATGTAAGTTTTAAGTAAAATATGAATATCCTTTTGTAACTTAAAAAAACCAAAACAAAATAAAATTTTGACTCACCTCGACCTGATTTTGAAGGGACTGCACATAATTAATTATCTCGTCTAGCATCCTGGGACGATGTCCTGCAAGCATCTGAGTCTGTCGTTAATCTTTCCTCTTCTAACCTGATTGAAAATAATCTTTCCTCCTTGTTATTTGGTTTTAATGTGCTTCAGTTTTTTGTATTTGCAAAACAAAGGTCCTGGTTTTAAGGGTTGCATTGTTAGTGTTAAGATTTTATATTCCAAACAGATCACTGGTAGAGGTAATTCTGTTGAGATATTGAAGGGACCTCATAGTCAAGAGTAAATAAATAAAACTGGGTGTTGTGAAATATCAAGTCATCACTTATATGGAGTCTCCATTGCGATTATGTTACAAGGTCAGATCTAGCAGTTTCACTGAAGGACTTCCAATTCAAATTCATTACTGTATGTGACGAGCGGTCCTGATTTCATGGATAATCCTATCTGCATTTCTGGATATCTGGATAAAAAGCATTATGCATGTTTTTGGAGCTATCTATCTTCTATTTATGTGCCTTCTGAATGTATGCATTATGCCAAGAGAAAGAGACTATCTTCTTGTTCTTTTTACTTTGTTTTTTAGTCTGTCTGGTTAATTTGTTGCAGTATCTGATTCTTGATAATTTATTTAGTAGAAGAAGACGTACGACGACCCTATTCGCATTTATTTTAAGATTATGCTGATCTACCGCATCATTTTCTCATGCATTCTTCTATATGACACAATGATTTAATAAGAGATTTAATTTTTATGTTTTTTTTTTCCACTTAAATTGTAGAATCAAGTCATGGACGATTCAACTAGTACTACTGTTGGACCTATTGGTTCTAGTTCTGCTTCATCTAGGCCTAGTCTTTTGGATACCAATATGGGTTCTAGTTCTTCAACTATGGGCCCTCAAAATCCTAGTGCAGCTCTCCCACCAAAACCTAAAAAAAATGAGCAAACATCATCGGTTTGGAAACATTTTACCAAGTTAGAGTCGACTGACCCCGATGATCATAAATCACAGTGCATTTATTGTAAGAGGGAGTTTAATTGTCACCCTAGAACCCATGGTACTTCATCTATGCTACAACATATAAGGAAAAGCTGTAAAAAATTTCCTGATAGGTTTGATAAGACACAATCGAAGTTGAGCTTTGAGGCTAAGAGGGAAGGACATGCGGCAATGAGTGAAGGATCTAGTGGTAACCTTGTGCTTGCTAAGTTTAATGCTTCAAAAATAAGGGCAGCACTTTCTAGGATGATCATAGTGGATGAGTTGCCATTTAGATTTGTGGAAGGTGAAGGGTTTAAGGACTTTATGAAAACAGTTGAACCTAGATTTTCAATTCCTTCCCGTTTTACTATGATGAGGGATTGTTTTAAGTTCTTTATGTCTGAGAAAGAAAAGTTGAGGGGAATGTTCTTGACATCTGGTGTTCGGGTTTGTCTTACCACTGATTGTTGGACTTCAATACAGAACCTTAATTACATGTGTATTACTGGTCATTTTATTGATAATGAATGGAACTTACACAAAAGAATTTTAAACTTTTGTTTAATTCCTAATCACAAAGGTGAGACCATTGGGGGAAAGATTGAGTCGTGTATGCATGAATGGGGCATTGGTAGCATTTTCACTATCACGGTTGATAATGCTTCTTCCAATGATGCTGTTTTGGAGTACTTGAGGAAGAGAAGTGCTCATAAGCCTAGTGTCGTATTAGAAAATCGGTTTATGCATGTGAGATGTTGTGCACTCATCTTAAATCTTATTGTGACTGAGGGGTTGAAAGAGGTTGATGAATCCATTATGAGGGTTAGAAGTGCGGTTAAATATGTGAAGTCTTCTCCTGCAAGATTTGAGAGTTTTAAGATTTGTTTGGAAAGAGAAAACATTAATTTCAAGGGGTTGTTGTGTTTGGATGTTCCAACTAGATGGAACTCTACATTTAAGATGTTGGAAGGTGCAGAAAAATGTCAAAGTGCTTTTGAACTTATGGAAGAGTTGGATGGATATTATTGTCCTACGTTGTTGGATAGCAAAAACGGTTTAGGACCTCCTAATTGTGATGATTGGGCTCGTATTAGGGTTTTTCTCAAGTTCCTTGAAATTTTTTATGAAGCCATAATGCGACTTTCGGGGTCTTTGTATGTGACATGTAATATGTACATTGAAGAAGTTTCTGTCATTCAACTGCATTTACAAGAATATTGTGACAGTGATGATTATATATTGAGTTCTATGGCGGAGAAAATGATGTTGAAGTATAAAAAGTATTGGGGGGATCTTGATAAGGTTAATGTGTTGTTGTTTGTTGCTATTATTCTCGATCCACGGACCAAGTTGGGATCATTAGAATGTTGGTTCAATGATATTCTTGGTGCTGAGCAAGGCAATGATATGATATTAAAATTGAAGAACTACCTTAAGAAATTGTTTGATCACTTCAAAACTGGAGAAAACTCTCAAGGTGAACATAGTGGTGCACTTCCTCAAGGTTCCTCGGGAGAAACTGGGAAACGTACCTATACATTGATGAATAGGTACAAAAACCTCATGACTCCTAATAGTGATGTTCAATATAAATCGGAGTTAGATCGGTATTTGATGGAGGAGAATGAAAAACCGAATGAGAACTTCGATATTTTAATTTGGTAGAAGGTGAATTCAACCAAATTCCCAGTACTATCCCACATAGCACGTATTGTGTTGGCCATTCCCATTACTACAGTTGCTTCAGAGTCGGCATTTAGCACTGGAGGGCGTGTATTGGATCCTTTTCGAAGTTCATTAGCCCCAATAACGGTTGAAGCATTGGTGTGTACACAAAACTGGTTGAGATCAAAACCCATCAATGGTTATGACACAGAGATGGTTGAAGATCCTGAAAGTTATAAGCTCGAGTCAGGTAAGCTTTTAGGCCTTTAGCTTTCTATTATTCACTTCTTAATTTATTTTGCTATTTAAATATTCTAAATTTCTAATTATCGGTTCCAATCTTTGTAGAAATCAATTTGAAGAACATCAATCTTTTGCTTGAGGAGGATTAGTGAAGTGAAGATTCAATCCGATTGGGAGATGCTTGATGCTTTGGAACATTTAATATTTGGGTTTTCTTCATCTTGTAATATTATGTTATTTGCTTTGTCAGTAATTTGTTCATTTTATGGGATTGAATTTCTATTCGTAATTAGCAGTTATGTGTAATATTTGTAATATTATGTTTTTGCTTTGTAATCTGTTTTTTTTTTTTTCAATTTTTTTTGCACTAAGTGATTGAAAACATTGCAAGCAAAAATGCTTTCTTTCTTCTTTTTAAGTTTTTTTCCCCTTACATTTTAATAGATGTTGGGATTTTAATTAAGGTTCAATTGCAACTTGCAATTTGCAAGGGTGACAGGGAGTACAAATAATGGATTGTTAATTTGGATTAGTAAATTTTGAACATAGGGATACTTATAAAAAAAAAAAAAAAAAAAAATTAAAAAATTTGAACACAAGGGTTAATGGGTCAAAACCCGCGGGGATCCCCGCCCCGCATCCCCGCCCCATCTACACCCGCCCCGTGCGGGTGGAGGGGGTTTTCTGCGGGGTGCGGGTTTACTTTGGGGAACCCGCACCTCTGCGGGGCGGGGTCAAAAAATCCCCATCCCCCCGCCCCATGCTCAGCCCTAGACCTAGCGATGGTAATAAAACCCTAAAAAAATATTCTCTCAATTAGCCATAAATAATATTTTTTCAAATTTCTTTATTTTTTCTCTATTTAATCTTTTTATACAACAAGCTCCCATACACCTTCATCTTAAGATTAGATCAATGCTAAGAAATTCACAAAAGTTTTCATTTGCTTCTCAACTAAATTCAAGAAAGAAAGAAAAAGATAAATGAAAGAACCAAAAAGTTTATGTCAAAGATAAAGAAACATTCGTGTCCTTATTTCATGTCCATGAAATAAGAACATCATCGTGTGAGAGAGATGGAAGAAGAAAATGGGAGAAAAAAAAGAAAGTAAAAAGTGTGCTGATCATGTGAGAGAGAAAGGAGAAACAAAATTGGTGAGAGAGCCGGTGATCAGTGAATATTACTCATCAAAATTGGTGAGTATTTTCACTTACCAAAACTTTTTAGTTAAAGTGGCGAGGCTGTTGAGAGTAATTTTTTTAGTATTTTCATCAAATCGGCCCACCGTTATTTTGGTGAGGCTATTAGGAATGCTCTAAGATGTTACATCATTTTGTAGAAGAATGGTAGTGAATTTTGTAGGAACTTCAACATTTTCCTGTTTAGGAATTTCCAACCCATGAATGAATTATTATGCGATTTTGGATTTCCATCTAAACTTTAAAAATTTGCTATATGAGTCTCTAATTTTTCAGATCCTTTCAATTACCCCCTTTCAATTAGGATTTTCTGTTAAAAATCAATATTAATGAAGCAAAAATAACCCTTTTATAAAATAATAATAAAAATTAAAAAAATGATAATAATAATAAAAAGACCCACAATTATCACCCTTTTTTTAAAAAAATAAAAAATAAAAATAAAAAAAATAATAATAAAATAAAAATCTAAGGGCATAGTTATATACTTACACTTTTTATGGGGGCATAACAGATATTTTACATACCAGCTGTCTAAATTACAAAAAGAAAAATCAAACAATAGGGGGTAAATGAAAGATGCTGAAAGATTAGAACCCCATATTACAAATTTTTAAAATTTAGGAGATCGAAAATCACATAATAATTCAGGAGAGATAAGTAAAATTTCACTTCTTTATTCTTTTTATTTTTTATTTTTATATAAGTAAATCAACTTAATAGAAAGCGCAAATGAGTACAACCCCGTACCCAGAAAGAACACGAGAGATCCCAATTAGGGAGAGTAGAAAAAATGTATGGGTCTTTGAGAATTACATGAGAACTTGGACTTATTTTTACCCATGTTTCTTTCAAGCTAAGCACCTCAAATGGAAATTTTTGACAATCTTTTGTGCTCTTCAAATCTAATACATGTCTAAATTAAACCATCTAATATTTTCCCATCCCATGTCGCCCAAATTAAGAAGGCTGGCAAAATTAAGAATAGCAAAGATCATCAAGTTCCCAAATACTAAATGCCCTACCACAGCTAAATTCCAATGAATATTGACATTAAATCTGTTGTGACAAAACAATTTTAAGATCCCAAAGAAGCAGAAAAGAACATAATAAAAATAGTCCCATCAGGCCACCCCCAAAAGGCTGGCTACCTAATCGACAGCCATCCTTTTTTTTTTTTCTTTTTTTTTTCTTTTTTTTTTTAATTTATTTATTTATCAAATTGTTTTTTTTTAAATAATAATAATAATTTTATAAGTTTTATATATTTATACTTTTAAATTGGGATAATTACACTTAACCCCCTTGATTTATCTCTAGCGTGGCGATTGACCCCCCAATGTACCAAAATTGGTACATGACCCCCTGAACTTGCCAACGTGTGGCAAAATCAACCTTCCGTCCAATCGACCGTTCGTTTGGACGGAAAATCGGTCATGTGCAAGTCACGCGATCGTTTAAGACAGAGACCCTCCCCAAGTCACGTGACTTGCACGTGACCGACTTTCCGTCCAAACGAACGGTCGATTGGACGGAAGGTTGATTTTGCCACAAGTTGGCAAGTTCGGGGGGGTCATATACCAATTTTGGTACATTGGAGGGTAAATCGCCACACCGTGGATAAATCAGGGGGGTTAAGTGTAATTATCCCTTTTAAATTTTTTAAATTTTTTTATTAAGAGTGACACGTGTCGCTATCTTGTTGGTGCTGGCGTGGCGCCGAAAGGAATTTGTCAAAAATTTTAACGGAATTTGACTTTAGGGAGCAATTTGTAATTTAGGCCAACCACATAAATTTCTGAATGAATATTGGTACCACATAGAGCGATTTGTAGTTTAAGCAAACCAAATGGAACAATAATACAATTTTCCATATATGTAAATAGAATTACATTTTGCAACTTCTTTTGTCAAAGATTGCAACATTGTTCATTTGTTAATTATTATTATTATTATTTTTCTAATTAGAGTTGCTGTCATGAATTGAAGCATATAGATTTGGACTGAAATTTTGAGTTTGTGAACATGTACATAATACTTTAAATCGTTTACAAGGAGGATGTCTTATTTTACTGGCTTTTCTACTCTTAAAAGCACTCCCCCAAAATAAATGAATGCTAAACCAAAAGTTAGGGAATCGGTAACTCCTGTGACAATTACTGATGAAAGAGTATTTATAGTGATGAATATTGTAAAAAATCGTTTACATAATTGAATAGAAAATTAGCAGATGGATGATTGACATTGATTATTTAGTTAAATACATTTGAGAATGATACATTTAAGACTATTAACAATGAAAAAATCATGCAATGATAAATATAAAGACTCATCGAAGAAAATTGAATAAATTAATGCTAGACGTAACATTAAATTGTAAGTTACATTTATATGTTTTAAACAATAATTAAATTTTGTTGAATTGTTTATTTATTTTGTTAGTTATATTCTTTAATATTTTTAATCATTTTTTGTTCAATTTTAATTTTTTCTTTAAAAAAAAAAACTTAACCCCCCTAACCAAAATCCCGGCACCACCACTGCACATCATTCATTGAAAATGTAGGCTTTGAAAAGTTTCAACATTCCAAATATGACATATTTACCAGTAGATAGTTGAAAAACCAGCACAAAACTTTCATGGAAAATGAAAACTTGGAGCAATCATTATTTAATCAGTATCTGCATACAAGTCATGCAAAGCTGCAGACTGAGTTCAACCATTGAGGCTGAGGTTTATTTGGGGGGATTTGCAGAGTCTTCACCAACATTTCCAACATGATTGAGTGTCCAAAGTTCACAACCAGGGAATTCTACAAGAAATTTGGTCATTAGCGACAAAACTTTCAGCGATCGCTAATGGTCATGGCTAATTTCAGAAAAAAAAAAAAAATATATATATATATATATATATATATATATATATATATATATATATATATATATATATATAATTTTTTTCGAGCACGGGCCTATTTCCAATACGGCGGAAGTTCATGGCTCCTGGTGGGAGCTGAACCCTCTCCCTCGCTTGATCTGTCTAAGGAGTAGACATCCCAAGCACCATCTCTCCAGTAGGTAGAGTTGATTTCTGGTACATTTTCAACCTTCCAATAATCCCCACCTTCAATTTCTGGACGTATGCTCAAGATTAACTCATTAGGCATGTCAAAAAATTCCACCAGTTTCAGCTTGCTAAGGTGTTCGATACCTGATGGCAGCCTGTGCAGGGATTTGCAGCGCTGCAGGATTAGCTTTTCAAGGAAAGGCATTGCTCCCATTTCTACTGTAACTGTCTTCAGTGCATCCATCTTGTCAAGGCCTAAAACCTTCAGCCTCTGAAACCCTTCAGCCTTGAACTGCAATATCTCTCCCTCATAAACCTGCAGAAATTCAAGATGTACAAGATTGGGCAGACCTTGAAGCGATTCAAGTGGATCAACCTTCAATTGACTCCACTTCAAAGACACCTTTGCCAAACTATGGAGAGAAGATACCCAGTATGGTAACTTCTCTAAGCATCCTGTCAAGTATATCCGCTGAAGAAATGGAGGGGGGAAAGACAGGCTTTCAAGATCAATGATCTCGTCCTCTTCGGCTGACGTTATCGACAAAGTGCGAAGGTTTGTTAGCAAATTAATGGAGGAGCACAGAGCGGCCCCATTTTCTCTTCTGAGCTTTACAATAACAAGCCTCCGCAGTTGATTCAGCCTTCCGAGCTCTTTCATCATATCATCACCGCCATGATCTGCCTCTATGGCGCCGAGCTTTTGTAAGAATCGGAGACGTCCGATTTGTGCCACGGCCTTAAAACCATATTTGGAATTGAAGTGTGCATAGGATTCAATCTCATACCGATACACCAGTAGGTGGCGAAGTTTCTGAAGCCGCGAGATCTCAGCAGGCAATGCAGTCACCCATGTGTGTTTAAGATCAAACGTCTCCAGGTTCTGAAGATTCCCAATTGAGCTTGGAACGATTTCTATCTTTGTTCCCCTCAAGCTTAGATATTTCAGATGGAACAGCTTGGTGATCTCATTTGGGAATATCGCTAGAGGTGCACCTTGCAAATCTAACAAATTAAGTAGCCTAAAATCAGGAGGAAACAAAAGAGATTTTGACGACTTAGACAGTGATGATTCTACCCTTTGAAACATGAGCAAAGAACGAAGCCGACAGATGCTCTTGGTTTCTGGTACATCCTGCGTGGCTTTATGTATTGACAGGCGACGAACTTTGTCAGGCCACGTCATGTTTTGTCCTCCTCGAGCTGTGGTTACAAAATTTTGGTCTCGAGACTTCGAAATGATTATCTCGCGGAGAAGATCATGGATGCGACATGTTTTGATCCTCCCTTCGCTGGTCGTCCCTGCCACTTGGATTAAGCTTCTGTTCAAGAGCTCGTAGAGGTAGCCCTCTGCAACTTCTTCCAACACCATTCCTTCTTTTTCTTTCACAAACCCTTCTGCTATCCATAACCGAATCAGTCTCATTTTGTCAATGAGATGACTTTCAGGAAAGATGCTAAAATACAGAAAACAAGACTTAAGACTGTAAGGTAAATCATGGTAGCTGAGTAACAATATCTTTTCTATACTATTGAGTCTAACATTTTCTTTAAGTTCATCAGCAAGGCTACGTTGAATCAGATCCCATTCATCTATCCTGTTCTTGGTCCCCAAAACACCACTGAGTGCCACAATTGCAAGAGGCAATCCTTCACATCTTCCGAGGATACTTTCTGCAAGACTCTTCAAATCTGGAGGGCAAGAGTTATCCACAAAAGTTTTCCTGCAAAATAAAGTCCAGGATTCTTCACGAGACAAGGGGTTCAAAGGATAGACATTACCATTGAACTCCTTGCAAGAGACAGAGGCTACTTCAGAGTTGCGTGTTGTGAGCATGACTCGACTGGAGCTGTTGTTTGGCAATGTATGTTTGACTGCATCCCAATCATCCATATGCCACACATCATCTAACACAACAAGGTACTTCTTATGCTGCAGAAAGCTTTTGATTTTTGTTCTTAGCTGATCAGTGCTCATGCTGTCCATTCCTTGAGGAACTGGTTTCCTTTTCACCTTGTAGAGTTGCTGAACCATGTCTTTTAGGAGATCTTCCATCTTAAAAGATTGAGAAACGGTTACCCAAGCACGGTATTTGAACTGCAGCTTCACTTTTGCATCATCATATACTTTCTTTACCAGGGTGGTCTTCCCCAACCCTCCCATGCCGACCACCGAAACCACTTCGCGTCCGCTATCATCCTGGACAAGCCAGCTGATCAGTAGCTTTTTGGGCTTTTCAATGCCCACAAGGTCAGCTTCTTCTAGCAGAAGGGCATCCTGTCGGCGGTCATGACGAGTCTTGGCAGTAATCTTGGTGTCAACTATTGTAGTTTCACCCTGGAATCTCTGGCGTCCCTCCGAGATACTTTCAAATCTGGATCTGAGTTGATGTATTTCGGAAGCAATATGATGGCGAGCTCTCAAATTCCTCATGGAGAAAACAATTTTACTAAGAGAAGCATTTAAATCATTCCCATGAGGATTTGTTAGTTCAACTACAAGCCTGTATTCATCAAGAACATCTTCAATATCGTAAGCCACATCTCTCACTTGCTTCACCCACACGTCAAGTTGAGGACTCCTCTCCTCCATTTCATCAGCAGTTCTTAGGAAGGCCTCCATGGTCGCCAGTTCATCTGCGATCCACACGGTTTCTTCCTTCACCCCCTTCAGTAGTTGCACCTCTTCTTGCATCAAGGCCGTCAGCTTGTCAAGTACATAGGTAACCGCAATATCAGCCATTGTTTCTCAGTTTTTTCTCAAACCAGCCTTTGCGTTTCTGAATACAGTATTTGTGTTTTTGAGACTCTGAAGAAACCAGGCTAAAAACCTCTAATTTCTTTTTCTTTGGTGGAGAAACAAGGGCAATTGGAGATGAGGTTTCTGTCTGAATTTTGGGTTGCTCTTCTAATTTTTATAACCATTCTAGGAGGCAGTACTGCCAACTGGTTCAGGTTGTAGCAGAAGAAATGCTCAAGTTACCCAATAAAAATAATTATTTTCATCCATTTTTCAACCCAGTGAACTGGTCAATGAATTCTAAACCTGTTATTCCAGGCTGCTTCAAAGTTTTCTTAAGAAACAATATTATGTAGTTTTTAATATCTCATTACCTTGTAACTTCCTCTATTTTGTCCCCTTGATAAATTTGCCATGCTGCACACTTCTTTCCAACCCAATTGCAGACAAGTCAAAATTTCCAGATCTTTTCTGGATTTCGTGTTTGACACTCAATCTTCATCATCTTTTTCTGTTTAATCTGACTTATTATATATATATTTTTGAATCCCTTTCCAACTGGTAGCCAAGTCAATCACAGGAAGCATCTCAACATCAACCACCTCAAATGGACTTCCCTATCAGTTTGCTTGCCTCGATCCGTAGCCGCGTGACGATCATGACTTTATCAAGTCTTCTTGTCCGTACACAGAAATGTTGACTCACATGTTTTGACCAAACTTAAAGAACAGAAATTTCATGGTGCCTTCTTTTTGTTTGAATGATGATTGAGTACATATGTTTCACAAGTAAGGGCACACCGTTCTGGGATATCCAATGATGCCGGTTTGAAAACTTCAACATTTTTTAGTTACTTTCATTTTGACTTATTGCTTTTGGCTAAGGATCCGTTTGGGTTTGTAATTTAAAAATAACGATTTTAAAATGTACAAATTAAAAGATGATTTTTAAAAACATAGTTAAAAGTTTGAATGATGATTGAGTACATATGTTTCACAAGTAAAGGCAGACCGTTCTGGAATATCCAATGATGTCGGTTTGAAAACTTCAACATTTTTTACTTTCATTCTGGCTTATTGCTTTCGGGTAAGGGTCCGTTTGGATTTGTGATTTAAAAATAACGATTTTAAAATGTGCAAATTAAAAAAGTAATTTTTAAAAACATAGTTAAAAATTTATAAAATTGCAGTTTAACCTTTAAAATTTTAAATTAGCATTTAAAATTCTACATTTTAAAAAAACAAAGGAATTTTCTGCGTTTTTTTTTCCAAATTTTGATTAGATTAAGGTTTGATCTGTCAAATCAGTGTTAGCCATAATAATGCCTGACAGGAAAGATGCTGGAAAATTCCTTTGTTTTTTTCCCTCTCTATGGGCCTTTTTCTTTTATTATTATTATTATTATTATTATTATTATTTTTAAAAGTAATAATTCAATGCCACCCAAATATACAACTTGTCACCACCTTACCTATGTGGCAAGATGGTGAAAAGTTGTATATTTAGGTGGTAGTGAATCATTACTCTATTTTTAATGAAATCCTATGAGCCTCCTAGTTGACCTAGCAAAGGAGAAGGTGACAAAACCCTAAAAGAAAATTCTCTCAATTGGCAACCCGAAGCGCCACAATCACTAGATAAAAAGACGTTTCTTTTCATTATTTATTTATTTTATTTTTATTAATATTGTACAGAAATTAGTCTATTCTTATAAGATTAGATGGCATTTGAATTTTGTGGAATCTAATGTGAGTTCAATAAATTTATTGGTAAATTTAAAAAATAAAAATGAGATGAGTAAAAAATATATTTATATCATATTTTCTTAAAATAATGCTCATTGTTACTCAAAACATTTTTTTAATGCCAACTTGTAATCTGCATGTGGGCTGAATTTGGCAGTGTATTGCTGCATGCACTATAAAATTTACAACATAATTCTCTTCACAAATTGACGTGGCGCTTATACGTAGTTTTTGCCACGTCAACAACTTAATTAAAAATTTATTGCTAATGTGGCGATCGCCACGTAAGATGCTGCATCATTTTGTAGAAGAATTGTAGTGAATTTGGTAGTAACTTTAACATTTTCCTGTTTTGGAATTTCCAAATCATGAATGAATTATTATAAGACCCTAATCTTTGAGATCCTTTCAATTAACCGATTCAATTATAATTTTCTGTTAAATCCTAGCTGATAAAGCAAAAATGACAAAAATACTTGCCCCTTTTATAAAATATAAAATAAAAGAGTAAAAAAATAAAATAAAATAAACCACAACTATTATCCTTTTTTTTCTCTCTTTTTTTTTTTAAAGAAAAAAAAAAAAAACAACATAGGGCATAGTTATATTTTTATAATTTTTATGGGGGTATAACGGATATTTTACATGCTAGCAATCTAAGTTACAAACAAATTCAAACAATAGGGGGTAAATGAAAGATGCTGAAAGATTAGAACCCCATATTACAAATTTTTAAAATATAGGAGATTGAAAATCCCGTAATAATTCAGGAGAGATAAGTAAAATTTCACATTTTTTTTAATATATAAGTAAATCATCTTATTAAAAAGGGCAAATGAACACAACCCAAGTACACAAGAGAGATCCCAATTAGGGAGAGTAGATAAAATCTATGGGTCTTTGAGAATTACATGAGATCTTGGACTTATTTTTACCCATGTTTCTTTCAAGCTCAGTGCCTCAACTAACAAATAAAGCTACTCATTTGAGAAATGCTCTGCTATGGTGAATTTTCTAAATTACAGCAGTTGCAAAACTAATGCTCAAAGAAATTAAAAGAAAAACTTTAAAAAAAAAAAATAGTTATTTAATTTCCGTTATAAAATAGGAAAAGGAAATGAAAAAAATAATTAATATAATTTAAGAGTCGGCCTGTGGCAAAAAATGTGTTTCTCCACAAAGAGGTGTGAGAAAAACAGTAACTTACAGATGAGAAGATTATGGGCGTGGGCTAATTCTCTAAATCCTATTATCCCTGCCGCCCATGGAAGAATTGAGAGTTTGGATTCAGTCATCATCATCAGAGTTGTCAAATGTGATCTTTTTAGACTTGGGAGCATCTATAGGAATTTCCTTGAAGTGAGCACCGTAAAGCTTGGACTCCTGTAATTTGGAAGGTGTGAAAGAAATGCCTAATAATGGGGAACCAAAAGATAAAATTAAAGGAAATAGATAGATATACACCTTCTTCTTTACATGAGTGCCAAATTTCATTAGGGCCTCTGGCACAATTTGCCCAGCTTCTCTCAGTACATTCACCAGCTCCCCTGCAAGCCCCTGAATTCAAATAGTGCTGTCATTAGTATTTGGGATAAAGAAAACGAAGAGAATTAGCTAAACATGTGGTCATATTGACCAACCATCAAATGGAAATAGAAAAAAAAAACTACCTTGTTCTGCTGCGTGAAGAATGTATGAGCGACGCCCTTCTTACCAGCCCGTCCAGTCCGCCCAATTCTGTGGACATAATCCTCCGTGGTGAGAGGAAAACTATAGTTGATAACTACTTCAACATCTGGAATATCCAATCCCCGAGCAGCCACATCAGTAGCTATCTGCACATATATGGTCTCAGATGAATCAATTACTAAAGAAGCTGCCAACTATAGCATAATACGTCTAGAAGATTCCTCCACTTTTAAGTGTTCTATGCACAGCCTACACTTCAATCATTTTCTTTTCTAACCTTTTTATTTTTGGTTTAACCTGAAAGCAGTGAGTCCAACATCAAGTTCCCAAATACTAAATGCCCCAACACAGCTAAACTCCAATGAAAGTTGACATTAAATCTGTTGTGACAAAACAATTTTAAGGTCTTAAAGAAGCAGAAAAGAACATAATAAAAATAACCCAATTACACACGAGACCAAGATTTAACATAGGAGAAATCTACAGGCGGAGCTGACTAGGAGAAAATTCACTATCAAAAGATGAAGTGCAAAGAGTAGTAAGGAGAAAACCACTCAAAACCCAAAAAAGCCTCAATGCACCCAAATCTCACTCTCACACAAAAGAGAGTACCTATAAATTCTCTAAGATGTGCGGCACTACTAAACGTGAGAAAAATGAAGCTTGCGAGCTGCAGCTAGATCTCTCAATTCACACTCTGTTTTTCGCCCACCTTGTCGCTCTTTTTTTCTATATGCGCCAACTCCTCTATTATAGAAGTAAAAGGTGGAGTAAAACAAAGTACTCCAATCAAGTCCAAGCAATGCTTGAACTTGAGAATCGGAACTGGTTTAGTCAACGTCTGCTGAATTTTCCGCCGTAACAATATTCTCGTTTCTAAGGTACATTGAAATATGAGGATCAACACCTCAGCGGCAGAAAAAGGCCCAATGACATCATGCTCAAACATCGATGGAGTTGAACCCAGCACCTCCGGCGACATATGAGGATCAACACCCAAAACAGGCCCATACTTGGCATCTACACTCGTGGAAGGAGGAGAGTCACAGGCACCAACCTGAGATGATGGAGAACACCCATCAGACGTGGTCGCCAGATAATCAGGCGCCTTTGCCTCCGGCGCTAAATCTAGGGAGTTCGGCCCCCCATGGCCCTCATCCACGCTCGAGGAAGAGCAACCTGAGTGAGAACCAGATTTCGTCTTCTTGAGGGCGCACTAGAAGATGGGTTTGCTTTTGGGCTTGTGTAAAGCCCAAAAACTTGAGAAACTTCCAAGGCCCAAACCCTTTAATAACTTCCAAAAGCTCCATTAGAGCCAGTCCAAAAACCAAGACCTGACTTGTCCACGCCACAAGAAACAACGTCCCCTTCACGCCTGCCTGTGAAGACAGCCCCTATTCTGCAAGAATAGCAGAACATGCAACATCACCTGGGACAGAGCAAAGACGGTCCTTACCCTGCGGACCATCAGAGGAAAAAACCAACGGTCTAGCACTGTCGGCGTGTTCTTTGCCCAGTGGATTCCCCTACCTTTACGCTGTCGTTGCAGCTGAGCGCAATCCCGCCCGCACCATCTCCACAAACGAAGGCTTGTTACAATTCAATACCTTTCCCATCCTTGGCCCCACCTTCCTTCTCCGCCGTCGAAAAAGACTCAAATCCACACCCTACCATAGCAACAAGTCCTTAGCCTTTCGCAGCTCACCAACAAACTTGAGCCAACCCCATCCTCCACGCCCCTAAGGAATAAGGAATTCTCTTCATACGCCCGCCCCATAGACCGCTGCCTCTACAAACCGACCATTTTTGTCCCACCTCTGCGAACGATTGACACCTTCGACCCCTCCCTAAAAGATTTAACAAAATCTAAATCTCCAAGGAAACCCATGGCTCCTCCATCGTCGACACCAGCCACTCAGTGCACTGGTTGCTTAGGAGTCCCTTGCCGGAAAAATCTTTCCTCTTTTCTTCCACCTGCAATCCGACGCCCCATCAAGAACTGAGAATACAAACGATTTTGCCTCCACCAAAAATATTCTTTCCATCTCTAGGCTCACCAACCGGAACTGACGAATCACCCAAGATCAGCTTCTATCGTCGAGAACACTAGACAAAGGAGAGCGAGAGAACAAGAGAAAGAGAGGAAAAGAAAGAAGAAGCCAAAATGAGAAGAAGCCATAAAACTAGAGGGACGCGCGGGCACGCGCCACTGCTAGCAGACGAAAGGGTAGGGAGAGTTGTCAGATCTATTACAACACCAATCAATCAGAACAAGTGAGGAAAGAAAGGTGATGCAAACATATAATTCTAGTGTCATTTACATAATAATAATAAAAAAAAAAATAAAAAAAAAAGGGATAATATGCTATTAAAATCTTAATAACAAGTTCAGCACATTGTGCAATACTATTTGTTTTATTTCATTCCATAAAAGAATACAAGTACACACAAGGAAAAATTTTCAACATATCAGTAAATTATTAGGAATAGGCTCTTAACACCAAATGAATGGTAAAAGTTGAAAAAGAATTGGCATATACTTTGAGTTGTGGGCGGATTTTTTCTCTTCGCGTTTGGCACAACAATTTTACTTTTTTGGGGTTGGAGGTGGGGGGGATTTAAGGTGACAATAGTGGTCATGGTAGCTGATGTGGCAATTGGGGTTCGCTATTGGGAATGCAGGTGGGGATGGATAGTCCTTCTCGGGAAAATACTTCATTGTTGTTGTGGAAGTCCTCTCCTAGGAACAATATCATCGAGAATCAAAGCCATGGTCAGAACATATTAGGCCTGATTGGATAAAATTTCCAGAACTGTTTAGAAAAATCTTCTTGAGCATGACCAGAAACCTATTTACTGTTATTTTCAATGGCAAAATGTGTTTGGAGAGATATAACGGAAAAAACTGTTTCCAGAAAATAAAATGTTGAAAAAAAAAAAAGGTAATGACAACCGACAACAGTGTTTAAAAAATCGTGTTTTTCTGTTGAAAATTTTTTTTATTCCACTTTTTTGGCAACTTTAAAGTTAGGATAATGTAGGAGGTCTTTATCATTCTTATACCAAATGGCTTACTAGATGAACCTAAGAAAGGGGAGGCAAACTTGGAACCCCATAATTCAATGTTTTGTCATTTCTCTTAATCTTCTCAAGTCTTGGAAAATATCTAAGATTCTAGGTCTTCGTTTCATTTTGAAAAAAAAAAAAATAGATAGATACAACAATACAAATGTTTCCAGAAAATACATAAATGCAATTTCTTTTATCTTATTCTTTTTTGGCTTATTCCAGTCCACTTTTTCAAACTTGAGTCCACTCTTTGCCATTTTTCATGCCACTCAATAATGTAGCTGGTCTAAAAGGATTGAAGTCCTATATTTCCAACAGTCCCTCACACGTTCTTTACTCAAAATTTCAAAGTAATTATTATGCACCATCTAAATTGAGTCTTTGTGTGTGTGTGAGAGAAATACTTACAAAATTAAATACTAAAATACATCTCACCATTAAAGGACAGCTCCCCTTCTTGAATAAGGATAGTGCTTTTGTACGTTCATTTTGTGCTTTGTCACCATGTATTGAAACAGCCTTCCAACCCCTAGAAACATCAGGTCAAAAATCATCAGTAGCTTCCCATTTTATCTTCAGCAGCTTGGAGCCATAGCCAGAACAGTCACATTGGTTAACAAAGTAAAAACTATGTGTCGGGCTCACAGGAACTTACCCTTCTTGCAGCATATTTTCAACACGTTTCGCTTCCAACTTGTACAAGACAAAAACCAACACTCTATTCCTGTCAAAATAGAAACGTATTAGGAGGATATACCACAACGAGATATTACAGACATTATACAGAAGTCAACAGTATTCAAGGTTTTTTCTGTGTAACACAGGTACAGAATACATTCATCTAAATCAATGGTACAATCCTCCAGGGTTCAATTGGGTCAGGCATGAATCTGCAAACTTATCAGATAAATCAAAATGAAGGGGAAACAAATCTAACTGAATAGCGGCAAATACCGTTGGGATTTGTGGTATTTTTCTAGCAGAGCAACCAAACGCTGATCACGTGAACGATCATCCAAAACCTACATAGGTTAACGAAAGTCTGTTAATAGATGCAGATGCATATATATATATATATATATATCTGAATGTTACACGGGCCACTTATATGTTATTGAGAATTTATACCTCCACTATCTGCATTACATCATGGTTGGCAGATAAATCCTCTGAACCTACAACAACCTGAAACAACATTCAGTTTTGCTTCAGAGATAGTGATAGGAAACTGCTCAAAGTTCACCATGAACGAAGATCAACACCTTAACCGGATTAGGATCCATGAATTCCTGAGCTAATTGATGGACTAACAGGGGCCAGGTAGCACTGAACATTACCATTTGGCGAGCTGCACAGAATTTTAAAATATATATATATAGCTCTTGTATGGGGAAAAAAAAAAGGAAGCTACAATAGTAATTCATCCAGACCGAGAACAGACTCGAACAAAATTCACAAATAACTAGATCTGACAACTTAAATTAGAGGATAAATGTCAATAATGATGAGTATAAAACATAGACTTCTGCATATTTGATTTGCTTTAGATACCCATCCGATGGAGGGATTCACCTGGCATGTTCTACCAAAACCCAATGTATATGAGAGGTAATTAAGAGAAAGTCATGGCTTAAAGAAGAGCCACTCAATTACATTCATGTATTTAGATGCTTGTTTCAAATGAAACATGCAAGTACGCAGCTCATAACTCAAATTTTTAACATTTCTCAACATTATCTACATGATTGAGAAATTTCGGTCAAACTCTCGAAAAGTTCCTTCTCGTCTACGCATAGTGATTTATGGTGGATGTTGTGAGTAATTTATATTGAAGGTAGGATGTTTTTGCTTTACTATCAGCGACATCAAAAAAGAGGAGTTAGAGAGAGGAAGAAGCATATAAACATAGGTCATGAAGGTTAAAGTTCAACTCAAACCCAATAAATATAATGGCACCATGAATCCAGAAAATATCAGCAAAAGGTCAGCACATCTAGCAGACAAAAAGCTCCATTGATAGTGCTGCCATATTCGAAGCATCATTTTTTTATTATTATTATTATTTTTATTATTTTATAAATAAGCGAAATATCATAAAAAACGCAAAGCGCAGTCAAGTACACAGGGAGTATACAAGAAGAGCGCCTAAGACGGAGAAGAAAAAAGAACAAGAAAATCATGAAAGCTAATCACTAAGGGAGCTAAGAACGCAACAGTCCAAGTGAACAAAGAATAAAAAAAGAAAGTTCTAGGCTCCTCAAACGTCATTTCTTTGTCCTCAAAGTTTCTATCATTTCGTTCCCTCTACAAGCACCACATAAGGTAAGAAAGAACCATCTTCCACACAACAGCACTCCGAGAGCGGCCACCCGTCCACCAACAATCGAATAAATCTATCACCCGAAGAGGCATAACCAAAGACAAGCTGAAGCGGCTAAAGATGGCATTCCATAAGACACGAGCAACCTCACAATGGAGAAGAAGGTAACGAGGAAACCCCAAAACCCAAGATGCCAGCCAAACTATTTACATTATCCACACAGTCCACGGGAACCAAAACATACTTAACGAAGTTAATCTTCGAACCTGAGACAGCTTCAAAGCACAAGAACAATGCACGAAGATAGCGAAGATGGTCAGGATTAGCCCCACAAAAAACCAGAGTATCGTTTGTGAAAAACAGATGAGAAATGTTAACCACCTCAGAGCGTCTAGAACCCACTGAGAAGCCTGGAAGAAAACCTCTCACGACAGTAGCAGTTAGCAACTTACTTAGAGTCTATAACGATGACAAACAGAAGAGGAGACAGAGGATCACCCTGTCTTAGCCCGTGAGAGCTACTAAAGAAACCAGACACAGTGCCATTCACCAAGACAGATAAGCGCACCGAAGAAAATCACTATGCTATCCAAGAACACCATTTCTCCCCAAAACCACATCTTCTCAGCATATACAATAAGAAATCCCAGTTAACATGATCATAAGCCTTCTCAATATCCAGCTTGCAAAGCAACCCTGGTTCACCGAAATTGAGACAACTATCCAAACACTCATTTGCTATAAGAACTGAATCAAGGATTTGCCTTCCTTTCACAAAAGCATTCTGAGATTTCGAGATAATCTTCACCACAACCCTTAAGATCCAAAGCTCTAGACTTCTTCAAAATTAGAGCAATAAAAGTGTCATTAAGACTTTTGACAAACTTGCTATGAGCATGAAAGTCTTGGAAAACTCCCATGATATCAGTCTTGATCACATCCCAACAGTCTTGAAAGAACGCAATAGAAAACCCATCAGGATATGGAGCCTTACAAAACTGAGCAGAGAGTCGAAACCTCCCTCAACTCAAAAGGAAGCTCTAACGAAGACGCCTCCACCGCATCCAGAGAGTCGAAAGCAAGGTCATCCAACCTCGGCCGCCAACTATACAGTTCAGTAAATAAGGTCTCATAGAACTGACAAGCAAAATCCCTAACAACCGACTGATCAGAAGAAACAGAGTCGTTGACAGAGAGAGACTCGATGGCATTGAACCTCCTATTCGAGTTGGCTACCCGGTGAAAAAATTTAGTGCATTTATCAACCTCTTTAAGCCAGAGAATCCTAGACTTTTGTCTCCAACTGATCTCCTCCTGAAGAATAGTATTTTCCATATCTTAAATAACCAAACATTTCTTCACCTCCTCTTCTGGAGCTAAACCACGTTCTTCCTCTAATCTGTCAAGAGCACTCAACTCTTCCATCCAAGCTTGTTTAATAACGTCCACGTTACCAAACTCCTGCTCGTTCCACCTCTTAAGATCAGCCTTTAAGGCCTTAAGCTTTTGAGCATAGATGAAGCTAGGAGAGCCTTGAAAACGATAAGACAACCACCAAAGTCTCACCCTATCCACAAACCCATCAACCTTTAACCACATATTCTCAATTCGAAGCATCATGATTGACTCAAATCATTAATGTGCCCAGTATCAGAAGATTCTAAACTTGGCTGCTTTGGTCAGCTGTTGATCCAATATTTCCAATGTTAAAAGCCCATGTCGTATGAGCCACGTAAGATCCAAATCCCTGTCCATATGATAATTCAAGCTTTGGCCCACTCTGTAATCTCTCCTTAAGCACGGGTTTCTGGGCATATAGCCAATAGCTCACTGAGCCTGTCCGATTTTTGAAATTACATGAGGATCATGCCTCACCACCTACAACATTTCCTCACTCATGCAAACCTGTCTTTTTCAAGAATCCTTTATTGGCCTTTCAATCTTATCTTTTTCTAACCATACTCGGACTAAGAACTCTAAATTGAAGATAGATTATGAACAACGTTATTGTGCTTGTGATGGGCATAGGATTAGGAGGACGTGTGGATCAAGGATCCTAGAAGAAAGGGTTAGGGAAAAGTTTCAATTTTAATGGATGAAAGAATCTGCAAATTAGATGAACAACTTGCTAGAGGGTTTGAATTTGGAATGCTTTTTTCAGTCGTTTTGAGATGTCTTGGGTTATGTCCAGACGGGTCGTTGATTTGTATGACTGTTGGTGATCCTCTGGCAGGTCAAGGTGTGTTGCGGTGTCGAAAATGGTGTCTACGTGCCTCTTTTAGTGTTTGTGGAGGGAAAAGAATGATAGAAACTTTGAGGACAAGGAGAGGACGCTAGGAGAAATTTTATCCTTGTTCTACGAAACATTGTATCTATGGATGAAGGCGTATGTGTCTCATTTGTCGATAAGTTATAGTGACTTCCTTGTTTGTTTTGCTCTTTCTAGTTAGGTGGTTCCTTTTGTATACTTCTTGTGTACATAGGGGTGCCTTACGCTTTCAAAGAGATTGGTTTATTACTTATCAAAAATTATCCTTCCAATCTTTTACATTAAAAAAAATGTAGATAACCAGTATAGTTCAGGTACTTCCACAACATGAAGCAATAAGAAATTATTCAATTACATTTAGGGGGAAAGCAAACACGAACAAACATTAGCCATAAGAGAATACTTATAATTTATTGTTTAAACAAGCAAATAACCAGAAGTTATTTTTGTAAGATAAAATAGAACTTATAGAGACTAAATTAATGGACTTGGAGAATTAGACTGATCACCATATTTTTACATCTTTTTTTGGTCTTGATGGAAAGTGTTTCTTACTCATCATTTATGAGTCACACCAAACACAGCCTTAAATAGCCTTTCCTTTATGGGTCATGGGCTACACCCAAACCACTTAAATATAATGAACCCAAGTCCCCAACCCACAATACATAGCCCATCCAACACTTGTTTATATATAAGTCTCACATAGCTTGGTCTCTCAAGAAAGTTCCCTTGTGAAGCTTCCTCAACACTAACAACAAAAGTCATTTGACTTTGATCCTCAAGTGCCCACCATCAAAATCCACCACCCGGCATCCCTTCGCCACCAATAAACATCAGCTGCCACTCCCATCCCCACCACTAGGGTCTGTCAAAAAATCGCTGTGGCTGCCAATCTTGCAACAAGTTAGCATCCGCTGGCTTGTCCACCTATACATCCAAACCAGTGACGTAAGAGAGAGAGAAAACCGAGGGTCGATCAATATGTTTTTGCAGCTGGCTGAGATGAAAATGCGTGAGATATGGAAGAATCCTGTCGTGGGAGTATGCCTTCTACCTTGAGTGAGTTTTTTCTTTATCTTTTTTTTTTCCCAGTTTAAGCTATATAAGTACCCCTTGTTATGTCCAGATGTATTGAGCAGTGTCCCTCCCGCATCCCAATTTCAAAATTTATTTCGTTGTCAAACTCTTATCAAATATATCCAAGCCTTTCACACCGGTACTCCAAGGATTTAGGGTATTCGGGCTTCATAAATTTGGACCACAAAGACAAGTAGAAGACTCTAGTGTAAGAATCCTCAAACTTATAAATACTTGTAGTCTATGCTCTAAACAGGTATGAAGGTGATCCAGCCCAATGTGCTCCACTCATATATCTTAAATGAAATTTTAAGGACGTAACAGAAGCAACAATTCCAAATGTCTTTTTTCCCTGAGGAAAACTGCATCCAAACTGAAGAACGGAGAAAGAAGAGTCCAAGTGCTGTGGGAAATTAATCTGTCCATATGACAACAATGCTTCCACACCCAGAGTACGCAAATTAAGGACTAAGGCTTCAGCCTTCGCAAGATAGATAGTAGATAGAAAAGCATACATAAGATACCCTCAAATTATCTAATAGACTCTTACATAAACTCGTTCCCAACCAAGACTGACTTTATTATATTCATTTACTAAATAAGACTGAGACCATATCCAGGATTTGACTCCGACTCTCTAGTTAATTAATGCATCAGACTAAATGCATTACCAGAACTTGGACTGCCTTTCCAAATGAATCTTGGAATACCAGTATCAGGTATCAAACTCTCAGTAGAACATCATTAACACTCTTGGGCTATTGGAGGCAGAAACCTAGCCAATGTTCAGAATATCAGTTATTGAAGATATTTATCAATAATAAATGAGCAAACCTAAGAGTAGATTAGAGTTCAGAAATAGAAAGAACATATAAATAAACAAATAAATTCAACAAAAAAATATTGCTAAGAAACATAGAGAAAGAATAAACTTTTGTTAATATGTTACATACCAGAACAGGTCTGGCCCAATATAGAGCGAACTTCTTGCTCAAATCCCATGTCAAGCATTCGGTCTGCTTCATCGAGAACCTACGAAATCTCGATAGTCATTTTTGGTAAGGGCACAAAATGAAACTAATATATTCCATATAAAGAAAATACATCAAAACTTGAGTTTTTTTCATAAGTCTCATCCATACTATATGCAGGTATTATGAAAAAGCTGTACATTAAGGCAATTAATTAATAGTTGCAAGTTCAACAATGACACATGTACTTAGTGATCTTAACGTTATGGGAAAAAACAAGGTAAAAATAATAACAAAACAAATTTTTTACCTTCAGAGTTTTCTTAGTGTCTCTATTGGCTGTGTATTTGCAAAAATGTTAACCTACTAGCATCCAAATGAAGATGACACAAGAAACCACACAACCACACAAAAGCATGGGTTTTTTTCAGGAAGGAAATGACACAACTAGGGTGGTGAGATTTTTTTTTATATAAGTTAAATGAGTTAGGGTAGTGAGATGTTATCATGAGAAAAAATATAGGTTACTCATGTTTGAGAGTACATCTAAAAGGCTAAAGGCAGAACTTTTAAGATTCTATTTTCTTTTCTTTTCTCTTTTCTTTCAGAAAATGGTTCTTGTGGACCTTGTCTGCGAGATGCTCACTTCTAACATCTAGGGTGCTGTGGATTCTCCTCCGTAGTGTAGTTGTTAAAACAAAAAAGTTATTTGTGCTCTCTGAAACAGATAGAGAGAGACAGGTCCCCTATCCCATATGAGTTATTACTTTTTACTTATCAAAAAAAAAAAAGTTATTACTTTCACCAAGCCCTATCTGTAATCCTTTTGAAACAAACTCCCCTATGCAAAAATGAATTTATTAGGATCAAATAGAAAAGGAATAGCCATTGGAGATAGGTGACCATTGATACTTGGCTGAGTATGTTAGTCTCAAGTTTGCAGCAATTGAGGAAGCCTTTTAAGAAATGGCCACTCGTTCTGAAAAGTAATGTGGATTAAAATAAGCACTTGGAGTGGGCTAAATATAAACAAGGCTTTTTTAATACCATTATCATAACTTTGAGGGCAGGGAGAGGATGTTGGGGGAAATTTTATCATTGTTCTACGAAACATTGTATCTATGGACGGCAGCGTATGTGTCTCCTCTGTTGATTAGTTATAATGACTTTCTTGTTTGGATTGCTTTTTCTAGTTAGGTGGTTCCTTTTGTATATGTTTTGTGTACATAGGGGCGCCTTACGCTTTCAATTAGATTGGTTTATTACTTATAAAAAAATATATATATCATTATCGCCATGAGCCCTCTTCTGTTAGTATCACCTAACCTTTCTTATATGGCTCTAAATCGGATTACCATGAAAGATTGTCACCTCTTTTCCCCTGACATCCGGTCTCCTCAATGTTTCCCAAATAATTGGGGAAGCAAGCAATAAAACCCCTTTAAATACCTCCAGTCTCTCAAATAGATAGGAGATGGTGACATATCTTCAAGTCCAAGAAATTCTTGGTATGTTCTGTTGTTCAAATGGGAAATTCAAATTAGTAACCTCTCCTTTTTTATAACCAACGTTGTGTAACAATCCAAGAGAAAGCGCTAGCCACATCTTCACTATCACCCCAAAAAGACTAGTCAATTTGGAGCTTTTCTAGAATCTCTTATAAAGCTCAGTTTTACCTAATAACTAAGCAATATGAGAGTTAGCACTCATGACTACCTATATAAACTACACACTCTATGTTGGCTACTCCTCATCTTCCCAATGAGGGACAGGGGTGTTACACGTTGCCATTTGGATGATGGTCGTTGACAAAATTACGATAGTGGACAATATGATTTTGAGGAATTGGATTTTCCCAAGAAACTAGTGTGCAATTGAAAAGGCAAGACAATTCCATCATACTGCAACTGATTTATTACCATTAGAAAAATGGGCACAAATTAATTGATCAAAATAGTAAGTAACCAGCATTTGATTGTTAAACACATCAAGAAATAAGAATTAAAAGCCAGATGTTCCCAATTTTTTTTTAAAAAGAAAAAAGAAAAAAAAAAGAATAGAAAAGAAAAAGAACTTACCACAAAAGATACCTCCTTAAGGGAGCACACGCCCATTTCCATTAGATCCTTTAAACGACCAGGCGTTCCAATGACAATGTCCTGAGAGTAAATAAAAAGGCAATCATGACCAAATTATAAGAAAATGTAGCTAATACATAATCCTTCTAAATAAATAAATGCATGCATATAAGCAGAACATAAAATATATTTAACTAAAAGAATAGAGTAAATTAAGAATGTGACTTCTCCAATTGACATATAAATACAGGATGATGCAATTAGAAAGAAGGAACAGAATATCTTACAACACCAGACTTCAAAGAAGATATTTGAGGTCCTTTAGAGGTTCCTCCATACAGACAAACTGATTGCACACCACAAGGTTTCCCAGCATCACAAAGAACATCTGAAATCTACCACCAGAACATAAAGCGAATAGTTAGTTACGTTTCTAGAGAAATAAAAAATCAAACCGAACAATACATAGATAATATGCCCCTAACAGAAGGAAAGAAGATGTAACCATAAGAAAATTAGCACCACATCAAAATGGTAGCTAGACATAAAATGAGGAAATGCTAACATCTTATAATCCATATAATTTTATTTTCTCTTGCAGTGTTATCTTCCAACATATATGTGCAATGCAGCATTTCTAAATGTTTCTATGGTTCTAGAGTTTTAGGTAAGTTTTGTTAATGTGTTTTGGGGGGTGCTTTTTGTTTTTGGTTTGAAAAAGTGCTTTGATTTGACACGTGAAAACGGTTTTTGTGTTTTGAAGAGTGTTTTGTATTTTAAGTTGTTTGTTAATGTATTTGTCTTGAGAACAGAAAATAAAAACACAAACAAACATGGCCCAATTTTCTTGGCTACTATCAGCTTTTTCATTTTCGTTTTTCCAATCCGAATAAAAATATTTTTGTTATTCACATTGGTTCACAGTTTGCAATTGTTCATCATAGCCGCAAGTTAAGTAATAAGAAGAGAAAATAAAAAAGATGAAATGATGAATGGACTAAACGGGTTGGAATTTAACCCAGAACTAGGACATAGGGTACGGTCTACTTTTCAAAGATATTACTTAACAGCATGACAACCCCTGCTTAAAGCATTTTACAACCAAGCATCACCAGGAATGAATGGTATATTTTCCCAGGAAACTCAATTACCCAGTCCCACATGAAATTATTAATGCCAATAGCATGCCCTTCCAAAGTTGGCTACGCTCAATTCAGAACTAGTCAACCCACTTCACATGCCCCATCTTAGCATGCAATACTTTGACAACAAAGATCAGTCAATACCTCTCCATGCCTTCAATTAGCTTTATCATTTATTTTTTAGTGTTTTATCTCTTTGTTCAATCGTCAATATATTCATGGTTATATATAATACTGCAGAATCATTCAGAGAATCTAATCTATAAGTAGAAAACAATTATTTTGCGGCTGCAAATGTAAGCAAGGAATTATGCCGCCACAGAAATCTTAACAAGCAATATCCTCAATGCAAATCCAGCACGTAACACAGAAATGCCAATGCATGATTCACATAGCACAAACAAATTGCACATACAACACTAGGCCCAGAAATACAATACGGGTCAATGGCAACATACTTGTTGAGCTAGCTCCCTGGTTGGTGAGAGTACAAGGCATAGCGGCCAGCGCCCTTTCGACATCTTCCCCTTCCGTTTGTTCAATACGTGCATAATCGCAGGCACCCCGAATGCCAATGTCTTACCTACACAACCAAATTTCCACAAAATACAATGATAAGCCCACAAACCCAAATTCCCACATTACACAAACACACAAAAAATAAAAGAGGCTACCTGACCCAGTCGCCGCAATCCCAATAAAATCACGGTCGTCCAATAAGAACGGCCAGGCCCGAGACTGAATCAGAGACGGGCTCTGGAAATTCTTGCAGCACTCCAAAACCTCCTCGGGCAGCCCCGACTCGGCGAACGATTTCAGCGGCGCGTACTTGGCTGATTCCACATTCTCACCGGTCACAACCACGTGCCCATCACTCACCGTTTCACCATCATCAACGTTACCGTTTCGCTCCGGTTCCGCTTCTCCTTCGTGGGTTTCGGTTTCTGTCTCGTCCCCTTTCTTGTGCTTCTTCTTCTTCTTCCCCTCCTTGTTTTGAACTTCCTGGGGCTCGGTTTCTTGGAGCTTCCGCTTGGGATTGGCTTCGTCCTTGTCTTTGTGCTTCTTCTTTTTCTTCTTCTCGGCTTTGATTTCGGGGTTTGGTGAAGATTCTTGGGCTGGTTCAGGCTCGGCGGTAGGGGAGTCTTTGAGTTTTCGACCCATTGCTAGGAGCTGGAGCCTGGAGGTGAGCTGAGCTGCTCTGCGGAACGTGAAGGTTTTAGGGGTTAGGGTTTTGACTTTGTAAAGAACAGTAATATGCGGCTAAAATGAAACAAAATAAAACAAAAGGGCACGTGCGTAGGTGCATGTCAATTAAAGGCTTTCTACCTAGTAATCCTATGTAGTATGTATCTACCACATTTTTAATTAAATAAAGAGGGTATAATTGTCTTTTCACATTTTTACATAATGTAAAAAAACAACTATATCCTCATTTTTACACTAAATAGAGAGGATTCTCTTCATTTCAAATGGAGCAGATCCAAATTCCATTTTTATTTGACGATGTTTGTGAGAGTATCAATCATTTAATGAGTATTTACTCATGAAATATGTCAATATGCACTTAACTCAATTTTTATAAAATAATGATAAATCACAAGCATCATCATTCAATATGGTTTTTTTTACAGATAAATAAGGCTGAAAATCATGCTGGTGCATTATAATACTAACATATAATATCATATGTATTTCAAGTCATAATTGTCCTCCATGTAGCCTATCTGTATCCATAACCCTCTTACAATGAGGTTTGCACGTCTTGTGAGACATCATATACAACACCACCAAGTTTGATTCCGGATAATCCACACAACTAATAATGTTGCAGGATGTAACCACCATTTTGTGGATTGTTGTGCATATCACAGTAACACCATCAGATCTAGAGTAATTAACATTTTAAAATTAACCATGGACTATAGGGTAAAGCTCATATAAATAGTATGCACATACTCAAGATTCTTCACTCATTTTTCACATGGTACCCAATTCATACAAGTTCTTCATTTATTTAACAATGTATGAATTTACAAATCTCACAATCATCCATTTTAGATATCTCACTATTTGAACAAAATGCAGATATCACAACATTAATAACAAAACATTTTCATGATGGTATAAAATATGCAAGTTCGACATCAATATAATCATGGTCAAAATGTCGGTAAATAGTTTTACATGAGTTTTACTCATATTGGTTATGAGAATCCTCCTAAAACTCCTTCTAATGCGCCATCGCCTTCATCTATAAGATATTCTACCATTAGTTGCACTTTTGGACCAAAACCTTAACTTAAAGCCTATGATCTAGGCTTCTCAACATTTTGCTAGTCAAAACCTTTGGGACAACACATGATCGATGGGACGGTTTGACTGTTAAGACAGTTTTAGACCTCATAAGTTACTTGGATGATAAAATAGTATCAATGATTTTTTATAAACTGCTCCACGCGTCTATGCCGAATTGGCTAATTCTGATTCGCATGGAAGCTATCATCGTTCATACATTTTGCCGAAGTGGACTATTGTGACGGTCCTAGATCGTCCGGACGTCTTTCCTATTTTACCATGACCTACTGTTCGGATGGTCTACGTATAAATTCTCTCTAAGTGTCTAAAAAAATCATATTTTATTTCCTTTTGGGATTTAAGACTAATCTCAGTCTATTATAAACAAGGACACTAATTAGGGTGTCCTTAATCCTAATTTAGTGCAGAGTACTACATTAATATATTTTTCTACCGTTCATTTAAAATGAATAGCTAAGATTATGACAACAATGCAAAAAAGAAGAAGTTTAAGTGACTATTGAAATAGTCGAATCACCCCTTGGCCACGGGAGTGGTTCGGCCACCCCGATAGCCGGTTTTGGGTGGCCAAAACCAATCCTTTTGGGTGGCTTTAGGTCTCTTTCCAATGGTTAATAGAAGGTAGGTTGAAAAATAACTAAAATTTTATATATAAAATGATTTGAGGGTGGCTCAATCTGAAAAGTAGCATTTTATTACTATTGTTTGTTATTTAATATTGGTTTAATTCGATCCACCCAACCATTACTGTATAACAGAAATAAAAAATTGTTAGAATTTAATGAATTCCCCTATAACCTTTTTTTTTTCATTATTATTATTTTTATATATTTTTACCATTCTTTTTAAAGACGTTTTTCGTAAAAAGATTTTTTAAATTAAATTAATTGAAAAGAAGCATGAAAATTGGAAGATGAATAGTTAAGTCAGAAGCTAATGGAACCTTTTTAAGTCTAAATATTTTAATGACAATAATAAGCGTCAGTAATAAATAAAAATTTGTTAAAAAATGCATTCAAAATAATAATATTACCTCCTTAATAATCAGAATTTAACATTTTAAATGGTTTTAGAGTGACTAAAATTTTAAAATAGGCTACAAATTTATAACGGTTTCATACTTGGGTGCGTATGTGTTCAATACTATATTTGATGATCAATGTAACAGTTTCCCTTAAGATATAAATATTTCCCTAGTAGCCCCTCCTTTTGAAACCATCTTTCTCTAATACGCTCTGGGAGGCCTCATTCTCTACATCAACATAAGCTTGCAGCCTTACAAAATTAGGCAAGTCCTTGAACACTTGTGAGAAGGCAATCTTCACTACCATGGTATTTATCCCCAGGCCCCAGTGCTTTGTGGCTAATCCATACCCCATATCAACCCTACACCTGTCATTGCCCGACCCCGGAAAGACGGAGATGAAGCCGATGGAACGGCCATCGACGCATGTTGATAGAAGCCAAGGATGGGGTATGCAAACATCCTTGATGAAAGTCAAAGCCTCTTCCTAGGAGGTGAAAGTCTTCCATATGAGGAACTGTGTCACTCGATTGTTACTTACAAGATATGGGAGTGATGAATGAGAAGAAGAGTTCCACCAGCGAATAAGTTCCCTGAAAATATTTTATGGTTTTTGCCTCGTATGAAAAAATAACTGATGACAAAATTCCATCACTGACTGGCAGGATTCCGGCAACTTTCACAGGATTCTAACTACTGTTCCCGGATTCCCGCGATGGAGGCTGAAATCCGGCAACAATGGCCAGATTCCGGTCATATGGGCAAGTTTCGCCGGAATGTTGATTAGCCAGATTCCGGTGAAGGTGGCTGGAATCTTTCTCTGAAATCCTATACGCTAGATTTCGGCCAAACTGGCCAGAATATGGCACAGTATTACCGGATTTTGGCTGTACTGGCCAGATTCTAGCCAATTTAGCCGAAAATCCGATCCGCTGAAAATTGGCAATTGTGGCCGGACGTCGCCAAATTCCGCCGCAAATTACCAAATTCCGGCATCGGCTGAATTCCAGTCTGTTTTGTCGGAATATGGGTTGTTGGATTCCGGTAATGATTGCTGGAATCCAGCCAGTGTCGTCGGATTCCGGCAATCGGATACCAAAATTTGAGGACCTTTGACGGTAGATTTGGGCTACCAACAAACTCCAATGCGCAACAGTGGCAGATTCTCACAAACGGGCATACAATAATAAAATGTTTAAATCCATAAAACAATTTACAGTTTTAAAAACTGTAAATCGTTTTTCAAAAATTAAAAAAACTTTTACGGTTAAAATGAAAATTATTTTCGCTGACTATCATTTTCGGTTGCACCAAACACCAAAAAATACAAAAAATATTTTTCAAAAAATATTCTATGCCGAAACATAAGACTCAATAGCACAGCAGCAGCAATGATGCCTCAGGCTATGTTAGCAAAATGTTGGTATTTTTGGAATATTATATTCTGGCCACCTAGAATATTAATTTATTGCACTCCCCAACTTTTATTTCTTTTTAATATTCACTAATGAGATAACCATTGTTTAATGACAAAAAATTGTCAAGAAAGACTTCTGCTTGGGCCAAATTTGATGACTACATGCATATGTTTGTGGGCGTCATCATTCATACTTCTTCAATGGGGGAGATTCTGATCGAATGAGGTGCACTAATTAAGTATGTTTTCAAATTCGATAACCAAAATTAATAGTGTTAAGGAAAATTCCTCCCCTACCTAAGGTGGGGCCGGATTTGCCCTCCAAGTGGGATTTCAGACACCGGAAAGGATTGGTCCCCGGACAATGAACTGGGTCGCAGGAAGCCTTCAACATTTATGAAACCAGTCAAATCAAGTCAGGGAAGATATGAGACGTCTACATGGAGCCCTGTGCTTGACAGGGGTGAAAGAGACATATAGCACATAGGGGGTATAAAAAGGGCAATTCATTTTTCTCTGAGATCCTCTCTCCCTCTCTCCTCTTCTTACAAACACTGGACTGACTTGATCGTCGGAGGAGGCTCCGCCGGCCACCCCCCGGCGGGTCTTTCCTGTTTTGCAGGACAGGGCGCGGATGAAGGGACGTCTTTGATGATGCCACGTCACCGGCTCAAAAATATCATCAACATTTGGCGCCGTCTGTGGGAACGACGTGGTTGCTCCTACCAAAACGAAAATCTAGAACGGTGACTGGTGATCAGAACACCCTTTGTCAAAGGAGGGAGAGCGAATGAAGCAAATTTGGAGTTTTTGTTTGACAGATCTGAACTTAAGAACGGTGTACTTACGCCCACATGCTGTGATTTCAGGGAAGTCTATCCTAGTGCTGCCCTTTGATGACGGCAACGCCGGAGGATAGAGCTTACCTTCGCAGATATGTGGTTATCCCTCAAGCTGGCAAATACCTTTGTAGGCACATTAGATAAATCCTTTATTTTGTCATCACTCGATTCAATTGTTCATTTATGCTCTTCTATACTATGGATTTTGATGGAAGGAGAAGGCTTCTCACCAAAGAAATAAAAGACTCTTCAGATTTGTTCGAGTTTCGTACCAAGTGCAGTTGTTGGCTGGTTTGGCACGTGAAAGGAGCAGCTTTATTAGAAAATAAAAGAAGGAGAGGTGGACACGTATCAAGCTGCAGGAAAATTGTGGGAGACATAAATGTGGCTTTATTGGCTTTTGTGTTTATCTCAGAAGGGATTTTAAATTGAAGTGACCACCACGGTCAGAAGGCTAGACTCGTTGCTTGATCGGCAACACTGTGAATTGCACCTTATAAATGGTGAGGACGAAATCTCCATTTTGCCTTCAGTGGACGTCGGAAGACTTCTTTGAGGGGCTCCTGTGAGGCACGTGCTTATTAGGAGAAATAAAGACTAGGCTGGGTCAAGGGATTTCCGGGCTTGTCAAAGATGTCCAACGTCCCCACGTGATTCAGTTTAGGGGCCGTGCGGATTAGACAAAATGCATCACGTCATGGTGAAATGGTGTCATCGTGCCAAGTTATTGACAACCATCTCTGTGCGTGGCCTTGACAATAAGTTGAATTTGAGGAATAATGTTAAACCTTAGGGTTTCGCATAAGGAAGACCCATCCTACCGAAGATTCAGGGTCCCATCGGCAGAGGGTCGTATCCTTGTTTTACTTTTCAGCTGTAGGAGTGATGGTGTCTTACGAACAACACTGGGCTTAAGCCTTTAGGTTTCTCGAAGTATTTAGCCGAGATCCAGTTTCAGACCAAGGCCAACCACTCCCAGAATGAGCACGTTATATGAACGTGGTAGAAGTTGCTGAAAGGTGGTCGGAAGTCCGAGGAGTAACGGGAGCTGCAGGTTAAAGTGACAAAGCTGGTCGGGATAAATCCGGGAAGATTAATTACCGAGTCTGAGCAGCAACAGGATGGCCGAGTTCTAACGTAGACGTTATCCTTACTTGAGTACCTGTCCGGGGTCCCTTCCCCTTGATCAGGTCCCTTCCCTCGGACGTTATTCCGAAAAGGTTGTCACAGTGGGGAAAAGGTTCCAAAATAGTACCGGCAGACTGGCACAATGGGTTGTATCTTGTAGATGGAAGGGAATCAAGGCTAGTGGGAACGCCTTCACAATCAGCAAGTCCATAAATGAAAAGGCCCAGGGTACTGGAGGAGAAAGGGAGGTCGGAAAGGTCTTCAAGTTTGGAGAGATCAGCTCAATCCGGAACACTCCATGGCAGTCACGCCTGAAGCTTGGATTTCTACCTCCAAGCCTGGATCTTTAGGCGAAGATGCCATCTTTAGTACCTGGAATTCAGGAAGATTGGTTGGGCGTCGAAGACTTGCATGGTTATTGCTGAAGATCCATAATAGGCAAGTCTTACTCTGTGTGTGAAATAATCTTGAGCCGGTTGAGGGACCCTCGAACGAACATGTCCGAGAACAGTTCCGGAGTCATTTCCAAGACTCTGTTCGAGATCGGTTCCGGGATCATTTCTGAGGTCACGACTGACTCTTGTGGTCCTTTCCGTCTCGGACATGTCCGGTGGTCACTAAGGATCAGAAACTGTAATTTCCATCGGACTAAAGTAGAACCCGGCAGGGAGCATATGAGCGTCTCAACAGTCATTATGGAGACAACAAACACAAGTTACGAGTTCTACACATGATATCTAACAAAGGGAGCTTACCGCGGAAACCATCCCCGTTTGGGTGTGCATCCGGAGTTCACCATGGGCAGAGACGGGAAATATGGGGAAAGAAAGTCCGGGTTCCTAAAACCTCAGTGGCTTTCTAGTCAGGCCCTCTCCACCGGACACAGACTTCTGACCCCTGATGAAGTCATCCGGGATCTAGGCACCAGAAAGGATGGTTGTGGACTTTTGGTCGAGCCCTGCAAAGGTTGGGAATCGTTGTTCAGAAATCGTGGTTCGTTGGGTAGACCCGGAAGCCTCGTGCTATCGGTAAACACAGAAACCTCCTGCTCAAATGACCCCTAAGTGAGCTCGTGATATTAAACCATTACCTGCCTCACCCGGACAAATGAGATAAGTCTTTCTTTCTCTGTTTCTCTTCACTCTGATTAAATTACAGGAATTAGACACTTATAGTATGAATAGATATCTTATGAGAAAATCCATGGGAAATAATTTCGGGGTGTCAGACCCAAAGCGGTCACCCCAACAGAAGACAAAGACTAATAATTAATGGACTATTGTGCCCCTATGGGGCCTAATTTATGAAATTTTTGATAATCTCATTATTTCAAGAGTAAATGCTAGACACACTCTTCTGTGCTTACTGACTCTTGATTGATGTTTGGGCTCACGAAAGAAGGTACCCGAAAATATTCGGCTAAATTTATCCGTCCATTTTCCTGGAACCAAATATGGGGAGCAGGTTTTTAAGCTCATAGTAGGAATGGGAGCTGATTCAACCTCGGTCTCATTTTGATAATTCCCTCCCCTTTTTTGGATTTATTAATCTCTTTCCGTAGCACTTTTGCAGGAGCTTTTGTTCTTATTATGCAAACGGGTAGACCCCTGCCTCCGAGCAGAGGGATTGAAGACAATGAGGAGCATAACCTTGGTAAAAAATCACATTGATGAGGAGCATAACCTCGGTAAAAAATCACGTTGATGAGGAGCATAACCTCGGTAAAAAATCACGTTGATGAGGAGCATAACCTCGGTAAAAAATCACGTTGATGAGGAGCATAACCTCGGTAAAAAATCACGTTGATGAGGAGCATAACCTCGGTAAAAAATCACGTTGATGAGGAGCATAACCTCGGTAAAAAATCACATTGATGAGGAGCATAACCTCGGTAAAAAATCACGTTGATGAGGAGCATAACCTTGGTAAAAAATCACAATGAAGATAATGAGGAGCATAACCTCGGTAAAAAATCACAATGAAGATAATGAGGAGCATAACCTCGGTAAAAAATCAAGAGAGGAATAAGGGCCTCGGTAAAAAACAACAAACCCGAAGAGGTGACCTCGTTAAAAACAGGGAAAAAGACGAGGATAAGGCCTGGAGAGAATCAGGACACCGAACAAGAAGCCGGCATTTGGCTTTTCGGCCTTGATTCATTTTCACAGACTCTGTGCTCCCAGGACAAATCACTCCGGCTGGCTATCCTCAGACCGGAGTGCTTTGGGGGGGTAAGAGCTTGAATTATTGGTTATCGTTAACATTTCTCGATGACATTTTCGATAATTTCCGGACTAGATTAAAGGAAGAGGAGTAACAACCTCGTTAAAAAATCGGGAGAGGAGTAACAACCTCGTTAAAAAATCGGGAGAGGAGTAACAACCTCGTTAAAAAATGGGAGAGGAGTAATAACCTCGTAAAAAGTCCGATCTCGGACAAAGGACCTCCCCTCTTGGTAGAGGACCAAGCGGGTGAGGATAAAAGTCCAATTTCGGACAAAAGACCACCCCTCTCGGTAGAGGACAGGGGGTGATGAGGAAAGTCCGATCTCGGACAAAGGACCTCCCCTCTTGGTAGAGGACCAAGGGGGTGAGGATAAAAGTCCAATTTCGGACAAAAGACCACCCCTCTCGGTAGAGGACAGGGGGGTGATGAGGAAAGTCCGATCTTGGACAAAGGACCTCCCCTCTCGGTAGAGGACAGGGGGTGATGAGGAAAGTCCGATCTCGGACAAAGGACCTCCCCTCTTGGTAGAGGACCAAGGGGGTGAGGATAAAAGTCCAATTTCGGACAAAAGACCACCCCTCTCGGTAGAGGACAGGGGGGTGATGAGGAAAGTCCAATTTCGGACAAAAGACCACCCCTCTCGGTAGAGGACAGGGGGGTGATGAGGAAAGTCCGATCTCGGACAAAGGACCTCCCCTCTTGGTAGAGGACCAAGGGGGTGAGGATAAAAGTCCAATTTCGGACAAAAGACCACCCCTCTCGGTAGAGGACAGGTGGGTGATGAGGAAAGTCCGATCTCGGACAAAGGACCTCCCCTCTTGGTAGAGGACCAAGGGGGTGAGGATAAAAGTCCAATTTCGGACAAAAGACCACCCCTCTCGGTAGAGGACATGGGGGTGATGAGGAAATTACGATTTATGAGACATCCATTTCGGTGGTAATCCGAGGAAGTTATTAGAGATTAATTTAGAATTCCCGTCATAAGGGCGTAACTTTCGTCAAAGAAGAAGATTTTATTAGATTTATTCAGAGGACACACGAACATGAAGACGAAGAGGACAGACAACCCCGAAAAAATACTATGCGTGGTAGTCATCTGATTGCAAATAATCCTGACACTGCAAAGAGGAATTGCCTGGAAACCTTAAAGGGATCATCCGCGTAAATTCCAAGCGCGGCTTGAACAGCTGGGCTCCCACGAGCCGTTGGGACAAAATTTGGGTGCTGCACAGTTCCTGTAGGCTGGACAGGAACAGGTTGGTATGAAGCCAGAAGACATGCACCCTGTACGACTAAAGCCGGAGATCGCACATCCGATAGAACCGCCGCGGAGAGCCAATGCTTCACGGCGGTGAACTTCTAAACCAAAACCATCCTTAATGGATTTGTGAATGTGCTTGGTCGTGAAGACCGCACCGGGAATGAAGAACATTGTGAGAAAGTTTGAAGAGTTCAAATTGAGTAAAAGGAAAAGATCTGATCTCCAGAAAGAGAATAAGAAGAGAGGAAAATCTACTCAAGTGAGCAATCTGGAGACCAATGACCTTCTTGCAAAGGAAGTGATGAATAAATAGGAAGATGATGACAATCAATGCATGCATGATTTACGGGATGTTAGGTGAGCCTAACTAGTGGGGAATTTATGATGGAAATAAATTTCTGATTACTTGCCATAAATGGCCTAGAGTCATGGGGAACGACAGTCAAAGAGATGTTCAAGTTTTCACGGGACCAAAAGAGGGCATTATGCAAGTTAGATGAGGAATGGTTGATGAGTCAGTCGAATAACAGAGGTTTTACCTTTATACCAAAGATAGGAGAATTAGGGGGTAAGTGTTAAGGAAAATTCCTCCCCTACCTAAGGTGGGGCTGGATTTGCCCTCCAAGTGGGATTTCAGACACCGGAAAGAATTGGTCCCCGGACAATGAACTGGGTCGCAGGAAGCCTTCAACATTTATGAAACCAGTCAAATCAAGTCAGGGAAGATATGAGACGTCTACATGGAGCCCTGTGCTTGACAGGGGTGAAAGAGACATATAGCACATAGGGGGTATAAAAAGGGCAATTCATTTTTCTCTGAGATCCTCTCTCCCTCTCTCCTCTTCTTACAAACACTGGACTGACTTGATCGTCGGAGGAGGCTCCGCCGGCCACCCCCCGGCGGGTCTTTCCTGTTTTGCAGGACAGGGCGCGGATGAAGGGACGTCTCTGATGATGCCACGTCATCGGCTCAAAAATATCATCAACAAATAGTTATGAAGATCATGTCCTCGGACGCTGCAAACCGAATATTGAATGGGAAAAGCAACCTTCACACAATGAAAAAAGCATTCCCATCTATATATGATTGGGTGAAATAGTGTTGTTCTACTCGATCATGTGAATGGCTTTTAGAGCATACTTTGTGGGGTGTAATTTTAAATGCCATAAAAAGAAAGGATTTTCTTCACTGGACATCAATTGGTTTTCAAATAATATGGTCAAAAGTCAAATCCAACAAATGGTATCAGAGCGAGATTATGGGTTCGAGTCGCGGGAACTTGATCACGTTGAAAGAGAGATTGTTGGGGTACAACAGTGCAACTCTTATCATTTGGACAGCTCTTAGAATATGCATTTGTGGGGTGTAATTTCGAATGTCATAAAAAGTTTTGGCTTTCCTCATTAGACACCAATTGATTTTCAGATGAGATGGTCAAAGACCCGATCGAACAATATACACACATTTTTTACATTTAAAGGGCGATGATAATCGATAAATTCTTTCTTCAAATTGGGTTAAAAGAATTTTTTATAACATAATTTATTAATATATTGTGTTTAAAATACATTTGATTCACACGTGTATTTTTAATTCTTACATACATTGATGGCAACCAAAACAATTTAGGGATTTTATTCTTACACTACACCATCACAACAACTGCACAACAACCCCTCACATGAGGGTGAGACAGGGCTCCAGTGTGTGGGGCCCACCCTCATGTGAGGAGTTATTGTCCAGTTGTTATATTGGTGTTGTAAATCTAACATTTTCCAGCAATTTATTAACACGTAATTGGTTGATAACCGGGAAAAAGAACATACCATGATCCTTATTAAGGATCAATAAGAAAAGGCAAGCATTTTTATTTTCTTTTTGTTTTTAAACTAATTAACAATAGGAGCATAAAGCATTGGTGGTCTTAAGAAGCCAAAAAAAAAAAAAAAAAAGGTCACCCAATTCTCCAAGAAAGCTCATCGTTGTTATATATGTACTAATAAGATTTGTTTTTAATTCCATACATTTTTTTTTTCTATTAATACAGCTCACAAATCAATTAAAAGACCCAAAAACTCTAGTTTTTCTTTTATAAATAAAGCGTTTAAAAAAATGTTAACTAATTTAGATTTTCAATTACAACCCATGTTAATTAACTTGTTCACGCTTGTTGTTACTGTACACAACAAAGATGAATAATATGGAATGAAAAATAAAGAAAGTAAGAGAAAATCAAGACACAGATGTACATGGTTCGACAATGTGCCTACGTCCACAGGAGTGCGGCTGTATTCAATAATGATTTAGGGTTACAACATAACATATTTATAACAAAACCCTACTGTACGGACAAATATAAAAAATCTCAAAAATACCCTGTACCGTACCGCGATGCTCCGCCAATTGGCCACTATACTAATACTCTTGTATTACTCTTTTTACCCAATGGAATATAAGTCATTTGTTCCAACAATACTTTATTGGCTTAGTAGCTTTAAGTAAATGTCAATAGTTTTCTGGTTGCTTTTGAGGAAAAAAGCCATCAATTTTGAATATATAGAAAAGTTGTGAGGTTTGAGAAATTATGAATATAAAGAAATAATGGCCAATTACGACAGAATTAAGAGTTCTATGGTTTATTATTTACAAGTCCTTTGGAAATCCCTAAGATTAAAATGAATAAAATAGTTTCAAATTTTATTAAAGTTGTTGGCAGCTCATTAGAGCATGGCCCTTGATCTTATCACCTATGATATAAATATATCTAATTGTCATTTGCATGGATTTGTCACAAGTGAGGAAAAGCATGAAATCTGCTAATTACTTCTTTGTCATCCTCTTTATCTTCATCTTCTTGGCAAATGCTGGTGAGTAGTTTGAATTTTACAAAAATAACCGTTTTTCACTGGTCAAATTTTAATAGTAATAAACTGCTATTTCAACAGTCAGATTGTTAATATTCATAAACAGCTATTTCAACAGTAATTAAATGCTCCTATAGTTCTATAAAAGGTTGATTTCAAAGATTTGATTTACACTTTTTTTTTTCTTCTCTTCTTCAAGGTTGTTACACATTTTCTTGTTCAAAATAGTGTTTAGAGTTTGCAATCCGCACACTACTGTTGGGGAAGTATTGTTAGAGGTGTACAAGTGGGCGGTTATTAACCATCTAATAACTGCTAAAAACCGCTAACCGTATAATCGATTTTGTAGGCTGTTGAAAAAACCGTTAACTGCAGTTTTAGGAGTAGGCGGAGGCCGTTAATAACTGATAACCGCCTACCTTTATATATATTGAGCTTTGTTCATAAAATAATAATAATAATATTGAGCTTTGTTACATTTTAAAGCCTTCTAATTATTTATAAAGGCTCAAAACCATCTAAAATATGGCCAAAATAGGGCAAGAAATGTAGCCCCCTTTTTCTTTTTCTTTTTCTTTTTCTTTCTCTTTTTTCTTTTTTAATGTTTTTAAGGTATTTTGGTCTCTTAATAATGATTTAATTTACAACAATGTGATAGAACAAGCAATAGAACAAGCAATAGTGGAGCCGTGTCATCGGAGGTTTAAGAGCAAAACATGGTCCGGGCCATGCTTCTCTCAATATAATTGTGATGTGAATTGCCAGACAAGGGACAATGCAAGTTGGGGAGAGTGTCGGATTCGTTGGTTCACATGTTACTGCTGCTTTAATTCAACAATCTAAAATCATGCTAAATATGTAATACTTTTGCCACAATTTGTATTTGTTAGGATTTATGTCCTAAAAATAAATTTCTTTTGTATGACATTTTGGCTTATTAAATAAAGTTTGCGGCCCTTAACCCTTAAGTTATATTGAATATTATCATACAGAAGATCTAAGTCATAAACGTTATAACTTATAAATAGTCGGTAATGGAATTAGGATGATCGATCTTGATCATGGAAGTAGATACTTCTGATTGATATGTTAGTGTGGTTACAATGACTTGAACGAACCACATAAGTTGTTATTCTATAAACTATTGTCAATATGAATAACTTGAGCTCAAGAATGCTTATAGCACTGGCTCTCAATCGTGAGAGGAATTTGAACTTAAATGTGAAAATGTCACTTTGATACATTTAAGAGTGGAATCTTTCATGGTTAAAATCTTGGCGTGCTAGGTGATCACATGTAGTATTTTGGAAACATTACTCTACAAGATAAAATCCATAATCCTTTGGTTTTAATAAAAAAAAAAAATGAAATATCCCCTTTAGATAAATTTAATGAGAATTGATTATTCTAAGTCTCTAACCAGAGCATTTTTAGTAAGAGGTTACTAAAATAAATGTAATAGATGAAAAATTATTTCGAGAGTAAAAGAATGATCAAAAGATTAAATTGGAAAGTCAATAATTAATAGACAGTGAATTAAAGTGACGCTTTTATTTATGACTTTAATTATACTATGGATATTTCATGGATGAGTCAATTGCAATTATAAGATGTCCCTGAGAGTTTTGATTAATCAAAATAAATACTAGAGTGTAATTACAATTCGTTGAGTAGAATAAATTGTAATTAATAATAACTAAGGAGAAGTCATGAGACGACAAGTGTCTTAGGTCTATTGGAGCTAGTTTTATTTTCTCTTTAGGTCCCTTGTCAAGTTTATTATTAGAGGCTTGACCTAATTACACAAGGAGAAACCCCCATGTCTCTATGTGTTATTGTGATAGGGCTTAGATTTTCCAAGTCCTACTTTGACAAGGAAACCTAGTCATACTTTCACTTGGATATACAAACCTATTTAAAGGGGTCTTGTGTAAGCATTAGAGCCAACACTATTAATGTCATAATTAGAATTGAGCCGAAGATTTTAAAGGACTCAAAACCCTAGCCTACATGATCAAGCTTAGACGAGGAGCAAGATGAATCAAATCAGCCCACACAAGTTACTAGCTGCTTGCCCTTTTATTTCCTTTCCTTTATATGTAACATGAAATCCATACATGGCATTAATAATATCATCAAAACATAGAAGCATCATTTAGAAACAACATTCATAAAGCAGTCCCCCTTTTATTTCCTTTCCTTTATATGTAACATGAAATCCATACATGGCATTAATAATATCATCAAAACATAGAAGCATCATTTAGAAACAACATTCATAAAGCAGTCCACATCACACATTTCATGCATAAAATATTTTCATATATTTCATAATGTTCAAAAGGCGACATAGGCTTTTCTTTGAAAACTTCCATAATATTGTACATAAATTGCCTTGGGTCAACATTCATAAAAATATTAGCACAAGGGTAACTTCCTTACCTTGAATGCTTAAATTCTTTTTACCATGCCCTAGCGTATCATTCATCCACTTGTTCCAAATGCTCATTTTAGAGCCTTTATTCGCAAAACCTACAATCGCGTCACGTAATTATCTTAATTAGAAAGGAGATTGCGTCAAACTTTTATACCAGTTCCTTCGAACACTAATTTGAAAATAAAATATGACTTATAATTAACCGTGTGTGTATGAACAGTATGCAATAAAATATTAAATGCAGAATTTAAAAGAAACAAATATTTTGTTGATAAAGTGAAACCCCAGTTAAGAGAAAAATCACTTCGAGGCAGCCAAACCCAGAACTTCCACTATTTATAAGACAAAGCTAGTTACAAAGCAGTAACACTCACATACCCCTGATGCAGTGGTCGTACCTTGAACTTTGACGTGTGCTTATACATGAACGTCTGCCAACCAGGTCTCCTATCTGAAGATGTCTTTAATGGAATCCTTTACCTTATGGCTTTTCCCTAAGATAGACTTCACAGCTGATTAAATCACACACTAGCAATAGCTAAAGAGTTAGCAGATCTTCAAATCTCTCTAAACACACTCTCTAAACTATAGAGAATTCAATACCAAATTTTGTACTAGTTACATGCCTAAATGCCTCTATATAAAGGCTACAGAAGACCTAATTCGAGTCTGGAACGATTTTCTCTAGCGGCGTCTGGACGGTAGCTGAGAGCGTTCGAACGGACAACTGTGCAACCGGCTTTCCAAAAGTGCTGATATTATTTCATGAATAAGGCTGCGTCCAGACAATGTTGCCATAGCGTCCGAACTGTTGCACTTTAGCTGCACGCAATAACAAACAAAAAAAGAAAAAGAAAAACCAGTTTTTTTGTTAAATAAAAAAAAACAAAAAAAATCACTGAAAATTATAAAAAACTATTTTATTTATAAAAAAAAAAACAAAAGAAAAAAAAATAGTTTTTAATTATTATTATTATTTTTTTGTAATTGATCACCAAAAATAATATGTTTAACAATTGGCAACCCAAAAAAATTACCAAATATTTATGTCTTAACCACAATTTTTTTGTTGTTCCCATTATATACACCTTAGTTTTGTAAGTGTATCACAAATGGTACTTTAGTTTTGAATTGTGTATCACAAATAGTATCTTCTTGTGTAATTGACCACCCAGAATAATCTATTTAACAATTAACAACCTAAAATAACCCAAAAGAATTACCAAATGTCTATGTTTTAAACACAATTTTTTTTTTCTTCATTCTATACACCCTCTGGTTTTATAAACTTCATGATTTGCCCCCTACGGTTTGATTAGGTATCACAAATGGTACCTTGATTTTGTAAGTGTATTACAAATGGTATCTTGGTATGTTTGGTATGCCTGTTGTGTATCAAAATAACCTATTGATAACAATTCGACCCTCATAAATAAAAAATGAACAAAACACAATCAATCATGTATAAAAAATGACCAAAACCCTAAATAACTGTTTTACCATTGTCAACAATTCATCCTTATAAAAAATTACATACACCACTTCATATGTGCACAAAATGATAAAAATACAAAATTACATCAAAAGTCACATACTAATGGCTGCACAACTTCATAAACAAAAAAAATACCAAATGTTAATGTTTCAAAAGTTAAGTGTGTGTTAATGTATCAAATGTTAATGTCTCAAAGTTTGTGAATGTGAATCAATTTTCGAATCCTGCTGTAATCCTCTTTGTATTTGGTCCACTGTGGTTGAGGGTCCCCCAAGCTGCAACACCATAAACAAGTTAAACAAAATAAAAAAAAAAAAATGACACTAAGGAACCTTAAAAGGTAAAACAACTAAAGGCAGTTTCTAAGTGTAAAAGTCCATGGGCCTTACTCACTCTCAAAAGACGCCTTAAGAGAGAAGGGGACACTATGACTTATAAAGTGCCCAGGTGAAGGAAATCTTAGCGATGTGGGACACTTCAACACGCCCCCTCACGTGTGGCAACTAATGGTCAAATATGTGGACAATAACGGGAAGGAAAGACCCATCATCGCAAGAAACCTGTGGCTCTGATACCATGTAAAAGTCCATGAGCCTTACTCACTCTCAAAAGACGCCTTAAGAGAGAAGGGGACACCATGACTTATAAAGTGCCCAGGTGAAGGAAATCTTAGCGATGTGAGACACTTCAACACCAAGAACATAAATTCATCCCATTGTGACTTACTATACCCAGCATTATAGACGAGTCAAATTATTAAATGAAGGATTTTTAGGATAGTAAATCACCTTATTTACTTATTATTCATCTGAAAAATCTGATTTGCGTAACGAAATCAAGGAAAGAAATAGAAAACAGAAGAAATTTGATAGAAATGAACTACATTTCTCGCATTTGTACAAAACAGTTGTCTTTAATGACCTGATTTTTAAATACAGTGAGTGCATATACAAAACAAACCAGCTAGATAATTACATCTCGTACAAAATAAGATGACAATACAAGTCCAACAACACCTATAGGCTATAGTGCCTATTCAAAATCCAATATTACAACATAAAGATATAGACTTCTTTATATCCTAATAACATATAATGCTAGAAACAAACTTAAAAAGTCTAATGGAAAGGCTAGAGCAATTTGATAGTGCTTCTTCATCGATCGGTACTTTTATTTTTCAACGCCAACTGCATGCATTCCCTCTTAAGCAATTTTCATATCCATGTTTGCCTTGCACTTGCTATTCTCTATTGCGTTGCTCCTCGTAATTGTAGCTTGTAACCTTTCATTTTCATCTTTTGGCCACTCGCATCTCTCTTGCAGCCGCTTCAATACTCTCTAAAAACTCTACATTCCTGTAAAAAAATGTCTTTGCAATTCAACAACGCGAAACAAGCTTATGTTAAAACAAGTATTTTTTATATATATATATATAAGAAGCTTGTGTTAAAATATGGTCTAAGATTTGTTTCATTCAATTAACAATAACTATATTTGTTTTTATCCAATATAGAACAAATTGGAATAACTTATCTAAGCTGGTTGCTTTCAAATCAGCAACTATGTAGAAGTCGTATTCTCCCTCTTTATATTGATACCCGATAGGTCCATAATTTTATTTTCTACAATGCATGCATCAGGAGTTGCTAGAGGAAGTGGGTTGCAGAATATAGGAGCCTATGTCAACCTTGGTATTATCTGGTTGGGACTCCAATAGGTGCTATCCTGGCTTTTGTTTTACACTTAGGAGGCAAAGGCCTTTGGATTGGATTAGCGACAGGATCTACTGTACAAGCAACTCTGCTTGCTCTCACAACAAGTTTCAACAATAGAAAAAATCAACATTTGAGAGAAACCTAACAGGACATACAGCAAAAAATACATGCTAGCTCATTTTCCTTCAAAGTACACTGCCAATATTCATTCAAAACTCAAATTAACGCCTACCCATACCGAGAAATCAAGAAAAAACCATCGATAAATCACATAGAGAGAGAGAAATCAAGAAAAACCTATGAACATATCTGTGGAATTCTTGGATCTTGGTCACTAAAATAATTCTTGGATTCTTGTAGAGCAAGTAACACACCAATCCAAGGAAAAAATCCGTTGTTTCTCAAAAAAAGAAAAAAGAAAACCCATAAACCGACGGGGAAAAAAAAAATCTAACTTTCAAGAACAAAACCAAATCCCAGGTATCAATAACTTTAAACAAACCCATTTCTTACCTACCCATACCGAGAAATCACTTCAAAAACCCATGAATCATGAGAGAGAGAGAGAGAGAGAGAGAGAACCTAAAACAGAATGGAAAATGTGAACCTAAGACAAAATATTAAACATAATTTTCCAACAAAAATAATGGACTTGCAATAGACAAAAAAAAATTAAAAACAAAAAGGAATTGATTCATATCAGAGAGAGATTATTCACCAAAAACATAGCAATTCATGCATATTATTGAGATAATTCCAACTCAAAAATAAAGTCATTCAGGCCAAGAGAGGAGACTAGCACATGCTAATGTTTATTTCTTGAAATTTGGTGATATGTGGCTAAACAAGTCTCAAACGAGAGACAATTGTTCTTCTGCTCATTTGTATCAAGCTTGAATATCTGAGAGTTCATTTGAATCGATGTTTTGGTCTAATTGGTTCCCAAATAAAAACCTAAAATATTCAAAACTTGTTTTAAGCTTTACCTTTTCATACATTTTGTGACCAAACAAGAATAATAACACCGTCCTCAAGGGGTAGCTCAATCGGTTGGGGACCACGCCTCATGAAGCGGAGGTCACTAGTTTGAATCCCTCCTCCCCCTCTTGTGTGGACATGTAAAAAAAAAAAAGAATAATAACACCAAATAAAATTGCTCACATTTCTAAAGGATATAAATATGAAAAATCTTTTATATTTAGAAAGGTTTCAACCATAACATCTTCAGACCTCTAACTATCAACTAAATACCAAGATAGGTAAACCATTCCCACAACCTCATTTTGACCAAAAGTCTAGATATGAGGAAGATTTGAATTAAAAAAATAAAAAAGAAAGAAAGAGAGAGATTACAGGACTTGAGCATCTTTTGGATCTGAAAAACATAAATAATGCTGAACAATGAAAAAAAATAATTAAATTTCAGAACAAAAAAGAAGAAGAAAATTCACAGAAAAAATCAAAGAAACAAGGCATACTCATATCAGCATTTTGAGCAACTAGCAAGGGAATGTGGAATATCTACACAGATAGATAAGCACGGCGTTGCGGCGTGCTCGGTGTTGTCGTGGTCGGAATGGCACTCGGCCGGAGGTGAGGGGAGAAGATGGAGAAGCGTGGGAGAGGAGATGAGGAGAGGGAAAAAATTTGGAAGAAATGAAATTCTTATTAACCTAAATGGCTCCAGATTTCAATTTTTTTTAATAAAAAAAGAAAAAAAATTGTGCAACGTGAGACGAGGGTCGGACGAGCGTCTACCCTCCCCTCCCCTCCCCTTTTCCCCCCTTGTTAGCACGGATGATCAGACACTGAAATGGTTGGCTTCTTCTATTTCCATTTTACTCCCAACATTTAATTTTATTCTCTTGTTTTTGTTTTTGTTCTTCAATATTAAAAGGTTGAGGGTAAAATAGGAATAGGCTGAATTCTATTCCCATTTTACCCCCAAGCTTTCAGTTTATTTCTATTTTTTTTTCGTTTTTATATTGAAAGACCGGGGTAAAATAGGAATAAAAAAAATGTTGAATTCTTTTTCCGACTTCACACTTTTCCGTACTAATACAAACAAGAAAAAAAGGAGGGGAGGGGAGAGGGGAGGGATTTAAAAAAAGAAAAATCGCGCCAACTCTGAAACCCGAAACACTCAACAAACCCCACCCCACCCCTCCCCTCCCCTCCCCTCCCCTCTCCTCTCCTTTCCCAATTCCTTTTTTATCATTTCCAATCCCTCTCAATTCTCAACCCAGTATTAGAACCTCTCTCTCTCTCTCTCTCGATACTCAGAAACCTAATCCCTGTATCGGCCATTAAACCCAGAAACTGAGCGTTAAACCCATTTTCCTCAAGGTCCACTCTATTTCCACTTCTCCCCTAATATATATATTACCCGAGATTTCTTTCCCAAACCACCCCACTCTCCTTCCCTATCTATTACCACTCTAGCAACCATGGATCGCCGCGAAGGCCAAGCCACCACAGCGACACCAAGCTCGAAGCGGAAGCGGAAGCTAGAGACTGAAGTTCCCGTCGTCGAAGACCCAGAAAAAGACGGTACCGTTTTCAAGCACTCACACATCAAATAGAAATGATTATGTGTATGTACATTTACGTGTATGTTTATGGCTGGATTAGCCAGGGAAAGGTAACTCAAAGAGAAAGAGTTAAATAAATTACTGGGCTCGGCAACATTGAGTGGTCAAATCTTTCATAATTCGTTAATTTATGTTTCTTTTTGATGAATAAGCTTTTCATTAATGAAAAACACAAAGAATACAACACACACTCCAACAAGTTTATAATACCAAACTGAACCCAGAAAACAAAATACACCATCGTACAAACCAAACAACCCGCTACCCACACATAGCCCAACCCCATCAAAAAACAACCAAAACAAGAAACACAGAAACTGGGTGTGTTTGTTAAATGGCTGTGTTGTGAAATTTTTGTTTGAATTGTAGCAAGAAGTAACTGAAGTGATATAAAAAATAAAAAAGTTAGGAATTATTTTATAAAAAATGAAAAAGTTTTGTTTTGTAGTGGGTTTTTAATTTAAATAGTAATAATAAAAAAAAAAGTTAGAATGTTTTGAATTTGATTTTTCTGGGAGAAGTGAAAAGAAAATAGAAAGTAAGATGAGAGTGTTGCCAAACACAAAAACTTTGTCATCCAGTATCTGCCAACACACTCAATGGGATGCCCCAATTTCCACAAAGCTTGACATTCATTGAGTTGTAGCTGAATTTCCCTTTCCCCCTTCCAATGATTCTTGAACCAATCTCCCAACAAATAGTTTTCAGAATTTGTTCTTCAGATTTCACATTATAACAAAATTTAAGGCTATTCCGATGCTTTCAAATATTGTACACGGCAGCTCCAAAAACCAACTTGCAAAGAATGCTTTTCAGCTTTTTTCCCTTCCAATTCTTTTCACCATCCCTCACAATCTCATCCCATCCGAATCTTATGGGGATTACAAGGCATTTGAGCATAACCGCACTCCTTAATCTTTTGCTCCACCCACGTTCAAAAAATAAATGTTCCTTACACTCAATGGAATGGTGACAAAATAAGCACTTCATATCCCCTACCAAACCCCATTTCAGCATTAAATTTACACTCAATTTATGTTTCTTTATATATACTAAATTGAAGATTTATATGATTTCTTTGATTTAGGTGATTACCCTCCCTGATTTATGCACTTGTATTGATTATTTCTTTGAGTAATATAAATAGGATTCCTTAGTGAAATACAAAGGGCCCTTCTTCATCTTCAAAAACTCAGGGAGAAAAAAAAAAAAAACAGAGAGACCCATTTGAGAGACTGATAGAAAATTAAAATTTCAATTTCACTTTCAACTCCGCTTCCACTATGGCTTGGTTCTCCGCTGAATGGAATTAAGTAAAAGTTCTTTTTATAAAATGTATATTAAAAAAAGAATTTGCATTTAGAATTATGTTTAATAAGTCTTTCTCATTTTTCAATGTATAGAACAAAAGTCTTGATTACAGGGATCTCTACCCCGTCTGTTAACTCACAAGATTTGTTTCCTTTGTCAGTCCAATTGCCAAACTCAATGGCTATTCAAACCCTTCCATCACCTTCAAAACCTCGTCGGAGTCATGACGTTTTCTTAAGTTTTAGAGGTCCAGATACCCGAAAAAACTTCACCGATCACCTTTACACAGCCTTGGATCAAGCCGGAATTCGCACCTTCCGAGATGACAATGAGCAGCTTCCAAGAGGGAAGGACATACCTACCGAACTGCCCAATGCAATACGAGGATCAAGGATTTGTATTGTGGTTTTCTCCAAAAACTATGCTACCTCCACTTGGTGCCTTAACGAGCTTGTGGAGATAGTTCACTGTAGGAATACCTTAGGCCACACTCTTATTCCTATTTTTTATCACGTGGACCCCTCGGACGTCCGAAAACAGACTGGGACTTTTGAGAAAGCATTTGCTATGCATGAAGAGCAGTTTCACACCGATATGAAGAGGGTGAAGAGGTGGAGAGAAGCTCTTACCGAAGCTACGAACTCTTCCGGCTGGAATCTGGAGGATGCAAATGGGTAATATACTTTGGTTTGTTGTGCTTTTTTTGCATTTTATATCATTGTTTGTCCATTTTTTTTCTTCTTTTAGACGAAAATTGAAAATAAAAGATTGAAGTTGAGCTAAAAATGGATTGAGAAAAATTTGAGAAAAATTTCTCAAGATTATCTTAGAATCCAAATCTGATCTAAATTTTCCATCAATCAAAAGAATTTCAAATTAATTTGGCATATATACTTCAATCATTGTGTAAATACGTACATCTTTTACTTGGACAAATTCTAATTATTGATGAGTGACCGAAATTTTTTCAATGCTGAAATGTCTTTTTTACCCTCTAACTAATAAAACAAACGATAAAAAAGAAGAATATAGTTAACAGTTAAATCATATATTCTTTCTTTAAACTTATCAAAAATAACAATAATAAAAATAAAAAAAAAAACTATTTTCTTTACCTTAAACATCCAAACAAAAAAAGAAAAAGAAAAAATGAAAAAAAAAACCCTATCCATTCCATTCTATTCCATTTCTTCTTAATCAATCGTATAATTTTTATTTATTTATTTTACGGTTGTGCTTGTTTTATTGAACTATTTTCTGTTTGAATCATAATGATTAGGTATGAAGCAAGGCTCATCCAGAAGATCCTTAAAGACGTTTCGCGTAAGGTACCCTACTCACTTGAATGTTGCCATGCACCCAATTGGAATATATTCTCGTGTTGAAGAAGTGAAACCTTTATTAAATCTTGGAACGAGTGAGGTGAATTTATGGGATAGGTGGAATAGGTAAAACAACCATAGCAAAAGCCGTCTACCTTGCTGAAACGAATGTTGCTGGATATATTTCATGTTGAAAATAATAACATTTGTTTAATACTTAATTGGTATCTTTGAACGTTGAATATTCTTTAGGATTTTTTCTTTTTGCTTTTGCGTTTTCTAAGTAATTAATCAGGGTCCATAGACGTATGGTAATAATAATTTTTTTTTTTTTTTTTTTTTTTTGATAATTGATAACGGGAAAGGGTAACAAAGGGGCATGCACGGTAATATTAATCATATGGACATGCTGCTCTATGCTCAACTTATGTGTTATTTGGGAGATTGTTATCGTCAACTAATATGTGTTTTGTTTTGCGGCAAATCTATGCTGATTTTAGATGCCATCAATACGTTGGGAGTCGCGGGAATGCAACTGTGGTACAAAAACATATCTAACGACTTCATATTCCAAAGACAATCCGGGAAGGCGGTTTTTTGGATGCTCTCGATATAAAGAAAGATCACGTTGCTCTTTTTTTGAATGGTTTGACCCTCCTATTTGTGCACGCGGCGGCAAGCTTATACTTGCTATGAGAAAAAGGATTAAGAGTTTGGAAGAACAACTTCGTAAGCAAGCGGCAAAATAAAGGCGTGCACGTGTCCGTTTAATTGTGTCATAGGGCTTATCTGTTGCACTTGTATGTGTTCTTTTTAGATCACCTAGAGGAATTAATCCACTATCTTTGCCCTTTTAGTAACAATGTTTGAGAAAACGTGGCCGACTGTGGCCACAAGATTCATCCACTATAATCCTATTTCTAATATATAGATTATATAGACGACTTTTTTTACGTAGTAACTTTTGTATATGAGCTTAGATGCTTCCCAATTTATGTATCAACTAATGTATTAGCCTTGTTGGTTGTGATCAACTAATTTGTTAAAATACTTATGATTTTCCTAGTTCCTCATGATTGGTGAATAATACGTGTAACGACCCACCCTCAACGACACAATATTGTTCGTTTTTTGCTCTTTCGAACTAGACTTCCTAGGAGGTTACCCATTCTGCGCTATCTCTTCAAAAGAACTAGTTAATTTGAAATTTTCATAGAATCTTTTATAAAGCCCAGTTTCACCTAGTAACTAGACAATATGAGATTTAGCACTCATGACTATCTTTTATAAATCACTCACTCTATGAGGGTTACTTCTCATCTTCCTAATGTGGGACAAGGGTGTTATAAACTCCAACCCTTAAACCTCATCTTTCTCAGGCTGCTAGGACTACCCTCATCAAGTCTGTTGCTAATTCCATCCCTTCATATGTTATGTCTATATTCTTGCTACCCAAAGGTTTTTTCCTTGGAGCTGAATGCTATTTTGCGGAAATTCTGGTGGGGTTTCCCACAGAATAAGACTCATAATCTCACTCTTTTGGCTTGGGATAACAATTGTAAGCTTAAGTCTTTGGGAGGACTTGGAATCAGATCCATGGATTTCATGAATCTATCTTTGCTTGCTAGATTGGGCTGGAAATTAACTTCTAAGCAACCTCTGATCTACTTTGGGTGACTGCTCTTTCTGGTAAATACCTTAAGGAAGGCTCTGATTTCCTTAACACTACTATCAAACCCACTTCCTCTTGGATGTGGAAAGGCTTGTTGAAAGCAAGGGTTGTGGATGAGAAAGGGGCTTGTTTAGCAATCTCCAATGGTCAACATGTGAACGTATGGACCTCTCCTTGGGTTCCCACTTGTTCTTCTTTTAGACCTACCCCCAATCCGAATCTGGTGGGATTCCCTGAGTACCATGTAGATGAGTTGATTGATCCTAATAACAGAAGTAGGAATGTCTCCTTGCTTCATGATCTTTTTGATATGGATTCTGTTACTCAAATTCAAAAAATCCATGTTCCACAGCTGGTGGATGCTGATAGATGGATTTGGACTCCTGCTGTCTCTGGGCAATTTTTTTTTTTTTTTTTTTTTGATGAATAAGTAGAACTTTTTATTGACAAAAGAATCAACTATACAATAGAGTTCATAAAAAAGAGAACACCACAGAACACAATACAAACAGAATGTATCTGTAAACTCACAATCACAACTATTCAACAACACAAGCAAACACAAGTAAACTAGATCAGAATATCAACATCAATATTCCATTTGTGACATAGATGAACATTCTCCATGGTCTTCGGAAACTTCCCTTTCCCAGAGATCCGACTTCGAATTTCCCAGAAAATTTGCTTCAAGATCTGTTCTTCAGTTTTAGGATGGCTTCCAAATTTTATCTCATTCCTAGCCCTCCATAAGCTGTAGACAACAGAGCTTAGAATGAGTCTGCATATTGCTCCCTACAGGGTCATAGTCTTCCACTTCTTGCTTCCATCAGCAATTAAATCCTCCCAACTATTAGGGAGGATCAAGACATCACATCGCTGGAAGCAAACCTTCCAGATCCGAGAACTGAACCCACAAGAGAAAAAAATATGATCCCTGCATTCAGTCATACCTCTGCAGAAAACACAAGAAGTATCCCCTTTAAAAACCCCAAGCCAACAACCGATCCCCTGTAGTAAGCCTATTATTAACAGCTAACCATAGGATGAAGGCTTGTTTAGGAATAGCATGATGGTGCCAAATCAGAGAATACCAACTCACAATAGCCTTTTACTGCCTAAGATGGTTCCAAGTATCTGCGCAGACAAAAGAACCAGATCGACCTATAGTCCAAACCGGATTATCAACAGCTCCAAGAGACACCTCTGGCAACCTGCTTTGGATAGTTACTAAGTCCTCAGAGCGTGCAGGCTTCCAACACCACTTTCCCTGCTTCATGACAAAGTTTAACTTGGCTTCCATTCTGCTATTAGAGTCATAAATCACTCTATAACCGAATTTGTCAATTAAAACACCACAAGGGTGCCAGTTATCAAACCATAAATGGATCTGGCCACCATTCCCCACATCAAATCTGAGAAAATTTCTGGCTAAACCTCTAAGCTTTAACAGTTTTCTCAAGCACCAGGAACTGTTTTGAGGAATGCTTACATTCCAGAAGCTCTTCCCCTTAAGCAAGTATTCCTTAATCCATGCAACCCATAAAGATCCAGATTTAGCAAAAAGACTCCTTATATGTATTATCACAGAGGAAATATTCCAAAACTCCACATCTTTCAACCCCAAACCCCCATCTTTTTTAGGAAAACAAATTTCAGTCCAAGACACCCTAGCCTTTGCAGCAGTGCCATCATTTCCATTCCATAAGAACCGGTTGAACTTTTGGCTAAGATCCTTAAGAATCCTCTTAGGAAGAATAAAGATACCTGCCCAGTAAACCTGAATGCTGTACAAAATAGAGGAAATAAGCTGCAATCTCCCTGCAAAAGACAGATTCTTGGAGGTCCAAGTATCAATACGACCTGCAATTTTATCAAGAAGAACTTTTTAGTCCAGAGCCGAGAGCTTGGAGGAAATGAAGGGGACTCCAAGATACTTGACAGGCAGGTGTCCTCTCTCATCTGCAATTCAGCCAACAAAGATGATTTCACTCTATCAGAAACACTGAGCAAAAGAGAGAGCTTTTTGAAGGATTGGCTTTCAAACCTGAAAGCATCTCAAACTCCAACAAAGCAGCTTTAATAATGGATATAGAGGAAAGGCTAGCATCTGAAAATATCAGCAAGTCATCCGCAAAAGAGAGATGAGTAAGCTGCAACCGAGAACATCTATAATGGTAATTGAACCCTGATCCTTCTCTAGTATGCTCCTCCATCAATCTAGAGAAAACCTCCATAGCAAGAACAAATAAGTAAGGGGATAAAGGATCTCCTTGCCTCAAACCCTTTCCCCCTTTAAAGGATCGCACCAAAGTTCCATTGAGGGCAATGGAAAACCGGGGAGAGGTAATACATCTCTTGATCCAGTTTGTAAATTTAGGAGGGAAACCAAAACAGGAAAGACAATGAACTATAAAATCCCAGTCCACAGAGTCATATACTTTCATTAGGTCTACTTTCATAGTGCATCTGGGGCTACCACCATTCATATGATAATTCCGAACAAGTTCTTGAGCCAACAGGATATTCTTAGATATGCATCTACCCAGTATAAAAGCTAATTGAGTCCTACCAATCAGGGAATCCAGAAGAGGCAGCATTCTGTTTGAAAGAATTTTAGATATGCATTTGTAAACAACATTACAACATGCAATAGGTTTGAAATCCCCCAAGACAAAAGCGTTTGGCTTGTTAGGAACCAAGGTTAAATCTCTGGGCAATTTTCAGTTAAGTCAGCTCATGAAGTTGTCTCTCTCACTTCCCACAGCAGGACCTCTCATTTTCTTCCTGAAATTTGGAATTGTTTATGGAGTCTCAAGCTTCAACACAGATTGAAGCATCTTTTTTGGAAGATATCTTGGAACTTATTGCCTGTTGGAGCTAATATTGCTCGTTTTTTTCCTTCTGAGGATCAAACTGCCTGGGTCTGTCTGTTTTGTAAAGATGCTCAAGAAACTATTTCTCATGTTTTTCTTGATTGTTCTTTTGCTAGAATTTTCTGGAATAGTTCATCTTGGCCTCTTGACTCTTTTTTTCCAGCAATCTCCCTATTTATGAGTGGATCTCTGCAGTTATTTATTCTCATAAGAAATTGGCTATTCCAATTCATGAAACTTGACAGTTCCAGCTTATTGCAACCATCACTCTTGATCACATTTGGTATGTGAGAAACCAATTAGTGCACAATGGGATTCAACCAGTTTTAGCGAAGTCTCTTCATTAGATTTTTATTACTGTGAAGCATCACAACCTTGCTTGGGTTAATGCCTGTATCATCTTCTCTTTGGAGTCTCCCTCTCCCGGGAACAGTCAAAGCCAACTTTGATGTTGCAGTGAAGTCTGATTTTGCTGTGGCTGCTGTGGTCCTTAGTGATTTCAATGGTAATATTGTCCAGGCGATTACTAAACGCCTCTCTTCCACAAATGCAGCTATAGGCGAGGCTCAAGGAGTCAAGCGACTCTTTTAGCTATTCAATCGGCAGCTTCTCTTGGGGTGTACTCTCTCATCCTTGAAGGGGATGCCATCAACATCATTCTTGCTATTCAAAAGCTGGATCTTTTCAAAGATTGGAACTTTGCTTCTATTATTGCGGATATCAACTTTTTCTTGCTTTCTTTTCATAGCTGGAAAGCTAGTAAAGTCTCTAGAAGTGCCGATGTTCGTGCACATTTGTTAGCTAGATGAGCCGCTTCTAACCTAGTGTTCGGAAGCATTCCCAATTTGTCTCTCATTCTCTCTTTCATCTGGATCAAGAATGGAACACCCCCTCCCCCGTTACCTTTTCCCTGCTGAAAAACTATTTCATAAAAATTTAAGTTTATCTCCGATTTCAATATTTCAACTTTCCCTCTATTTCTTTTATTATTCTTTGTCCCACATTGAAAAGTTATGAGTATTTTGTGTGCTTTATAAGCATTTATCATACTCTTATACTATATAAGATTTTTGAGTATACATGTGTTAGTCGTGTGTTGTCACACGCATGCATGCATGCATAGACACACTTAGCACACGAGATTATTGATTATGTGTGTATTTTTTCTGATGTGTATAACTGCTTTTCTAACAGTAATATTTTTACTGATATGTACAACTGCTTTTCTAACAGTAATATTTTTGAATACTTAATTGTTTTTCTAAACTGTCAGAAACTGTGTTTTCAACAGTTAGAAACTGTATTAAAACTGCTATAAATTGTTTCTAAAATTTAGATAAAACTATATTTTTCTAAATCTTTTTTTCTTCTCTTTTTTTCATATTCTCTGCTGTTATAGAATTTCTGAATTCAGAGTAGTGTTCAGAATTTGCAATCTACACATTACATTCGGACAGTATACAGGGGCAGTGATTGGCAGGGGACGAAAAACTATCCCCTACCCGTCCCTTTTTAATAAAAAATAGTTTTTTTTTTTTGTTTTATCAAAAATCAACTTCTGATATCACATCAGAAGTTTCTTTTTGATACAAAAAGCATTTTTTTTATTATTATAAATGCCGGTCGGGGGACGGTTTTTCGTCCCCCAACAATCATTTCCCCTCTATACAGTATACAGACAAACAAAATACAAGCTTCATGTGCAATTTAATGAAGATCAGTAAAACAGAGTACAGACAACCCAAAATACCATCAATTCACATCACTGTTCCTTACAAAATATAACCACAACCCAACATTGTTGAATACAACCAATTCATTACAAAATGGAACTAGTTAGGATGTCTATTGTGTGGCCCTCGGCATCCTTTGTCTCCCTTCACTAGCCTGCCCCTCTACGTACGTTAGATGTTCCAGACCCATCTAGTTGCAAAACCAAAGCATTAGTCACATTATTGTGCAGGTGCCTAGTTCATTGTAGTGTTCTAGTAAAACTTCCACTTGCACTTTGGTCCTAACTTTGGGCACTTTGGTATCTTTATTCAACGTCTAAGTCCATGTTGTAAGCTTGAGTTGTTGCTCTGTAAACAGTGTAAAGAAGTATTATTTGATTGAAGTTTTAACAAAAATGTTTGACCCTCTCTCTCTCTCTCTCTCTCTCTCAAATCATATTAATTAGACATCCTCCCAATGAATTTATAACTTTTTAAATAATAATAAGGGATAAATACAAAATCAATCATTGTGGTCGGCCTGGATTACAATTCACTTCATGTGATATAAAAAATAATTTAGAAGTCCTCGGGATAGGCCAAAATAACAATTTAGTACATACAGTCAAAACACTTGACAGATTTCATTAGTGTGCCACGTCAGCACCAATAGAATGATGACACGTGTCACTTCTAATAAAAAAATATTAATATTTTAAATATATAAAATCTTAAAAAAAAATTATTTTTTATTTTTTTTTAAAAAAGGGGTGGCCACGTGCTACCATCAGCCCCATCTGGCCCATCCCAAGAACTTCTAAATTATTTTTTATACTACAAGAAGCAATTTGTAACTTAAGCCAATCACATGAACTTATTTTACATTTATCCCTAATAATAATAACAAAATATTTGTTTTCGTATTAGGTGTTTAACTTTTTATCAAATCACTCTCTATCGAGTTCAAAATCGTTTGAATCAATTTTTAAGGTTTAATCTGTTATCAAATTACTCACTTTTTCATAATTTTGTTAATTTTTTTAGCTGGAATGTAACATCTTACCTAATAGTATTGAGACATGTTAACAATGCCATTAACATCATTAAAAAAAAAAAAAAATTATTGTTAGATGAGCATTTACATAAATGCTATACATGACACAGTTATTGATAGAATGTTATAGCCTAATTATTATAAAAAAAAATTGAAATAAAATAAAAGTTAATGACTACTAGAAGTCTAGAGACTAGAACCTATCAATCTACCATAATGAAATAATGCATTATTATATATATATGATGTGGAATGTCATAGAAGACCAACTCATTCCACTGAAAGAAAAAGTGAAAGCCACTTTAACTCTTTTATTTTAATTGGGGCAGAGAGGGCCAGTAAAAAAGTACTACTATGACTCGTTAGAACTAAATAAATGAATAATTTTTTTTTTTCTCGCTCCCTCCTCCCTTTCGATTTTTAAAATTACCATTAGATCTGTATTGTCTATATGAGCCTCACACAAACGGCCACACAGATTCAATTATGACTATAAAAAGTGAGAGGATGAAAGAAGGACCAAAGAAAAATATATAACACGTCTCTTAGTACTAAAATACTTTTATCCCATAATTATTCTGTCAACGCACTTTTATCTCACTACTATTTTATCTGAGTAATGTTATAAGTCTCACTTGTGTCCTTAAAAAAATTATGTGACTTTTAAAATCACGGTTTGATCAAAATTCAATAGTGATCTATCACAAATCAAATAGTGATTTTAAAAGTCACATAATTTTTTAAGGAACACAAGGAAGACTTGTAGCATTACTCATTTTATTTTGTTAACGTGACAGTATCAATCACGTCAATAGGGTTGGATGGTGGTGGGATAAAATTGCGGTTTATAGCATTACTCTTTATTAATATTAAAAAGTGAGAAATGCTATACACCATACTTTTATTCTATTTTGCAAATGTGGCATTTCCAATCAGCTATTGTTTAAAAAATAAAAAAATAAAAAATTAAGGTTTGATTGGTAGTGATATATCAATAAAGTGAGATAAAAGTATGATGTATAACATTACTCTTAAAAAATTATAATAAATGCTACACACAACACATTTATCCCACTGTGCTAATGTGGTAGAGTGTAGTATCCATTGGATCAACCATTATTTTCTTTTAAAAGAAAAAAAAAAAACTAATGACTATTAGACTCTGCCACATCAGCATCGTTGGATAAATGTTTAGTATATAACATTACTAAAAAATTATAAGAGTAATGCTATAAACCACATTTTTATCTCACCACTATCTCATTTTGCCGAGATGGCAATGTTAATCAATGATTGGTTTTTTCTTTTCTATTTTTTTTTTTTTTTTTTTTTTTTTTTAACAATGGCTGATTAACACTATTATGTCGTCAGAGTAAGATAGTGGTGATATAAAAGTGTGGTTTTTAGCATTACTCGAAATAATGTTATAATACCACATTTTTATGCCACAATACTGAGATGGCAGTCCCAATCAACCCTTTAATTTTTTAACAAAGATTGATTCAAGGGTTGGTTAGGACTAGGAACAGGCAAAACCTGCCCAAACCCGCAAAATCCGACCCACTTGCCCCACAAAGTTTGGTTTTTAGGCTTAAATTTGCAAATTCAGGTACAATTTTTTATTACCCGTGCGGGATAGGGCTGGGCGGGTTGCGGGTATAATATTTTAAAAAACTAGGATAACCGCCCCAGCCCCACACGCCTAACCTAAGAGACCACAAAAATAAAATAAATAAATAACTCTAAAGTTCTAAACAAACCTACCTTGGCCGCTCACCCAGACCAGTCACCCCTTCTCCGCCTCTCGTCCCTCTGAAGACTAAAATCCCGAGTTCTCTCCCCTGTGCCGGTCATCCTCTCTCATCCGTGATGTACACATTGTTGAGTTTGTTTAATGATAGTTTTCATTCATAAATAAAATAAAATTAAAATTTTTAATTTTTTTTTTTAAAAAAAAAAAAAAAAAAAGTGAAGAAAAAGTTGCAGGGATTCCTATGTTTTACTCTTTAGACAACTTTTACGTACAACTGATATCATACAAAAATAGACTTGAGCTACAAAAAAATGATCCCTATGGAAGAATATATAGCTCAAATAATATAATTAAGTATCTTTGTAAAGCGCTACCAATTTGGATATATATTTACGAGGCAGGTCAAGGAGATCGAGTATGGTGGCAAATTAATAGGTTTTTTTCAGAATATATTGGGTTGCTTTTGCTTAGAGGATTTGTAGACACAAAATGGAGCAAATGGGTTGGGGTGTATGGGTGCTTACAATACCAGATGTCATTGTGAAATCACATTGAGTAACCAAATTGTTAGCCATTCGAATAACAAAATACTTGAATTAGGATCCCAAAGGTTGTGCTTTTACTACAACTCTTTACTCATTTTTAGTTTCTTTCTAGTTAGCCAAAAATGATAACGAAAAGAAAAGATAATGCTATGAAAATATAAAATAAAAAGCGGATAAAAGTAAATAAGGATGAGAATTTTATGTGATTCGGTCTATAACCTACGTCCATAGATTAAAGCTGTGAGGCTATATTCTGCTCTTATTCACTTGATATTTTTACAATACATGAGGCTCATATTTATATGAGAATTGAGGTAGATAAGTGACTGCAAATCTAATTAAAATCAATTCAATCAAATCTGATTATACGAGATTACTATCAATTACAACAAATCTTTGAAATCCCCCGTCAAACTCAAAAAGGAAGATTTTGAAACCTTGAGTTTTTTTTTTTTTGGGGGGGGGGGGGGGGGGGGTGGGTTTGTTGGAGATGGCAATGATGTTGACGACGGTGACCGGAGGCAATCGGCGACCATGGTTGGAGATGTACCTTAAATAACAATAAATTTAAAAGAGAGCCAACTGTGGGGCAAAATGAAAGTCAATAAAGGACGGAAAGAACAGCCAACTATGGGCCTAAGTTTTAACGATAACACAAAAGTCAAACAAAAAAGTTGGTCAACTATAGGCTGAAATGGGCCTCAATTTTAAACAATACCACAAAAGATAGGTTTGAGTCAACGACATGACCAACACTAGGCCAAATAATGATCCAACAAATGACCGAAATAATATGGACAACTTGAATTTTTTATTTTTTTCAAATCCAACATAATCGACAGCAAAGAAATAAAGCTAGAATGACAAAACTCACGCATGTGTCACAAAAAATCCTGAACAACTCGTGATTTCTTGCTGAAGATCCTCCGAATCGAAATTTGGTTTTTTGTGATGTATATGGTGGTTTATACAATTTATTAAATTTTAATATCAACCATCATTTTATATCCAAACTATGTAAAAGTCAATCCAAAATTACTAGGATTGCTTCCAATATACATTTCGAAACCAAGAAATTAAACGGTTATAATTAGGTACTCGTTAAAGAAGTTTTACAACTAAAACACAAGTGGATTTGAGCTAAAAATAAAATAAAATGATTGTTATGGAAGAAGAAAAGGAACAAATAATGTAATTACCTATATATCTTTGCATTTATCATCTGTCAAATGATGATTATCACTTGCAAATGCAAGACTTGTGCATATATGAAATTAACCCCACAAAGATTATTGTGTTTAGGCTCTATTCTACTATATTAATTGTTCAAACTTACGATATATTTCTAATGTAAAACTCAAATATTTCTACGTTCATAAATGTATAACGTGACTTCTCTACTCTAATAGAAGGAATTACGGTCCCATATCGAACTTAGCACGCAATTTCTATGAAAGTAGAGACTCCAAGGGTGGATTGTTTGCATTTAAGACAAAATAGAAAAAATTCCATGACCAATGTCGACGGTCCAATTCATGTAGGAAGCACTCCTTTGCACAATTACACAAATTTCAAAACCCAAATTGAAGGACCAATTAATATGGTAGATGTGACTTTTTTTTAAAATATATATATATATGGTAGATGTGACTTTTTTTTATAATGGTTTGCAAAATATATATTGTTTTACAAAACTCGAACCAATTGTATGTTAATTATAATTGTTTTGGATGATTTGAATACTTTTTTGAGTATATTGAAATTATAATAATATTTTGAAGTATGAATATGATATATGGAGTTTGAAATGAATGATGTGACTGTATGATATGGTTGGAAACTTTGTAAACTGTGATTGTATGGGAACATGAATGTGATTTTAGTGTGAGTATAAAATTGGGGAACATGATGCATTGCGTACTTAGCAGCACAACATGGTTACTTGTGAACGGACTCTATGTAATGTGAGTGAACGGACTCTATATTAATGCGGGTGAAAGGACTCTATGTTAATGTGAGTGAACGGACTCTATATTAATGCGGGTGAAAGGACTCTATGTTAATGTGAGTGTACGGACTCTTATGTTACTTGAGCTACGGCTCATGATACTCGCATATGCATACATATATTGTGATATGATGGAATTTGTTGCATGTCTTATATATTCGAGTTTTGCTCAATGTATTAGTTGCATGATTTAAGAAGCATTGAGTTTGAGAGTGCGTAGATGATTGCATTTCCTAGAGTTAGAGATGTCATTCTCTATGTAATACCACGCGAGTTGTCGCTTAAAGGCAATACGCTGCTAGTAGTAGGCATGGTGTTATGGGATGCTAATGTCTATGTAAGACCGTCGCGAGTTGTCGTTGTTCTTCAGCTGAGACGTGCTTGTATAGTAGAGTCTCACTCTCGTACTCGTATGATCACACTGACGTTTAAAGGCAATAAGCTTGATGGTAGTAGGCTTAGTGTTGCCTAATTCAAGGAATGTGGATGTCTTAGTACAACTAAACTAAATGCCATGTTTTCCTACTTAGACGTACTTGTATGCTTGAAATTACTCACGTACATGTATGACTGAGCCACCAATCAAAAGTAATATATTGTAGATGGGTCGATATGTACAAGTTTCCAAGGCGGGATGACTGGAACTTCTATATATGTTCACAGTTACATAGTAGGCTTTAAATGTTTTCTATTAGTCGGTGCTTGCTATATTAGCTATTTGAGGTTTTTCAAACAAAAATTTATAAATTGGTAGCTGTTAAAAGTTGGTTCTTTGTGAAAACTCAGTTTAATATCACTGAGATCTCGGTATGTTTTATACTGAGACGGTGAACTCATTCTTTCACCTGTGCGGATGCGACAACCCCCGCCACTGTGCAGACATTGATGCTTTGGTTGCAGGTTCTGCGGATATAGATAATGATTCGTCCACCTAGTGTATGAGATGCTATGATTGGAGCACTTCGCGACAGTCATAAATCACGGACTCATGGGTAGTCCGCATTTTGGGTATTTTGTTTATGACTCGTATCCTACGTGGCATATGTATTTGTTGAGCCTATATTTTAGTATGTAATTAGTGTAATGTGTTTTATAAGCCTTAAATAGATAGGCTTGTAAATGGCTCTTGTTGTAATTAATTGTTATGTATTAGATGTATTTCCGCTTATGATATGTGTTCCGCTACACATTGAGTATTATATTCCGCTGTTAGATGTAACTTTGATTATCAGGTGCATGTTATAGAGCATGTGCCATATGTTGGCTAAACGACATGTAGTCGTGTCACTGTAAAGATCTGTTTGTATGTTAAAAATTAAAAAAATTAAAAAAAAAAAATGAAGAAGAAACCGAGTCGTCACATTTGTGATCATCACAAATGGGTTGAATTCGGCCCCATAGGTCCCAGCAGGAACGACGTCGTAACATCGTTTCACCTAAGTGGAATGGCGTCGTTCCATGCCAGTTCCAAAAGGCGCCATTTGGCCCTTCTGGAAACGACGTTGTTTTACTGGCACAGTCTTCCATAGTTCTGCCTTTGCAACACGACGTCATTTTGAGTTCGACTCGACACAGCCCAAAGTGGAAACACACGGCCAGAAAGTCAATTCTCAAAACCCAGGCCTAGAAACTCAAGGCCCAAGCCATATCCAAATCCGGAACCAGATCACCAGAACTTATCCACAGCATATCCAAATCCAAGCCCGCAATCCAATTCGGATCTCGACTCGCACCAACCAGCCCAGCTACCAACGTAAGCCACGTGGTGCACCAACTCACGGGTTCAACGCGATTTCTTCCACACCAATCCAGTCCGCCCGAATTGTCCGAACCACCTGAATCCATTTAACCAGCCTATTCGAGGTGTTTTTACTGATTTTGGTCGTTTTGGCTCGTTTCAACCCCAATTCAGACGATTCCAAAACCACTAGAAAGCTAATTGGACAAGCAAGAAGACTACAGGTTTATATCAATACAATTTTCAAAATAAAAATCAGCAAAAACATTGGGAAAATGGAGAATCTTCGCATCAAGGCCATAAAAACGTGAATCGTAGATTTGAACCACAGGTTGAATTTACCATTCCAAATTTGGCATGATCGGAGATCACGACTGACAGAAAATTAAAGGGTCCACATCCTTTAAGAATTGTTAGACCTAGCAACAACGTCGTATGGAAACTCACAGATTTTTCAAGTCAAAGGAAAGCAATCGGACGCAAGTGGGTACTCAGAAAGAAATTTAAAGCAGATGGAAGCCTCGACAAATACAAAGCTAGGTTGGTAGCCAAAGGATTTACTCAGCAACCTGGTATAGACTTGGTAGATACATATTCGCCTGTAGCAAAGTTCACCTCTATCAGAATAATCGTGTCTATTGTAGCTAAAATGGATTTAGAATTACATCAGCTAGATGTGAAGACAACATTTTTAAATGGAGAATTAAAAGAAGACATCTATATGATTCAACCCGAGGAATTTGAACAAGATGAACATGAAGAAAATGTCTACAAATTGAAAAGATCTTTCTATGGACTAAAACAATCTTCGAGACAATGGTATTTGAAATTCCACCAAACTATACTAGAAAATGATTTCGAGGTAAGTTCACTAGATGCGTTTATTTAGGTAAAAATAATGATAAATTTACTAGTTATATTATCATTATATGTAGATGACATATTGTTGACTGAAAATTGCACAAATATGATTAGTAAAACTAAAATTTTCTTAGCATCCAAATTTGAAATGAAAGACATGGGCATTGCTAACTATGTTTTAGGGCTATGAATTTCTAGAGATAGATATTCAAAATTATTATACCTGGATCAAGAAAAATATTGGGAAAAGATATTTAAAAAGTTTAAAATGGATAATTGTAAACCTTTAAGTACATCTATTTCAAAATGTCAACATTTGAGCAAAACGATGTGTCCCCAAAATGAAACAGATATTAAAGAAATGGAATCAATTCCCTACGCTCAAGCAGTGGGTAGTCTCATGTATGCTATAAGAAGTATAAGACATGATATTTGTCATGCGGTAGGATTGGTGAGTAGATATCAGTCCAATCTAGGGAAAGCACATTGGCAAGCAATAAAACGAATATTTAGATATTTGCAAGGTACCAAAAACATCAAGCTATGATTTGGTATAAGTGATCTAAAAATTTCAAGATACACAGACGCAGATTTGCAGGAAATGCAAATGGGAAAAAATCTACAAGTGGTTATGTGTTCCTATTTGGTGGTACAATTGTTTCTTGGTCTAGCAAGAAACGGAATTGTATTGCAAAATCCACAATGGAGGTTGAGAATATATCATGCAGCACAACAGTAAGTAATGCAGTATGAATTGGACATTTTATTGAAAGTTTAAATTTAAGTATAACTAATAGACCTGTCAATGTGCTTTGTGATAATATGTCTACTATTTCTTTATTAAGTATTTATTTTTTGATTCCCATTAGCCATCTCCACATCTGTCAAATGATGATTATCAAGGGCCATGCATGTGGAATTTAATTGGAAATTTTCATCTTTAAATTGTCACAAACTTGTAAACCCAAAGTGCTGGGACCAACGTAATTGACTTGTTTTTATTTGTCAGGGTTTACTGTCTTTGCATTCCCACAAGCTTTAAAGCCTAAAGTGGACGGACCATCATATTTTTTTGGATTTATTCTTAGTCCTTATTGCTTTTATCACCTCACAACACCAATAAGCTTCAATTTTCGTGTAGAAGAAGAAGACTAGAAGACTAGAAAGTCCAAACCCAAAGTGGACCGATTTGAAACAAGATCTCCTTAATTTCTTTTTTGGATTTATTGTGATCAGTTAGTCAAGACATGAGTGGAAAAGTTACAAAGTCCTTAGTGGTACTCTAATCACATCACAATGTTGAATTTCAAATTCTATCCCAAAACTTGTAGTCAATGAAAAAAAGTTAAAAATAAATAAATAATATTTAAATGATATAGGAAAAGAATAAGAAAAGCAATTATAGAATGCATTAAAATAAGAAAGCAAAAAATAGTTTAATTTTTTAAATCAAAAAAAAAAATTAAGGAAAGATGTGCTAATGCTCTTGGTTAATCAAGAGAGTAGTAGGTACTTCGAAAGACCTCATTAGTTTTGTCATGTCACAGGATTTATTGTGATTAGTGCTTTGTCAGTCAAGCCATGAGTGGGACACTTACAAAGCAATTTAGTCATTTTATATAATGTTTCTTCCAACTTAATAGCCATCATTGTGATGTAGAATGAAGAAAGAATATTAGTTTAAGTTTTATTTCATTTTTAAGAGTCGATATTCTTTTGTAATGGTTAGTAATATTTAATTTATATTTTAAGAGTTAGCTTTTAATAATGGGCTTGACCCAAAAGTCATTCAATTTGAGACTCCGGTTGAACCACCCCTTTTTAAAAGAAAATAAATAATTTTCATTAAAAATACAAAAAGGTGGAGGTAGAATGAAATAGCTTTGGAATAGACATTCTAATTTGAGAGGTATAACAATTTCTCAATTTAAGGAATATGAATTCGTTCATGAGTAATGAGAATGGACATTCCAAGTATTAGAGCCTTATCATATACTCTAACATCAATGCTATTTTATTCAACCTTCTTTCATTCCTAATAGAAGCTATTCTTTTTTTTTTTTAATGGAATAGTCATTCCGCGTACCAAACGTAACCTTAATCTATGTCATAACATATATCTAAATTCTTTAAAAACAAAAATTATAAGTGTGTGTATATATATATTTACAATGCATATAACATTAACTTATTATATGTACTTAGTACAATTTAAGAAAAATGAGTAACATTAGGAGGGAATTTGGGATTAAGTTTGCTTTACGTAGATATAACTTCATTTTACTATACAATTTATTTTGGAATTGGAAATCATAGACCAATTTATGTCCAAAGATCTTGAAGGAAACTCTACCGTGCATAATGGTTTAATTGGATTATTTTGGAATTAGAGATCAAAGACCAATTTGCTTAGTTTTCCCAACTAATTAGCATTGTCCACAACCTTTTGGAAAAAAAAAATAATAATAAAAAAAAAAAATTGCAAGACTTGAAAAGAGAAAGAAGAAGAGTAGAAAGAACTGCATCCACATTCTTTTCTCTTCTCTCTTTTTCTAAAATACAAATTGATACCTTTAATTTCACCACTTTAATGACTTATGCTCCGTTTTTTTGGGCGTAAAATATTTTCTGAAAAATATTTTTAGTATTTTTCGATGTTTGGTGCAACCGAAAATGATAGTCAACAGAAATCATTTTCAATTTGACCCAAAATAACCTATTTTATTTTTAGAAAACGATTTACAATTTTAAAAACTGTAAATCGTTTTCTGAATTTAAACTCTTCATTCTTGCACGTATGTTCGTGGGAATTAGCCACCGCTGGACATTAGAGTTTGTTGGCGGCCCAAATTTGAGCCGAAGGTTTTCAGGCACCGAAATCCGCCAACAATGGTTGTCAGATTCCAGCCATTGTCGCCGGAATCCAGTGAATCTGATGCTGGAATCTGGTAATAGTAGCCAGATTCCGGCTGCACTGTACCAGATTTCGGCGAAACTGGCCAGTGCTACCGAATTTCAGCGAAATTGGCCAGTGCTGCCGGATTCCGGCAACAATCACTGGAATTTCATCACCGATGACTTTTTCGCCGTTGGTAATTTTTTCGTACGAACCTAACAACGAAAAATCTTTTCAGGAAAATCTTTTTTTTTTTTTTTGAAAAATGATTTCGTTGAAAATATTTTACAACGGAGAATATTTTATGTCGAAACAAACGGAGCATTAATTAGTATTTTTTTTATTCATAGTAGTAAACATGAAAAATACTGTTTCTATGAAGAAGACTTGAAGCGTGGAGTCTTTGGACCAATAGAGCAATTCTTACATCTCCTTTGTTTCTTGGACAAAATATGACAGCTGGCTATAGCTAGCAAAGTTTGACTGGTCCCCTGCTTCCAATCTAAGTTGATGAAGGTAGTGCCCTCCTTATCGGTTACAATAAATACTTGAACCCCATGCATGTCTAGGCATCCCATGCATTTTGATGTCTCGACTATTTTCATTCCCAAAAATGATGTCCACTATTCATCTCTTCCTAATTTTTTTCTTCTCTTTCATTGGAACTGCATCCTACCTACGAGTTAGTAAACTTGTTTCGTGCACTAAAAGCCCTATTTTCAGATGCTCTGAAATGGAGACAAAAGCCCTTCTTAGCTTCAAAGAAGGTCTCACAGATCCATCAGGTCGTCTCTCGTCTTGGGTTGGTGAGGATTGCTGCAATTGGACAGGCGTTGGCTGTGACAATTGCACAGGTCATGTCATCAAGTTGGACCTCAGAAACTCATTACCGGTGATTGAATTAGAATTTATTGAAGGCAAATATTATCCAACAGAAGATGACGATTACAGTGATGAAAAAATAAAAGCTTACGAGAAGTCCTGCTTGGGAGGTAAGATAAGTCCTTCATTACTCAATTTAAAGCATTTGAGTTACTTGGACCTAAGCCTGAATAATTTTAGTGGAAACACTATTCCAAAGTTTTTGGGTTCCCTTGAGAGTTTGATGTATCTTAATCTCTCCTTCTCATTTTTTTCCGGAGTTGTTCCTCCCCAACTTGGAAATCTATCAAGGCTGCAATATCTAGACCTCAATTCAGTTTCATTTTCATCCTACATCCAATTGGTCATTTCCTTTCCACCATGGGCATTGGAAGTCAAAAGCCTGGAGTGTTTGGTTGGTTTTCCTTCTCTTAGGTACCTTAATTTGGGAGGTGTAAATCTTGAGAAAGTACTCGATTGGCTTCATTCAGTTAACATGCTCCCTTCCTTGGTGGAGTTACACCTAGTTGACTGTAAACTCGCTAGTCTTCCTCACTCTGTTTTCTCCAGCAACTCGACATTGCTTTCAGTCCTTGATCTCTCTTACAACCATTTTGACTCCTTAATACCTCATTGGTTGTCAAATCTGAGTAGCCTTTCAACAATAAATCTGGCGTACAATTGGCTTAGAGGTGCTATTCCAGATGGTATGGGACATCTAGCCAACTTGCGCAGCTTGGAATTAGCTGACAACGATCTAATTGGAAAGATACCGAACTCATTTTTAAACCTTTGCAACTTGCAAACATTAAATCTACAGTCCACCAACATAAGTGGGGAGGTAGTTGAGTTTTTAGATGGCTTGTCTCAATGTTCCAACAGTAGCCTTGAGTATCTAGATTTGAGTAAAAATATCTTCCTTGGGGGAAACTTGCCCTATTCATTGGGAGGTCTCAAGAAGTTGAAAACTATTAACCTCTTTGAAAGCTCTGTTGGGGGTTCAATTCCAGATTCTATTGGAAACTTGACGTCATTGCAAATACTTGACCTCTCTCGAAGCTCTGTTTGGGGTTCAATTCCATATTCTATTGGAAACTTGACGTCATTACAAACACTTGACCTCTCAGATAATCAAATGAACGGAACCATTCCAGAAAGCATCGGGAAACTGTCAATGCTTGTTGCATTGAGACTTTATTCGAATTCTTGGGAAGGTTTCCTAACTGGAGCTCATTTTCAAAATCTCACCAGATTAAAACTTCTTTGGTTGGATACGAAATTTTCTACGAAATGGACTTTAGTTCTTGATGTCAAACATGATTGGGTTCCTCCTTTTAAGCTAAGAAAGATTCAATTAAGAAACATGAAGATCGGCCCAAAGTTTCCAGCATGGCTACAAACACAAAATAAACTCAGACTTATTGTGCTCGACAATGTTGGCATTTCGGACACCATTCCGCATGGCCTCTGGAAGTCCTGCCCAAACGTCACTTTTTGGAGACTATCCGGTAACAAGCTACGTGGGCAGGTACCATACTTTGAATTTCCGCATTGGGCATACTATTTTGATTTGAGTTCCAACAACTTAGAGGGTCCACTTCCTCTTTTTCGTAGTAATCTGTCTCTACTATTTCTTCAAAACAATATGTTTTCTGGACCTATTCCTGAAAACATAAGTGAACTATTGCCCAAGTTATCTTGGTTGGACCTTTCTTCAAATTCAATTACTGGTAGAATTCCCCACTCTATTGGAATGCTTAAGGAATTGATAGGTCTTGTTTTGAGAAATAATTCCCTATCGAGGAAACTCCCCCCTCATTGGAATGATTTACAGGATTTATTGGTGTTGAACTTAGCAGAGAACAATATATTTGGCAGTGTTCCAAGTTCAATGCAATATTTGAAATCACTAGAGCTAATATCATTGAGCCAAAATCATCTTGAAGGAGAGCTTCCTTTTTTCTTTAGAAACTATAGAAACTTGCAAATCCTTGATCTTGGAGGAAACAAGTTCTCTGGAAAACTTCCAGCATGGATAGGAGAAAGTTTATCATCTTTATTGAGGTTAAGCCTACGGTCCAACTTGTTTCACGGGAACATACCACATCAATTATGTCTAATTTCAAGTCTTCAGATCCTAGACCTTGCACATAATGATTTTTCAGGAGCAATCCCTCAATGTTTAGGAAACTTCAGTTATGATGGAAATAATGATGTTAACCTTGGTGAGGAAATGCTGCTAGTTTCTAAAGGAAGAGAATATCTATATGGTAGTTCTATTATTGGTCTTGTCCATTCCATAGACCTTTCGAATAATAATTTATCCGGAGAAATACCTGGAAATATAACAAGCCTCTTAAGATTGGTCAACTTGAATTTATCAATGAATCATCTTATTGGAAGAATTCCAGAAAAAATTGGGGATTTACATATGTTAGAATCACTTGATCTCTCAATGAATGAGCTTTCTGGTCCTATCCCTGAAGGCTTGTCTTCTTTGACCTTCTTAAGTCACTTGAATTTGTCATTCAACAACTTGTCTGGGAAAATTCCAAATGGGAATCAACTTCAAACACTGAATGACTCTTCTATCTACGAAGGTAACTCTTTACTCTGTGGGCCTCCTCTTTCGACCAAGTGTTTAGAAGATGAAACTAAACCTAGCGTAGCCAACAAAAATGGAAGGGGAATTGAGTCGATCTCGTTCTACATTAGCATGGTAGCGGGGTTTATTGTCGGTTTTTGGGGAGTTTGTGGCACATTGATAATCAAAACATCATGGAGACATGCTTACTTTCGAAGCTTTGATAATTTGAAAGACAAGATTGCTGTGTTCGTCATGGTCAAAATTGTTCGCTTGCTCAGGAAGTTCAAGTAGGAGTTGAGGGTATGGGCATTGAAGCTTTCCATAATATGAAACAGTCATGCATTGTAAGTTTTTCATGTTGCTGTAATAATAAATTCTCTAATCTTTACTTGTTCAAGTTATATATATGGATGATTTTACAATTGTACGTGTGTGTGTGTGAGACATTTTATCTTAATCTTTTATTGAATCCCATTTTTCAATAACCATTTGTCATCATATATCACTATGTTCTCATTCTGGAATATTTGAATGGTGCTGCAATAAAATGGTAAGCAAAAGGTTGGCTAAAGAAGTTCTAACAAATGCATATCGATCTTGAATTCAAATTTTAATATCAAACCATGATTTTATATCCAAACTATGTAAAAGTCAATCCAAAATTTCAGAGATTGCTTCCAATATGGATTACGCAACCAAGGAAACAGTTCATAGGCACTTATTAGTGAACTTTTACAATTAAAACAAAAGTGGATTTGAGCTACAAAAAAAAAAAAAAAATGATTCCTATGGTCAATTGCAGATGGAGCAAAACCATGCATACTATTCACTAATAATTCACATACTAATAATTCATATACCGTGGTTGATTGGTATAAAATTGTTTGGTTTGCTTCTGCTATTCCCAGGCATGCTTTCTTTCTTTGGTTAGCTTTCCATAAAGCTATTACTACCCGAGAGAAGATGTGTGGTTGGGGTCTTGTTGGTAATAGCTTATGTCTTTTTTGCAGAGCTTCCATGGAGAGTCAAATCCACCTTTTCTTTGAATTTAGTTTCAGTAAAAGGATTTGGAGGTCTCTTATGAGTGAGTGTTTGGAGAGTAACTATCCATCTGATTGGGATGAGATTGTTGTTTGGAATGTTGTAGCTTTGAAGGGCAATAATATGGTGAGCTGTGTTCGGAAACTATGCTTGTGGGCTGCTGTTTATCATTTATGGCTTTAAAGGAATGCTATTCTTCATGGTAAAACCCCTAGAACTGAAGAGCAAATCATCTCCAGAATTCGGTGAAAGGTTAGAGCTAGAGTGATGGCCAAATTTCTAGTTCGGATGGTTCACTGCCGCTGATCTGCTTCTCTTTGTTTTGTGTAGGTCTGGTTGTGTTTGTTGTTCTTTGTTTGTTTTGTTGGTGATGCTCTGTTTTGAGCTTGAGCTTGAGTTTGCTGGTTTGCTGCTTTTCTAGCAATCAGGCGGGTTTGTTGGAACATTGATTCCAGTTTTTATTGGAGTGTAGTTTGAAGTGATTGGTTATAAAGCTTTTAGTTCATAAAAAAAAAAAAAACTTCCATCCATTCTTACTAGATTTTGAATGCAAAAGCATTTCCTTGTAAAAGGCAATGATCACCAAAAAAATCAACTAATGATAATTCCGTAGAATAATCATAGTTACCACAAAATGACTGCGAGTAAATTGAGATCAATATATAGTATGAATCTTACCATGCTATGCATAAATTACTTAAATCCATTTGGGAGTGGTCAACCATAGGGATTGGCTCGAATATCCCACTTGGCCAATTTTTTCATGTTTGACTCCAAAAAGTACAATGAAATTAATAATATATTTTTCACCAATAAAGCATCTCATATTCTCATTGGTATAGATGGAGAAATAACTTCTCTCTCAAAAATGTCTTAACAAAAAAAAAAAAAAAAATCATCAAAATAATGCCTAAATCCTTGTAAGCACATGAACAATCTCAATTAAGGGTGGCAATTTATATTCACATGTCAACTTTGAATTGTGTCAATGCATGGGTATAAGAAAGACTATATAAGTCAACATTAATCCGATCCATTTAATTAAATGTATTAGACCCTTTAAGTCAACATTAATCCGATCCATTTAATTAAATGTATTAGACCCTTTAACCGAGGGCAGAACTAGAATTTTAAGAGGGGGACAAAACCATATTATTGGGGGTAAAAATTAATTTTGAGAAGTCCATTCATACAAAACACTTATTTTTAAAGAATTTTTCAAATTTTTGTGAAATTTATTTCAATTTTGGATGGGCTCAGAACCCCCCAAGGCTAGGGGTGTTTCTGCCCCTGCCCTCAACTCTACCCGCTAATTTCGTGTTAGGTTCACAGGTCGTGTGAAAAATTGTCATCAATAAATGTTGTGTTAGGGATACGCACCTAGTTTTATTATTATTATTTAAAAAAAAAAAAGAAAAAAAAAAAAAAAAAAAGGAAAGAAGAAGCAAGCCTAAAAGATTATTAATAGATAAGGGGGGCTCTCTAATCTCTATGATTGAGCAGGAAAATGACACAAAAAGTATCTTATGAGTTCCTTAATACATAAATCATAATAAGTATCTTATGAGTTGCCACTAAAAGACAGAAGCAAGAAATTAAAAATAGTACAACTATTAGAAAATCAATGATTATGTTTATTAAACTTGTCGTTTTTTTATTTTTTGTTCTCTCTTCTCTCGTAACAAAATTATTAACAAACACTCATTTAACAAACAAAGGATGCTTGGGATATCATCACCCGTAGAAAGAGCATTAGGCCCAGGAAAGACAAGAATTCTCGGAGCTTTCAATGCTTTGAGCCTTTGAGTGCTCGGGTTTTGGGTATACTAGGACCGAGTGTCCTAATTTGAAGAATTCCTAGGACCAAATTGACCACACCCAAGTAGAACCTAAGACCAAATACCTATTATATCACATCCTTTAATTAAAAGCAAAATGTGATCAGAGATCAAATGTTTAAAAAATAAAAAATAAAGGTGCCAAAATTTATGCTGAAAATGGCGTACAACAAAACACATAAGATATGTGAAAACTTTGAACTCCTAGGATCTCTTTAGCATATTACTAATCTTTGAATCAACTCATACAATCATCACAAAGAAACAAACAATGTAATAGGAGAATGAAGGATATACTGAGCCACCCTAACAAGCAGCGATATTGTACAACTCCAATTGGATCACGACCCCAAAATCATCTCACTTGTTCCCCCTGAAATACAAGTAAATTTTCTGCACAAATCAAAGAAAAATGAGACAAACCAAGTCAGAGAAAGAGAAAGAAAAAGCTCTACAACAGCAATGAGCATATGATAATAACCATGCGTGTCTGTTTCCTTAGAAGACAAATCATAGTCAACATTACATCTATGTACACACAACATTCAGTGATTTTTTCAGCGCCTTCAGCTAATATTTTTTGTCACACAGTTCTTTCACATGAGGTACAGAATCCTACACAATTCTCTGAGAACGTACTACTTATTCGTTCCACGCCCCGGGCCAAAATAAAAGCGCAAGGAGGTGTTCGATCTGTATCCTTAATAAGTGAATCCAATATAAGAACTTCACAAGTGGTCTACTATCCAAAAAGGCAATTGCAATAACTGGGCAGCCAATTAGATTAATTGATAGGAAAACCCTTCGCCTACAACCACATTGGGAAGGAGGAGCAAGGGAGAAAAGAAAGAAGAGAAAAGAGAGATCACTACACATGCCAACGCGGGTGAAGGAATTTGTATCATTTCCGAATCCCAGGGGGAAACGGGTATACATGAGAGGTAATAACTTTTAATAAATGAAGTGTTACCATAATAACTTTTAATACTTTGGAGAAAGACAATGAATATGTTCTGATATACCTGAACTACCCATAAGCTTAGAAGCGACTCCAAGCAAAACAAGGCAAAGCCAACTAAGTAGAATATCTGCAGTACAACCAATCGACACATTAGCTAAACCCCAACACCAAATCAAATAACTTGCATGAATATAAAATATTAATATGTTGCATTTGTTATTCCCCAGACTGCATTTTGGCCGTCACTGTTCAAGGCCATAATATGGTAAATTTGCTTTTAAAAGTAAGAAGCATCAGAGCACTCCCATCAGTCTCCCTAAATTGGTTCTCTTTCTTATATTTAGGGAAAATTTCATTAAAAACATCAAAAAACACCCCACATCAAACACCCTATATTTACATAAGTTGCTTAGGAATCTACAGTAACCATGTATATTTACATGGTTACCGTAGATTCCCAACCTATTATTTTAATAAAAGAAAACCATCTCTCTCCTCTCTCCTTTCTCCTTCCCCCGTCCTCCATCCTCTTCACCTCAATTCCACCGGAAATTTCCTCTTGTTTCACCGGAAGTTCGCACCTCAAGCCACCGGAATCGCGCCCTCAGTTTCGCCGGCGTCGACCTAGCATCACCCACTGGAGATCGGACCTTCATCTCCGGTTCTCTATGTGATTCGATCTCTCCCCCTCCAACTCTCCCTCTCGATCTCTCTCCCTTATTTGGTCTCTCTCCCGGGTTCTCTCACTCTCTCTGTATTGGGTCACAAAGAAGAGAGGAAGGAAGGATTGAGAAGATGAAAAAGGGAAAAGAAAAGAAGAGAGGGGGAAGAGAAGGGTTGGTGGTGGGTTTTGAGAGAGAGAGAGAGGACGGAGATGACAAGAGAGGAGAGAAGAAAAAAATAAAATTAGGAAAGAGAAAATAATAAAATAAAAGTAAAAAAGAGTATTTAATTTATATAGGGAAATATAAGAGAATCTAAAAAGTAATTTTATTCCCTAAATATAGGGAAATTAGTTGGGAGTCTATTGGGAGTGCTCTTAGAAAGCTAGCATTATGAGAAAAAAAGGCAAATAACCCTTACAAAATTTGTTATGCCATCTTCTAGGTGCATGGGTCTGTTTTCCCACAAAAAACTCTAATGCATTCATTTTTTGTAATGTTGAATCATTTCCATCAATGAGCTTAATATTTTAAAATGCAGACAAGGTGAAGCGGATCAAAGCTACAATATCCCAGCTGCATATGGATCCAAGGTAGGTTGAATCCAATCCCCCTCACCACACGCCCCCCCCCCCCCCCCAAAAAAAAAAAAAGAATAAAAAATAAAAGGGAAAAGGAAAAATAAAAGCACTCTTTTTCTTTTTGCAACACATTCTACACCATGACATGTCTCTCATTAGACAGCTCTATAATATGAAGAGCATAAGAAGTACAATAAATCAACCTACAATTCATTGACAACTACCCCCACCAATTGCATGAACATCCCATGACTACAGTTTCATATCAACATAGGCAGTAATAAGAGCCATAATATGGCACGAATACACATGAATTCATGAAACAACTTACCCCAACCAATACATGGTCATCAAAGACATCGATTGCTGCAAGGATTCCCCTGATATAGAAAAAGAAAAACAGAAAGTAATATGAATTAACAATGAAATTATGAAAAAAAAAAAAATCATAACAATTATTGCAAGCCCCAATGCTCGTCAACAAGCCTGAATCAACTTCAAAAATACACTATGGAAAAGTTACAAGAGAGTTATGTACTATATTCTGACAACCATTTCTGAATCATTGAAATTAAGTGCACTGCAGCACCAGGCTGTCTCATCTTACTTTATGCAAATCAACAATATGATGATAGCAAATTCTAAAAAAAAAATCTCCAATTCCTTTACTATCTACAGCAAGACTATAGAAAAAAAGGTTTTTGAGGTGTGGGGGCAGCAGAATCAGCTATAGAATACAAAAAGAAAAATGACAAGAGGCCCCAAAAATTCCATAAGACAATCTAGCTCCTTTACCATACGTTCATTGTTAAGGATCTTATTCCCAGCAAGATCAAGACTGTAGATATAATTATCACATTGTAGTGGTCAACTACAATTTTCATTCCCGTCACTAAACATGTCAGATATAACCAAATCCTCAAGCATTATTTTCATCAAGTGTTCTTCCACAACATCATTACAAACATATTTTCTATGCTACATTAATATGAAAATCAAACACATTTGAAACTTCAGTCCACACAGCTCAGAAAACAATTAACTTACGTCAATGACTTCCCATGAAAGACAACCGGAGGCGCAATAGCAGCGAAAATACAAAACCCAATGTGAATCTGCATAATGCCAAATTGATTAATAGAAAGAAAAAAGTATACCACCTATTCATGAGGAGAATCGCTTAGGCAGCATGATATAACACATGGCACCTACCAAGTAGAACAGGAAGAACCAACCGAACCTCAAAGCACTATCCGTCCTGCATTGCAAACAAAGACATTTGCAACAACCATCAGCACTCCTAATGCCACACTTTGTTTTTTATAAGTAAAAAATTCATTAAAAAGCGCAGAGAGGCGCATCCCTAGTACACAGGAAGTATACAAAAGTGCCCCTAATCAGAGGAAAGAAATGAACTAGAAAGTAAAAAATTAGCAAACGACATACTACCCGAGCTATGCGCCGACACCCAAAGACATTCTTTGATACCAAATAATTAAATGACAGAAATTTTCTACAAACCGGTTTGTTGAAAATTTTCTACAACCCACATAAAAATGACATGTGCCCTTTAAGCATGTGAGAAGCACATTTTTTTTTTTATTAATGCTATTAAAAAAGCATATGAGAAGTACATGCTATTAAAATAACGTGTTAATAACATGTGTTTATCACATGCCAAGAGACACATGTCAATCTTATATGTAGGTTGTAAAAAATTTCCTACAAACTAGTTTGTAGGAAATTTCTGTCCATAATTAAATATGCAGTTCCTCTAGCTAGGTTGATGCCAGTTACATCAGATACAAGTGTTTCTCTCGCCAGTTGAATGACATGTGATAAAGTGAACTTTGTACTAGATGCAAATAATATTGCCAATGGTCTCTAGACCAAAAGGCATCACCCGGCCCAAAATAAATAAATAAGTGGAGGGTAAGTTCATTGATTTAATCCCATGAGCTTTGAGTTGTATTTACTTTAAAAAAAAAAAAAAATAGTAGGCTATATTTCCAAAAACTAATAACAGAAGAAGCTAAAAATCAAATTCAAGTCCAAAACATTTTGTGATACTTACAGGGCGAAATTTTACATTCTACAATATTACATGGCACCTTCCAACAACAAATAAGATCTATAAACCATTATAAGAAGAAACAATCATGTTAAGGCTCTGACTGACTCGACACCAAAAAAAGAGAGCATATAATGTCACCACAATAAGACAACAAAGTAACATGCCACTGATTGACTCAACACCAGAAAATGAGCTCGCACATACACACAAAAGAGCATATAATGGCACCACAATAAGACAATGAAATAACATGTCCCAACATTTCCCATTATAATCAATTGTCACTAGTATATCACCTTGAGTGGGACAAATCGACTCAATGATTATATTAATCAATTATTCTACACACAATAAAGGCAAAGACTTCAGTTTTTTTTTTTTTTTTTCATAAATAAGAATAATAGGAAAGACTAAAGCTTCATCACGTTCTGATTGCATTTCTTAACAGATTAGTTTCCCCTAACACTTTAGTCTTATTCCTTTGCTTACATTACGCGGCAAATTAGTTTCAACTCCATCAAACCACTATTACCTCCACCATACTAACACGCCCATCAATGTCAATACTTGGACAACAATCAATATGCATCCCCAGTTACTAGCAAACATCCGTGGATAATAAGTGATAAGATTAGAGTGGTCAAGTAAGAGAGACAACCATATCAACAGGGAAGGTCAAAAACACACCCCAACTTGGAAAGTAGACCTAGATATCAAAGTTAGTAGCCACAGAATTGTTCATTTGCCTAGTCTGGCAAAAATAAAATCCTTCATAACCATTAGACAAATTTTTAAGTACAAACCTCATAGCACGATAGAGAGGCCTGTACCACAGCACATATGAAAGGGGGCATCCAAGTAGAACATAGATTGTCGCAAGGAAAAATATTTTGACACCTGCAGAGAGTGAATCTCAACAGAGGATCTAAATTGCACTGAAACCAATGCCTAATTATATCTTAAATGCACAAATATGATGAAAGAAATAGAAGCTCACCCCCGCCTTTGATCCAGCAGACAATCACAGCGATCACATTAAAAACAAGACAAAGAACTATACCTGCACAAACAGTACTACAAGAGCATCAGATATTTTCTGCAGGCTACAATGAATGGTTTTAAGTAATATTATTGCCAAGCAAAAACACAACTGGATCCCTAACATGGGAATTTCTGATCTAGACGACATTTAGAGAAAAAGTAGCAGTATAGCAAGCAAAAATGGGGAGCAGCATAAAATAGAAAAGAGGAAAAAGAAGTACAAAGATAAATGGGAATGAGACATACGAAGCTGATTTAAGATTTTTTTTAAAAAAAATACAAAAAAAGTGGCAGAACAAATTAAAGATTTTTTTCTGGTATCAACTAATAAGTGAACAAAGAGTACACAACCTAAGTACAAAGGAATTAGACAGAAGGAAAAGGAAATAAACAGCAAGCAAGAAAACCGTTGCAAAAAGAAAAAAATAAATAAAATAAAATCAGAAATTACCAAAAACACATATTATCCAAAATAAAATTGAGAAATATGGGGGACAAAAAACCATACAACTATTTTGGCTGGAAAGAGGGAAAGCAGAAAGAAGAGAAAAACGGCCAAGAAAAGGGAAGGGAAGGGAAGAGAGGGGGGAGGAGAAGAGTTTCTCCTTTGCGTTGTGGTTATAGGAAAAAAAAGTAGAGAAGAGAAAAGGAAGGAAATTATTTTCATTGTTTGGTTCCTAGAGAGAGGTAAAAAAAAAAAAACACAAAAGTGATCGTACACCACCTTATGTTGATTTAACTTCATAAACTTGAGCAATATATTTGCATGGTGATATAGAAAAGCCAAAACTAGCCTCCTTTTGTTTGGAAACAAATTTCTGGTCCCAGTTAGATGTGGTTTCCCTCCACATCAGCTTGTCATCTCTTCTCCCCATCCCACCAAACAATAGAAAGGCCTTTCCTCTCTTATTTTTCCATCCCGCCTTTCCTACCCTCCTCTTTCCTCTCAACCAAACATGGTTGTATCGCTCCCCTCCAAAACTGTCTCAACTCTCAAATCCACGTAAGCAATCTAAAAAATACCAGGCATTGACAAGTGGCACTCGCATAAACTAAAACAATTTTATTCATTAAAAGCAGCCATAAGATTAGACTAACAGAAGTTGAGTCTTTAGTCATTGCATCCATTAAAACAAAAAAAAAAACAAAACAAGTTTAATAGAAAAAATAAATATTGGACTGTGAAAAGCAGAGAATTAGGTCATAAGTTGTTTGTCCATTTTGAACAAAAACCCATTATGTAACTATCTATTTAACATGGTACACTTCATTTTAAACTCTCTAACAGACATCAACTTGTCTAGTTCCTCTTTCCTATTCTTCGAAAATTGGCAGTACTGACAATCGTAACAATTGAAATGCACTATGATTGCATCCATCGGGAATATTAGAGGATGCGTGTGTGTTTGTGTGTGCGCGCGCACGCGTGTATTTTGTATATAAGACTATATTCAAAAATGAATTTGAAATGCTAGCTGAGATCCCAATGTGTTTCCATGTGGAAGTCAATGTCAGGGATCTTGGAAAGTGTTGCTTTCTATCTTTGTTCCAGGAGTTAAAAGGTCATCACCATATCGGTAAATCCCCATCCTATCAGTCAATTGCTTGAGGATACCCAACCCACATCATTAGCGAATGATTCCTTGCATCTGTAAATATTAGTCTTGACCCAAATGAGTTGTGGTTACTCTGTTATATTAAAGGGAAGCAAATCAAGCAGTTCATCTCCTCCTTCAAACAAACAATATTTCAAGTCACCATGGACAATAGGAAGGATCAATAAGGAATTTTAAAGGGATTCTAATTTTCACATTCTCAAGACTGCATGGAACAAGTATTTTCAATAACCTAATCACTGAAGTAAAAGTCCTGAAAGAAGTAGTTGATGTTGGGCTGCGAAATTTCACAATGAAAAGTCAACCCTGATTTATCTGTAGATCAAACAAGAATATTTATGTGTGCCATCGTATGAAGGTGTGTATAAGCAAGAGAGAAAAAGAAAGTCTTAGTGGTTATCAAATGGCATTTGAGAGATGGTATGATGTAAAGGGAGTAGAGAGGTAAAGAACTTAGAGTGCTCGATTAATTATGATGTTAGGGAATTTGGTTCTAGCCGGGGCAAGGCAAGAGGGCCCTTGCTGTGATGTATTGTTCTCTGGGTTTTGTGGGTTGGTTCCTGTTAGGGTGCTTGGGTGTCCACCTTTTTTGGGTTTTGCAGGTTCTGTTTTCTTTCTTTCTTTTTCTGTTTTGGTGTCCTTTTTGTATACTTCATGTATGCTCGCTTTTTATAAAATTTCTCTGCTTACCTATAAAAAAAATGTCTGGGGAAGAGAGAGAGAAGGCCAAGGGTCAGCATAGTAGAAAATCATCTCCATCACAAACTACATCATTTGGCAGCAGAGCTCCTCAAGAGATTAATCCACGCCAAAGTAGATTTATCCAAAATCATAGAATTGCCTAATAGTTGGAACTAGCCAATTCGAATCTCAACTTATGGGAGCTATGCACCTACAAAAACCTTCTAGCAATTCGATCTTCTGTTCAAAAAAATGGGGTTTAAGTATATATCCCATCCTTGAAAAATAACCCGAATTTCATGTTCATCCTTGAAAATTTAGCTTGTCAAATTGGTCTGTGCTTTTCTGAGGTTTCACTTTGGACGTTTTCCCTTACATTACAAAATCAGATGACATATCCCTTCTTCTATAATGGAGGGAAATTTCAAAACTAAAAAAAGTCTATTCAACACAAAAAGACCAAAAAAGGCACCTCTACTAAACTTTAGACAACAGAATATTTCGAAACTAAAAAAGCCTAGCCAGTCCAAAAAGAAAAATGTAGGGGAAATATTGATCTGTGAGCAACACTGCAGCCTGAATTTTCAGCACCCAATTTGCCAAAGAACCAAAAGAAGACAGGCCTAAATTACAGAATCACTACTCCATAACAAGCTGCGTGTATTGTAATATTTGCAAGATGAGAAGACTTCAAGAACTTACACCAGAAAAATAATGTATAATAGATTGAAATATATGACCTCCCTTACCTAACCAACTTGCAAAAGCCAAATACTGCAGCCTTTGAGCATGAACTGGTATTTCATTAGCTATATCATGATGAATAATTGGAAAAAATGGAGGCCAATTTTTATCATCATCAGGGACGCCAGCTGATATACAAAATTGAAAGCAGAATTACCAATTGAAAGAGCAAGACAGGTAAAAAGAAAATGCATAATTTTAAACTGTAGAAGTTGTAGGTTGCGCATCATACATTTGGCAACAGCATCTTCTCTCCGCTTTATGTCCTGTAGATAGCAAGTTAAAAAGTGGATTGAAATACTAGAATCACAGGCAAAGTTATATTATATTCGAGGGTTAGCATAACAACCATGAATTTATTTCAAGCAGGCACCACAGGTTGTGAGCAATTCATTGTTATGTAAGGGAACAATCTGATCCCTAGCTTGAAGAAGAAGAAAAAAAACCTAATTTCTAGAAATGAATGGAAAGATTTTTCAATCTAGGAAAAAAAAAATTGAAAATGCTGTCAGACTGAAACATGGAATTGCAGGGCTGACCTTTTCCCTCCTTTTAAGATCTGCTTCCCAAGTAGCAAGCTCTTTCTCTCTGCTCTTGGAATCCTACATAAAGCAAACCATCAAGAACATAACTCAGCTCTCTAGAAAGTATCAAAGAACATAACAGAAATAGCAAAGGAAGCAGCAACTTCATTACACTCATTGTATCCAATGGTATATCCGCTGTTGCATCATGTTTCTGCCCAAAGCCCAGGGTTCCAGATCCCAATGGTGGAATGCGCGGCTTTGACCCAGGAGCAGCAGCTCCATTCTGCAAAGGTTCCCGATTGATGACACGATCAAATAAATGATAAACAAAGTAATTTTCAACACTAAGAATATGCATGATAATTGAAATTTGCAATGGTCCCACAAGCACACAGCAACCATTAAGTCATAAAAGAAAAAAAGAAAAAAAAAACCAGTGTGGCTTACTTTCACTTTGTAGATGAAGTGCAGTAGATGAGTTTTTTTTTTTTTCTTTTTAATTAATTTGCAGCAAGAATGTCTCCATTGTGCACACATGCTTCTACAACCACAGGGTCCTTAATTTTAAAATGCATGAAATAAAGAAACAGTTTGGTCTAGAACTTTATAAAAAAATACTTGGGCAATATAATGTGACACTTTCCATTACAGTACAACATCTCAAATTAACTATCAATATCACCATAAGTGATGCCACTAGCACCTAATGATCATCCAACCTATCAAAAGATCATTGATATTTTACAATTTCAATTTTAAACAGAATTAGAAATTTCTTTTTGATAAGTGTAATATCATTAAACGCGCAACCAAGTACACAGGGAGTATACAAGAGAAGCGTCTAAGAAGGAAAAGAAAAAAGAAGGAAATCATTAAAGCTAATCACTAAGGGAGCTAAGAACGCAGCAGTCCAAGAAAAAAGAGAATAAAAGAAAAAGGTTTTGAGCTCCCAGGTTTCTTAGGATAAACAGAATTAGAAATTTTAAACTTTTACAACCAGTAGGAACCTCTGGGCTTTCATGAAGCTTTTATTTGACATGGACAAAAGGAATTGGGGCTCAAAAAAAGACTTCTTTTATCAATAAGAGCTACAGCGACCTTGCCTTAATCTTTACTAATAGAGCTGATCCCAGGTTGCTTAGGATTCAAAGACATAATTTATTTTTATTTTTTATTAGTAATTGCCCCCCCCCCCCCCCCAAAAAAAAAGGGGAGGGAGAACCGAAGATTCGAACTAATTTCATTTTTATGTCTTTGATTTTTATATGTCCAAGACATATAAAAACTAAAATAGATTTTAGGGTTTTTTTATTTTACAAGCCTTCCAGTATGTGAACCCCACCCCATATGGGACCTGTTTGGACATATATGGACAAACATTGTAGGGAATATGTGCCCCTTCTTCTTTTTTTTTCTTTTTTGTTAAGTGTAATATCATTAAAAGCGCAAAGCGCAACCCAGGTACACAGGGAATATAAAAGAGAAATGCCTAAGGAGTACACAGGGAGTATACTGCCCTTTTTTCTTTTTAAAGAGCAGTAATTACATTAATTTTTTTGTCTAAAATACAAAATCTGCACACTAAAATAATAAAAAGCCAAGTGGCTGAGACAAAGTGCAGGTCATAAAAAGAAGCATAGCTCAATAACAGACAATTTGCTAAATTATTTATTAAAAAAAAAAACTCCTTAACATTATCACTTCGAAGGAAAAAAATTCAATTTACCAAGTCGCTTAAATTTTGCTAGAAACTTGTTAAGACACAGATGTTTTAGTGCTTCAATTCAATCATATGAATGAACCAAAAAATGAAAAAAGAAGATAAGAAATTAAAATAGGCATTACAGAGGCTCTTAAGAAGGTGGGAAAAATGCTACACTTTTACAACTCCCCTGACATGGCACTGCCACATCATTTCAAATAAAAATTTTGCCCAGCCTCCATAATGGATGGTACACCCCAACCAAACCTCACCACCACCACCACCCCCGGTGAGGCGGTGACCACCTCCTTGGGGTGGTCGACCACCCCAACCAACCTTGGGGGTGGTTGGGGCTGGCACCGATAAGGAGGAGAGGGGTGCAAATCTTGTCTGCCACGGGGGTTGTAAGTGTATTACTCTTTTTGCAATGGTTATACAATTGGCATCTGAAACCAAGTGTCAGGTGCTAAATTCTTTTCGAATGAATTAACGCTCAACTTGTTGCGAAATTCAAATTCCTTAATCATATAATTATAAAATTTCTTAACAATTCCATTCAGAAGTTCCCAATCTTCATGAATTAAAAAGCACTAAACAGTCAAATTATTTCAAAATCGCAAATATCTTAACCGCATTATTCCAAACTCTATCCAAATTTTAGAATACAACGCTAATATCTCCCACATGAACTACGCAAAATCTATTTTCTCGGCAACCAAACGGAGCAAAAAGCGGGGGCTATCAGATCCAGATCAAAGCAACTCAAATACCCAAACTACCCCCCAACAAATAAAAAACTTAACACCCTAACAAATCACAAAACAAAGACTAAAACCACCACTGAAAAACACTTCAAACGAAACAAAAAGAAAAGAAAAAACAGAAATTCAGAGCTGAAAACGAGAGTAGATCTGAGAGTAAAAAAATTGAATAAAAAAAAATGAAGAACGAAAGTGAGAGAATTACCGAGAAGGGATTGACCTCTTCCTCGTCAAATGGATTGGGATCGTTGTGCCGATTCATCGTCTCTCTCTCTCTCCCTACTTTTCAGATCCCTAAATTTTTGCAGAAAAGAAGCTCCGAATTCACACCCTGAGAGAGAGTGTGAGTGGGTAGACAGAGGGTCACTCTTTGTTCCGCTTGTTTCCTACGCGCGGGATACAAGTTTTAGAAATTGAAGATAAATTTGCCCCCCGGATCTGAACATATTTACGTTAATGTCCTTGCGTGATTTCCGTGGTTATTTCGAATCTTCGATGTGGTCCTTGACAGAAGAAAAGATGCATCTTTGGCAGTAAAAATTACTCACTAAATTTAAATTGGTTTTAAATTTTAGGGATAATTATATCGTTGGTCCATGTGGTATGCCATAATTATTTTTCACTTTTTATTGTTTAAAAAATTCATGGGAGGTCCTTGTGGTATGCAATAATTACGTTTTACTCTCTGGGTCGATTTTTCGTCCACCATTTTAACGGAATCTGTTAACCTTACACGTCAGCGCCATGTGTCACCAATAAGATGGCGACACGTGTCCATCCAAATAAAAAAATATAAATTTATTAAAAAATAATAAATAAACTTATTTTAAAAAAAAAACAAAAAACAAAAAACAAAAAGAAAAAAGAAAAAAGGGCAGGCCTTGGGGTGGCCGCGCGCCACCCCAGCCAATGGGGGTGGCCGGGGGTGGCCCCCAGCCACCCCAAGCCTACCCTTTTTTCTTCTTCTTTTTTTGTTTTTTTTTTTTAAAAAAAAAAAACAAGTTTATTTATTTTTTAATAAATTTATATTTTTTTTATTAAGATGGACAAGTATCGCCAATAAGATGGCGACACGTATAAGGTTAACAGATTTCGTCAAAATTGTGGACGAAAAATCGATTCAGAGAGTAAAACGTAATTATTCCATACCACAGGAACTTCTCATGAACTTTTTAAACCATAGGGAGTGAAAAATAATTATAGCATACCACAGGGACCAATGGTGCAATTATCCTTAAATTTAATACTAATTTATACTTTAATTACTGTTAAGTAAATTCAAATTCAATAATAATTTCACTGTCAAAAAAAAAAATATATATATATACGCACTTAAAAATGTGAGCGATTCTATGTGCAGAATTTTTACAAAGGAAAATGAGTGCCACGTCAGAGGGCAGAAGAAAATTTGATGCGGCGTTTGTGACGTGGCAAAGATTGTTAGTTTTTAGGGGAGAGAGAGAGAGGGGAGGGGGGGGGGGCCTTGAGGTGCCTTTCGCCTTAATTTGACGCATCGAAACGGTGGGTCATAGTTTTCTTTAGCAAAATTTCACTCAACCGACTTTTGGTTGGCTCATATTTGACAGAATTGAATTTTAAAAAAAAATAAATAAATAAAATGGATGGACAATTTACCAACGTTTAAGAAAAGGATAAGATACACGTACTTTTTATGCGCTCATTTTTAAGTTTTTACTTTTTAACGTGATAGTAAAAATTACTATTTGATATTATATGTACTTTATTATTTTATCTAACAATAATTTTTATTGTCACATTAAAAAGTATGGGTAAAACTATTCATTTGTTATGCATGCATTAATCCATTTGGTGGATGACCATTTTTGTTAATCACGGTGATTCTATAAATCCTCCTGTTTTTCTTGATATTCTAAATGGATGAGATATTACTCATCTTGATGTTTTTAATTTCTTTGTAGTCTCTAACAAAAAAATTGATCTTTTGATTGAAGATTAATATGTCTACAAATTAACAATTAATATGTTTTCACTATGTATGTCTTAATCACATCATGTTTACATTGTCAACTTTATTTGTATTTAGTTCTTTTCTTTTTGAGTAATGAAATTTAATATATATTTTATTTATATATGGACGCATAAGCCACACTGATGGAGTGATTCAAGATAAGAACAAATTTCAATATTTAATATTAAACAAAGCTAGTATCAATACAATATCAGGTTCATCAAACCTAATTGAAGGCTCTGATATAACGTATATCATATTGTCAAAAGAAAAAAAAAAAAATATATATATATATATATATATATATATATATTTGATTATGCTTTGTATTCTTCTAAATCTATCATAAATCTAATTAGTTTTAAGGATACTCTTCTAAATGATTATCATGTTGAAACCACTAATGAAGGCAATGACGAATATCTTTATATTACTTCAATAATTTCAGTCAAAAAGCTCATATTGAAAAAACTGTATACTTTCTCGTATGTGTTGTATTATACAACAATTAGAACAAACTAAATCACATGTTATAATGCACAAGAAGTGCTCTCATCTAAATATATTTATGTTTTGGCATGATCAACTTAGACATCCGGGAACAATTATGATGTGTTGAATAATTGAAAACTCACGTGAACATCCCTTTTATCAGGTAATTGTCTTTGTGCTGCATGTTCTCAATGTAAACTTGTTATCAAACCATCCCCTTTTAAGGTAATTGTTGAATCTCCATCATTTTTACAAATAATTAAAAGGGATATATGTGAGCCAATTCACCTTCTATGTAGGCCAATTAAATATTTTAGGGTTTCAATAGATGCATCAACTATATAGTCACATGTTTGCATGCTTTTTTACTCGTAGTGTTGCATTTTCTAGACTTGTTGCCCAAACAATTAGATTATAGGCACAATTTCCTGATTATCTTCAATCTATTCGGATGGATAATGTGGATAAATTTTTATCTCAAACATTTTTATGACTATTTCATATCAATTGGAATTAATGTTGAACATCATGTTACTCATATTCATACTCAAAATGGTTTAGTTAAATCGTTTATTAAACGACTTCAATTAATTGCTCGACATTTACTTATGAAATCAAAACAACATGTTTATGCTTGGAGACATGCAATATTTCATGTTACATTATTAGTTGAGTTTAACCACCAAATATTTTTTATTTTCGCATTTTTGGTTATGCTATATATTACAATTACTCCACCTCAGTACACTAAGATAAGACCTCAACGTAGATTTGGAGTTTCTGTTGGTTTTGATTCTCCCTCTATTATTAGATACCTTGAACATTTAACTGGTGAGCCGAATCCGACAGTCAAGCTTAGCTTGTCTCAGCTCGACTCGAATACAGCCCCGCGTAAATGCGAACAATAAATTTTTTTGTCTTTAGGACGGTGTTTTAAATGCACGTAAGAAGTGTCTCTAAAATAAAGCTAAAAGAAGACAAAATATAAAGATGGACCGAACATAAAAGAACAAAATTCCTTTACAATTCTGAACTACAGAGACGTGAAGAGGGAGAAATTCAATTTTTAGGTAAAAAAGAAAAAAAGACCACTTGCATTTGTTTTTTTTTTTTTTTTTCTGTAGCAAGAGAAAAGTAAAAGAAAACAACAAAAAATGAAGGCCAAACTAGCTGACCGAAATGCAGCGTCAAGAGTTGCAACAACTTTTTCTTGGAGGAGACCGGAGATATGTTCAGACTAAAAATATGGAAAAAATTATACTGATGATGTTTTCGGTTGGTCTAAATTATAAATGGATATAAATTTTTTACAAATTGATTTGTAGGAAATTTCATACAACTTACATATAAGAGTGACATGTGTCTTTTAAACACATGAGGAGCACACGTTTTTTTATTAATGCTATTAAAAAAGCACAAATAATACGTGCTTCTCACATGCTAAGGGACACATGTCAATCTTATATGTAGGTCGTATAAAATTTCATATAAATCAGTTTGTAAAAAATTTCTGTCAATTATAAATTACTTCATGAGATATAAAAAATAATTTTAAGGTCCTTGTGGTAAGTGAAAATTACAAGTTATTCCATGAAGTCTTTTTCCGTCCACAAACTTAACAGAAACCGTTGGGTTGCCATGTTAGTCTAATAAAAAGCAACGTGTGTCACTCTTAATAAAAAAATATATTAAAATTTAAAAACTTCAAATTTTATTTTATTTAAAAAAATGAAAAAAAAAAAATAGGGGTTTGGGGTGGCTCACTAACTCCCCCATGGTGCCCCGCGAGCCACCCCCTTCCCCTAAAGTGGTGGCTACCCTCATTTTTCAATTTTTTTTTTTTAAATAAAATTTGAAGTTTTTAGTTTTTAATATATTTTTTTATTAAGAATGACACGCGTCACATTTTTATTGGACTGACATGATAAACTAACGGTTTCTGTTAAGTATATGAACAGAAAACGACTTCAGGGAATAATTCGTAATTTGTTGCCTACTACCAAAATTTTACAATTAATTTTTTTTAGCATAAGAAATAATTTATAATTTAGACTAACCAAGAAGATGAATATTATAATTTTTCCAAAAAAAAAAAGGAACAAAACAGAGGAAAGCCAGATGTCATGCAGATACGGAGGTTAGTGTTTTCTGTGAAACCAATCTTCCCGCTGTTTTAGGGCATGGGTCGGTTATGTGTCCAGATGGCACTCTTTTGGGGGATGCACGTGTTGAACATTGCCTGCCCTGCTTTGGCACGTCAGAGGCGCAGCAGTCAGAACCTCATTGGGGGCTCTATGGTTCGGGCAACAATGGTGTGGGCTGTGGCTAGGTCCACAAACCCAGACTTGTCTCTGCATGGCTGCATGCATCGCACACAAACCCAGACCTTTTTTTTCTCTCTTTTTTGTTTGTTTGTATTACAGTAGCTTTCTAATGCAATCTGCTTTGTTCTTTTAGATCAAATTTGGTCGGTAAAAGTTATTTTATAACTCAGAATGTATGTCATTTCTTAGAATTTTTGTAAATACATTTTCTGTTATCTAGGTGATTTTGTAGTAGTTGTCAGGGACGGAGCTAGAATTCTTATGGGCAGGGGATAATGACCGATTTTTTTTTTTTGGTAGGGGCTAAGTAAGCTAAATTTTTATTTTTACCTTATATTTTTTTATTTTTTAGATTATTTTTTTTCCTACCTTTAAATTTTTTTTTAAGGAAATTTGGGGGGGGGCCATGGCCCCTGCCAGCCCCCCCTCCCTCCGTCCCTGGCAATTGTGGTCTAAAATGGTCTGAATCTGATCGACTTTGCTTGGGTGAATGAAACTCTACTCCTGTGTCTCTGACTTAATTTATTAGAGAATCTTTGTAACCCTGAATATTAGATCTTTTAGACTCTCTTATTAATCTTGTATATATTGGACGAGATTTTTGAATAAAAAAAAAAGAAGAAAAGAAATGAAAAAGGAGCGGGTGCTTAATGGGTCTCGTTTGACTCTCCTCTTCTAGTTGAAAAAAATTAAAAAAAATTAAAAAATAAAAATTGCCAAATTACAAAGGAAAATCGTGAAGGAAATACTGGTTTTGGGAGAAGAAGAGGAAGCCATATGGATTTAGAAGAAGGAAGAAGGGAGAAGGGAGATATGGGCCCATATGGGGGGGCCCGTCTCTCATTTTTTGGAGTCCAGAACACACTCGTTCTTTTTTTCTCTCCATTCGGCCACAGGGTTTTCTCTTTTATTTTATTTTGTGGTGTTTAATGTCAACACCTTGATGATGAGATTTTATTTTTATGGTTATGAGTAGTTAATTTTTTTTTAATTAATTAATTAATTTTTTTTGAAAAGGAGTAGCTAATTGTTGCGTAAAAAAAAGTGCAAACTCAAGTAAAGGATTTCGCAAGTAATAAATTTTCGGTAAGTATAAGGTCAATCTACAATGAATAGTAAATTTTAAGTAAAATTCCTATTATCTTACGTAAAAGTAAATTGAGTTGTTTTTTTTTTTACTATAAAGTGGAGCAATGGAGAGGTAGTAAACTAAAATTAAATTAATTAAACTAAATTAATAAAAAATGAATTAGAGAAAATTAGTGGGAAACACTAATGCTTCAAAGATCCACCTAACATTATATCACGTATTCTTGAGACATATATTTTTAACTCAATTAAGTAGATAATCAACTCTAATAATCGGAAGATAGAACAATTAGACACGAATCAAATGTAAAATAAATCGAACAGAGGTTGGTTGAAAATTTGATTTCAAAAACATGTTACAATAAATTAAGCATTCAATATATTTTTGAATCATAAAAAATCAAACGAAGTAAGTATTTGATATAAACAAAAATCATAATGAATCAAAATAAATTTGTCTCATTAAATTACTCTCAAATAAAAATCATCCCTAAAATTTAATCATTAATATATGGAGAATAAATAAAATAGTCACAATAACACAAAAGTTCGTTTGGGTGTTGAATCCGAATATTATTCGAATTCACTGCGCAAATTACGAGGTTTGACTTTGTGAGATAAAATTTGAAAAATTTTGAATAAAATATAATTTATTTTTGAAGAAAGTAGAATATTATTCAGAATAATACTCGAAACAAACACACCTTAGCCACTCATAACGTACTCTAGAAATAAAAGAATCAAGGCATGTGATTATGAGAGACAACTTATATGACTCACTTGACCAAGTAAAAATTAGACTGCCAAACCACTTATCCGATCAGGTGAGTCCTATAAATAGTTTCTCACAATCATCTGCCGAATTCTCTCAAATTCAAACACATAATTTGATAAGATTCTAATCAGTTTTGTACTCCCTCTCCTATTCAATTTCTTTGATTTTCATTTGTCTTCTACAAACAAGCAATGAGCCCCACCTTTTTGGCTTCTTTGTGCTTCGATTCATGAATCCCACTTGTGTCATTTCCTTTGTTTTATTCTTCTTCAACTTTTCAACTTGGGGGCCACTTGTACACGTCATGCTTCTTAATTTTTAGTCATCTATGAAATTATGTCTAACAAATCTTCTTCTTCTTCTTTCTTTATTTTTTTTTTTCTGTTTTTCTTCAAATTATTTAATTCTTACAAAAACATAATTCATTGCATTAATATAATATTTAAGCTCAAAATTAATATTTAAAACAATATTCCACAATTAAATATAAAATGCATGAATTAAAACATAATAGAGTATGGTAATGCTTATTTTAGTAGGGTTATGGGTGAAGCCTATCATTTTAATTTATTATGTGTTATTGAGACTATTTTGGATGTTCTTCATAGATTAATGATTGAATGTTGGGGATGATTTTAAATTTGAGAAAAATTTCATGTTGACAAGTTTATAGTGAATGCTTAATTTCTCTTGAACTCAAATGTTTAATTAAACTCATGCTCAATCGGCTTTATTTTTAATTAGTGCTTGATTATTTATCTTCTAATTATGAGAGTTGATTCTCTACCTAATTGAGTAGCAAAATGTCTTGAGAATATGTAATAAAATACTAGGTGAATCCTTAAAGCCCTAATGCTTTTCCCATTAATTTTTCTTAGCTAGGTTTGGATCGCTTAAGGGCTAAGGGCCACTTTTGTGTCACCCTCGTAGAAGGTGGATCACCTAAGGTCTAGGGCTAGGGGAGTAGATCTCCATTACCCTCGGATCACAACCCTTCCTTTCTCCGCATGTGACCAAAGGCACCTCTTTTTATTCTCTTTCTTTTTTTTCTTTTTTTTGGCCATAGGCCTAGCTAACTGCATTTTGTCTATGTGCATGAAAGGATCTATTTGATAATGATGAAAAGCTCAAGGACATCTTAAACAAAATTTTTTAACCCAACGACTGATTTCTTTTTTAAAAAAAAAAAAATCCTAAATCACATGAATCAATCTAGTACTTTTTCCATCTTTTTTTTTTTAGGGTTACGGGTGCATGGTAACTCTAATGGACGGCATTGGAAATGCTCCTTTTGGCTTCTGCTTTACTCAAAGTTAGAGGTGACGGGAAATTTTTAATGCCACCTCCAATGGAGGTAATTTTTGAGTTGAAACCAACTTTAAAAGGTTGGTCAGAAGTTGATCAAAATTTAGCCAGGCATGATGGTTTTTGTTAGGGTTTTTTTTTTTGCGGTTTTGTTTTAGGCTTCGTCGAAGAATATAGATTTGTTCTATGTTGGTGTTCTTCGTTGTTCGGCAGAGAATGAAGAACATAGTCTCGTTTGGCACCATATATAGGCCATGCGCTTCCTGAATTTCATGAGTACTTTAGATACTTACCCTAGTCTCATAGGAAGTGGTACCACCATCTAGGGTTGATAATTTTTTACACACCCTACAAATTTGACATGGACACAATACAAAGTTATAGGGTTTGGGTCATAAACGGTAAACTGTCAACCCTTTTATAAACGTGTCAAACGGGTCAATTCTTTTATAAACATGCCAAACAGGTTAACCTGTTATTTTTTTTTATTTTTAAATAAAAGTAAAAATGGAAGAAGAAGACCCACGCATGAAAGTTGAAACAACCCCAGCATCATTTCACATTTCTTCACTCCAGCACTTAGCAGCGCCGCTCTTGATTTACTGCTCGAATTTCCAGTTGAAACCATTTTGTTCAACTCTTCACTCCAACACTCTCCAGACATTTAAAGAAAGAACAATGAAGACAGACTAGTTGCTTGAATCCTAGGCTTTGAGAATTGAGATCTGACAAAAAGCACCTGAAAAAAAAATAAAAATTAATTAATTAATTATTTTTTTTTAAAAAAAAATCTAGGGAAAAAATTAGAAAAAAAAAAGGGATCGGGTTAGGCGGGTCGTGTCAACCCGGCATGACCCGTTAGCTAAATGGGTCAGCCGTGTGGTGTCGAGTTACTTGGAAAATAAACGTGTCGTGTTCGAGTTTAGCACTCAAGCTGTTTAGCTAATCGTGTTGGGTTTGGGTTAACCCTAACAGGTTGGCGGGTCAATCGAGTCAACCCAAACTCGACATGCCAACCCATTTTTTCCAACCCTACCACTACCTCATTAGCATAGGTGCCATCTATCACGAGTGCATGCAAAATACACCCCACGACAGTAGGTATGGATAGGCTTGACAATTCAGGTTCCGGGTCAGGTTCATGTCAACCCGACTGACCCGATTACGCAAACGGGTCCAGCACGAACCCGAACCGATTATTAATTGGGTTGGAACCCGTGACTCAAACACGACCCGATAAACACGATTACTTAACGAGTCGTGTCAACTCAACACGACCCGATTTTTTTGAAATGATTTTTTCATTTTTTGAATGCTGTTTTATGATTTTTTGAAGCTATTCATTCTGTAGATCTACACTTCCAACAAGTAATACACTTAACAAAAGAAACACTGAACTTTAATTGGCGCAAAAGTCTTGCTTAGAGTGACCAAAACTGACCAGGTTTTCATTGAAATGGGACATGTCCTCATCTACAAAGATGCTGCAATTCAGGCAAAAGAGTTTCCCAAATCCCACGGCATCATCATGTAAATCACTGAATAAATTCACATGCATTTTCCTTGCACACACGGTATTATACATAATCCTCTTTCCAATGGAGTAAAGTAAGCACTCAAATCAATCAACATGCAAAAACTGAAGAGAGAGTGAATACAAGTGCAGACTAAACTCGAAAAATCATCATGGTTCCATCCTCAACCCTGCTATACTTACAGTGATCATGATATTTACATATGAAAATGAAGCTGAATCTAAAATCCTAACACTCGGAGGAAAAATGAAAAATTGAAGAGAAGCTTCAAGAATAGATATTGCCATCATATAATCATTAATCATACCACAAAGGCAAACTCTCAATCTCATCAATTGGCAATTTGGCATTTCCTAAAATCACAAACCAAATCACATCACATCTCGATTCTCCAATGCCAACTTGAATATACAAACATATATTGAAAATTTGAGAGGAATACAAAAAGAAAAATGATAAGCTATTCCTCTCAAATTAAACTTAAGTTAACTAAACATAACTAAATATTTTACAACTAGTAAGGGCAAAACAGAATTCAGTTTCAGTCAACTAGTAAAGGCAGAACAAACCCCATAATCAACAACCACGAATCTAGTAAGGGCAACTAATTTAACAAAATTTAGCAAACAGAATTTAGTTTCAGTCAACTAGTAAGGGCAAAACAAACCCCATAATCAACAACCAAGAGTCTAGTTAAAAGTTCTATATAAAAAGAACTCATCCACATATAAGCCAATGTCAAGGAATATTGATAGAATTTGCTCCTGGTGAACATGGAATATTATTGGAATTGAAATTCAAAGTCAAAATATCTTCTTCAGGCTCATCAAACTTCATTTGTGTCAATTCTACATCAAAAGATAAGAGGAATTAGTGTAATAAAAAATAATATAAGTTAATGAAAAAAATAAATATACAAATAACAAATATTACATTTCTCTTCATATAACCAATCCCGAGTGCATATTAGTGCCTCAACAATATCAGTTTTGAGCAAATTATATTGATCAATCACTCGTCCAACAACACTAAAAGCGGATTCTGAAGCAACAGTAGAAATAGAAATACTCAAAATATCACGAGCCATAGTAGCTACTGTAGGATAACGAAATTCATTTACTTTTCAGTATGAAAGAATGTCAAAATTTCCTTCCGCATCATTCATCATCCTAGGTTTATCCAAATAAAGTTCTAATTGATTCTTATTTGCTTGAACTTCCTCCCCGCCAGAACTAAAAAATGCCTACAATTAAAAAAAGATAATATGAACATAATTTACTAAGTAGTTAGGAGTATATATACTAAGTTACTAACAATAGCATATAAATCACAAAATAAACACATAATTTTACCTTCATTGTTGCGGAAGTCCGCTTGACTTGTGGTTGGGGTACTTGGGGATCAACACGTCTTGTATCAAGAGACATGGTACTTGAAGATGTAGTTGAGAAACCACCATACTCCATAAAAAGAGAGATCAATTTATCATGAACATGTCTATACTCTCTAGAATTCTTAACTCCATAAAGCCTCGTATAACAGAAATTTACAAGTTGAAGCTTGTTACGAGGATCCAACACAATTGCAAGAGACAACACTATACTAAATTCTGACAAATATTTCTCAAATTTAGAGAGCATTTGTGTTGCCATTAATCTCTTCTACTCATCTTCGCTTTCAACTTTTTTCCTTCAATGTTACATAAATGTCAAAAATCACAGGAAAGTAAGAGTTGGCTGTGGGATACTTGGTATCAGAAAACTCACATGTTGCATGGTAAAATGAAGCCAAAAAACAACATATATGAGTTGCTTTTTCCCACTCAAGTGCAGTAGGGCAATGCTTATAGTTTGAATCAATCATCTCTAAAAAACCAAAAGCACGCCGATAATGAATAGCAGTCTCAAGCATAAGATATGTAGAATTCCATCTGGTTGGCACATCCTGTTTTAGCCCATTTTTACTATCCAATGACATTTGATTTGCAGCCTAAAGAAAATTTTGTTTTCTTAATTGTGATCTTCTAACATACTTCACACTATCACGAATTTTTTGGAGAGCACTATCAATCTCTTTCAAACCATCTTGAACTATCAAATTAAGAATGTGTGCATAATAACAAATGTGAAAGAACTTGCCTTCATAAAGAAGGGCTTTCTTCAAGTTCAATTGATTTTTTAATAAACCAACACAAATATCATTGGAATAAGCATTATCCAATGTTATAGTAAAAACCTTGGTTTCAATCCCCCACTCTTCTAGCATATTATACGCCTTTTCACATAAAGATATACCATTATGTGGTGGGGGCATGAATGAAAAGTTTAACACCTTTTTAGTCAGACCTAATTCTTGTCAATAAAATGTGTTGTGAGACATATATATCCATCAGTAATCAAAGAAGTCTACAAATTAGATGTTAAACATTCCTCCCAGGACAACCATTCAACATAAATTTAACCTTTTGTTTTTTCCTTATATGCAAATTTTTCAAATCAGCCTTAAGGGTATTCCTAGAGATAAGCTGTGCATCAGGATGCAAGTATTTTATTATCTCTCTTATGCACTTATGCTCAATATATCGAAAAAGCAAGTCACGCTTAATGACTGAAGCAACCAACAATTCTCTAAATTTTTTGGGACAAAATTTAGAGTTACTTACAGACATAGATCCCTAACTTCTAGATAAGAGCATCAGCCCAATATCACGAGTGTTTCTCCTCGCATAAGTGTCTGTGTGACGCTTCAAATTTTCAGTTCCATATGTACTTGAAGCCAAGTATATAGTACCATACAACTTGCATTTTTCCTTTAAATTATCACCTTCTTTACCATGTATGGCATCAAAATGTTCCCAAACGGCTGAAGTCCTCTTACGCTTGTGACCTTTTTTATCTTTCTCCACACAAACAGATTCATCTTCTTCTATTGTAGTCAATTCAATCGCATCATCGTCAAAGTCTCTAACAATATCATCACCAAGTACTTCGTTATTCATTTACACACATCATTATTAGTAAATTAGTTCGTCAATCCAAATTAGATATGACATAAAATCTAGCTCACAAAGATAACTTGGAACTTAAAATGCTAATAATCTTACCTGCTCTAGATCCTGATTCATGATTGGACACAAGTTACACAATAGATGAGCTGCTCAAAATATATGGTAAGCTTTGTTGGAATCCGAGTGATCTAGACAATAGAAGATGTACTGGAATTAATGAGAGCCTAACTACATCATGTAAGCAACCGTAATGTTGGGCTATAAGTAAGATGTAAACTTGATGAAAACTCTTTTACAACTTAACCACACGGTCCACACTCATCAACAGTAAATCAAAAAGTTGGTAGAAGTTGGATCCATGTCCTATTTTTGTTTCTCTACAGTCATTTGGGTTACTAAATGCACTGTGTGTTCTTGTAGTTACCAACCAGAAATGCAAATAAGAACAATATAAACTAGGTACTAGATATTTACACTAAAGCAAGTTAATAAAACTTGGTGATGCCATAGTTTGCCAAGGTAGCTCAATTTTGTAAAAGTTGAATAATTGATGATCTGCCTAGTAGGAAACACAGTTTTTCTGATCACTTCTTATGGAAAATCACATGGTCCATCGAAAAGTTAGAAAGTAACAAAATTTACAAAGTAGGGAACAGAATCCTACTAGAGCTGCTAGGACCTGAAGAGAATGATAACCATAAAAGGTATATAGGACAAGCCATGATCTATTCAATTTTACTTTCTTCCTATTTCTTTACTCCAAGAACATGAAATCCTACGCTAATTCATAGAATTATCCTTCACCATCTAGCAAATAATTTACTTAACAAATCATTTCCAGAATCAAATTGCACACAATCTAAGAAAATAATAATAATAAAAAAAATGAAACAGCAAATTCCATCCAAACCCCAAGATTCCACAAAATTTACCAAACGCACCCCGAGGGCTACGATCCCTCCTTCTTCTTCTTCTTCTTCTTCCTCAGGAGATAAACATCGGTATCCTCGTATGCATAGTGAAGTACAACAAAAAATCAACATAGAATAAAATTGTGGGGTGTTTACAATACAGACAGAGGAACACACCTGTAATGTGTTGGTCAGTCAGAGACTCAGAGTCTCAGACAGGAAGGGCACTGCGTGAAGGTTGAAGCCGGTGAAGCGTTGTGGTTGCCGGCTGCGTGAATGGTGAAGTGGTGAACTGTGAACGAGTGAAGAGTGAAGTGGTGAGGCGTCGTGGCACTGAAGAGTGAAGAGTGAAGGCAGAAATGAGAGAGTCTGAAAGTCTGAAAGAGTGAAAAATGAAAGTGATGAAAAATTGAAAACTGAAAAGGGCGTGCGGTGCGGCTACTAGCTAGGGTTCTCCTTCTCCGTTCACTAATTCACGATTTTTTTTGTTCTTTTTTTTTTTGAAGGAACCTTGTCATAATCATGTTCGGGTTGACCCGCGAAACACGATTTTAAACCCGATAATGCTAAACCCAAACTCGATTTTTTCGTGTCGTGTTTGTGCCGAGTTTGCGGGTCGAGTCAAAAATTGCCAAACCTAAGTATGGACTATGAGCATATTAAGAACTTTAAGTTCATCCTTAATCATTATGCATCTATATTGTCTTACACTATAAGAATTGACTCATCACTAATCTTTTCAATTAAGATAGTGGGTAAACATAGAATAAATGATAGTAGCTCACAAAGATCACTTGTAACTTTGTTTTACTCATTAAACCTTGTTCATGGGATCTCTAATCACACTGTCATATATAGCTTGAGTATCAATCCTATCCACGCTCAATGTTTCGCTCACCAGTCTTCTCGCTCGTGGCTTGATCAAAGGATTGGTTAAGTTCATTTTTGACTTTAGAAAGTCCAATATTGTTCCTTAATCGGATTTGTTGACTTTTGTCGTTATAGATCTTGATCTTGGCTTAAGCTATGACAACATGACAATCACAATGATTACACAAGGGTGGAACTGGATAAGTATATAAAGCTAAATCAATCAATAAGCCCCTTAGCCATGCAATTTCGAATCTAGCCTTCTCTAAGGCAACTAAGGATGCGTTTGAGATTGCAATTTCATAAACTAAAAAGTGCGATTTTAAACCAAATCACAGAAAATGAATCATTGAGAATTGCATTTTTTAAAAAATTGAGATTTGAAAACGCAGAAAATTGCTTTTTTGCCTTTTCAAATCATAGGCAATGTGTGTTTTTTTGAAAACGGAGAATTTTAAAGGCTAACCTGTGATTTTAAAGGCTAAACTGCGATTTTGCTAAATGCTTAACTGCATTTTTAAAAATCACATTTTAAAATCGCACATTTTGAAATCGCAAACCCAAACCCAAACAAACTCTAACTCAACTTCCATAGTGGATCTTCCTTTGAAAATCTGCTTTGAAGACTTATAAGAGATAGCTTCTCTAGCTAGTGTGAACGTATATCCACTAGTGGGCTTTAGTTCATTTGAATCAAAAATCCATTTAGCATCACACTATCATTCCAATACAGCAGCATAACCACAATATGACAAACCAAAATTAATTGTACCATTTGAATATCTTAATAATCTATGGATAGCATCCTAATGCTCAATACTATGATTATGAGTATATCTATTTAGACTTCCAATAACATATGCAATATTAGAGCGTGTACAGTTTGTCAAAAATTCATACTATGATACTCCTATGCACATTTGAATCATATGGTATAGGCCCAACTATTTCTCTATTCATCACTCTTCCACTGGAACCATTGTCTTGATTGTTTATGTGGATGACATTATTATCTTTGGAATCGACACAACATGTATTGTTGATTTTAAAAAATATTTGGCTAAGCAATTTCATACCAAGGACTTAGGTGTTCTTTTCTATTTTATTGGGATTGAAGTTTCTCATTCTTTTCAAAGCATTTTTCTTTATCTCAGCACAAATATGTTCCTGGTCTTTTGTCTGAGACTGGTCTCTTGGGTATTCGACCTGCTGATACTCCTATGAACTCAACTATTAAACTTGATGGTGAGCAAGGTGCTTTGTTTATTGATATCGCTGGATATTGCTGATTGGTTAGGAAGTTAATTATCTTACTGTGAGTCACTTGACATTATTTATGTTGTTGGAGTGGTTTGTCAGTATATGCATTCTCCTCGTCAACCTCACTTTGATGATGTTTGTCTTATCTTGCGTTATCTAAAAGGTGCCCCTGGTCAAGGATTGTTATACAAGTAAGCTGCTAATTTATCCATCATTGGTTTTAGTGGTGCTGAATGGGCTATAAATCGCTCAAATAGACAGTACACTTATGGCTATTGTTCTAGAAATCATTTTAATAGACGGTCCACTTTGGTATACTGTACCTTTGTTGGTGGTAATATTTTTACCTGGCGTAGTCAAAAGCAAAATGGTGTTGTCCGTTCTAGGTGTTGAACCTGAATATATAGATATGGCTTATACTGCTTTTGAGATGTTATGGGTTAGATCTCTCGTTCATGACTTGGGTATTGATGTTTCTACTCCTATGCAAATGTACTGTGACAATCAGGCCAATATTTTTATTACTAACAATCATGTTTTCCATGAGCGTACCAAGCATATTGAGGTTGACTGCCATTTTATTTAGGATTTATTGATGCATAAACAGATTGCCACTCCTTATGTTTGCTTTGAAGATCAATTGTGTGATATTATCATCAAATCATTACCTCGTGCCTCCTTTAAGCGATTCTCCAACTAGCTGGGCATGTGTTGATTTGTATTTCGAGCTTAATGGGGGAATGTTAAAGTTGTTATATTTTATATTAGCTTTTTATTCTTATAGATTAAGGGTATTCATGCATTCTTGTTATATTTACCCTAATATAAAGTGGGTATTCTCCTTTCAACTTTCACATTTCAACTGTAACAATCCGGTCCTGTGTTAGAAAGAGATGAGTAGCACACATAGAGTTGGTGGTTTATAAATATAATCATGAGTGTTAAGTCTCACATTACCTAATTACTAGGTAAAACTGAGCTTTTATAAGGGATTGTAGGGAAGTTCTAAATTGACTAGTCATTTTGAGGCGATAGCACATATGTAGATAGAGCTTTTCCCTAGGTCGTTACAAATGATATTAGAGTCACATACTAATGCGCCATGTTGTACTGTTAGCACCGTATGACATGGCCCTGACGAGGACGTTAGAAGTTTAAGGGGGAGAGTTTGTAATATCTCGATCCCATATTAGGAAGAAGAGTAACCTATATAGAGTGGATGATTTGTAAATATAGTTATAAGTGTTAAGTCACACATAGCCTAGTTTGTAGGTGAAACTGGGTTTTATAAGGGATTATAGGGAAACTCCAAATTGACTAATCATTTTGAGGTGATAGTACAGATGTGACTTACGCTTTTTTCTAGGTCGTTAACAATGCTATTAGAGCCACCTAGTTACACCATGTCACATGGTACTGAAACACCACATGACGTTGCCCTGACGAGGACGTCAAGGGTTTAAGAGAAGAGCTTGTAACACTCCGATCTTATATTGGGAAGAGATGAGTAGCTAGCCCACTAAAGTTGGTGGTTTATAAAGATAGTCATAAGTGCTAAGCCTCACATTGCTTAATTACTATGTGAAATTGAGTTTTATAAAGAATTTTAAGGAAGCTATAAATTGACTAATCTTTTTGGAGATGATAGTGCAGAAGTGGCTTACATTTTTTCTTGAATCATTACATCAACTATATTGATCATGTGTGATACATGATACAAAAATGTGTCCCTATTTATAGGAAAAATGTTGTAGGTGAATAAATATGGTAATCTAGACTAAAAAACGAAGAGGCCAATGATAAACCTACAAGGAAAGTAAATCATGTTAACATAGAAAATATATAGGAAATATTCTAACATGTGGGAGCATATATATGAACTGATCACATCAAAAATAGTAAAAAATTCCCTAGGGTCATGTTCCATAATGAACATAGCACTAGTTTTTTCAAAACATAAAAATAACATATGTGTTATATATTGAAGAAATCATGAGTAATTCTACATGTACATTAAGTATTCATCAAATATCCATAAAAAATGAAGTGGCTTTTAAAATTATTATTGGGCATGTGGTTGATCAAATGTTGATTTTAAAAGCCACCTCATTTTTTGATGGACACTTAATATAAATGTAGAATTACTCAGAAATTATATACATTGGTAAATGGAACCTTCAAGAACGGTTTTGAAATTATATTTCACGGCTAGAGTTTTCTCTTTGCTCTTAAAACCTTTTTGATCTTTTTCTCGATTATGATTTTATAACCGCGCGATGAGTTTGAGGAGACCAGTTTTGGATTGGGGTTGATAGCATTAACCAAAATGCTATGATACCATGAAAATGTTCAATTTAAATATATATATATATATATATATATATATATATATAGCTAGTTTTTAGATTTTGGGGTGCCAAATTGAAAAAGAAAAAATTGGTAGAGCCAAAACTAAAAAAATAAAAGAAATTAGGGATAAAATTTATTTATTTATTTTAGATTGGGGGAAAACCTTTGGCTTGAGGAGCCTGCCCCCGAGCCAAGGGGTAGCTTCGCCCCTGGACATGTACGCGCACACGGTAACCATGTATACAAAATACAACATGATGTGATTGCATGATTCTAGAAAAATATATATTGTCCTAGATAAAGACAATAATAAATAATATTAAAGAAAAAACATACGTGTGTTGTGAGTAAAAAGATCGACAGAATATTATCCTTTAAAATCAGTCTTTGTAATACTGCTTACTATGGCATCCCCCTTTGTTAATAATTTGTATTTTCAGATTAATTAATTTCATGATGAGTAGGCTTAAAAACTGTCATGGCATGACCTTCCTAGAATTCATGCAATAAAATATATATGAGCATTTATTTACTCAAAGAAAAAAAAATAGAGTAAACACGTACCTTTCCACTCTTACTAAAAAAAAAAAAAAAATTTGCTTAGTTTTTTTTAACTGTCTAAATTTATTATTATTATTATTTTTCATAAAAAAAATTGAATTAATTAAATTAATTAAATTAATTAAATCTAAACCATTAACAAAACTACACCACTGTGGTTTAACGAAGCCACTGTTATCAAATTCATGAGTGGGTGCAGCGATTCCTAGTCCTGCCAAGTGGCTGCTGCCCCCTCCGGCCAGGAGGACTTAAAGTGAGCTGGGATGCTTCGGTTGACCAGCAACGCCGCTGCGGCGCTGCGCATGCATGGGGTTGGGAGTGGTCGTAAGGGACTTCAATGGTGCACTTAGGGGGGGCTTTTTCGACTGCAGTCCAGGGCATAGCTGATCCTGATGTGGCGGAGGCTATAGCTATGGCAGCATGAAAAGCAGCTTAGTTCTGTGCTGTTCAAGGTTTCCATTCTATCATATTTGAAGGAGGCTCTTTGAATATTGTCTCTGCTCTGAAGACGCCAGCTTCTTGCTGGACCCGGCCGCTTTGGTCATGAGCTAATCGAAGACGTACACACGGGACCGTCTATATATCTAGCTTGAGTTCGGTGGACATCCGGCATATATACTCATCGGACAGTGAACCAAGCTGCTGATTTCCTGGCTAAACATGCCTTATCATCCAATTCTGATACAGTCTGGAGAGAGGGTTACCCTCCTATCCAGCGAATTGTAACCGATGAACAAGTATCTTCTACTACGTACTTGAGTTATAATAAAAAACTCAGCATTTAAAAAAAAAACAAAAAAAAAAAAACTCTATACTACAGCACATACGGCACTTAAACCTAATCCATCAAAAGATATGAAACATTTTTTTTTTTACCAAAGAATTTTTACAAAATATAAATAATAAATCGTACTTAATTGGAGAATAACTTGGAAACATTTTGTAATTACGCCATATTAAGTTAATTTCTAGCCATATCCGATGTTTTATATATATATATATATAGCATTTTTTTAAACTAATATAGCTCACAAAACCAGTCTCCTGCAATTAGCTTAGGATCAACCTTAGGTCCCATGCATGATGCACCATATAGACTTCACAGTCAAATAAATAAATAAATAAAAACAAAACAAAACAAAGGATGACAACATGAAACATATATACTTATATATGGTTGAAGAAGGTGGGTACGTTGGCAATGGATCGAACACCTATGCAACTATTCCATGCTTATATGAGTTATATCTGCCTAATTATATTACTATTAATATAATATCTGCCTAATTATAATATCATTTCTATTATTATAATATCTGCCTAATTATATACCAGGGGCGGTTTAACATATTTTAATTTGAAGCCAGGTGTTTTCTAGATCTTGTCGTGGTAAGGAATAAGGATGGTATAGTTTATGCTAGTTTAACCTCCGTTTGTTTTGGCATATTATGTTTTTTTAAAGTTTTTTTTAATTTCAATTTTTAAATTTCGTAAACTATTTTTCAAGTTTGAACTTTTTTTTTTAAACCGCTAGACCTTCGCTGGACCGCCGCCAAACCGACTTTCTGAAAAATTATTTTGTTATAAATATTTTATGTAGAAATAAAATAAACTAAGCATATATACATATGCATGACAGGCATGTCACCATCCTACAATAATTAATTCTCTCATATATAAACAATCAACAAGTTGTGCCGAAAGAAGTATCTCACGTACGTACGTGCATGTGCTACATAAAACCATGCAAAGATAAATTGAAAAAAAAAAATATTTGGGGGAGGGCAAAACTGAAAAAAAAATAAAAAATTTAAGGGGTAAAATTTTAATTTAATTTTAGGGATTTTTTTTAGGAAAAACCTTGGGGCACCTAGCCTCAAGCCCCAAGGTAGCTCCGCCGCTGTTGGTAACACTGTAGCATAAACTAGTGCAAATTGCCTAGTTTGAGGTGGGTTTGTGTATTTTCTACAAAAACAAAAAAAAGAAAGAAAAACCAACAACAATAACACCAAAATTGTGCCTATAACTACAAATAACCAAAAAAAACAAATAAATAAGAATATATATATATATATATATTTAAATGCATTTCAGTTTGGGCCCGAGGCTAAGGTGGCTATGGGCTAGGGCGGCCCATTTATGTGCAGCCCTCATTATCTGTCTCATATTCATACAAAAAGACAGAAAAGTTTATACCAACATGTAAAGCTGTAAATTAATCCAACAACTTGAATTCGATTTGCAAAAATAAATTAAGCTTAAACAGAAATCTTGACTCACAATCGAATCCTACTTATATAAACTAGCTAAATTACTATAACTTCATTTTTATTATTTTTTATAGTGTTATTTTCAATTTTGTAATGAGAATATTTTATAAATTTAATAAAAATAAATTTAATAAGTATTTAAAAAGATAAGAGAGAATCATCTTTCTTAATGTGATAAAAACAGCTTTGAATTCCTGTGAGCATGAATCTTGATACTACACACACTATAAATTTAATTATATAGACTTGAGATTAGATTTTTTAAATTGTAGATAAGTTCATAATAGATTATATGAATAGTTCATTTCTTTATATATATATATATATCTATATATAATTTGTTACAAATAAAGGTTAGTTAAGATAATTTTAATAAGTTCATAAATAAAATTGAGTTTATCTAATTAAATCAAACAATATAATCGATCTTAATAATAATTAATATAGATTTACTAAAAAAGCATTAATAGTGATAGTATTTACTTTATTATAAGAAAATAGTAAGTTAATTAAACAGTTCGTTAATAAGACAAAGTTTCTTAAAAAAAAGGAAAGAAAAGCTAAACTTGATATTTTAATACTCATTTTAGTTTGGCTCGATTAAAAATTTAAAATCCTATGGGTGCGAGTATTTAAGAAATGACCTAATCAAACTTTTATTTACTATAATTTCTTGTTATCAATTATTCTATTGTATATAATATAATATCTTGTCAAACTTTTCTCTGTGTTTAAAATAATAACCCGATTAAACTTGTTTTTTTGTCTTATACCATATTTTACCAACCATAATAATTAATTTGTATCTTAAATAGGTGTATGATGAGTTATATATGTACTTCTTGTAGTTCTGAAAAGTTGCGAGGAGAATTAATTTAAATTTATGCGCGTGGCAACCAGGGACAGATTTAGGGGGGCGGTATAGGTCATGGCCCTAGCCTCCTCAATTTTAAAAAGGAAAAAAAAAATTAGGTAAAAAAAATTATATATAAAGTAAAAAATAAAAATTTAGCCTACTTTCCTCTACCAACAATTTTTTTTGGCTCTTTGGCCATAAGGGTTTCTGGCTCCGTCCCTTGTGGTGACACATCTAATGGAAAACGATTTATTTATTTATTTTCAACTCTTTTTGGTTAAAAGAGAGCAAGGTTTCATGATATTTACTATTTAGATAGTAACAGTTTCACAAGAAGAACTGAACTCCTAATTACTTCTCCAAATGAAGAGTATTTAGAGTGGCCAGCTACTCGATTTGGCCGTAACCAATAACATAAACGGTGTAGATAGTGAAAAATTACAAATGTTCTCTCAAACTGGTTGAGCCATAGTCAGGCTTAATTCCACCGAAGATACCAGCAAGACTCAAGCCGGTGGTATGAAAATAATTTCAAGCGCTTTCCATTTCGAGATTCGACTCTCGGACCTTTCAGCCACCGAACCATTAGGAGTTAGCTCGAATGCCACTAGACCACCACCCTCGGTGGTTGGTTTTCCAATTAAATTGCTTCCATATTCCGGCATAATAATTATTACCATCATCTAATCATATCACCTAGTAATAAATTGGAAAATTGAAAAAGGAATGAAAAAAAAAAAAAAAAGTTGAAGGAAAGTAGTTTTTTGTTTTTGTTTTTTTAATATTTTAGATCTAATCAGGTATTTGAATTTTATGAGTAATTTAGGAGTGCATGTGGTGGAGAAATAACAAATGGTAAGCCTGAGAGGCTGCATGGGAATAGATATAGACTGGATTTTATATTAGATTAGGGTGACGAAATTCATGCAATTTGCTTCTTTGTTTCCCCAAATGGTTCACTTTATTCAAACCCAGCTAATTACTGCCTCATCAGCTGCTGAAACAGCATGCTTCTTTCCCTTTTAATTTTAATTTATATGATGGATTAGACAAGAAAAAAAAGGAAAAAGACTTATATAATATAAAAAATGCTTTTGTATTATATAAATTGCTTTTTTTTAATTGTACTTAATTGCTTAGGTATATGGAGATGTGCATGTATGGTGAAATCTGGTCTAGTGCAAAGATAAATACAAATTTACAAGTAAAGAAAAAGAGAGAAAATTATTTGAGGAAGAGAATTAAGAAAAGAAAGATTGAGTAGGCAAGACAGGATTTTCAAGAACCTATTTTTGAGATAGTGATCTTTCTAGTTTCTATTATGGTGTAAATGATTTTACTAAAAGTTGCTTTCTTTAATTTTCTTTCAATCAAGAACCCAATTTAAAATAAATAAAATGTCACTGCCTAAGAACAAGTTAGTCAAATTTGAGGGATATTTTAAAATACTAAAAATCTCGTTTAGTTCGCGGAATAGACCCCTGGTTCACGGAATAGTTATTCTTTTGTTTGGTAAGGGTCTTTTACATGGAATAGTTATTTCCATTAGAATAACTATTCCCTTACGAACCTATTCTTCTTATTTTTTTTAGAAGAATAGCTATTCCTATAGGAATAGACTACATTTTTCACAAAAACCACTCATTATTTTATATTTTCTCTCATTTTTTTTTCAAAAGAAAAAAGAAAAAACTAACCTCTTACTTGGGGTGGTCGGCCAGCCACATAAGGAGCCGGGGGTGGTTGCACCACCCTAGGAGGATTTGTACCACCCACTGGTTTTAAAAAAAAAAAAAATTGTTTTTTGTTTTAATAATTTGAGTTTTTTTTTTTTTTTTTTTTAAAAATAATTTTAAATTTTTTTAGTAATTTTGATTGGATTCCAATTAAAGTATATGAGTTGTTACCAAACTAAAGAGTAGGAATAGCCATTCCATTCAACTCTATTTTATCCCTGGTAATAACTATTTTATTTCCCAATGAAATACTCATTCCGCAAACCAAACGAGGTCTTAAAGACTATATATGTTCTCCTTTAATTTAGATGCACCAAATGTGAGATTTAATATATGCCCAAGCAACATCTTACCAATTTAATTTAAATTTTTATAATCTTACCCACTCAAATCACTGACATTATCATTAAAGCTCGTGTGGTATTGTACTATCACTGGTCATAAAAAACATTATTAGGTTTACTTTAATACCATTAACATGACTCATGACCCTTTAGTCAAATCTATCTTATCCTCCGAAAGGATTGATTACAATTATTAAAACTACCATATATATAGAGGGTAATTACATTTTTTTCCGTGAACTACCAACCTTCGTAAATATGTCTCTACGAACTGACACTCTCACCACCTAACTGAATTGAACCACCATTTACTTACCAAAACCCCCATTTCGTCAGTCAACCTCGTTAAAAAACTTGAAATGACACAAATATCCTTACTTTATAAACAAAATTTACATATAGTACCCTTAAAATTAAACAAATTAAAAAAAAAAAAGAGCATAAAAGAACATAAAAAAAGGAAAAGGAAAGGTGACTTAGCCACCTCTGGGGTGGCCTTCGAGCACCCTCGGCTCGGCCTATGGGTTGGCTGCGAGGCCACCCTATAGGCCGAGCGGTTGCCGGTTTTTTCTTTTAATTTTTTTTTTAAATTTTTTTTTAAGTTTTATATATTTGAAATTTTAATTTATTAATATTTTTTTTGTATTAAGAATGACGTATGTCATCATACTATTAGTGCTGACATGGCACATTAATGAAATTCGTTAAGTGTTTTGACAAAATTTGACTGTAAGAACTAAATTTTTATTTTGGACTACCCCGAGGACTTTTGAATTATTTTTTATTTATTTTTATACCGTAGTGAGCGTTTTAAAATTTAGGCCAACCACATGGATTGATTTTGCATTTATCTAATTTTTTTTTTAGTTTTTTATTTTTTTTTGTTATTTTTTAATTAGTTTTTTTAAAAGTTTTTAATATTGATTTTTTTTTTATTAAATTTTTTTTTAAGGGTATTTATATCTTTAAACGAAATTTAACTTCTAAAAAGAGAACATTTCATCCGATTTAACGAGATTCCTTAATGGCGTGGGGTTTTAGTAAGTAAATGGTAGTTTGATGCTGTCAGGTGGTAAGAGTGTCAGTTCGTGGGGGCATATTGTCGGAGACTGGTAGCTCATGAAAAAAAATGTAATTACCCCTATATATATATATAATGAGTGAGTATTTTATAAAAGAAAACATAATTACAAAAATTCTAGCAACCACTAGAACAACAGCTACTCTTAATATCTTACAAACACACCAATTTAAAATACAATCCAAACAGACAACTAAACAATTCCTTACCAGCTCTCACTAACAAAACAAAACTTAAACCAAAGCGACACAAACTCAAATCATATTTACATAAATTACACTATTTTTCAGCAACTCATTTGCAGCAGAGTACATTATCTGGTATCTCCCAACTCCTACAAAGAGCTAAAGTTTTCTTCTGTTCTTTTAAACCTGCTTTTGAGTCATGATCCGAGCTCTAATCTCCCAAGTGATGATATGCACAATTTTCTCTTCTGTTTTGAGCTGATTAACATATTTTAAATCATTCCTTTACTCCATAAGTGGTAAATTGCCGCACTCCAACTTAGCTTCTATAGAACATCTTTCATCTTCCTACCCTTCAACTCTTTTACACCCCAATTCAAAATGGCATACCAAGTAGTAAAAGGATCAACTATTAAGCACTTTTTCATAATCTCCCTTCAAATTCTTTTACAAAACTTACAAGTGAAAAAAACATGATATCCCTCCCTTCAATACAACTCCTGCAAAATAGACACATTACATATCCTTTAAAACCCCACTTCAACAGCCTTTCACCTATAGTTAAGCTATCTCGTTCCCCAAAATTAATTACAACTCGAAGTATTACTTGTAGTGCCTCCATACTAATTAACTTGCAATTAGCAGAATTTACTACTTTTAACACAACTATCAAAGTAAAGGATAGCGGAAATGAGAAAAAAATGATTTGCGACAAAATGAATTATCTTGAATAATATCATCAAATATCATTAATATAAACACAGAGCTTCCAAAGAAATATAATTTCAATAATCAACATTATCTAACTATACTACGCAACCCTGACTACATGAGCCCTTCGTTTGGCATCTTCAACCCAACAATTTATCAAACATGTCATTCTACAAAATACTGAGGTGATTCATAGGTGGAAAAGTAAATGCGTTAGTCCACGACTTAATAAATAAATTATCATAGAACTTGTTATGCAATGAGCCTTATGTAACAAAACGTATACCTTAAACTTTGGTAACCAAAAATGTCATTGGTTTTTGCAAAGGGGATAAGTGTTGCATCCGTTGCTATTCTTAATAAGGATAACTAGTTTATTTTGAAATAGTGTAAGCATAATTCCAAGGACAATTCATATATATTTGAATGCATAAATCATGCTAGTGAAAATCTTATACATAAATATACATAGTCATAAATTTTCTGCATATGGTTTATTCGAACCCTTAACCCCTTCTCGATAAGGTTTTTGCTATCTCGAGGGACATGTAATACAACATCGGTGCCCTAATAAAGCACACATATCTTCCATTAACCCCGGGTGGCACACGCTACTAATGATTTCTGTCTATAGTGACTACCAATCAAACATGGCTGTGTCGGTCACCTCTAAATTATTGGATCTAAGGCAAAAAATTAAACAGAAATCTATGGACCATAGGGTCAAGCCTTTATACATATGTACCTGCCATCTGTACATGACGATCAATACCATATGCTCAATTATTATAAAGCATATATCATTTGCAATAATAATTGTTTGATGGAAATATTAGGCTCATAACATAATTCATTAAGTAAATAGCATGTATAAAATATAGGGATAATTACACTTAACCCCCCTAATTTATCCACGGTGTGGCGATTTACCCCCCAATGTACCAAAATTGGTACATGACCCCCCGAACTTGCCAGCGTGTGGCAAAATCAACCTTCCGTCCAATCGACCGTTCGTTTGGACGGAAAGTCGGTCATGTGCAAGTCACGTGACTTGGGGAGGGTCTCTGTCTTAAACGGTCACGTGACTTGCACGTGACCGATTTTCCGTCCAAACGAACGGTAGATTGGACGGAAGGTTGATTTTGCCACACGTTGGCAAGTTCGGGAGGGTCATGTACCAATTTTGATACATTGGGGGGTAAATCGCCACACCGTGAATAAATCAGGGGGGTTAAGTGTAATTATCCCTAAAATATATCATAACTTATAAAGAGAAATATCACATTTGTATATTAAACGAGTTTAACTGTTCCGTAAACATTTACTTACTTCAATTGCTCATCCATATTCTCGAACATCTTATGGTCTGTTTGGGTGTTGAATTTTTGAAATCAAAATTGAATTCTTATTCTCTTTGCGGATTTCGAGGCAAAGAAAATGTGTTTAGGTGTTAAGTAGAATTTAAATTCTTTTTGAAATTGTGTTTGGGTGTTGGATTTTTGAGATTGAAAATTAGTGTTTTTGAATAGTAGGAAATGATTGGAGGTATGAAATGTTGTGTATAATGATTGGTGTTATGAAAAGTAGAGTGAAATAATGATTGAAATAATATTTATTTATTATAAAAAATATTAAAAACTATTATTTAGTATAAATAATTATTATTTAATTATTTAAAGGGTGGGACCATGCATGGATTAGACCCACGCATAGAACAATTTTTGGAATTGACTGGTTTTACACCTTTCCCTAGAGACAGCTTTACGCATGGAGTGGGACCCATGCGTAGAATCAAATTTCTCTTGAATTCGGGTGTAAATCTAGGTTGAACCGGGTTTTGAAAAAAAAATCCGAACATAATCATGATTCAACTATTTTTCCAAACAGACCATTCATCTCACGTCACTGCAAATTATACCATAATATTATATATAATGCACACCAAAAATCTTAATCTTACACGTGAAACTCTAATCATGAGGTTAAGAACCTAACCATGCATTAAAACCCTAATTATGGACTTCCTGTAGCATTGAACGATCGGTCCCCCGAGGATTGATTGTCCAGTCCTTTGTAACAGGAATTAAAACCTAATATCTTGCAATAATCAAGCTCCTAATCATTACATAAGTCCTAATACATATCATCTACCAAGCACAAGTATTACCATTAGTTCTAGCTTCATACTTCATCTTAAATATCAAAGTTATTATTATCATAATTGAAAACCCATTTGCTAACCTTGGAAGATAAGGGCATTAAAACATGGATTAGTGTGTGTTCTAGTACTGTTAGTTATAAAAACCAAATCAAATCTTTAAGATCTATAGTTTTCATGCAAGAATCTACTTTCTTATAGTAAAATGCTAACTTTAACTCATGCTATTAGAAAACCTCTAAGCATGGTTAAATACAAATGTAAGCAGTAAAATCATGCATTAAATATTTTGTTAAAAGCTAGGTTTGGCTCCTTACCGTATTGGTAGAAGCTCTCCAAGACATCCTCTCTCTCTCTCTCTCTCTCTCTCTCTCTCTCTTTCTCTTTAGGGTTTGGGTGTCTAAAGTGGACAAAAATAGGATCTTGGATTTATCCTAGATCCTTTTATAGAGCCATCTCTCGCTGCATGGTTCTAAAAATTTCTTTTTAAAATAACCTAGTATGAGAGCATTAGACGTTCAGTTTTTAAATAGATCATTCGATGATCCATGTGTATCGATTGATCGATGGTAATATCAATTGTTCGATGATTGCTAATTTCTAAATTTTAAAATCCCTTTTAACAGGAGAAAATTTCTATACTTGAATTGTTTAAAATATTTAAAAAGTTTTTGTGATTTGTTAATCGATATTTATTTTTAAATAATTGCCATGTAATTATGCAGGATATTACAAAGTACCAAACTACATTCCACCAATCTACTTTCGACATTTGATTTCGAATAGCATTCTATGTATCAGAACAAGAGTAGGTGCCTTTCTTTGAAATTACCCAAACAGACTGATCATTTTCTCCAATTTTAATACAAATTGCTATGAACATTAACAATATCTTTTGATCTAGTATCTAGCCAACACCATTATTTGCCATTCAAAACACTTGTGAATCTTACTTCTAGCGTTATAAACCAATCTATGACCATATCTCATGCAAAGAGTGCCATTTGGATGCCACAAGTCGAGCCACAAATGAAAATTTGTTCCATCCCCAACTCTGAATTGAATGAAGTTTCTTAATTATCACGTCCCAAAGCTTCAATATCTTTTTCTAGCTCCAAAAACATATTGTTGGTATACTCACTTGTTATAAACTTTTTTCCTTTCAGCAAGTACACTTTAATCCAGGCCACCCATAGAAATCCATATTTTGCAAAAATATTCCAAATTTGTCTTATAATTGCAGCCTTATTCCAATCTTTTCAGCCCCAATTCTCCTTCTTTCTTAGGAACACTAATGACATCCCAAGCCACATTTGGTCTAGCATGATCAAAATCATTTCGAGCCCATAAAAATCTATTAAACTTATGCTCCATGGTTGCAATTATCTTCTTAGGGAGTATAAAAATACTAGACTAGTATACTTGAATGCTATACAAGACTGAGGACAACAGTTGCAATCTTCCAGCAAAAGATAGCTTCCTAAGCATCCAAAAGTTAATTAAACAATATTCCTTTTAAGTAATACTTCACAATTAGATGCTGCCAATTTCCTATAAATCAAAGGAACACCAAATGTGATGTTCCACATCGCCTGGGAATGAGAATGTGCTTATATGTATAAACACAACATTCTTGATAGAACGCGTTTTAAAGTCGTGATGGTCATGAACCTATTAGAACTCTACAGTTAAGCGTGCTTCTGCGAGAGTAATACCAGGATGGGTGATCTCTTGGAAAGTTTAGTTCGGGAAAGCCAAAAGCAGACAATATTGTATCGTTGAGGACGTGTCGTTACAAATGGTATCAGAGTCATTGCCCAGCCTGAGATGGAAAGAGCGTGCACAAGCCCATGAGGGTCGCCAGCGGGGATGCTGGGTCCCAAGAGGAGGTTGATGAGTGCCAAATATTGTATATTTGGACCCCTTGATTTACATTAGTTAGACCTTTAGCTTTGTTATTTTCTGATACTTTGGTTAGTTTTTGTGTTTTTATGTTTTGTAGGTCAATAAGTGAGGAATGACAAAATTCATGTGGAATTGCTTGGAAAATTCGGAAGTTCTGGAGAACTCGATCGATCGAACTTAAAATCGATCGATCGAATTTTGCCCGAAGTCGATCGATCGAAATTTCCCAGAACTTACTTTTGCAAAAGCGCGCCAGAACATCCAATCAGGAGCTTCTCCATGACAAAAAGCAGTTCTCCCTCTGATTTTCGCAGCAGAACACGTTGGTTGCATGACCTTGGTTGTCTCTAGCAAGAGAGGAACCCTAAAGGGGGTTAGAGGAGTCATTTTACATGGGTTTCTAGCCCTAATTTCCTTCTATAAAAGCCATTGTCATACCTCCTTGTGGGGAGAGTTCAGAGAACAGTAGCTAGGTTTAATTTCGTTCATTTCATAGTGTATTTCAGTAGCTTTTGTTCTTAGACACTTTCTCTTTGTAAAACTTTTCCTTTACTTCCATGTTTGTTCTTCATTTTCTTGTGGTATTCTTAGTCATGGAAGGCTAGTAACCTCAACTAAGGTTGAGGATGAAACCTTTCCATTGATGACACTCACACTCTTGTTATACTACTTGCACATTTGATGATATATCATATTTGTTGTTCAAGTTCCATTCATTTAAATGCTTTATCTTTTGCAATGAATGTGGTTGTTAGTAGATATAGGACATTTAATGTGTTTCAACCGATGGATACATTGTTTTATCGATTTAAATGATGATATCCATTGTGATTTGTTCATTGAATGGATACATTGGATGATTTGATTTCAAATAGGTACTCTCTGTGATTTATCTTTGAGTTGGATTCATTTAATGATTCTAGAGTTTGTGGTTAAGACACTTGAATGACATCCAAAGCTTAATGTTCTTTGGGTGTTCAAGTGGAAACCAAGAGTGTGAGTTGTTGGATTTGGTTTGGTAGATTCCTTAGCCTTAGTTCCTTTTAATTTGCATATTTCATTTCATCTCTTTTGTTTAGTCTTTTGTTCTTGAATCAATCCTCAAACCTTTAGAACTAGGTTAAAATGAGGTTGATTAAATAAGACACCAATATTTGACCATTTCCCTGTGGATTTGACCTCGCACTTGCACACATTATATTGCAAACGATTCGTCTTGCGAGTATTCATTAAAACACACATCAGAGGTGATTGTGACGTCCCACATCGTCTAGGAATGGGGATGCACTTATATGTATAAACACACTCTTATTGACACAACGCGTTTTAAAACTGTGATGGTTATGAACCTATCAAAACTTCGCAGTTAAGCGTGCTTCTACGAGAGTAATACTAGGATGGGTGACCTCCTGGAAAGTCTAATTCGGGGGAGTTAAAAGCGGACAATATTGTGTTGTTGGGAGTTGGGAGTTGGTCGTTACACAAAAATATCTTACTGGTAGCTTACTTTCTTTGAACTACAAGCATTAAAAAAATGCTCTTTCACCCCGCTGTGTAGTCACTGACCAAAATATGGAACTCTTATTGGATTAGCAGATAAACCGAGAGATTAGAAAATTCTAGTAGCACCCCTTTAATGACCTAAATTGACTTGACATTAGCAGCCGAGAATAGTAGAAGATCATTTGCAAAGCATTGGTGAGTGAGCTATATCTTTGAACAACGAGGATAAAACTCAAAAGTTTTCTGAACCAATGCAACCTCCTCCACCAACTTCAATAAGATCTCCATGCCAATCACAAAAAGATATGGAGACAATGGATCCTCCTGTCTCAAACTCCTTACATCTTCAAAATATCCAACAAGTGTCCCATTGATAGCAACTAAGAACCATGGATTTATAATACACTCCTTCACCCAATTTACATAAGTGATAGGAGCACCAAAAAACGTTAAGCAGTCTTATGCTTTCATCAAATATACTCTAATAATGCAACAGTTCTAACTAATACAACACTTTTGAGACCCCTCCATTCACTTAAATATTATTATTATTATTATTATTATTATTGATAACTATAGGAGTACAAGGTTAATTTCATGTAAGAAGCAAACTTTTACCAAGTCCACAACCTGCTCTATTAATTGTAAATGTGATTTTATAGTGTTAGGATTCTACATTATTAAGAAGAAAAATGCTAGACATATAATTCTTTTACAACTTTTGACACATGTCAACTTGTGATTGGAGGGTATTAAATGCTTACAATGTTTGGCTACAATCACACGTTGACATGTGTCAAAAGTAATAAAAGAGTTGTATCCATAGTATTACTTTATCAAGAAAGCATGTCAATGTTGTTAAAATACAAATTTATGGCATGTTTGGGTAATACTTGATTTTTTATTGTACTTTCTTATTTTTCAAAAACCTGTTTGGGTTGTTTTTTTGAATTAAAATTCTGCTCAAGTTTTATCCTTTTTTTTTTTAAAAAAAATAAAATAAAATTTGTCTGAGGTTTTTTAAACCATCTAAACATAATTTTAAAAAATAAATTTTCTCGGTATTCATAATTTTGAATATAATAAAGAATAATAGAATATAATACAAAAAAAAAAAAAATCGCACACCCAAACGAGCCTTTAGTAGCTGTAGTACAGAAAATAGGTAAAAGAACATAACCACAAAGTTAAATCCTCTTCTCTCTGTATTTTTTTTAGAGAGAGAAACTGCCAACCCTTGGTTAGAAAATCCTCATCCCTGAGGTTTGTCATCGCCTTTTGCGGGTGTTCAGGGGGAGGAGGAGGAGGGGGGATGAGCTCTATCTCTTTTTTTCTCTCATTATCCTCTCTTCTTTCACCGTATCTTTCCTATGTTTTTTTTTGGCCTTTTTCTTTTCTTTTCTTTTCTTTTTTTTTTTTTTTTTTTTTAAATTTGTTATTTATTTATTTTACCTTCCTAAATGACAACCTCAACGCCTCAAGCTCAACTTCTCTCTACCCTTTGCGGCCTCCGCTCCTCACCGTCCTCCGTTTTCTACCAGGAGGGTGCCCCATGCACCATCCTTAAAAAGTAGATATGTAATTTTTCAACTCACACGACACTCACCAACCCCCCCCCCCCCCCCCCCCCCGCCCCCACCGGCCTCACTGCTGCACCTTTCACGCCTCTCCTCTCATGCGTGGACCTCACGCGCCTCAACACCGTCCCCCTCTCCACCTATGCTGCAGTCTTGTGGTTATTTCTGTGGCTTTGTTGTGTTTCTTCCCCATATTGCTTTAATTAACATAATAAGCACTCAGCATTTTTAAATGCCTTTAAAGAAGTTGAACATACATCACTTAATTTGTTTGCGCAGGCAATGATCCCATAAATTATTTGTTCAAGTCTGACCAGGTCTTTTTTTTTTTCTAGTACTAAAATATTTTCTTCAAAAGAGTCCCACACAAATGGGCCATCCCCGACTATGAAGTCAAACAAGTGCTCCCTCACCTACTAATGTCCCCCAGTCACTTCTTAATTGATGATGAAACCGGGTCACCCACAGGCCACAGCAAACCGGGTCACCCACAGGCAGGGACGGAGGGAGGGGGGGACTGGCAGGGGCCATGCATGGCCCCCTCCAAATTTACTAAAAAAAAAAAATTAAAGGTGGGAAAAAAAATCTAAAAAATAAAAAAATATAAGGTAAAAATAAAAATTTAGCTTACTTGGTCCCTATCAAAAAAAATTTTTCGGCCATTAGCCTCTGCCCATAAGAATTTATGGCTCCATCCCTACCCACAAGCCACATCTCCTGCAATACAGCTCGAAAACCATATATTGCAATGCTGCTCCAAAACCATATACTGCAAGCTAGACTGCAAACGAAACACAAATACAACTGCATGACCATCTATAAAATTGTCACGTCCTTTAAACGTATGAGAAATATTTGATTTTCAATTACTTAAAAGCACGTTACAATTTTATATATAAATTGGATTAGAAGAAGTTAATTATTTTAACCCCATTTATAACAAAACTCTGTCCATATATACTAAAACCAAATTGTCATAGAAACTACAGCTAGAGCAATAGTCTTGCTCCAAAACCATACATTTCGCTTGGTGAAGAATGTAACAGGGGGTGACAATTCGTGTTCGGGTGTTAAGATAGAAGAATAAAATTATATATAGGTCAACCATCTCAGACTCATTTAATTAAACGAGTCAAATTCTTCAACTCTAACATTGCTATTTTGTATTGAGTTCATATCGAATTCATAGATCGTGTAAAAAATTGTCAATTTTCTTATAGTTAAAGTGCTCTGTCTTCACCTTCTTTTTCTTTTCTTTTTTCTTTTCGTGTTGTTACTATGTATGTGGTCCTCAACATGACTCTCAGAAGTGTGAGATTATACATACACATATACTCACACAATTAAGAACAGTCCAAAGATTGAAACATTGGAAGATATGGGCTATACCTCCACATCTCTCCTCCATTCCACACCCCTCACCCCTCATCTTCAACCAGCCACCCCCTTGGTGCCACGTGGCGTTGCAAATATCCAAAATGCAATGAATCACCACCAAGCTTCTCCATGCCTGATTTTATCACAACTTTCATCAGCAATTCCATTTTTTTTTTAAAAAAATATATATATAAATAAATATATCAGGTAGAATTTTCTTTTGATGGACAAAGAAAATGAATTTGACTCTTTTACCCACTTCCTATTGGTTAAAGCCAACCATGTCCCCCTCATGCCAATTGCCACCTTAAAATTACCTCCAAATTTGTCCAAAACCAGGGGTAGTCACAGAAACCCACAAACAAAAAGACACATCAGCCTCCCATCACCAATCCAACATTTTCCTTCCTTTCAAAACTGCCTTCTCTTTTCATCAACTCTCTCTTTCTTGTGTTCCAAAGTTTCATATATAATCAGAAGGATTACAAGAAGCCAAACCCCATTTCATGTTTACAACCTGCAAAAACCAGTTCCACCATCTTTTCCTCTCTTAAGAGCTTTGAGCTAGAATTCCAGAGTGAAAAGAGAGAAAAAGATGGCAGTTTGCACAGTCTACACAACCCAATCTCTCTACTCAACATGTTCAATCTCCACACCATCAAAAACCCACCTGGGATTTCACCAGAAACAGGTAGTTTTCTACAAGAAAAGCAGCAAGAGAGGCAGCAGCCGGCCATACGGCCCATACGTGATAACATGCGCAAGTGGTGACTCACAGACAGTTGTGATTGGTCTGGCAGCAGACTCTGGGTGTGGGAAGAGCACCTTCATGAGGAGGCTGACAAGCGTGTTCGGAGGGGCGGCGGAGCCGCCGAAGGGCGGGAACCCGGACTCGAATACCCTGATCAGTGACACCACGACAGTGATATGCTTGGATGACTATCACTCCCTGGATAGGACTGGAAGGAAAGAGAAGGGTGTCACTGCACTTGACCCAAGAGCCAACGACTTTGATCTCATGTATGAGCAGGTTAAGGCTATCAAGGATGGGATTCCTGTTGAGAAGCCCATTTACAACCATGTCACTGGTCTTTTGGATCCTCCCGAGCTCATCAAGCCTCCCAAGATCCTTGTCATTGAAGGTTTGCACCCAATGTAAGCAAACCACACAACTACTCTCTCTCTCTCTCTCTTATCTTTTAGATTAGTATTTATAAATAAACAAAAATTAAGGACCGATTTTCATTGTCATCTCAATCATATGATTAATAATTAATACTACTTAATAGATAGTTATACAATTATTATACAACTTGATAATGTAATAGTAAAAATTAATCATTACATCAGTACTAAAAAGAATCGAGAGCTTATTTTTAATTTTCAAAAGTTGTAGAGCCAAAGCCACACTTTGGCCAGGCCCTCCAAGCCAAAGGTCTACCCCAAAAAAATTAAAAAAAAAATTAATTAATTTTTACTCTTATTTTTTTAAAAAATTATAATTTTGACCCCTAAGTTATTATTTTTTTTTTATTTTGACTCCTCTAAAACATAAAAGCTGGCTCCGCCCCTTATCAGAAGATTCCAGAACCTGTCCATCTCTTTGTTTTTACTATGAAATAATAATATCTACATTTATTTTATGGCTATGGAATTGTGGCTGTCATCGTCATCTTTTTCTTGGTGGGCCTTTCACCATATTTAGGTCCGCTTATAACTATTATTAACTCCCAAACAAAATGCTCTTGAAATTAAAAAAAAAAAAGAAAAAAAAGAAAAAAGAAAAAAAAGAGAGGGTAATTTATTGCTAATAATGAGCAGCAATCCTTTGAAATTAAAGCAAAATAAATAAATAAAACAAAATTCATGGATTTATAAAGCAGTTCATAAGTTACTTTGTGCCCACGTAGGTATGACTCCCGAGTAAGGGACCTCTTGGACTTCAGTATCTACTTGGACATCAGCAATGAGGTTAAGTTTGCTTGGAAAATTCAGGTAAATACTCTATATAAAACATCCGGTTTCAAAGCTGCTAGACATTTAATTATGAGTAATGTTATTTAGTAGACTGCTATACAACTGTCATACAACTTGATAATGTGACAGTAAAAATTAGTCATTAAATCAACACTTTGATCCGACTATGTTACAAAAATTGCAGCGGGACATGGCAGAGCGAGGACATAGCCTTGAAAGCATCAAAGCTAGTATCGAAGCCCGAAAGCCAGATTTTGACGCATATATCGGTAGTCTTTTTGAACCATAACTCATGTACATAGTTAGTTACAACACACAGAAATACAGTATTTAGTACAAAGCTTTTATTCTCTAGTTATTTTAAAACTGTTTTTTAGTGTGTGGATTTCTTAAAAGGGGAAAACCCCATGTTTATTTTTGTGGTCGGTGCAGATCCACAAAAGCAATATGCAGATGCAGTGATTGAAGTGTTGCCAACCCAACTGATTCCTGGTGATAACGAGGGGAAGGTTTTGAGAGTTAGGTTGATAATGAAAGAAGGGGTGGAGCTTTTCAGCCCTGTTTATCTCTTTGATGAAGGCTCTACCGTCTCATGGATTCCATGCGGTAGAAAGCTTACCTGCTCATACCCTGGCATCAAATTTTTCTATGGCCCTGATAGTTATTTTGGCCACGAGGTAGACATTCTGTCAACATCCTCTGTGTTTGTTTCCTCTGTTTTCAGGATTTAAGCCAATTAATTATGTGCATTGTTTGATTGTCTCAGGTGTCTGTGCTGGAGATGGATGGCCAATTTGACAGATTAGATGAGCTGATTTACGTCGAAAGCCATCTAAGCAACATCTCTACCAAGTTCTATGGAGAAGTCACCCAACAAATGTTGAAGCATTCCGATTTCCCCGGCAGTAACAATGGAACCGGTCTCTTCCAAACCATTGTCGGTTTAAAGATACGAGACCTGTTCGAGCAGGTAGTCGCCAGCAGGGGCAAAACTCTGGTAGAAGCAGCCAAGGCCTAAGAACTGCCCTTGTGTATTGGACAAGGCACCAAGCCTCTAAAATCATCTTCCTCTTTCCGTTTCTTCATTTTTCAACTCCCTTTTTAACCATGTTTCAGTTGAGTGTTAGCCTACTGTTGATAGGAAACAGAACACTCTGTACCTACTTATTGTAATGCTGTGGAGCCGTGTAATATATAGAGAAGTAAAAGCAGAGATGAAATTCAGTTAAGAAATTCATAAAAAGATTTGTACTTATTGATATTATTTCTTATGAACGTTGTATACTACATTGCGTCACCATTATAACCACTCACTCTTTTCCCTTTTCCGGCAATGCTTCTCCATTCTTTTCTAGACCAGGAGGAATGACCTCACAGGGGTTGTCTTCACTCTCTTTTTCATGTGCTAAAATCACGTAATGGTATGATGACATGATTCAAAACTCTGCAAGCTTTTTCTCAGTAATAGAAGGCAAGAAACTTACACGACAGAAATTTCCTACAAACCGGCTTCTAAAAGTGACATGTATCCCTTGAATGTGAAAAACACATGCTATTATGTGCTTTTTTAATGGGTTAAAGAACGCATAAGCTCGGGCAACACCTGAACTGTCACAAAATGTCCTTTTTGGACTAAAATAAACATGCAGGGCGTGGAAAGTAAAACTACACTACATATGTAAGTCCTTGTTAGATGTGGGGTAGCTAGCTTCTAGGCAGTTTAATATCATGACCAAGCCCTAGGAAATTTTGCTTGCTACTAAAGTTTTTTCAAATATATATATGTGTGTGTATCATATGCAAAATCTTAAAAAGTATGGTCGACAATCTCTCAGTAGCGAGGAAACTGGAGAAGTCCAACTACTAATATTATCCCTACAAACTTCATCTTATCTGCTTTACAAGAATTTTGGGTTATGAGATGTCAAATAAATTTACCTACCAAGGAGCTAAAAATTGTTCAAACTGTAAAATAGCCAATTCTAAGGAACTAAAAATGGGCAGGTGAGCAGCAGGGCTTTAAGGGATGAGCTTAGAACTACAGTTTGAACAATTAAATCCTTAACCCAATAAAGTCATAGGAAATTGTCAATTTCACACAGAGATCTGGTGCAATACCCCTGTCCTATATTGCAGTGTATCTGAGCGCAGAGGAGGGCTCCATCTGCTCGGGCAACCCTAAACCCAAGAACCTATCTAAGCAGGTGGAGCCCTTCCTCTGCACTCATATGAAAAATGATTGTTGCACAACTCTTATTCAACTTTGCCTACATGTCATTTTATTTTTATTTTTATTTCATTCTTTTTTTTCAAAAAATGATGAAACCACTGTGGGGGAAAAATGCTATGTCATTTTCTTGAAAAAAATAAAAATTGCCACGTAAGCAAAGTTTGACAAGAGTTGTACAACAATAATTTCTCGCACTCACATACCCCTTCAGTGCAATAGCCAATAGGGCAGACCGGCAGAGGTATTGCACTGGATCTTTAATCCAGCAATTTCCTATGTCTTACTGAAGTACTTAAAGGGGAGCTGGTATTAATTCAGATCTATTTTAACATAACCATGGCACTACCTATTATTAGACTGCAATAATGCTATGATAAGGCATGGGAATCTATGTTTGACACCGATCTTAAGTTCAACATAAGCAAAGAGGCATGGATGGCAGAATCCATGCTTGCGTCGTTAAAGGTCATATATGGCATTTAAATGCCTTGGATTATCTATTAGGCCGATATGACATTCATGCGTACTCCCAAATGACATCCCCTCCTGAGTTCTTCCATCTCATTCAAAGACTAATTAATTTTATTAGTTCATTGGAATATACAACTTCTTATGCCAATAAGGCCTCTTTTTCAAAGTCAATATGATTAAATATAAGAAGCTAATTCAGATATCATACTTTATAAACATATAGCAAGCCAATGATGCAAGTAACCCATGAAAATACATCTCAATTACCATACTTTCCTCCTCTAATAATATTAACATCTCATGTAGAATATAAACCAACAAACTACTGGAAGGAAAGCAACGAAACTGATTGCAAAAGGCAAGAAAGTCATGTCATAATAAGAGTTACACGGATTGAGAGCAGCATTTGTTTCCAAATAAGTTCTAGATACTAGGAAACTTCAGAGAAACTACATATACAGAAATTTCAGAGAATTTGATTATCTCTAAGATACAGAAACAAACTACATGTAGCATGGGAATTGTACATACTAGCAGATAACAAAATATTTAACTACCTTTTTCTCCACATTTCTACTTGATTATGACAAACTTGTTAGTACCGTGTCTTGCCCAGTGGTCCTTCAAGTCAACTGGATGAGTAAGATCATGACCTTTAGCTGCTAGTCTCAGTAGAAGTTTCCCATATGCGCCATTGCTCATCTTCCTCCCAGCCATGCGAGCCCCAGGCCTTGTAGAGCTCATGGGCAGAGGATATTCTGATACGTTAGTGGTGCAACATGAGGATTGCCATCCACCAGCACCCCATTTGTAGCACGATCTAGCAACATTTGTACAAGAACAGTACGGAGAAGGCACCCCAGAGAAGTCAAAGTCTGCCTTGTCCATATCAATATTAATCAGAATCTTCTTTTCACGTTTTGCTTCAGGCATACTTTGTCCCTTCATCTTTTTAGAACAAGGAGTCTTTTTGGTTTGCTTTGGTCTGAAAACCTTAGATGCAATTTGATTAGGACCATTCATAGAATTCTTTTGTTTCCTAACCTTGGCAGGTTTAATTGCTGAGTCAACATTCTTTGTTGGTTCAGTTGTGGCAGGAATGGTTTGGATGGGACCAACAGGAAGACTGGGTTCTGGGTTTGTTTGAGTTCCTTGCAAAGGATTTGAGTTCGTTTTGGATGCAGAGAGAAAACTTCCTGGATAAAACCAGGTGAAATGTGGAACAGACACCCCTGCAGTAGCTTCAGGTATCATAGGATTTCTATTGGAGTACATCTTTGCAACAATGTGATGTCTCAACGCTGCATCTACACCCAAATATCGTTTTGAGAAATGGCTACCACCCAATCTGCCATCTATATTGACATAAATGAACACAACAATGAATTTCCCAACCCTTAGCAATATTTGGAGGAAAACAGACTAAAACTATATCAAAATCAATGCTTCACTCTAGATCAAAGAACAGGGCAGCATCAAAGAGTCGGAGAAAGTTTATTAGCAACTAAAGGCAAGCCAAATAAGAACCCAGAAAAAATATATTTATACAAAAACATGCTGACAACTTAAGATTGGCATTTAGACTTTTCCATGCATGCACAAAATGTCTCAAGTTATTCTTTGAATAACGAATTTGAACTAAGCCGAATTAGTACAAGTACCAGATTATTCATGAATATAACAAATACTTGGAATAATATTTTAAGTGAAATTCAAAGTCATTATGCACAGTTTTATTATAAACTGTTACAACTATAATATAAGTATAAATTTTCAATATCAGTTGAAAAAAGCTATAATGTTGGATTTTTTGGATTTGTGAGAGTTAGTGAGTTAACAAGTAGGGGAGTCCCTTTGTATGGGCTCAATATAATATGTTAGGACACTATCTAAACCAAAAAGCTTTAGTTAGTAGGTTTAACCTTAACAATGTTATATCAACCACTTATTCTTGTTACTATTACCTGGTGTGGGACTCTACCACTTAACCAACCACTCACACATGAATATTCCAACAATTTTGAACGGAGACTCTTGTCACCAATTTGTGACAGGAGTCTAGGAATAAGAAGTCTGAAGGAGTTTAAATTAGTTCTGTAATTCAGCAGGTTTGGAGATTGTCTAGATGGCCTCACACTATGGGTGCACGTGTTGAAAGAGGGCATAATTTTCTCAAGAGTTGGTGCTTTCCCCTCCCCCATCCCAACGCATGGGCTGGAAAGGTATTTGAGAACAAATCACATCGTTTAATAAGGTTATGGCAACTTGGAAATGGTCGAACAATTACACTTTCAGCTAATGTTTGGTTTCAAGATTCTGCTCTAAAGGACATTCTCATGAAACAGTAACCTGCCAATTGAATCAACGCTAACTTAAACCTTAAATTAAAAATCTAATTGACCTGAAGTCTGGTGTGAAGCCTTGGAGCTTACGTCAAAAGAGCAAAAGGCCAAGGGCTAGGGTGAGCTGATGGGGGACAGCGCAAGTGAGCAAATGTGTGTAAGTCCAGTCAAATGGGGCTATTCTAAAAGTCCCAGACATCTTAGACCCCTTGAATAAACAGTTGAAAGTCTGACTGTAACACCCCTAAAACTTAAGATGCCTAGTTCATGCATGATTATCGACTTATTTAGTGTGTAGAACAAAAAAGGGTTTAACATGTTGGTTCGATAGGGGCAGGACCAAATTAAGAAATGTGTTCCATTTAGGAAAGTGTTTGGATTATGAAACTTATTATGGAAGACTCCTAATTCAATTAAGAGTAGGCTAAATTTCCTAATTGGGTCATGTGGGAAGTTTCCCAGGTTGGAGAAGGATGTTTCCTTGAAGTTTCAAGGAAATTCTTGTCATAAGAAGTGAGAAACTAGGGTTTCATGCAAAATCTAGCCGCCCCCTTGTGGAATCCTAAGCCTTGTAGTAGTCATTACATGAAAGGAATTCTTAGATAGAGAGAATACTCTGGGGGCACTGGCAAGGGGGAGCACCTCATGAACCTTAGAACCCTAGAGCTCTCAATAAAAGGATGTCAAGGTCTCTTTATAAAGAAAAGCAAAAAAAAAAAAAAAAAATCAGAGCCAAAAGGAACTCCATGGCAGAAAAGCACTCAAAGGCTCATCTGAAAAACACACAATCTAACCCCATCATTCATCCCGCACTTACAAGCAGAAAGCCAAATTCTCCAGAATACTTTCACAAAGAGAAACAGACTCCAAAATGCAGCAGATTGCAAGCTCTAGCAAACGGAAAAGAATCCAAGAATTCACATCAAAATTACAATACAAAAAAAGCACAGAACTTGAGAACAAGAAACAAATCCCATATCAGAAATACACTCTAAAACTGAAAAATTAAAGGCAAAGTACCTCATTTAAAGTGAAACATCACCAGCCACATGCACCATTCAGACCCAAAGTTTCTATCTTTCAAAAAGTTAGACAGAGATTAGGAAACCCATCAAGGCTAAACATCAAAGAAAGATTCAAACAGTAGATAGTAAAGACCCTACATCCAAAAAAAAAAACAAAAAAAGTTGAGAGCTTACATCAAAGCTACAATGAGAGGGGCTTCTTACAAGTGAGTAAAGAACTGCAAGAACAGATTTTTTTTTTTAATTTTTTCTTTTCCAGATTTTAAATGCTACTCTTGTAAAGTGGAAAAGCACTTTCTTGTGTTTTGCTTCATTACAGCACCTAACCCAAAAAGCGTTCGTTCTGTGTCTCCCTTTTGTACATGATATTTTGATTTCTGCACATATCCCAACGGGCAGGGACTCCTTTGATACAAATTTCTCAATCTCAAGGCATTCCCTACTTTCCTACCAAAAAAACACAAAAAGTAAAAAGGACACTGATATTTGTCAGCTCACGCTCTCTTGAAAGTGCGCGTGGAACACGCCTCAATGGAATGAGATTTTTGTACGCGAAAATTGAGGGGAAAAGCTTTAGAAAACGACAACATAAATCTATAAGATTATTCATATTCCCCTAGCTAAGTTTGATTTCTATTTTAGCTTTTTATTTTATCAATACACTTTTACAATTTTATTTAAATATCCTTTCTATGTTTTTTAAGAGAATAAAGAGGATGTTAGAAATTAAAAAAATGTTTCATTTTTATATTTTGTGAATTGTTTACTTATCAAATGTTTTTCCAAATTGATGAGCCGGATACAATTTAATTTGCTCATATTAGCATCCCGACTAGCCAAAATAACATTTGTTCTAAAGGTTTCTATTAAGAAAAAATGTTTTTTTGTTGTACATGAGGAATGATATTTTATTAAATGGTTTTCTATTCAAAACTCCCTAAGATTTGAATCGTTATCGTATAGATCATTCTATCCGCCTTTATTAATATTTTAACATTATTGCCACGTATTACCCAATTAAAATATATGACACATGTCAAAATAATACCGTCAGCATGCCATGTCAGAAACACGAGAGAGAAATTAGTTGAAAAATTACACATCATCTTCTTAAAAGTTGAAATTCCATTGCTGTTAAAAAAGATGAATCGAGGCAACCAAATGCATAGTTTCGATTACTCCCTAAGATTGGCTGCTTAGAGAACTCACATTGGCTTATGTATTTTAGAATAGTATATAAAATGGCTAATTAAAAGCCTAAAAAAATGTCCATCCGATTCTCTAAACCAAATATATTTTGCATCCGAGCTACAATGCTTCTCAAAATGCGGAGAAGCATATACATTAATGTATAAGAGTCTGTTTGAGTTTGCGATTTCAAAAAGTTTGATTTAAAATAACGATTTTAAAATGTACGAATTGAAAAAAATAATTTTTAAAAAAGCAGTTAAGCGTTTGGTAAAATCGCAATTTAGTTTTTAAAATTGTAAATTAGTTTTTAAAAATCTGCGTTTTCAAAAAAACACCCTCTTACCTGTGATTTGAAAAAGCAATTTTTTTGCGTTTTGAAAAATCGCAATTTTTAAAAACGCGGTTCCTAAAACGATTTATGTTCTACGATTTGGTTTAAAATCGCACTTATTGTCTACGAAATCGCAATCTCAAACGCATCCTAAGAATTTCTATCTCCCTCTCTCTCCCGCTCACTCTTTCTTTATGCTTTATAAGTTATCATGAATTAAAAAAGAAAAAAAAATGGATGGTATATAAAAAAATAGATGATCTGAGGTAGAATGTATTTGGAAAGCCATAAGCTAAAATATAAAATAATAATAATTATAATGTAGTTTTTATTAACTAATTTAAATAGAAATTTAGAGAATTCATTGTAGACGTACGCTCTAAGATATCCACTGTGATGCTCTTCTTCTTCACCGCTCTCCGTGCTGCTCGTCTTCTTCTCACCTTCAAACCGCCGCTCGAGGTGCACAAGGGAGGTAAGATGGCATCCTGATCATATCAATACCTACCCCGTATGATTTTCACCTATCCACCAACAACTTCAAAACAGTTTCAAACTGATACTCCCTTAACTGAAGGTTCATGCATGATAGGCCACAACGTGTGAGAAGGCCAAATCCGGAGTACATGGGATGGGATGAATGTGCTCGATCTTCAGTGGCATGGATCTGTTTTGATGTGAAAAAATTAACAAAGCCAAACAGAGCTAGATATATATATTCATGGGATTGGATTATGGGTTATGGAGCTGCAGGAGTGGAAGTGTAGAACTAGTATTTGAAATTTTGGGGTAAAAAAAAAAAATAAAAAATTAGGGGTTAAAATTTTAATTTTAATTTCAAAGGATTATAATTTTTTTTTTAGAGAAAACATGCCACGTAGCTCTGCCCCAATGGATTATAATTTTTAGAAGTGTGTTATAGGTTTTTAGTGTTCGCAAGTTTAATGTTAAAAATATGTTTGGTTGTAAGTTTTAAGTCTAGAGTTAAGTTGATTCAAGACACGAGAATTCAAGTTTGTGTATTATATATGTTTGACATAGATCTAGTCGAATTAAAAGGATTATATCTTTTGTGGTGTTGCAAAACTTATTCAATTTTTTTTTTTTTAATTTAATTTAATTTATTTATTTATTATTTTTTTTTACAACTTTGTATTTCAAGAAAAAATTTCAATTCTGATATTTACTAGGACAAAACGGATTGTCAGTAGAAGTTTGAAAATTTTGAAAAAATAGCTAGTTCTCTGAGCGTCGAACGAGCTGAAGATCGCAATTTGACAAAATAACTTGTTCACTAGCTCGTTCGCACCGTGCCTAGATGCCACTAGCAAAAAATCTATAAAACCTTAACCAACTTATTTATTTTTTATTTTTTTTTATTTAAAAAAAAAAAAGAAGAAGCCTTGTTTCCTCCCCATCTTTATAAACCTCATAACCCATGACTTCCAAACAATTAGAGAGGTTATTTTTCATCAATATTGGAGAGGTTTCATATTTTCAGTTCTAAACATTCCCGTTGTTTCGTCTTTACCTAAACCACGAAAAATCATGTAGCCACTAAAGTTGCATTTTTTTGAAGCGGAGGAGGTTCATTCGTGAATGTACGCAATCCATATAGAAAAATGCTAGAGGTTCCGGAGTCATTACAGTGGGAAGTGAATGGGTTGTTTCTCAAGGTTACGAAATTGGGTCTTCAGAGTTATAAATGTTTTGTAAGTAAGAACAATCTATAATATAAACCTTCTATAGTAGTCAGTAGATGCCTTTTGGGCTGGCTGGCCCCAAGGTCGGTTTTACTATTAGGTTTCCATTTCATTACCAAACTCTTAGTCTTGATTGCCTGTTAAATTCTCAGAAACCTCGTAGTGATAAGTGTGGGTTGGGTTTCAATTTTGCTGTTTCTACCTCAAAAACCCCTCATGTTACAAAGCTAAGATTGCTTTTGTGCCTGTTTCTTCTGATAAGGGTAAGAATATTGTTTGCTATTTATTGTCTAAGGTATCACTATTACTCCATGGGTTCTATCTTGAAGGCCCATAACATTTTGTCACATGACAGTTACATGTTAATTAAATAAATTGATTTTATCTAGAAAAAAAAAAAAAATTTCTAACTGCATGTACATTCCTGAACTATGTGATGCCTCGATTTGCAAACTTCTTAAAATCAACTTCTGTACACCATGCAGGCATATAGTTGTCAATATGATGGGCTGTTTATTCTCTTTACAATCTCATGGAAAGAATAGAATTTTAATCAAAGATATGTTATTCAACTGCTGATTGCTTTAGCCAACTACTGCAATTAAGCTTTGCCTGATAGCCGGAACTGAGCAAAGAAGAGATCCAAATATACCATTCAGAGCATAAGCAATGGCACAAAATGGGAGAGCCTCAGGCTCCTTGGCTGACAATGCTGCTGTTCCCAATCCATGAGCACTAGAACAACCAAGTAAAAAACAAGTTAAGCAAAAATGGATGAAAATGGCCATACCAATCTATTCACTTGTCCAAAAGCGATGTAAATGAAAAGAAAGAAAGAAAGAAGAGGAAAGAAAAACGAAATGATTGTATGAATGCATGAAACGTTTTAAAATGTTTTCTTATCCATATGAAAGGATGTGCAATAGTATCAAAGCCACTTAGTAACGCTAGGCCATTTGGTATTGAAGCATTGCATGACATGGCTCTGCAAAACTGTGCTAAGTCCCACATTGCCTAATTACTAGATGAAATTGTGCTTTATAAGGAATTTTATGAGAGCTAAATTAACTAGTCATTTTGGGGTAATAACACATATGTAGCTAATGCTTTTTTCTGAGTCGTTACAAAAAGATTATAAAATATTATATTTTTCTTATGGATAGAATGCTTTGAATCTGTTCACCGGAGCGAAACATAGAAATAAAAACATTCAGATCCTAAGAACATCTGTCTTACAGTCCCCAACATTTAGAAATTTTTGCACAGAATTAAAATATTGGTTGCCTTTAAGCTTTGTACTATATCCATTGAGAGCATGATTGATTGCACACATTGGCCATATAAACTTAATGGTGAGTACTCATTGATTAATCAGCTACAGAAGCACATACCTGGATGCAGTTGCTATCCCTCGAGCGATAGGATCACGAAACCGTAGTTTATCAAGCGTTGCTTGCACAAAATTTGCTCCAACTAAACCAGTTACTACAACTACTGCGGCTGTGAGAGATGAATTGGTACCTATTTAAGAAATGGAAAACATTATATTCCAAGAGAGAATATGTTTCAAGCAAGTATTATAAACACCAACATGTGGTCTGAACATTATATATTGATTGGGTGGTTAAGGAAAAAAAAAAAAAAAAAGGCATCATAAAAATGAATTAAAACTTGAGTTCATTTCTCTTTATTTATTGGATTCATCTTTTTATTTATTTATTTTTATCTGTTCTATATTATGAAAGCCAAATTTAACTATAGCTCATAATTATTATTGAACAGGATATCCTGCCTACAGATTCGTAGAAATTATATAAATTGTACCTTCAAACAAAGACACAATGCTGAGGGCTAATGCCACAGTTATGCATCTGGGTAGAATTGATACAGTCAAAGATGGTTCTAGCCCAACAAGGCGTCCAACAAGAGCAGTTGAATACAATGAGAATATTGTTGAGAGAATGACTGACGTGAAAATCTCGGCTGCATGCCTCTTAACGAGCTGAAAGTGTGCAGAGAAACATCATTCATATATAGGATTTTCACAACATTAGATTGGAATTAATAAGAGAGAAAAAAATAATGCATGACATGGTGTCACAGTGAGGTATTCAAATACGTTAACTTTGTATCAATCAGTTGGAGCATATGGCGCACGTATTAAAGATAGAAGAACAACACTATGGCCTGGATACCCATATCCCTGGCATCAAAATCAAACTGTACAGGGGTCTTTCACCATCCGTTATCCACTTTCCTAGATTTTCCAGTAAAAGAGAGCAAAAAAAGGTTTGCATAAATATTACATTGTATAGTTATAAATTATATATCAGAACAAGAAATGATATTAATAGAAGGATGGTCCCCTCCCTTATATGCATCCAGTGGAATGCTTTGGTGCAGAACCACTAGTTGTCCATTGAATCCACATAACTCTGTCTAAGTACTCAGGTGGACTAAACCCAGCCTTAAACTTGAGAAGAATCAAACTAAATTAACAGTAACTGTTAAAAATTGGGAAAACTCTTAACTCACTAGATGTAAAGGATAGGTCGTTACCTTTCTCTGTTTGAACATAGAGAAGGCAAAAGAGAGTATAACAGATCCCAAAAATCCCATTAAGACATCACCAGCCCCAGGATTAGAAGAAACATTTGTAAGGTAATGTCCTGTTTATATTAGAAAGAAGAATCACCAACAAAGGTATAGATATGCAAAACTGAAACAGATAACTGGTAAAATTTGCAAAAGAATAGTTCATATGAGAGAGGAACAACGTGTTGGCCTGCCTATATGTGAAGAGAGAGAGAGAGAGGGAGGGAGAGAGAGATCTAGGGCTTTTTTTTTTTTTTTTTTTTTTTTTTTTTTTTTTTTTCTCTTCATATGAATCCTTAGTATGTAATCACTCCCAAACCAGTTTTAGGAAAGATACTTCCTCCTTGGAAGTAGGAACCTTCCAAAACAAGATATATCACCCTGCGACTATACAAAAATTTATCTCAATCATTTGGGTTCAGGTAAACTTCTGTCCTTTTTTTAACATTAACCGTCTTGTACAAATTCAGCCACTGTTCTTTCTGCCTTCTACATGTCCTTAATTTTAATGCCTTCAACAAGAACCAAGTCACTCCTTGAGAAATAATCATGTTTTGTGTCCCTAATAACATTGCAGTCTTAGCCTTCTGGTAGTATCACATCTTGAGAAATCAGTGTGTTTGACAATGGGTTTTGAAAAGTGTTTTTTAAGCTTTGGTTATAAAAAAAGTGTTTTGATGCGATATAGAGGTGAGAAGTGTTTTTTGGCGGGGTTCACATTTGAAAAGTTGATGCATACCTAAGATAAGTCATATGTAGAGTCTTGTCTCTTCTTTAACATTATTATGTTTTCTAATTTTTATAGCCTTCAGTGGTTTTAATAGAAGGTTCCTATAAATAAGTTCTTTGTGAGAAAATGGGATTACACACGAGTTAAGAAATAAAATTGAAACAACTTTGCTTTCTCCCCTGCCCCCTTCTCTCTCTATCAATCTATCAATCTAATATTATATATGTATATATTTCTTCTCTTTCCAATCATCCAATCCAGTAACCCTGTTTAAGTGTAACAGGTCTATGTGTAGTTGGACATGGGGTGCCAGTAGTTGAATTGGTTACTGCAGTTGGGCTGACCAATTGGACTGACTGTTACAATTCAGTTAGTTGGGCTGAGGAGAATTGTATAAAAGGCTGCTTCCTGTAATAGAATACTCATGAAAATTGTTATGATCTTGTATTAGCTTTAGTAATTAGTTCTTGAATAGCTTAGCGATTAGATTAGTGATAATGGGAGGTCCGATCTACCTCAAATCAGATCATACTTGTAATTCTCCATTTCCATTGATTTTCAATACAACCTTCATCCATTGAATCCATTGTTCTTTATAGAAAGTTACAAGAAATATCCTTAAGTAACACTCGGGTGTGTTACATTAAGCCATCTTATTAATGGACATGTTTGTTGACTGGACATCAGTAGATAATATAGAGTTTGGCTCTACTTAAATTTATTTTGGAACTTCCCCTTTAATTGATTAATTTCGCTGATCATACGACATTCCAAGAAAAGTTTATCCACCAACCATTCTGCATGGAAACTTTAGGACATGTCCCATCATTATATGCAGTAAATTATGGCCCCTTACATTTCTTTCAAAGTTCTCTCTTTAAATAATACTTTGCTGATCACACCATAGTCCAAGAAAAAAATTTATCCACTCGATTCATCCTGCAAGGAAAGTATAGGCAATGATCCCCATCATCATATAACATTAAGTATGGCTGTCCTTCCATTTGTTTTTTTCTCCTTAAAATCTCCCTTTAATGGATGAACTTCGCTGATCATACAACAGTCCAAGAAACAACTTATCCCTTAATCTTGCTTCAAATTTATAGGCAAACACCCCCCCCCCCCCCCCAAAAAAAAAAAAAAAAAAAAATTGGGTTTGAGATTATGAAAACAATTACTTTTGGTCGCTTTGCCCGAGAAGGTATATTATCTCTACAAAGATTTTTTTTTTTTTTTTTTCTTTCAAAAACATGGAATATTATCTAAACAATGATATGATGGGTAGTGGGAAAATTAGGGTTGATTTGGTAAAGTTTTGATAAGTGTTACGGGTTTTGAGTTTTGAAAAGTTTAAAATTGAGAATTGAATTGGTGGGGCCACACAAAAAGTGTTATATATGAGGTCACAAAAATATTTGTTTGGTTGGTAAAGTTTTTGAAAAAAAATAAAAATGAGAAATGTTGTAAAAAAAAAAGTTTTAAAATTTTGGGCTATTGGATCTAGCCACCATCACCGGATGCTAGGCGGATTTGGTGGCCAACTTGGTGGCTGCCGCCACCACAGGTTAGACGGCCACCAGGCCAGCCTCAACTTCTTTTTAACTTTTATGTACAATAAGACAGCTTCCACACTTGAAAAAATGAGCATGTCTAGTTTTATTTTGAGAAGTGTTTTTGTTTTTGTTTTTTTTTTTTACAAGTGTTTTATTTTTCTAAAAGAGTTTTGTGGTTTGTTTTGAAAAATGTATTAGTGGTGGGGTCCACATTTGAAACCCGTATGGATAATTGATGTTTGAGAAAAAAATTTCAGCTTTTGAAAAACGAAAAAAAATTACTACCAAAAAAGGCCTTAATAAATTTATAAGCATACTAACCCTCCCCCCCTCACGTGGTCTAAGATATAGAATTTCTTATATATACCTCTTGAAGAGTCAGATTTAACTTGAGACAATAATGAAAAATTATGTCAGAAATACTACTCACTATAACGCAACCGAATGCGTCAAGATGATCCAAGTCCCTATCTTTCCCACACCTTATCCTCGTAAGTTCATGTATCGCTCTTGCTCCCATCATTTAGACATGGATCATGCTAAATCACTAGTTATTCCAAAAGCTTAAATTTATAGGAAATAACGAATTTAAACATTTAATTAATGTTTTCACTCTCTTTATGTGTGAGCTTAAACTCCATCCCAACATGTGAGATAATTAACTGAAATATGGGTTAAATTGTGGAGTCAATGTTTGAACTTAGGACCTTAACTCTGATACCATGTCAAATCACTAGTTATCCCAAAAGCTTAAGCTCACAGAAAATTGTGAATTTACACATTTAATTAATATTTTACACCTGATCACAATAAAGATTTATTTAATCTGACCTTTATGAAACACTATTTGTGTGCATGATACAATGACTAAAATGGTATGGGTTACTATAATAATTTGCCCCAAACTAATTATGGTGAAATTTTCAAACATCATCCAGAAGAGCACTACCCATATAGTCTGTTTATTGGTATGTTAGATTTTCCTTTTACACAATTATATCACATAGGCAAAAAAGAAATAAAAAACAGTGCATTGGGAAATAGCATAAAGAAAGAAAAATGGTAAAATAAGAGGAGAGACCCAAAAAGCTTATTTGGAATCATACAAGTGGCTGTGGTTTGACTAATTGTAGCAACTTGTGATATTCCCGATTATAATATGTGTTCATCTTATCGTGTAGCAACCAAAGGAAACAATATTTAGCTAAGGAAATCAGAAACTTATGCTTTTGAGTATACCTAGAATAGGATCAAGCCCAGACTGGGAAAGGTACCCAAAAGCCAATGCAGCCAGATCTGCAGATACTGCACAGCAAATAATTGGATGAAAAACTTTCTTCACATCTGATGGCAATCTGAAACCCACATCCAGAAAGAAAAGGTTAAATGTCCACACAAAAAACAAAGAATTACACCAATATAAAATTTTGGAATAAAAAATAACAGTAAGATTATTCACCATTATCTTAATATTAATTATTTTCCTCAGTAAGAAAGTTTCTGTTACTATGACATGCTAAAGTGAGGAATATGAAGCTTTACCTAGAACCAACCATGTAGCCTAACACCGTTGATGCAAGTAGGAAAGGAAGGCATGTTCGTGCACCTGTCCCCAATATTGTTGGGTACACCAATGCAGCCACAAATGATATAAGGAAAATCCCAGTCCAAGACCACACTTCAATGGGAGAAAAGGGAGATGGTTTCGCCATAGGCTCTGCATCTGTCATTTCTGTCTTTACAATTTTTCTTACAGCTATTGCTGTATAACCCGCAACAGAAAGTGAAGCCAGCCAGCCTCCAACTGCAAATTAAACCCTTAAACACTAATATCAATTGCGCTCGAAAGAAAACATTCGACACACTTCTAATCGTATATGAACTCAACATCAATAAATTAAACATTCAGTTATTTAGACTGAAAAATAAAAGAAGAAAAAGTTTGTTGCATAGTTTAACTGAAACAAAATCAACTAAAAAACTGTTTGTGTAGTTTAATTGAAAGAAAATAAACTGAAGTACCATAGCACAACAGCAATAAATTATACTCATGCAGCACATATAAGTTCCTTAACGTTTGGGTGTTCAATTTTTGAAATCAGAATTGAATTCTTATTCTGTTTGCGAATTTTGAGGTTTGACTTTTTAGAAAAAGTTCAATAAAATATGATTTGTTTAGAAAAAGTTGAATAAAATATGATTTGTTTTTGAAAAAGTTGAATAAAATATGATTTGTTTTTGAAAAAAGTAGAATCAGAATCATATTCTGTTTCCAAAATTCTGTTGCCAAACAGATCTCGGTTTTGAAACTTTAACTTAAAATAAATACTGTCATCGAGGCTTTGGTCATTGTGAAAATGTATTCCAAGAGCTGTGTAGACCCACAGTCACTCTAATCTATCCTAAATCATATGAAGATGGTTGCATTCTGAAATGCAAAATGGGCAATATAGGGGAACGTGAGACAATCATTTAGAATTGTTTCCCTTAATGGCATGTCCTAAACTCAAAGCTTCCATAACCGTCCAAAACCTTATTACTATTACTTGACAATTTCTATACTGAAAATGACTTAAAAATCAATAGTTGATTCTTGTCAAAGGCACCTCTTTGTAATCCCCCCCAAACAACTCCATTTATCAGTCAAGATAGTGAAAATAAATCTATGTCGTCATCTCAATCTGATGCAAAAGCATATCACATAGCTTGAGTTCTTATCACTTCCAGATTAGGCCCTCAAAAAATAGAAGTTCTTTTCATATTTAAAATCATTTGAAAACTGCATCTAGATGATGTTAGTTCCCCATGCCCGTTCTATGTTTACTTTTGAGCAATATAATTATCAAAGCAAAGATTTAAAAAAAGGCAATGACAGTTTGCATAAATGAAAATTACTTCTTTTTTTTCCTAGTTTTCATGATATGCTTTCGTTTAGAGAAGACCATCTCCATGCATCAAATAGTAAGGATAGACAGGACAACCATTAGGCTCTGTCAAGAATGACAGGCCTATAATCTATTAGCATGTAAGGGCTGCTTCACACTCGAATAAATGGTGCTGCTCCTATCCATGATCAAATGTTCAGAAATTTTGGGGAAAGAAAAGTGATGGTTCTACAATAATTAAAGTTACTGCCAAAACTAAAAGAGAACAACTTATGCTGTCGAGGTACTGGATTGAGGAAAAAGTAGATAGAGGAGGAAGCAAGCAAAATATCAGTGCACTGACTAGTGTCACCTTAGATTGTTTACTTTTAGGCACAACTATGAGATCAGCTAGGCAATGTGGCACAACTAAATAAGGTAGCTCCATAATTATTCTTCGAATTATAATTCATAAGCTATTAGCTATCATTTACGTGAAGTAAAGAATGTGATGAATAAAGGCCTACGTGGAACGAGATCAACATGCTTTTTCCAGATTATTGCAAAGATGAAAAGGACAATGTGATATGCTGAACAACAATATGATACATATTCACCTACTCTTCTATCATTCTCCATTTTTTGGTACAACAATGAGCTGGTTAGTAGTATCCACTGAATAAGGACAAGTAAACAATTAATAGATTGAAGAAATCCAGTTGGATGAGTGATCCAACTGGAATCCTATCGTCTTTATGATCTGTGGGCTTGCTTTATTTTTATGGCTTGGTTAGTAAATTAGATGATCTTATTTCACACTTTCTTTATCTTTTTAAATGGTTCACAATCATCAGGTGGTAGGGAGCATTTGGAAAAGGACGTACGTGTAAAACATAGTGGCTGTAAATAATTAAAGACATAAGGAAGAATGCGATAAGCTCTTCTTTAGGCTTATGGCCTTGCTACATTACTTATTTATACCTCTTACCAAAATTTTCACAAAAATAAATTACTATCCGAAATAGTCACTGAATCACTAAAAATGAACACCAAAAAGATCAATCACCACTAATAGTTTCATAGTTTATCAAGAGGTAGGCAAAAATTAACTTACCTATAATGAAACAGATCTTGATGCCGGAAGCAGCTGGAATATCTCTAACAGAAAGCGGCAAAACAACCAAAGACGGAACATAGAACAACGGTAGCCATCTCTGAATGAAGAGGAGAGCAGGCTCAAAGAAGTTCATCAAACCAGTCGCCGCAGCTGGGACAGTGGAATCGAGAATAACAAGAACAGAGAATATACAGAACATCCCAAATAGCGCACTCGGGAACTTAATAGCGGCAGCCACAAACGCCGCTTTCAAAAGCTTATCCGTGGCCAATATAATCCCAAGCGAAACAACCAAATGCGCAATCCCAAACACCTAACATGCATAAAAACTAAAACCCATCAACACATATCATTCAAACAAGGCTCACATGTATTGGCTACGTACTGTTTGAGAGACTGTGGAAGTGCCACCGCTTTCTGCGCCGACGGATTTCATTGAAATTTCTCTACTGGAGGAAGTTTCCGGAGAACCCATTTGCAAGAACCTGGAGTTGAGTCCAAAAGCTCCAATGGGTGAGGCCGATTTTTGAGAACAGGGCGGTCTACATAAGGCTCGGCCCCCATGGAAAGCCAAAGCGGATGCTTTATGCGTATACGCAAATGAACTTCGACAAGTAAAGGAGGATAGTTTTGGATGGTGGCGATTGGGGAGAGGGAAAGGCAAATTATGGAGTATGGCCGAAGGAGTGGTCGCCATGGGAAAAGGGGTAAACAAGCGAGTGGAAACTTCAGGGAGAGAGAGCGACACAAAGAGAGCATTTTTCAATTTTTGTGGGGTCTGGAAAATTTTGTATGGACATAAAACGGTTGAGGGCAAAGAGGATGAGATTATCTTTCAGCCTTCCTCGCACAACGGACAGTACCGAACTTTTCCCGGGCATTTCGAAAATCAGAGACTTATTAAGATTACAATTCTTTATAATTATTTGTTCGAGTCTATTTATTGAATCCACTTGATCGGATAAGTACGTGGGTCTAATAAATGGTCTCTCACAATCACCCGACTGAATTCTCTTAAATTCAAACAAATAATTATAAAGGATCTGATCCGACTTATTATTTACTGGTTCGTTGCTGAACAGGAGGACACAAATTTCCACCAAACCTACAATTTAGCAGATAAAGTTAATATATTTAACGATATACTTGATGTTATATTGGACGTGCTAATATTGATATAGTGCACAAATTTTAAATTTTGGCCATAAAATCGATACCAACTATTTTATTTGAAATGGAGAGGATTCTATTCCCAACCGAGTGTCATGTGTTTCTTTTTTTTTTTTTTCTTTTTTTTTTTATATTTTTTTAATAACGTTAATAAAAAAAAAATGTACTTCTCACATACTCAAAAGACATGTAACACTTCTATAACCATTTTTTTTTTTTTTTTTTTTGAGAGGAACACTTCTAGAACTTGAGTTAAAAGGAATTCCTATAACCCATATGTGGGATCCAATTTATGGCAAGTAATCTTAAAATAAATCTTAATGCCTTTTTAAGGATTGTGTAGATTGTCTGATTATGAGTCCTATTTGATTATAAATAAAGTCCATCTCAGCAGACTAATCCATCGTCAGGAAGATGATGACACGGCGGTATACATGATGTCATATTATTTAAAAATTTTAAAAGACATGTCTGAAAATTTTAAATGAAACCATCTGTAAAACTATAATTCTAGACGGTTTTCAAAACTGTCTAGAAAAAAATCAACTAGAATCAACTGTTTTTTTGTAGTGACGTGCCAACATTGATATTATGTATATACTAATTTTAAATCTTGGTCATAAAATAGATACTATTCATTTTATTTGAAATGGAGAAGATTATATTTCCAACCGAGTATTATGTGTCTCTTACCACGTGAGAAGCATAAAAAACATGTACTTCTTACATATTCAAGAGACACATGACACTTTTAAAGACTTAGGTGAAAGAATTCTTACAACCTAAGTCGTGTCGTGTCATGTCGGATGCATTTTATGGCAAGTAATCTTAAAAGGGATTTGATTATTGTACAACACCAATACAACAACTGTACAACAACCCCTCACATGAGGGTGGACCCCAGTATATGGACCCACACTCATGTGAGAGATTGTTGTACAGTTGTTGTATTGGTGTTGTACAATAATCAAATCCCTTCCTTTACCTATAAATAAAGTCCATCTCAATAGACTAGTCCATGGTATTCTAGAGAGAGTTTGGGATTTCATAAAGAGAAAAAAAAAAAAAAAAAAAGGGAAAAGTACACATAACCCCCTCAAACTACCACATCATTGTCAATGTACCCCCCAAACTACCAATTGTGTCAATCTCCCCCCTTAAACTACCAGAAAATGTCAATGTCCTCCTAATGACAAAAATGCCCTTCATAAAATTATTAAAATAAAATAAAAACTAAAAAAACTTATTAAAAAAATATAAAATAACAAAAAAAAAACTGTTATTTTTTTTAAAATAATAATAATAATATTTTTCAGTTTTTTTTTCTTTTAAAAAAAAAATTTTCTTTTTCGTTTTTTTTTTAATTTAATAAAAACAGGTTTTTTTTTTTTAAAAAAACATTTGTTTTATTTTTAAAAAATAAATAAATAAATTTCAGTTATTTTTTGTTTTTTCGTTTTTTTTTTTTTTTTTCTTTCAAAAAAAAATTGTTCTTTTTTTGTTTTTTAATTTAATAAAAACTGGTTTTTCTTTTTTTTCATTTGTTTTATTTTTAAAAATAAATAAATAAATCTCAGTTATTTTTTTGTTTGCATTTTTTTTTTAAAAAAAAAATTCGTTTTTTATTTAATTTTTTTAAAAATATTTAATTTTTAGTTTTTTATTTAATTTTTTTTTTTTTTTAAGTTTTTAGTTTTAGTTTTAATTTTTTGAATTTACGAGTACATTTTTGTCTTATTCAAAAAAAATTAGGGTTATTTTTGTCTTTTTGTTGGTCTTAGGGGGACATTGACATTTTTTGGTAGTTTAGGGAGGGACATTGACACAATTAGTAGTTTAGGGGGTACATTGACAATTAAGTGCTAGTTTGAGGGGGTTATGTGTATTTTTCCCAAAAAGAAAAAGAAAAGGGTTCATTGCTTTTTTCTTGGTGCTAGAGAAGAAAAAGCAACATTCGTAAAGGGAGAAAATTAGGTTGATTGCATTTTTCCTTAGTACTAGGAAAGAAAAAAGCATAGTTGTTGCTTTGTGTACGTAGACAATGTTGTAGAATTATGTCATGTCTTGATTCTTTCCTTTTCATTTTTGTTCTTTGTTGATATTTTATGGTCTTATTGGATGCAACAAAAGAAAGCCAACAGGACACAGGAAATTACTAGGTTCTTTCTTTTCTACTTTTGTTTCCCATCACCACAAGAAACAGCTAAAAATCATCCTGTTCTTTTTCTTTTCAATTTTCTTTTAGATGAAGTAGAATTTATCTTCGGAAGCTGATATTTCAATCTCTTCAGTGTTGACAGATGAAGAGTCCAAACCAAATGAAGAAGAAAATGAACATATTTAACTTCCATATGAAATGAAGATACTTAGATTAAACTGCCTTTTCTAGATCCGAGGGCAGGGGGTTTCATGGATAAGAGGAGTGCTTTGTTGTCTAGTCCAATCATTAAACAAAAAACATTTTATTTGAGAGTTGTTAAATCAATCTTTATTTTAAAAGTTTAAACTAATTAGAAAAAGTTGATTTAATCATTTAATTGATATTTTAACAATGACACTTTGGAGCAGTATACACCCTCTTACTATAAGAGAACAGCCCAAGATTGCCCTTAGTGGAGGGCGGTTTTAAACAACCGTCCGCTCGTCCAATACGGGTAGATTCTGCCCATAATGGCCTACGAGTAGGCAGTTATTTTTGAATAACCACTAAAAAAATTCTCTGGGAGATGAAGGTGATTCGGAGAAAGAAAGTTTTTGAATTTTATATATATATATTATAGTGTATTAGACAATTTAGACTTGCCATATTTTGTTTATTTTCCTTTTCAATCAATAGGAGTTGCGTTTTAAATAGTAATTTTCTTATCTTTAGGAGATTCTCCCATATTCAGAATTTTTATTTTTTTAATTTTTAATTTTTTGGTTAAATACCTAATTGGTACATGTGATAAAGGTCAAAATCAAACAGCAAACTCGGTTTTAAAAAGTATCACAGGTGGTATCTGTCGTTAATAGAAATACTCACTCCGTACTTCTGTCTAGGTTCCATTCATTTTTTTACGGTCGTCCACATCATCACCCTTAAAATGGTGACACCTATCTCGTTGCAACATATGTAACCCAACTCAAATTTGCATCCTACGTGACCGTCTATCATAAGTGATACATATGCTTTTTACTGCCACGCAAGTTGAAAAAAATACCTAAACTTTTTTTTTTGTCAAAAAAAAAAAAAATTAGGATCCAAATATTGCCCCATTTTGGCCAAGGGGCAGTTCGAGCCATACCTCCTATAACCAGCCAGGGGGTGGTCGAACCATCCTCAAGGCCAAAATAACGATGGTTCGGCCAACCCCAAGAGGCCAAAGAAAAAATAAAAATGGGAGGGTTGACTCGAGGTGGCCCCAAGTACCGTGGGGGTGGGTTCAGCCACCCTAGATTGGCTAGTATGGGGTGACCAAACCCACCCATGGCCGTTGGGGGTCGTTCGACCAACCCTACAAGGGCAAAAGGAAAAAAAAAAAAGAAAAAAATTAAATTGAAGAGTTGGCTCTTGGCCACCCCCAGACCAGCCGATTCGGAATGGCCGAACCCACTCTCAGGCCAAAGAGGTGGCTCGAGTCACCCCTTAGCTAAAATGGAGGTGGTCGGCCACCCCAATTTTTAATTCCTATTTAAAAAAAAAAGAACAAAATGAGGTAATTTTTTAATATTTTCTTCATTTTACGTGGCAATAAAAGAATAAGTATCACCTATAATACATGGCCACGTAGGATGATAATATGAGTTGGCTTAAATATGTGGCAATCAGGAAAAGTGTCATCATTTTAAGGGTGGTGATGTGGATGGCCGTAAAAAAAATGGGTAGAATTTAGATGGAAATACTAAGTAGGTATTTCTATTTTTGACAGATACAACTTGTGATACTTTTTGAAACCGAAGCCGACATTTGATTTTGGCCCTTCCTACGAGTACTTGTGAGGTATTTAACCCAACTTTTTTAGACGTTTGGTTAATGTTAGAAAAACATAGCTATTGTATGGAACAAATCAAGCTTTGAGAATGAAATATTGAATAATTCAGTTTTTTTTTTTTTTTTTTTTTTTTTTTTTTTTTTTTTTTTAAAAAAAAAAATTTATGTGGTGGTTCTAAGCTGTTTTTTAGTTTAAAATTGAAGTCAGTCGAAATTTTTTTCTTCTCTTTTTTATCAGAAAAAAAAAAAAAACTTTGGAATCATTAAGTGGAGCAACACAAGGCAAATACTCTTCCTACAATGAAAATCTCTACCCTACCACAGGTCCACAGACACAGAATATCGACCATTCTGGCAATAATTTCAAAGGCCAATGATTTTCAATAGGGATGTGTCATGTGGGCGTCACCATCAAAATTAAACTTCTTTTAATTTGTATGAATCAACATGAGTGGTTTTTAGGGCTCGTTTGGGTGTTTGATTTTTTGAAAAATTGCGAATATGAATTTGTTTTTTGAAATATGTTTGGATGGTTTATCTGAAAAATATTTGAAAAATTTCTCACCCAAACATGCCCTTAGTCTTCCTCCCCCTGCTTCTTTTTTTTTTTCTTCTTTTTTTTTAACTTTATTTAAGTTTTTGAATGCAAAATATAATTTGTTTCACATGAATAACAAACAAAAATGATTTAACATGCAATAACATTTGGTTCAACATTGAGACACTGGTCTGGTAGAATCATGAATATAATGGTAGCATTGAGCTCGAACCAAAATATCATTTATCAAGACAATAATACTACATTCTTCAATGCAGAAAACAATTTAAATTAAAAATATATATATCAATTTATATTGTGTGTTGTGTTCTGACAATTATAATTAGCAAAATCTAAGATAAAGGCCTATTCATTTCAAGGCTCTACCTTAAAATAAATTGTTTTATTTACTAGTAAGGCCTGCCTGAGAAAGATGCCTCAAAGTCTATTAGTTATGAAGTTCCTGAGTTGCCTTCGAAGGATCTTTCCTGCTGCAGACCTAGGTATGGTGTTTGTAAAGACCACCTTTCTGACCTTCCTGTATGGTGCAACCTGCCAAAAGAAGTAGAGACGTTTCTGAAGTTATAGTGATCTGCTCATGGTCAGCAAAGGGAGTGCCCAGAAGCTGGCGCTTCGCTTGGGTCATGATGAGAAAACCCTGTATGAGAAATGCTACACGCTTTCTCTTTTATATTCCCAAGTGTTTACTCTCTAACGTAGTAATTGCAGAAAGATAATAAGCAGATGTGATTAAAAAACGTTGTGGTGAAAAGCTTTCTGCAACTATCACGTTAAGGAGTAAGTACTTGGAAGTGTCAAAAAGGGAGTTCGTGTAGATTTCTCAACCCTGTATTAAAGCTATAAATATATGCATAGAGCCACAGAGCTCAAAATGAAATACCTGTTTAGAGACATAGTCCATAACAGCTTCTGGGGAGAGCCTGCTTCCATTCTTTCTCACCACAAATGCCACCGGTATCTCCCCAGATTCTTCATCCAAGGCACTGGAGGAAAACAAAATGGAACATTAAGTAGAGATCACAACAAATTATTAGCAAAATTTCAAGCATTAAGAACGCCTTTGAACACCAGATATTGAAATTATTCTTGGCCAACATGAGCTTATTTGATGGTACGAACAGGATTAATCTTCGGATAATAAGGAATAAACAAGTTACTGATGTACTTGATTAGAATGACTCATTTTTAAAGATGAGTATAGTTGGTTTCAAAATTGTATTCTTGACTCTGATGACATACCTTTATGTAGGGAATGATTTGCAAGTCATTACCCTCCTTGTGCTCTATTTAGGGCCAATTCCTCTATAAAATCATAAAATGCTTCTGATTCATATTTAACTATAAATCCTATTATTAAACAGATAAGATCATTTTCATCTCGACAGTTGACACCATGTTCAAATGCCGTGTAGAATACTTTCAAGTGCCTCAAGTGCTCACACTTACGCTGTTACTGCAACATCAAGTATCTCAGGATGGGAGATCAACACAGCTTCTAAATCGGCAGGAGCAATCTGCAGAAAGGACATGTTATACAAGAACACATTTATTTACAGCAATTTAAAGCATAAACTTTTCAAAAAGGTTTAAGTGCACAACCAGTTGATATTAATGTGCTGAATATTGAGCTCTTCCTTCTATCAAGAAACCCCCTTCCGCCAACAATTTTTTTAAAAAAATTCTCAATGCACACTGAATTATGTATACAACACTCAGTTTGTCATTTAAGACCATGTGCAAAACAAAGAACACGTTCCTAAAGTGCCCCATATTATGAAGAGTGGTAGGTCATGCAAATTAGATGGCTTTGAGTCTAAACTTTATACCTGAAAGCCCTTGTATTTGATAATCTCTTTCAAGCGATAAAATATATTTATGTATCCATCTTGATCAAAGCAAACAATGTCTCCAGTATGGAGCCAACCATCTTTGTCAATTGTTGATATAGTAGCCTCCACATTATTCAAATACCCTGGAAATATGAGGGCAAAATTAATCTGTTGTAGATCTATGGGATTATAAAAATGGTGGCAAAGGAAATTTATTTTACTCATGCTATGGCTGCATCAGTTTTGCAAGAAAGTTCAGAGAAATTATTATTATTATTACGTTTATCATTATTGTGATATGATGGCCACAAGTTGCGGTAAAATCTGGGATTATCTGAGATTGAATTTTTCAGGATGCAAATTATTTGCATGACAATAGGTGGATTTTGGGGATTAGCCATCAGATACCAGCCTACCATGAAGATCTTAAGGGCATAAATGAATTACTGGCAGAATTTATTTATTTATTTTTTAATAGGTAATAATACCCAAGCCTCCATATGGATGAACCCATGACCTCAACCTCCATCCCTTAATTATATGTGGAGGAGATACCATTAGGTCCAAGAACCATTGGCAGACAAACAAAGAGCTCATAGACCAAATTCATATTTAAATACCTATAGAGGTGAGTGAATGACATCTTCAACATATATATGGACATAGTCACTATCTAACATAATTTGAACAAAATAAGTTGAAACATAAGCCACTGTTGTCCCATATGGCATCCAACATGACCAAATTGTTAAAATGAGAGTAACATAGATTTAGCAATCATAAAATGACTAATTAGCATTCCCAGTGGTGGTATATGATCTTGAGGCTGCAACAATTCAGGAAACTGATGAAACTTATTACCTTTCATGATTGCGGGTCCTCGTAGCCAAAGCTCACCACTACTGCCAGGAGGCGAAAAGGAACCAGTATTCTCATCCACTACTTTAGCTTGCATATTTGGAGCTAACAATCCTAGTGAAGAATAATTTTGAAACTTTTCAGTATTGAAGCCACGAGTTCCTACTGCAGTCGACTCAGTCATGCCATAACCCTAAAACAAACAAAATTTATAGCTGGATATTTCCAAAAAATGAAAGAGACCTACAGAATCCACCAAACGGTACAAGACCAACATGAATGGGCCGGTCTTGATGCTGATGCCAGTGTCTTAACTACCAAAGAATTCAAGCGACAACACAGAAAACCTTATGACTTGCTGTAAACCATATTCTGTTTCTGATACAATAGGTTGCCAAAGAAGAAGAACAAAAGTAGGGATTCAATTTTTTATTTTTTTTTAACATTTTCCGCTGTTTGGATTTGTATATGTATATGTATATTAAGAATATATGAAAATTTAATATTTTGTTTTAGACCTTGGATTGAGGAAAATGTAAGATCCCAACTTCTGATTTATTTCCTCCAATTTCCCCTCAACCAAACCAAACATGTAATTCAGGTCTCAACAAAAAAGAGTGATAAAGAAAAGCAAATAGGAGTAGTTCTAGTAATAGTAATAATTATGACAATTATGCTGTTAATGGCCATTTTCTCTCTTTACCTGAATGAAATCAACATGAGGCAGTGTCTGAATAAAGTCCTCTATGAATTTCCTGCTCAAAGGAGCTGCCCCACAGGAAACCTGCTTCAAACTCTTCAAACTACTTCCACCAACATTCTTTACTTCCCTTGTCAATGCTGTCAATATCGGTGGAGCAACTGGAAAGTGTGTAATTTTATATCTATCAAGGGCCTTTATCACCGCATTTATATCGAATTTCCTCATCACGACAATGCTAGAACCCAAACACAATAATCCTACCACGAATAGTGATATCCCGTATATATGAAACATTGGTAGAACAGCTAAATACACATTATCCAAACTTGAGTATTCGTACTGTGAAGCCTCAAACCTCACAAAAAGCTCAACCATGGCTATAAAATTCTTATGTGTTAGCACAGCACCTTTGCTCGTGCCAGTAGTCCCCGAGGAATACATTATTGCAGCGGTGTCTTGCTGCTTAATCACTGGCCTAGGAGCCAAATCAAAACAACCAGATATAAGCTTATAAAAAGCCGAAAAAGTAGTTTGCTTCGAATCCAAATTCAGATTTTCTGGTACCCCAATTGCGGGAATACCCAATGCTTGCAGCTTCTCAACGTTTTCAGGTACAGTAAAAGCTAGACACACATTACAATCAGTAATCTGTTTCTTGATTTCGAGTACACTACTGAGAGGGTTCATGGTCGTAACAATTGCACCCAAATACAGAACACCCATGAAAACAATAGGATAGTAAACGGAATTTGGCAACAAAATCAAAATCACATCACCTTTTGAGATACCCGCATTGTGGAGCCCAGAGGCCATGGATTTGACCAAGGGGAAGAGTTCCGGGTAGGAGATTGAAGACCCAGATAAGGAATCAATGAGAGCTGAGACACCATTGTGCTGGTGGGAGAAGACGAAGGAAACAACATCAAGACATGGGTCTGAGGGGAGCTCTACTGAAGGGTGCTTGCTGCAGTATATTCCAGTCTCTGGTGAGTACCAATGTGGGTGCGGTTTTGGGTTTTGGGTGGTTTGTTTCTCTGTGACATGGCACTTGGAAAGGCTTGTTGAGGCTTTTGCCATTGATTTCGAGAGAGAGAGTTCAATAACCAGAAACGTCTTGTTTTTGTACAAGTAGCAGATAGTTTTGACAGTACGAGGATGACAGCAGTTCAGTCGAACGTGTCTCAGCCCTGCGTTCTTGGCCTGAAATGGAGCGAAATGGACGTGTTTGAGAGTTCATTAGAAGGGAACAGGATCATCTCCATTGACGCGGTCAATTTGCCGACGAGGAATGATCAGTTTCATTTTCTCTTATATATATATATATATAAGATATATAAGAGATGGCAAATTTAGCATTAAATCTTTGAAATTACACGTAAATTTTACGGATTTAATGGTAAATTTACAAAATAGATGGGCAAAATAATGACACTAATCACATATCTTTTAAGATTTAAAATTGGTTATCTAACATTTCTCCGATATTTCATCCATAAAGGGAAACGCTTTTAGCGGGGAAGTGCAACTGCAAATATTTGAAACGTGATCCTCTTCGTTTTATTTTTAGTTTATTTGATAATTATGATTTGAAGTTTGTGCATTTAACGATGTATTCGATTTTAAATTTTTTTAAAAACGTGTCAATAATGACATTATGTAAACCGTTAGATGTACTATTTTTAAATTCTAACGGTGAAATAAATAGTCTCAGAGAAAATTTTGTTCCACATAAATGTAAGGTGAGTCATTTCCGATTTGTAATAATATCGGATAAGGATCCCTTAAAATTTCAAAATTCTAGAACTATGTAAATTTAGGCAGTTTCTTTCGTTGAATGGCTTGAAAAATTTTACCTATTAAAAATGTGACATGTTATCAAAGCAATCAAAAAATAAATTCCTTCCAATTTTTTTTTTCTTTTTTTCCTTTTACTTTTAAAAAGACGTTTCTTTTTTCATAAATTAAAAGACAATTTTTAGCTCAAAACTTTTTTAAAATATAAAACACAAGAATATTATGAAAATATTCTCAATTTTCATTGATTATGTCACTTTTTAATATAAGTAACATTTTGGTTGTCGTTCAATGAAAAAAACAGCTTGAATTTATGTCATTTGAGAATAAATTGTTGGGCATCCCTGTCCAATAATATCTGCCCAAAGTCATAACGGTATTGATCATAGTGTCGCATAATTAGTGCATTGCAGCTAACGGAGTTACAACTGCTCTTGTGTAGGCTGTACTCAGTAGCGTAGCCAACTTGTTCGCACCAAGTGCTATAAATTTTAGATTAAAGCACTTTCTGTTTCGAAGTAAAATATTTTTTTAGAAATTTTTTTTATTTTTTTTTTATTTTTTGGTAATGGGTAAGACCAAAATCGTGTTCATACTAAAAATATTTTCGGTTGATCAAAAAATTTTATTTAATTTTTCATAAAATAGTTTTTCTTTTTTAAGCTGTAAACCATTTTCAAGTTTAAACTTTTTATTATCAAATCACCGGAGTTTGCTAGACCACCGTCTAAAGCCGCCGGAGTTTCCCAGCTATTTTTCGCCGTCGATTATTTTCATACGAGTCAAACGCCGAAAACATTTTTTAAAAAAATTAAATTTTCTGAAAGACGATTTCGTTGAAAATCGTCTAAACAAATACAGCCATGTAAAATGTTTTCATGAATCACAATAACAAAGGTGGTCAAACTAGAGAAGACATGTATTTATCTCAAATTTTCAGAAAATTTCAATATTTTTTTGGTTGTCAAAAGCTCAGTAATTCAAGTCAGTTCAGGTAGTACACAGTTGTGCATGCTTCTTTCAAGTGCTTGAACATTGTTTTCATGCATGTTCAGAAGAAATGATGCTTCTCAATGAGATTTCCAGGAAAAGGAAAACGCTGAAATCATGAAAAGAGATTGGAATTTAAGTGGGCTTTCTAAGATTACAACCTTTCAATTCTAGCTTCTTGACAATCAAACCAAGTAGAACCCCCAACTACAGTTGAAGAAAATGCCACAACCCAACTACAATTACATCTTGATGAAACAATAATTACAATTGACACAACATCAACGGACGGCAGTGAAAATGCTAAATAGAAGAATAGGTTAGGGTTTCTTGTAAGCAGACAACTATATATCAGTTCAAGGCTCAACCTTTTAATGATAGACATACTGTGGTGGGGAGGAGGGGTCATAAACATAATGGGGTGGGGAGGATGGATGATCAACATAATGAGGTAGGGAGGAGTGATCATAAACATATTGGGGTGGGGAGGATGGATGATCAACATAATGAGGTGGGGAGGGGGGATGATATACATAAAGTGGCGGGGAGGAGGGATGATGGACATAACGTGGTGGGGAGGGGGAGCTGAGTTCGCTCGTTGAGGGGCTGACCGTGTGGGTTTGATGTTTGTCTAGTCTGACCTGAACTAACTCCTCTTCTTCCTCAAATGACCGGAAAATTGGGTGCAAATAAGCATCAGCTAAGCATGCCTTTAAGTTAATGCCAGGTTCTGTAGTCTGTTCCAACATATCCTTTGCCATGGCTTCCTGAAGAAGGAACAGAGGCAAATTAATTTATCAGCACTCAAATACAAGTTTTCATGCCTCTCTTCAAGTCAAATAAAGATAAATCAAAAGCCATCACAAAAGAAATATCATGGAGAACAAAGTTTATTGATTTTATGTACAGCCATAATAACCATCAAATAAAAATAGATCCCCTTGAACTCTCACAATGCCCTTATATTATCGCAGGACAGTGATAATAACAATTAGTCTAATTTGAATGTTATCCAGAAGGAAATGGACCCATACCAAATCTGAATCTGACACATAATGGACTTATTTAAATGTTGTGGACATTTAGGAGGCAACTAAAGGTAGTACGGGCAGTCTAATTATCTGTCTACTTCTAGCACATGCTAACATTTAATGCAACAGGTCTTCACCTCCTTTGGCATAATGGGATCCAGAAAGGGGCTTCTTCCAAACATGATTTAATGTGTCAAGAAACACCCATTATTTAATATAAAAATTCCAGCTTTTGATACATTCAGAAAGCTGTGATGAAAACGATTTATTTGCTTGCATGTGACAGACAAACTTCCATTAACTGCTGTCCGATGTATAAGGTTACAGACGCCAGTTTTAGAAGCAAATAGAATGTTAAGAATTGAAAAACTACTTCAAGACTGTGAAGGAATTAATTGTGCCCCAACACGAACACCAAAATTCCATTCATGAAAATTAAGATTGATTTGCCTGGTTCACTTATAAACCCAAGTAACTAGTGGGAGAGTTGCTTTGTTAATTCTTACGCCTTCCTTTTACTGGTAGGTAGTTAAAGGAGGGGCTCAAAAGGAGATGATGATATAAACTCTAAATGCCTTGAAGAGACTTGAGCCAAACTACAAGTACAACCATCAGCAAAACTTTACCATCAAGCCTAATGACATGTTTCACGTAAAAGGATAGTCAAATTTCATTTTACTATATGTAGTGTCAACACAATTTCATCTGTAGAGCTGTTTAGTTTGAATATATTACTAAAACACATGTACGAGTAAAGAAAAAAGTTTGGCAGTTAATTGTTGGATAGTTTGGAGCTTACCTCAAGTGGGTATTTCCTAAATGCAGGTTCAAAGCGATTCTTGCAATATTTGTGGAATGATAATGTCAATACGGGCAAAACAACAAGCAAAGGAGTGGAATTGGCAGCTTTCTTTGTGCTAAGCAGTCCCATCAAAAGAAGTTGGGATATCAACAAGCTTGCTATTATGCGGCTGTGGACAAGTGGCCAGAATGCAGCAGCGCTCTCATATCGTTGATTGTAGACATTGATTATCTGTGTAATCAAACAGGGTCTAAAATTACAAGAATTATTGAAAACATAAAAAATCCACAAAATACAATACAAATATATGATCATAGAACCAAGTTCTACAAATATCAATTTTCTTCTTTATTATTTGCTTTTGGTTTGTCACCAAGCTCTCTATATGTAATCTGTTACCTATACAAATTTTGATGAGCATATATTCATCTTCAGGTAAAATCACTAATTGTGTATTCCTCTATTAATGTTGTGATTGCACATAGATTTAATTATTGGCTAATTATACTTGCATATGCTTCCCTTAATATTGAGTTCTTTCATCTATATCTTTGAGCTCTCAAAATGGAATGATAGAAACTTTGAGGACCGTAAGAGGACTTTGCAAGAGATTTAAGTCTTTATTTTTCAACACCCTGTATCTTTGGACGATTCTTTTTGTTTCTCTTTTGGCGATTAGTTATCATGATTTTTTTTTTTTTTTTGCTTCTACTAGTTAGGTGGCTTCTCTTGTATGTTTTCTGTGTACCTGGAGGCACCTTACGTTTTTAATAAAATTTTGATTACTAATAAAAAAATAAAAATAAAAATTGAGTCCTTTCAACTGGGACATGAAATATTGAATGTTTCTTAATCATTCTTGATAATCCTGGTACTTCATTCCTAAATTATAATCCTTACTAGCATCTATAATTCCAAAACCTAGATACTCCATTTTTAATTACACATATTAAGCCCAATTTATTGTTTTGGCTATCTTGCTTAACTGCATAGTTATTGTGATACAATTCAAGATAGTAATAAATGTTGTTAAGACAGATGGGAAAGAGTAAACAAAATGCAAGGATTGTGGATAAACTGACCTGATGGCGGTAAACTAAGTAGGCCAAGGCAAAGAAGACTAGTATAAAAGGAAGAAGGATCGGAGTAATCACGGCATACACAAGCCCCAATAGGAAGTACAATTGGAGACTTGGGAGAGTCTCTGGGAAATCAACACTCCCAGGGTTCATTGCTTTTTCTCTATCTCTTTCAGTTTTCACCAGAAACATGTTCTTTAGATGGAATATTACCAACGGCTTCAACCGAAGAATCTCGCTAGCAATGCCAGCCCACCCATCAACCATTATATATGTAATAAAGAAAGTAGCTTTCATTGGTATGGAGACCCCAATGGTTCTTGGAATCCTATAACAAAGAGTGAAGTTCCACAAAAGTCAATCACATCAGATGCATCTATCATTGTTATATAAAAGACAGAAAAATCATTCTGCTTAGATGTAATACTATAAAGATTGCAATGATGTTATGTTTTAGAGTAAAATTATTTGCATAAGAAATTAAATGCAGCTAATCTCTCCATCAATACCATAAGTACATTTCTAAAAGCAATGTCGCAGCTAGATACTTTTTATGAATGCAATGAGAAGTAATGAAGTAAGGTGGTGCAAAATGGTAGCCCTTACTATTTGTGAAAAATGAATTGGCACATAGAAACCAATGCTAAATGGATTATAATGAATCATTATTTCATTGTTTCTGCTTATCATTATGCTTTTACTGGCTTTCCCAATTTCATTGTGGAGATAATTGACAAACTTGTACCTCCAAATAGCAAAATCTTATGAAACATGATCTTTGCCAACATAATGCAGGCCTTCTACCAAAAAGAGAAACCACTGCTTTAAAGAATATGTATGCAACACACATATGGTATTTGTATAAAGCCTTTCCTTAATCCAAACAACAAAATGAAAAGAATTTTTTTCTTTATCTTTTACATTGCTTCTTGTCTTTTCGTTTCTTTTCTATGACAAAGACCTCTGACCTATTGGGGTGCCCATGCAACCACCTTTTTATTATATATATATTTTTTATTATTATTTTGCAAGGATTAAGTCAGGCTCCAATCCTGAAAAAAATAAGCTCATATTTTCTCAAAACATTCCTATAAGAAGGTGTGAAAAGTTTTCTAAAAAATGTATTGTGTTTGTTTTTGGAAAAGTGTTTTTTTTTTGTTTTTGTTTTTTTTTTTTAAAAAAATAAAAATAAAAAATTGTTCTGTTTGGTAATTATTTTCTGAAAAGTGTGTTTTTGTGTTTGAAAAGAGAAAAGACTTCAAAAACATTAGTAGCATACGTCGCAACATTTCTTGAAAGCAAAACCTATATTATATTCATAATACCATAAGTTTGATTTCTTAAGAAGGAAAAAAGAACATTCAGAAATATCAATAAGAAATACATAAAGCATCACAAATAACTATATAATGCCAATTAGCCTTCGACTATAATCCCATCCCTTTCATCGGAATATGATATTTCATTGAACAGGAAACTGAAGTGCAGAACAGAGACTAACACTTTGATAATTTGAACAACTAAACACCATTTCTCTAAATAAATACAAAAAATGTAATTGCTGTTGAAACATATATATATTGAAACCTGAGTAGATTATTGTTTCATCTTGTTACACTTACGTTGCAACTTCTTAAAGCACAAATAATTGTACCAAAGAAGAACTTCTACAACTTGATAGTCATTTTCAAAATTGAAATTTTTATTAAAAATGCAAATATGTGGTCCACTTTGATAATTTTTAGGTTAGCGGCACTATAAGGGAAATCACATTGAGAAAGTTACAACTAAAGACAGCCATATAACATTTATTGTAATATTTTCAAACATGGAAGAAAGAAAAAGCTTAAGTAATAAGATGGAATTTTTTTCTTGATAAGTAATAAGACGGAATATTACTCGGTAGCCGATTGGTGAAGGAAAGAATGCAGTTGCTCAAATGCTGTTCCAGTCACAATGCTTCCCAAGAATACATTCACTAACATAAAATAATAGTATTTTGATGCTGCTTTCCGTTCTAGCGTTGAGAATGCTATATGTCCCTCAATTTTTGACATGATCATCAAGACTGTTGGAAGAATATATAGGAAGACTTTAAGGGCTAGACCTGGAAGGAAGCCTTGTAAGAATGACTTAATGAATTTCCTGCACAAGATTGACGACAAGCTTCTAGTAAAGGATGGACAAAAGGAAATGCATAGAATGAAAAACTATTGGAATTGAGCTGCTATGGTGACCATGATATAAGAAAAAGGCCATGTCTCACATGTAGTGGTGAGAAAGCACCAACAGATCAATCAGTCAATTCCAAACATGAGTAGATCTTTTAAAGGTTTATAACTGAATCCACTACCTAGTTGTGGCAATATGAAAATTCATAGCATCTACCAAAAATGGTAGTACCTTCAGTTTTAAAGCATTACAAAGTAACAAAAGAAACATAAATAAGATATTCAAATAGCACATTCAATGAAACTATAATCATCACAAATAAAAAAGTAAGCCCTATTGATGAATAAGCTAAAAGGCCATATGGAAAATAAACAGATAAGAAACGGTTCGCATCAACCATTTATTTATATTCATGGAAACAACAACTGAATATCTGTCATTTTACTGCACTTGATTGCTTGCTTATGCCGACCAAGCTTTTTTGGCCTTCACAAGACTTTTCTGATTTATTAATAATGTTAGAAATCAGGAAAGCATAACCAGTTCTCTTTCCAATACATACCGAGAACCTTCCATTTAAGTTTTCAAATTGCTGTAAGGTATGGGGGATCCGTAACTCTTATACCTTCTAAAGGACCTTTTTTTTTGGTAAGTAAGACCTTCTAAATCACAACATATGTTGATGGTGGTAATCTAAATCAAACATTCACTATAATTACAAAGATAGAAAAGAAAAAGGGCCACACGTCCTCATGCTATTTAGTAATGATGAGAAGAAGAGAATGCAACAATAATATGAGCTTTTTACCAAGTGAGATATGAACCAAGTACGGAACAACACCTGTCATACTTCATTTTTTTGAAGTTGTATAGGTATGTTGTCTGTGCCAAGTGATCAAAAGAGAATGCTACAGGTTTCAAGCAATTTAAGTAAAGAACTTTCACTTGAGAAGTCTTTCCACATGAAGCAAATAAGCTATCATAACTCTTAGATTTTGCATAATCATACAGTTCACAAAACATAAATCCAATTTAAGTTTACTTACAGTTCTATCACAGATCTGAGGAAAGGAGCAACTCTTTCAAGACCTTCCAAATTTGCAAGGGATTGCACAAATGCAATGGGTATCATGTAGAAGAACACCAAAGCAAACACTGACATCGATATTACAAGTTTCCGGATGGTTAAAGAAAAAAATGGTATGGCCAGGTTCCGCCAAAATACATCGCGAGGTTCTGGGGCCCAATTTGTCAACCAAAGTGTAGGATTTTTGCTTTGCTGTGTCTGTGCACAAACAGCAGCTCCCCAACGGGAATTGAATGAAACAAAAGCTACTGGCAGAACAGATTTTGGGTCTTTGACAATTTTCTGGCGCTCCGATGTCAACTATAGCAGAAAAGATGCAGCCATTAGATTAAAGCAATCCAACAATTCGAAAAGGAATGAACACTGTATGATTATGCTGAGTGAAATGAAACTAATTCTACGGAGGATTTTTGAACAGGTGAAGAGCAAAATACCACAAAAGTTTAAATAGATTGAAAATGAGTAAGAGGTCATGACTTACTATTTTATCCAGCTGCTTAATCTGTTGTTTGTAGTACTCAATGGAATCAATTCTTTCACCACAAAGCCCCAAAAATCCTGTCTGAAAATGAAGATAGATTAAACCATCAAATCCAAAGGCCCAATAATCTATTGATGGATAATAAAATTGGATAGAGATATATTCAACAAACAAAATTTCGAGATTTCAGTTCATAAGAACAAAATACCTTTCTAGTTGGCCTCTTTTCTGGGTGCCTTTCAAACTTAAGCTGGTTATAGTCCAGCCAATTCTGGAACCTCTCTCTTTGTCTCACGAGTTTAGCATATTTGTTTGCATTGTAGACTGCCTGAATAAAGACGAAGCTAGCCATCATGGAAAATATATAAACCAACCAAATATCTATAGGGAAAGTAAAGACACAAACATCATCATTTTATAGTTTGTCCATTAAACTATCTCAGTTGGATCAGAATTAATTATATGGAAATGGAAGTTTAGCCATTAAATAGTTTTAAGAAAATATAATACCTGGTGACAGAGATAATGATTTGGGTGATTAGTTTGAAAAAAGTGGTCCACAGTATCCGACACCGAGTGTCCATGAACATGTGGCATGTTCCTCACCACTACCTGCAAAAAATAAAAGCAAATATAAAATAATATCCCAAGACTTCTGAAAAAATTTCAAGACAAATCTAAGAAATACAAAATGTATATCATAATAAATCAAAGTTCAAAGAGTACTTAGAAACTCATTGTTATAATACTTTTACAATTAAATCTTAAAGGCTTATCATCCATGTATCACACTTGTACCATTCGTTAGAGTTCTATCAGATTGTAAACCATGCAAGAAAGAAAAGTGTAAAGCCTGATAAAAAAAACAATTAAACTTGCGAAAATGTCCCTACTCCATTTATAATTAAAACTTAATAGGACTCATCATTGATGTATCATACTTATATCCTTCATTGGAGTTCCATCAGATTGTACACCATGCAGGTCAAATACATTCCATTCCTAGACCAACTAAACCTGGAATTACAGCAGACAAAAACCGCCTCATGATTGACAAAGATTCTAAGGTGCACAATAAGTATCTTGCTCAATATATCTGACAAGTTGCACTATACGTCAACCCAAGATGCATCTTCCTCTCCAGGACTTCGAAAAGGTACTTTTGGAACACCAATAGGCATTAAAAGAAAGAAAAAAAGAATTAAGTACTATATCTTACTTTGATGTGGAAGCTTATAAATGGGTTTATGGTCTTAATAGGATTAGCCTTTATCATAGTTTATCCAAAAATGTAATAAGTTCATAACATACCAAAAAAAAAAAACGAAGAAGAAGAAGAAGACAAAATGAATATGACTATGACAAAAGAAGAAATTTTTTAAGAATGGGTCTTTTGAATGATATGAACAAATATGAATGCTTTCACTCATAGAAAATGTCGCGCATTAACATATTGGAAGGCATCTTTCACAAATTTCAAGCTTCAATGAAATAGGTTAGGTATGGTAGCATTCTTGAGTAAATTATATATCTATTTGATACATCTTCAATTCTAACATCATTCTTATATATCCATTATAAAATTTAGGGGTTAATTACATTTAACCCCTCTCAACTACTACTCATTTACACATTACCCCTACAAACTGCCAACTGTCACACTCAACACGCTTATACTGCCAATCATCCCAGATCGTTAAAATGGACAGAATCTCGATTACGTGCCAGCTGGACGCAAGTGTAAGAACTTGATGTTGAAAAATAATGTCTCGTTTGCAAATGCGTTAGCTGATGTCCGAATGTCTCTCAGGTTAAAAGGTCAAAACCCTAGCCATGTTCGGACAGTATCACTTACATGTCCGGATGCCACTAGTTGATTTACACGAATTAGAGTTCTAATTGGACAAGGAAGTTGGGGTATTGGCTTATAGTATATAAGGGCTGGTTATGCATGACTTTGGAGGAGCTGAAACTACTTAAGCCGTTTGGATATTGAGAGCTTAGCCCTTTGTTTGTTTTGTGCCAAGAGAGATTTATATTGAGAGCATAGATTGTTTGTTCTCTCAGAGTGTTATTATTCAAACCACACATGTTCCACAACAACAACCTTCAGTCTAATTGGTGTTCCGATTAAGGAGTTCAAGTAGAAGAATCGTCCAGAGGTTTTGGGAGAACGACTCTGGTAGCAGGCAAGTGGGTCGCTTGTCTAGTACAAGAGTGTGTCAACTACAAAAGTTTTGTATGTATGAGCTTTTTGTAAATTTCTTATTCTTCTATAGAGAATTGATTTCTTGTGTTTGGCTATCCTAAAATGTTTTACCTTCGAAGATTTCTTCATAGGGTTTCACTTCGTCAACAAAAACTTGTGTTTTGATAAGTAAGAGTAATATCATTAAAAAAATCAAAGCGTAACCAAGTACACAGGTACAAGAGAAGCGTCTAAGAAGGAGAAGAAAATAGAATAAGGAAATCATTAAAGCTAATCACAAAGGAAGCTAGGAACGTAGTAGTACAAGAGAAATGAGAATAGAAGAAAAAGGTTTTGAGCTCCTCAAACGTCCTTTCTTGGTCCTCGAAGTTTCTATCATTTTGTTCTTTGCACAAACACCACAAAATGCAAGAAGAAACCATTTTCCACATAACAGCACTCTGAGAGCGACCACTCGTCCGCTAGCAAGCGAATAAATCAACCACCTGAAGAGACATAACCCAAGACAATCCGAAGTGGCTGAAAACAGCATTCCATAAGGCGCGTGCAACCTCACAATGGAGAAGAAGGTAGTCCACAGACTCCCCATTCCTTTTGCACATACAACACCTATCAATCACGATGACATGCCTCTTTCTAAGATTATCCAAGGTAAGAATCTTCCTTAGAGCTGCCGACCAAGCGAAAAAAAAGCCACTTTCAAGGGAACCTTGGTCCGCCAAATACTCTTCAAAGGATCTTCATCTTTACAAGTGAGGACCTTATAGAAAGATCTAACATCAAATTGCCTTTGTGAGAAGGAGCACACCAAAGCTTGTCTTCCCCTTCCCTTTTCACTCTAATGGAATACAACAAAGTGAAGAAGGAAACAAAGACGTCCATCTCCCAGTCGTGAACCGCTCGAATAAAGCTAACATCCCACTGAAAGGAACCACTAGCAGAGTCCAAGTGAGTTGCACAGAACAAAATAAGAATAGCAACGAAGGAAGAAAAACTTACTGACCAAAAATTTGGCCGAAATTCAGATTTTGTCGATCAACAAAATCTTGTGTTGATAATGATTGCTTGGTTTATATCTTATGTGGTTTGATATTTTATGAATTGTACTACAAAATAATTTTTCATTTGCCATTGTTGTTGTACATCACCTATTCAACCCCTATAAGTGAATGTTTGTGGTCAAAATCCGTTTTTCAAAAACAAACCACAAAACTCTTCTCAAAACCCAAAACATTTCTCCAAAAAAATAAAACACAACATTTAAAAAAAAATAAAAAAAGGGTGGTGACAGTGGCCATAGTTTGGCCATGACGTGGTGACCACCCCACATTGGCCACTGTGTGGTGGCCCCGTGATGGCTACCAGTTAGATTTGGTGGCCCAGCCGCCACTGCTAGGGTCACCTAAGCACCACCACGGTTTGTAGTACCACCATTGGGGTTTAAAGCATTTTTTTTATTTTTTTTATTTATTAAACTACTTTTTATTTTTACAAAATTCTTCAAAAAATTTACTAAACCAATTTTCAACTTTTTTTCAAATGTAGCCCCCACCAAATCAATTCTCAACTTTTATGGCTCATTTGGGTGTGTGATTTTTTAAAAAATTGTGAATACCGAGAGAATTTGTTTTTTGAAATTATGTTTAGATGGTTTAGAAAACTTGAGACAAAATTAGAAAAAAGTTGAATAAAATCATAGTAGAATTTGATCTTTGAAAAACAGTATTTAAAATTTTTTTCTCACCCAAACATGCCATAACCTTTTTCAAAACCCAAAACTCTTAAAATTTTACCAAACGGGCCCTAAACATTTTAGACTAATTAGGACTAAGACTAAGTACAAATATGCAAATTTTAGTATGATTATATAAAGATAGGGGGATAGTATAAAAAGATTGTCAAGAAATACCGAGTGATTATTTGCGTAATTTGTGTTTATTATTCATAAGAAAATTAAAGAGAATGCTTGTCTATAGGATGAAAGCAATGTAGATGAAGTGAGACGTGCATCAGTAACATTGTGTGGTCAATGAAGTCTCATGAACTCAAACGGAATATTTTATAGGTCTATTCTAAGACCAGCTATGCTTGATGATATAGAACATTGCACTAGTAAGAAGTAACATCTTCAGAAAATTAGTTTAGCTAATGTTATGACGAAGGAATGGGACTATCAAGAGTGATAGAATAAGGATAAGGAATGAAGAGTAATGAATAGTTTTTCCATGTCCAACAAAGACCAATGGATGTACGAGAGAAAAAATAAAAATAAAATAATAAATAATAATAATAATAATAAAGAGTGAGAAAGTATCACATTCTCAGAATGCGTTTATTGAGGGGAGGCAAATATTGGATTATGTTTTGGTGGCCAATGAATGCGTGGATAGTAGGATTCGCTCTGGAAATGCGGGCATTATTTGTAAATTGGATTTGGAGAAGGCGTATGATCATGTTAGTTGGGAGTTTCTGCTTTATGTTTTAAAGAGATGTGGTTTTGGGGAGAAATGGTGTGGCTGGATTGCTCATTCTATTTCTACTGTTTGTTTTTCCATTAATATCAATGGGTCGCCTTTAGGGTTTTTTCGTAGTTCTCAGGGTCTTCGACAAGGGGATCCCTTGTCTCCGCTTCTGTTTGTGATGGTGATGGAGGCGTTCAGTCAGATGATATATGCGGCAGTGGATAGTGGGCGGTTATCGGGTTTCTCAGTGGGATCGAGTTCCCAAGATGCTATGATGGTATCCCATTTATTATTTGCAGATGATACGTTGATCTTCTGTGAGCCTATTGTTGATCAGGTCCGAGATTTGAGGTGTTTGCTGCTTTGTTTTGAAGCAGTTTCGGGCTTGAGAATTAATTTGTCCAAATCTGAGATAGTTCCGGTGGGTGCGGTAGGGGATGTAGAGGAGTTGGCTAGTATTCTTGGGTGTGGTGTGGCCTCGCTTCCGATAAAGTATTTGGGTCTTCCGTTGGGTGCTAAGTATAAAGATACTAATATGTGGAATAGCATTTTTGAGAAGATGGAAGCTAGACTAGCGGGGTGGAAGAAGGTGTGTTTATCTAAAGGAGGGAGGTTAACTTTGATCAATAGCACTCTTTCAAGTTTACCTACGTATTTTCTATCTCTTTTCCCTATTCCAGTGGGAGTGGCAAATCGTTTGGAGAAACTTCAGAGAGACTTCCTTTGGGGTGGTATTATGAATTTAAATTTCATTTGGTTAATTGGCATACGATTTGTTCTTCAAAGGCATCGGGGGGGCTAGGAGTGAGAAATTTGGTTATGTTCAATAAAGCCTTGATGGGTAAATGGTTATGGAGATATGCTATGGAGAGGGATGCTCTTTGGAGAAAGGTGGTGGATGTCAAATATAGAAGTATAAGGGATGGTTGGTGCTCTAAGGAGGTTGGGGGTTCTTATGGGTTTGGCCTGTGGAAAAGTATTAGGAGGGAATGGGATGCTTTTGCAGCTCATGTGAGATATGAGATCGGGAATGGTTCGAAAGTTCTGTTTTGGCATGATGTATGGTGTGGGGAGATTCCTTTGAAGAATCTTTTTCCAGAATTGTTCCTTATTGCTAGAAGAAATGATGCTTGGGTGGAGGAAAATATGCAGAGACAAAATGGCACAATCCTATGGAATATTGTGTTTTCTCGCCCAGTTGATAATTGGGAGGTCGAAGCAGTTAGTAGATTTTTTGGGATGTTGTACACCCTCAAAGTTAGTAGCGAGGGAGAGGATAAATTGTGTTGGATGTCAGCGGGAAAGAAATCTTTTGAGGTAAAGTCTTATTATAAGGTTTTATCTAGTCCTATTCAGTCTTCATTTCCATGGAAAAGTATTTGGAAGGCCAAAGTTCCCCCGAGAGTGGCTTTCTTTGTTTGGACGGCAACTTTAGGGAAAACTTTAACTCTGGATAATTTACGAAAGAGAAACATTATCGTGATAGAGTGGTGCTTTATGTGTAAGACTTCTGGAGAATCCATTGACCATTTGTTTCTGCATTGTATGGTGGCTACAGAATTGTGGAGGACGATTCTGCAATTGTTTGGGGTGGAGTGGGTAATGCCGAGGTCGGTGAAAGATATGTTGGGGAGTTGGAGGGGTCAGAAGGGTAATCGGACTTTGATACCGATTTGGCGCATGGCTCTGTTGTGTTTGATGTGGTGCGTTTGGAGGGAACGGAATGCACGCTGTTTTGAAGATTGTGAGAATGGTTTGTTGAATTTGAAGAGAAAGATGCTACAAACGTTGTTTATGTGGAGAGAAAAAATTCAGTCTATGCATGAATGTTCTTATTTTGAATTTATAGATAGGTGTTCTCTTTTTTCTTTAAATTAGGGGCTTCTTGTATACGTCCTGTGTACTATGGGTTGCGCCTTTTCAATATATTTTACTTATCAAAAAAAAAAAGTATCAAGCTGAGGAAACCAAAATTCAAAGAGAGTGTTACGATCCTAAGTGCCAATATGGTTTAAGTAAAATCTTAACCATGTGTATATAAGTTCTTTGACACTCTTCCCATACAAGCCAGATTTCCTGGGTAAGTTCTACCTAAGGTTTGTACCATTTGGTATCAAAGCTAGTCACTATGTCGAGTATGAGCTTGAATGCAGCTCGTCTAGTATAAGATCAAATGAGTTGCGGCCTGTGATCAAGTCACAGAGAGGGCGACCTATAGGTTGGATTAAAAATATCTTGGTACTATATATGGTCATAGTCTTAGGTCATTGAATACTAATAGGTGAGTGGAGCTGTCAAAAGAGAAATAACTATCATCGGATTAGTGTCTATAGAGTGGGCTGCCGTAGACGTCAGTTGTGGAGCGTGGTAGTATATTACGATCTTAAGTGTCTTACATAGCTTAAGTACAATCTTAACTATGTGTATATAAGCTTTTGAGCACCCTTCTCTTACAAGCCAATTTTTAAATGTGAGTTCTACCCAAGGTGTGCACCAGAAAGACCAAAATAACATGGATAAAATTAATGAAGAAGGATATGATAAACAAATAGATGAAGAAGTATGACCTTTTCATAAGTGAATGGCAAAAGACTTGGTTGCTACAAGGTTCATAAAGCTGACTCCAAATGGTTGGTAATTAAGACTTAGTTGAGTTGTGCTTTAATATTCTTCTATGTACCTCTTGATGATTTTCTTTAATTATACTGCACTCAATGCCTATTATGCAAGCCTTCTAAGAAAATAGAATGAAAATATGTAACAAGATCCTGCCAGATAAGTAATACTGAAGAAAATAAGCATGACCCTCAAACTGCACGCTATTGAGTTAATATACGACAAGCAAATTGATAAACAATCACGATTCTTTCCTTTTACTGAAAAAATGCTTAAAATTTTCCTTAGATTATTACAGAGAAATTATTAGTCCAACTCACCGTGAACTGCTCTGCACGCCTGTGTTGTGAAGCCAAGAAATGCATTCTCATTGATGCAACATAATCATATTCCTTGTATAGCATGTAACAAGTCCATATTGTGAACAAGTATTGCAATCCTATGTGGAAAAAAAACCTGAAATTTAAAGATTATAATTTTTTAGAATTAGCATTAATTAGAATGAGATCTGTTTTAAAAGAGAGTTAATATTAAAAAAAAAAAAAATGTTACAAGATTACAGTGGAAGATTTTTCATTGAAAAAAAAAAAAGAGAACAGGTAATAATGCTACTATAAATTCTGGCATTTCAATAAAACGGAAGTCATATCACAAGTTCTTAGTATTGAAGTTAGAACTTTGAACTGCTTTAAGTCAATGAACATAAAATTTGATTGTTTTGCAGTCCAACGTGAGCAAGGAACCTAAATGAATTGTCTGAATGAAAATGACTAAGATAACATCAGAATGTCTTCAATGTTACAAGTCGAAAGAGCAACTCCGTAATCTTAACAAGCCAATTCTACAAAGAAACCTTTTCTTTCATTTTGGGGAGGCTTTGAACTTTGTATAACAGATTGAATGAATTTGAGAACTTTGAACTTTGTATCTTTGGAAGGTGGTTTTTGTGTCCCCTTTGTCGCTTAGTTTTGACGATTTTCTTGTTCGTTTTTCGATTTCTAGCTATGTGCTTTCTTTTGTATATTTCCGGTGCACTTGGGGCGCCTTATGTTTTTAATAAGACCAATTTATTACTTATCAAAAAAAAAATTGAGACCTGATCACTCAAATGAATTTGGTTGTTATATATCACACAACATTCAGGATAAAAGGGCCCCAATCCAATGTACATTTGTTGTTTGCCTATCTTTCTATCTGAAAAACACATGCTAGGCACAGATCATTGCTATTGTTTATATCAATTGACTGTTCTAACTAAAACATGTACGGTAGTAGGAGTATAACAAACAAGAAAGAGATGAAAAGTTAAAAGTTAAAATTTGATTTCCATTAACATTGATTTCTTCCTACTACATATAATTTTACTTGAAGAAAAATCATTTAAAATATTCTTTCTTCTTAAAGCTGATTTTGAACTTTGTATCACAGATTGAATGGATTTGAGACCTGAGCACTCAAAATGAATTTGTTTGTTACATCACACAATATTCAAGATAAAAGGGACCCAAGCCAAAAAGTACATTTGTTTTTTGCCTCTCTAGGCACAGATAATTGCTATTGTTTGTATCAACTGGCTGTGCTAACCGAAACATGTACCATAGTATGAGTAAAACAAACAAGAAAGAGACGAAAAATAAAAAGTTTAAATTTGATTTCCATTTACAGTGATTTCTTCCTATTAAATAGAATTTTACTTAAAGATCTGTTTTACGGTCTAAGTCTAAATTTTTTTTTTAAAAAAATATTGATGAGATTTACCCATTTAAGGAATTTATGGCCATTGGCCTACCAAGCGATTTTAGTTTAATCACAGAATTCATTGCAATCCTTCAAATTTCATAATAGAGTGGTAGAACCATACATAGGATTGTGAATAATGACAGTATGACAATCACAGAAAGCTGATATCCACACTCAACCCATGCTTTCCATACCATTTAATGTGAAATATAAAAATAACCATGCCTTTAAAATTGATTTTATTCTTACTGACATAATGCCAAATGCCTGTATTACCATATCTCATCTACAAACTGCAAAATAGTAGAGCAGGCATTGGTCTAGTTTCACTTCTGCCTTCAGTAGTTTGAAAAGCACTAGTAAACTCAACACTTAAGCAAGTCACCAGCATAGAAATATTTGATCAGTATCATGTGTACATACTATAGATTTGAAGTAACTTAAATTACCTTATAGATTCCGGGCGAACATTTGATATTGAAAGCTTATCAATATCACTCACGACCAGTTCTTTTCTGAGGAAAAATAATGTTCCACTTGATACATTGACTGGAATGAGGATAAGAAGTGCCAGGACTGTCATCGGTACAAAAATTTTTAACCTGTCAGACAGAAGAGAAAAATTTAGTCACAAAAACACCAGCAGATACAGAATTTTAAATCCCAAAGCCTCAGCCAAGGTTACGAATCAATAGAAAAGATGATTCGTATTATTTGCTTGAGTTTATGAATCAACGGAAAAGTTAAGAGTCAATGCAAAATGCCAGTGTTCTTTTTTATTATTGTTCCTCTGTTTCTTGATTTCACTTTGCACTATAACCCCAATGTTTGGGGTTGCAGACAACAATGTTGCTAACTTGCAAAGTGAATATTGATAAGATGATATAATCCAAAGCTCGCAACTTTAGAGAACATGAAATTGAACCACATGGACTCCATCTGGACCAAAAAAGTCTTTACGTTCATTCGGATGTTAGGCTCATGACCTCATATGGACCAAGATAGAATTTTTGGAAGGAACTTTTTTTTTATAAGTAATGTAAAACTTTATAGAAAGGGTAAGGCGCCCCTAAGTACACAAGTAGTATATACAGGGAGCTCCCACATGCCCAAAAATAGCAAAAATACCCACAACCCAACCCACCAAAAAAAGCCCACAACCCCAACACCCACAACCCCAAACCCACAAGACAACAAAGCCCAAAACCCTCAAACGCTAACAAGCGTGAGCCTTGCCTTTCCCACACCTATATGAACTCCCTTCGCATCATAATTAATGGAACAATTAGAATTCAGAAGCTCCCTACTATCCTTAACCTTCTGAAGGGTATCCTCTATCCCCTCATCCCCAACCAAAGCCCAATCTAAAAGGGTGGCAAGGGAAAAATCACCCAAATGGTACGGAAACTCTCCATCCTCATCCCAAAAATCTCCATCCTCCCCGTCACTAACCACCATCTCCAAAGATGGACCAAATCCATACTTCTCAGAATGAGAACATGACGGACTGATAACACCGAGAGCTACTGGAAGAGGACAACCCCAACCCCAACCCGCAAAAGAACTCAGCTTGAGAAAACCCCTCCGGAGAAAACCCACATCAGCACTTAATTTCCATCTAAAATTACACTACAATAAAGCACATCACATCCAATCGAAGTTTGGCAAATACATTGAGACTCATTAAAGCAATTTCTCATAATCAAAATTTCAAGCACTCTCTCTCTCATAAGTATGCAAGCACCATAATCTGTTTAGGGAAATGTTGAACAAAGAAAGCATTTCAAGATATTCTTAGTACCAAAATTATGAAACTGTAGATAAATAATGGAGGAAGGGAAAAATACATAACCAGTACGCATAGATATGGCAAAAGAAACATTATGAAAAACAAAGATGGAGAAGGAAAATGTGGAGAAACTTGGAAACTCAAATGTTCACAATCCAGTACAAAGTCCCAAGAATTGAAACAGGCAATATCTTCTTGAATACCCAAGCTCAATGCAAAAGAAGGGAAATTAGAGTTTCTCTACAAAAATGGCTAGTTTGCAATTAATCAATTACCAGAACTATTCAACACCAAAAGATTAAGGAGAATAAAGAATATATAGAACCTTATAGGGAAAGAAATCGAAAACTCTTAATCTGATGACACTATAGGCTGAAGTGCCAGTTGTCTTCAATTCATTTCTCTGATGTTTTTCTCAGCTATAAAACAGGGTAACTATGTATTATTTTGTAAGGAAAACAGCTAAATAACAATGGCATAGACACAAAGAGACAACCGGGAAATTTTTCTTCTTTTTTTTTTGGATATAACCAACCAAGGGGAGGGAAAATTTCAAACCTTTCCATTGCAAAGGTCAAGAATTTTTCTTACAAATACAAGCAATATCCACATGTATGCAAAGTTATATTCCAAGCCAATATTGAGCTTGCCATAATTAATTTTATTAATTCTCAAATTTTAACTACAGAGCTCATAATCAAAGCTAAACGTGAAAATTACATTTTTATCCGTTCTGAATATTTTTATTTTCAAAGAATCTCTATAAGAAAGCAACAAGTCGTGTTGCACCCCTCGTTTACTTATCAAAAAGAAAGAAAGCAACAGGCACAACAGAATACGGAGACGAAGAAAAGAAAAGAGATAAAGCTGGACAATCAATTTTTGGGTGAACAACTTCAACGGAAAAGAAGCGCAACAGCAGAGGTCAAAGACTTCAAAGTTCTCTCACCATATAAGTCAAAATTATTTTCTTAGTCAATAAGTAAAGAATTTTATATGACCAACAACAAGAACCACATATATAATTCAAAACATTGCAAACTACATGCAATTGCTCCAGATTCAAACTTTTCTCAAGAAACCAAACACCACCGTGGACCAAAAACATTGAAGAAGGAAGAAAGAAAAGGAAAAATTAGTACCCCAGAAATAAATCTCACACAAGCACTAATTATTTCACTCCAAGTTCATCAAATTTGTACCAACATATATATATATATATATATATATATATAACACTGAACAATGAAAATTGTATCTACCATTTACAATTTCTCGAGAAACAAACAACACCCAGAGCCAAAAATTCCATAGAAAGCAAGAAAAACAGAAGAATGGAGAGTACCCCAGAGTGTAAATTCTCAAGAAAACGGCAGAGTCCACACCAGCATGGCTTATAATCTCAGCCTCACTCCTCCTCATAGCCTGAGGCATCCAGTTCAAGAAAGTAAAATAAGTCATGACATTGAGGTTGACAAATTTGCCCACATAATTCCTGGAACGCCTTGGGCTGGTTCTTTCCCCCTTAATGTACCATTTGGGAAAGTAGACCCTGTCATTGATGGGTTGGATTCTGAGGATAGCAAAGGCCAGCAGAAAGGCAAAGGCAGTGACTATGTTAATGAATGCTGAGACTCCAATATCCTCAAGAGTAGCCATTGAAGAATTCAGAACAACCCAGAGAGAGAGAGAGAGAGAGAGAGAAACAGGGATGCGTGTGTAGAAGAAGGAAGCAAAGGTGGGTGGTGAAGTAAAACAGAGAAAGAAGAGAATATTATGTCTTTTTCAGTATTTTAATTATAGGAAAGTGGGCATTTAATGGGGTTTGATCTGTTAAGGCTGCTATGTCCCAACTCAAATTTATAATGTTTTTTTACATCAAACTTCTAATATTTCTAGTTTTTTGTTATTATCTGTTTTAAATCCTGGATTTGGGTTTTGATGATTGACTTAGAGGGTGCCCATGTGAGGTAAAGGACAGTAAGAGTGAAAGGATTTTGCTTTTTTGGGTGGGGGTTAATGCATGTTTGCTGGGGTTAATCTTTGCTTCTTTTTGTCAAACTCTTTCATTAAAAGAGAAAGAAAAAGAGAGCTTCTCTCTCTCTCTCTCTCTCTCTGTTTGTGTCTTTTTCAGTTACCCACCGTTTTTCACACGGCGGGAAAGCTGGATCCCATCATTTTAGTTCACTAAATCAACGGCAGAATAACCGTAATGAGATTGCTTGCCAAGATTTGCTGACGAACTATTGGCCCTGTGAAAAAACCCTAAACTATTGGAAGCCAACTAGAGACGAAGATAATCCCAATGAATTTTCATTTTTTTTTTATTATTATTTATTATTTTATAGTAAGTTAGTTGACTTAATTGGGTGGTTGACTAAGTCTAACTGGAAGGCACTTAACTCAAAAACTCATTAATTGTTATCTCAATATTTACTTCCTTTTTTCTTTTTAATAAATATAGGATAGCTTTAACAAAATAATCTCACACTTACAATTAAATTCTTTTCCATCCAAACCTTACCTATGATTTGTTTAACGGCAGTCTTCGCTAAGCTATGTGTCACGGAGTTAGCGTTTCTGTTGATGTGACCAATTTGCCAGCTATGGAGTGAAGCTGTCAACATGCATGTGTGTCTTCCACTAGTTGTAGAGCGCATCGCATTTACCACTCGGAGAACGTTACCTTCCAAAATAAGATTATGTAGCCCTAATTCTTTGCTAAACACAACAGCATGGAAACAGCAAACGCCTCCGCTGCAACCAATTTTAAAGTTTCAATTTTAGTCAAAATTCTGGCTGCTATCACGTGGCCCTCGTAATCTTGCACCACAAGTTTTATGCCTATACGTCCATTTATTTTATCCACCGATGCATCTCAATTCACTTTGTAAATAGTATATACCTTATAAAGGAGCTTTCCATTTTATTTTCTATATTATATTTTTACCCACTTCTTTTTTTTTTTTTTTTTAATAATTCAAACTTATTATTTTTTCCAAATTTAATCATATATCTTTTCTAATACATCTAAAGACATTCTTAAAATACTGAGAGCTCGTCTCTCCCATAGAAAGCCCTTTGCTTTGTTTGGCACCAAGAAAACTGAAAGCTCGTCTCTGTTTACTTAAGTATAAAAGGAAGCTTTTTTTCTGTTCTTTTTTCCTCTTACAGAACTAATTGATCATGGAATTGAAGGTCTTGGGTCCACGCTTTAATCCACACAAATGATGACACAGGCGACTGAGAGGGTGGGAAAAGAGTTGTGCTTGAGTAATGCATAAATAATTTTTTGTCATATATATTGAAAAGTCGTTTTATATCCAAACTAGGAATTCTAAAATAAAGTCTTTATATGAACTAGGGTTGAACTGGTAATTTTTAACACGACCCGCAAACTTGACATGAACCCAACACAAAATTATTAAGTTAAAGTTGAGGGGTGCGGAACCGTTTAATTAATGGATCTAGTTAGGTTGACGTATATAGTCTTATACGCATGCCTCGATAAGATCAAAACTCGACACGCGACAATTTTTTACACGACTCGCGAACCTAACATTAAATTAGTAAGTTACGATTGAGTGGTCTAACCAGCTTAATTAAATAAGTCGGGTTAGAGTTGATGTGTATAATCTTATATCCATACCTTAAAACTATCCAAACCCAACATGCAAACACAAATTACCACCCATTCTGGGTGATTAAATAGTTTTGTTTGATTAAAAAATTCAATTGATAGTAATTTTGAAAATACTTCCTTACCAAATGTTGAGTAATAAGAACTTTTTCCCTTTATCTATTAAAAAAATATAAAGAAAGAAGAAAAAAAAGACTATTTTTTCCCTTTGGATAGAATATGTGTAGAAGTGGGTATATCTATATTCTTCGGCCTCGTGAATCCGTGATGATAAGATATTCCACCCGTGAGCCGTGACACAATCACATTTGTCTTTGTGCGCCTTTCTCATTCGTAGTGGCAAAGAGACACAGTAGCCCCATCCATGGAGGTTCCTGGCCCATACTTTTAAAGTTTTTGTGTTTTTTTTTTTTTTTTTTTTTTTTTTTCTACGAAAGTTGTGTTGCTTTCGGCGTCATTATCAACATAAACCCTCAAAGAAGAATTTGCACTTTTTTATTATTATTATTATTTTACTGGGCGGGCGAATTCTCACAGCATGAAGGGGCAACTGATGAATGACCATAGCAGCAATCAATCAATCTCTGCCTTTATTTATCTTGAAGACAAAAGGAGAGACAAAGAACTTGTTTGTGGGGCTTCTTTGAACACAGAAACCCTCCAAAGTTTGGTGCATGGAGAAGAACATGGAATCTTCGTTGGAGAAGTGATTCTCAAACAGCTTCTGCCAACCATTTCCTTACAAGAAAATGTTCCAACTAGATGAAAAACATGCTATCCTGCCTTTCCCTTATTCTTTCCTTATCCCATTTAAATATTCATTAAATCAATAAGAGTATTGTTTGCATAGAGAAAAGCTCCTGTGAAATTATTATTATCCTCCAAAGACAAAGAGTTAGTGTTTCTAATTAAATATAAAAGAACCACAAAAGAAAAGCAGCATCAGCTAAAAACACAGTAATCCATACAGACAGCCATTAATTTTCAACAGCAATCTCAAAAATCTATGGGTGTTTTATTAAGAGTATCATTTTGATAAGACACAGCTCAACTTGAATTTATCAATTCTCTACAACTTGCTTCTTCTTCTAGGGACTCTTAAATGCAAACATCAGAAAGAAAGCACCAAAATGCAGAAGGCCAGAGGAGAACCTTTCCCTCTTTCATTCCAGGAATTGGCAGCACCTACAGTGGACTCCCGATGTTTTAACTACAAAAACCGAGCTTCTTCATCACTTTGGCATAAGCTAGAGGGACTATGCCAGGTTGTCTGAGTCTGCGTTTTGACTTCTTTGACTGCATTAAATACCAAAATATTTCATCAATTACATTCACTACTCAAAATTCCATTACCTTTTCAAGTTAGCCACATTCACGGTTCCTTATTTTGCATCACCACAACGAAACTTAACGAAATCATAATAATAACCAAAGGTGGAAAAGCAAAACGCACATTAGTGAGCAATAAACAGTTTGGCGTTTCAATCTTAAGATGATATCAATGTTTTGAGCGCATTTCAGGACATTCAATTTGTCATTCTGCCCACCACCATTGCATAAGGAGCAAATCTTTCAAACTGCAATCAACTCCTTTTCTCCACACAAAAAGACTGCTTAATGCCTCCCCAACTGGAGAAAGTAAAAGTGAGCAAAGTGGATCTCCCTCAAATCCCCCTAGGGCAAGGGAAAACCCCCAAATCTAGAAACTGCTTAATCCGATACCAATACACTACCCACACGCATCCTTGAATTAGGGTGTAAATTCAGTATTCTTAACCAAAAGGCAGAGAAAGGTTCTAAGAAAATTCAATTAAAAGGAAAATCAACATCCGGGACCACCAGCTTAGTCTGAAGGGTAAGACTACTGCAGCAATCTAGTGAAGGCAGCTAACCAATGAAAAGGTTTCCTGACAATAAATCTATGCTACAGTAGAAATTTTAGTTGCTCCTTGCTGGAAGGATCCAATCTAAGGTTATCCTAGTGCTTCTTTAGCAGAACCCTTAGGGTACTCCACGATATGATCTTGATGTTTCCAGAATCTCAGTGGTCCAATGTGAGATTAGATGTTATTCAAAAACCAAACATATTTTTTTTTTTTTTGATAAGTAATTGCAATTATATAAAAAAACGCAGAGGGGCGCAACCTTATACATGAGAAGTATACAAGAGAACTCCTAAACCAAACATATTTATGTGAATGATAAATAAACTTCAAAAGAATAAAAGCCAAAAAAGTCCCTTCTGCTCCCAACCAATAGATAAATATATAAGGGCATGGCCAATAGATGCTTCAATGCGAATAAGAAGGCAAAAGACAATTAACTTCATTCATGAAAATAGTTCAGAATTGAATAAACAATCAAATATATTTGCACATCTTAAGCATATGCGGAATCAAAATGTCAATCACATATTTTTACAAGGTTAAAACTACTGCAGCAAAGATTATCATGCCAATCCTAATAAGGACATATGGTGCCCTGTGCACAACATATACCCAACTGATCAATTTAGTCTTTTGACTCTTTCTCCAATAAAAAGGCACTTAGTTTTAAATAACTGATATACAAAAACAATACAGTATTTCAAGAAGTATCCCAAATTCTCAGATGGAAACAATACATTCTCGTCAACAACAATGTCAGTCCTACATGATTGTATTTACTTTGAACATTTGAGTCACTTTAGCATGTCTGCACGTCTTTTATATATATATATATATATATATATATATATTATTTTGAGTCTAAACAACTTCAGCGCCTGTTCCGTTCTTCCAAGTAAACATTAACATCTTCCTACTAAAAATTTCCTATCACTTCTGACAACAAGAATAAGGGTAGGTACAGAAAGGAGGGATGATTAGATTTTAACAAAAGGCTCCAAGCAACCTATGAATGACACAAAAAGGAAAACTAATGAAATCACTGGAATAAAAGCTTAAACCAAGCCAAAACCATGCAGCAAAGTCAAGACATGCAAAACTTTATTTTGGTAGCATCTCACGCTTGATCTTAAAATTGGACAAGCAATCCATTATAAGAGAGAATATAACTCACAACCAAGCAAGCAACAGTATAATATGCCCCATAGAAAGCTTAAGTCTCCAAAACTGATGCAGGGGCATCTAAGCCCAAAGCAAAGAAGCACCCCTAGCCTGTTTAATCCAGCCTATTAGCTATTTCAAAACCAGTCTTTTATTACTATCTTATACTTTATATTATTATGTTTTTAGCCTATTAAAAAGGTAATGTGACTAGCATGTGACTTTTAATGAAGTCGGATGGTTAAGATTTATTTGTTCTATGACGGGACCCTATGGTGTCATGTTTGGAAGTTTATTCGAAGGGGGTGGGATAATTTTGCGAAGTATTTGCGTTTTGAGGTGGGTGATGGGTCTCATATTCGTTTCTGGCATGATGTATGGTGTGGGGATAGGCCTCTCAAGCTCTATTATCCAGCTTTGTTTACTATTGCGCGTTCTCCTGATGCTTGGGTGGTGGATAACTTGTCAGTGGTAGGAGGTGTGACTCATTGGAATGTTCTCTTTACGCGCTATGCTCAGGATTGGGAGGTGGAGATGGTGATGTCCTTCTATGAACATTTATACTCTATTCGGGTTTGGCATGGGGAGGTTGATAGGGTGGTGTGGACTCTTTCTAAGAGGAGGAATTTTGAAGTGAAGACTTTCTATAAAGCTTTAGTTTGTCACGAGGCGGCTTCTTTTCCGTGGAATGGTATATGGCGTGTTAAAGTTCCAAAGCGGGTGGCGTTCTTTGTTTGGACTGCGGCTTTAGGAAAGATTTTAACTCATGACAATTTACGTAGGCGTGGTATTGTGGTGGTAGAGTGGTGTGTTATGTGTAAGAAGCATGGGGAATCCGTTGATCACCTTCTTCTTCATTGTGACGTGGCTCGGGTTGTTTGGAGTTCTTTTTATAGCTTGTTTGGGGTGGAGTGGGTTATGCCTAGTAGTGTCTTGGATTTATTGAGTGGGTGGGGTACTTTGTTGGGTCGTGGTACTGTTAATCGAATTTGGAAGCAGGTTCCTTTATGTGTTTTGTGGGGCCTGTGGCGTGAGAGAAATTCTAGACTTTTTGAAGATGTGGAGGCTCCGGTGGGGGCTCTCTGTAGAAATGTGCTTCATATGTTATATCTTTGGGTGTCGGTGCATAGCCCGGGTAGTATGTCGTTTGCTGATTTTTTACTTTCTTGTTCGTTCATTTCCTCTAATTAGGGGCTCTTTTTGTATACTCCCTGTGTACTAGGGTTGCGCCCCTTTGCGCTTTTTAATGAATTTTTACTTATCAAAAAAAAAAAAGATTTATTTGTTCTATGAAAGATGAAGGCTAGGATTCTAGGATTACTAAAGGCTATTATAAATAGCCTCTTTTGAATCATTGTAGGCAGCCTTTTTTTCTCTAAACATGAAATTTAATATCTGAGTTTTTGGACTCTTTGGAGCCTAGAAATTGATCTTTGATTGTTCCAACTTCAATCTTCTCTTCTCTTACTATAGTCTTGATTATTGCTGGGATTGTTTCTTAAACTCTTTGTAGGCGTCAATTTGTGCAACAGACCTAGGGTTTTCACAAATTCTTTCTTGTATTTATGAATTCGATTGTAATGGAAATTGTGGAAAATTGTAGAATGGGATGATGAATTGAAATTCGAATATGGAAATTAGTGAGATGAAATTTATATGATTCTGGTTCTTTAGAGGGTAACCAAACCTCCAAGAAACTACAATTTTTACACAACTCAGATCTAGCTTCTTTTACAAGTTTTCCCACCTTTTATACAGACCAGCCCAGTTACAAAGCCATTACAACATAACAGAACCAACTAAAGACAACTAACCCTGCCCAACTCGTTTACCCTTACAAAATGAACTCACAGCCCAACCCATTAGTAAAAGAATCCAGCTCATCTGCCACGTCATTTGCTCAGTCAGCTACCAAATCATATAGTCTGTCCACCACCTCAGCCCTAACTACAAATTCCACACTTCATCCACACACCCACCCACTCTTCTACCTTTATATAGATCACGCCACATCACATCTACTCTCCTTATTTCACACCACCTGGATTCTCACAGCCCAACCCATTAGTAAAAGAATCCAGCTCATCTGACACGTCATTTGCTCAGTCAGCTACCAAATCATATACTCTGTCCACCACCTTAGCCCTAACTACAAATTCCACACTTCATCCACACACACACCCACTCTTCTACCTTTATATAGATCACGCCACATCACATCTACTCTCCTTATTTCACACCACCTGGATTCTTTTTTTTTTTTATAAGTAATCAATTTTATAGAAAAAAACTAAGGCACCCCTACGTACACAGGAACAAACAACCCTCAAAAAAACAGCCCAAAAGAAGAAACACAAAAAGACCCAAATTAACCCTCAACCCTAAGACCCTCAAACCCAGAGCTCACAAGAAGCATACACCCTACAGCATGTGAGCCTTGCCTTTCCCTCGCCTAGAAGACAGGCTTGCATCGCCGTAGTTAATAGAGTTGTTTAGATTCAACAACTCCCTCCTTCCTTTGATCTTAGGACGCCCAAGCTTAACAATCCGAAGAAGGTCCTCTTCAATGACATCCGTAAAATCTCCACTAACATTTTCTTTAGTCTTTTGGCGCGCAACCATAGACTCCTGAAAAAACTCCTCTTCGCTAACGCTGGCATCCAAGATCTCCAAAAGTTGAGCCTCATCCTCTTCACAATCGCCCGCCCAATCCAAATGCATATCGGGCGGATAAACACCCAAAGGGGAAGGTCCATCCACACCACCTGGATTCCACTCATAATTTCTCATTTTTCTATGCCTCGTCTGCCGGGCACTGCCATTCCTCATTCCCAAAATCTACCACAACACACTTCCTCATTCCAAGGCCATTTGCAACGTTCACCATCTACCTTTCACATGTCTGCAACGTCTTCTTCCTCTTCCTTCTAGATTGAACACTGTTGTACCCTCCTGCACACACCCACGCACGCCTATACTCACACGCCTTACTTTTTCTTTTGTTCATCGGATAATATCTGTTACAATTTTCTTATAAGATGGCATCTTTGGCTGGTTCATACCATATTTTTTCTAGATTTAAGTTCTCCTTACCACATCAAGTGGTACCCATGCCACTCTCCATATATATAGGGTGTGTAACATCATCTTCTTCAATTCTAACAATCAATTCTCACAATCATCAAAGCTCCTTGCGTTCCACTCTCTCCAAAGACACCATATCAAACACAAAGGAACCAACCTCAATATATTCAAAGCATTACAGTTGCCCAATTGTCCCCTCCATATATATATATATATAAACACATTCACCAAAACGAGGTCGTTTTGGTGTTTAATACCCATCATGGGGTATTTGTATTTTCTTTGTTATTTTTAAACTGGAATGGGGAATGAAGAAATGGATTTCATAAAAAACACTGTGGCTAAAAAAAAAAAAAAAAAGAAAAGAAGAAGAAGCACGAAACACTAAAAATAGGCCCAAAACAATTTTAAATCGTTTCAAATGAGCTATAAAAGAGGCCTAAAAGACTAAAATAGGCCCCAAAGGCCCATTACCTATTATGCGAATAGTAGTTAATAACCAAATTCAATAACCGCAAAACTATGCGGATGACGGTTAGTAAGTAGTAACCGCATGATGTGAATGCGGATGCGGTTACCTAAATGCGATAACCACAAATGCGGATGCAGTTATTGCCAACAACCACATCGGCAATAACCGCATCCGCATGTACAACCCTACCTCCAAGTCATGCACTTGACCTAATATGGGACAGGAACCTTTAGATGCTTACTGATTCTTGTTTGGAAGGCCAATTCTCAAATGATGAGAGGACTGAATTAGTACATTTAACTTCACGATGTTTACAGTATGAGCCCTGAGAGCGTCCAAATCCAAAGCCTTTAGTTGCTGCTTTGATTCCTCTTCGGAAGGACATCTAGGTCCCATCTCATGTATTGATGGGTATTCCACACGGTGCTGCAGCTTTACCTTTATCACCAATTGGTGAAACTTGCCTAAGTATGGATTTGACCACATCTTAGAAAAGCTTGGGTATAAGGACGAAGATCTCAGAGCTGCAATTGAATGCTATACCCAGTTCATTGATGTTGGAACGATGGTTTCCCCGACGGTTTTTACACGTTGTATTCTATGTTATCTCATGAGTGACATGCCACAGGAAGCTCAAGTTTGTGATGATGGAGAGGCCTTTGCTGACCCTGTATGGAGAGTTCATGAGGAAGTAAGGATTGCTCTCAAGGCTAGTAATGATGCCTATGCCACAACAGCAAACCAACATCAATGAGTTAAGGAGTTTGAAGAAGGTGATATGGTATTAGTATATTTGTGGCATGAAAGGTTTCCTAAATGAACTTATCACAAGTTCAAGTCAAGGAAGTATGGGCCATTTAAAATGTTGAAGAAGATTAGCTCAAATGCTTATTTGCTTGAATTACCACCAGATTTGCAAATCAGCCCAATCTTTAATGTTTCTGATTTATACTCATTTGATGGGCTCGATGGACAAATGCAAGTTGTTGAAGAACAAATTGAACAACTATGCAATAAGACGTAATTGAAGATGTACTTTTTGATAAGTAAGAAAACTTTATATATAAGCGTAAGACGCTCCTAAGTACACTGGAAGTATACACAGGAACAGCCAAAGCTAACCCATAAAAAGAAAAACCCAAACAAACCCATAAGGACCAAGTAATTGAAGATGGACTTGATGTCAAAGAAGTTATATCAAGAAGAGGCAATGAGTATAGGCAGTTTTTGGTGAAGTAGTTGGGTAAGCCAACTAGTGAAAGTACATGGATTGCTAAAGAAGAGTTGAAGAAAATTGATTATGATTTGAAACAGTTGAGGTTTTCTCCTTCAGAGCCGAGTTTTTTTCCAACCCGGATGGATTGATCCAGGGGCATCTAAGCCCAAAGCAAAGAAGCCCCCCTAGTTTATATTATCTAGTCTATTCGCTATTTCAAGACCAGTCTTTTATTATTATGTTTTTAATATTTTAAAAAGGTCATGTGACTTTTAATGAAGTTGGATGGTTAAGATTTATTTGTTCTATTAAATATGAAGGGCTAGGATTCCAGGGGTTACTAAAGGCTATTATAAATAGCCCCATTTGACTCATTGTAGGCAGCCTTTTCTTTTCTAATATATGAAATTTCATATTTGAGTTCTTGGACTCTTTGAAGCCTAGAAATTGATCTTTTATTGTTCCAAGTTCAATCATATCTTCTTGATTATTGCTGGAGTTTTTTCTTTAACTCTTTCTAAGCGTCAATTTGCTTGAAAAGTGGCATCTTTGGCTGGTTCATATCAAATCTACTCTAGATCTAAGTACCTATGAATAACACAAATAAATAAAACTAATGGAATCATTCGAATAAAAGCTTAGCTCAAAACCATGCAGCGAAGTCAAGACATGCAAATTTTTTTTATAAAGGATCCTTGGGTAGTATCTCAAGCTTGATCTTAAAATTGGACAAGCAATTCATCCAATAGAGAATATAACCCACAACTGAGCAAGCATCAGCATAACATGCTCCACAGAAGGCTTTTTACAAAAAAAAAAAAAAAAAAAGTTGTCCAAAACCCACTTATCACCTGTCGTGGCCTCCACAATAACCCAAGAAAAAGCACTCTCACAAAATTGTCCAAACCATTCCACTCAAAAATAATGGCCAAACATTTTACCCCAATCACATACCCATTAGAAACAGAAAACCAAACACAATATTCTCATTTGTAATTTATGGAATAAGGAAGAATCAATGAGCAACCATCAATGAGGAACTTTAGCTATTGGAGGAAGGCTACAAATATGTGAAGACATGGGCTAGAAAACAAGTAGCCCTTTAGTCTTCAAGACCGGAGATCCCTCTAAACTCCTCGAAAGCAAATCCCAAGAACAGAGCCAAGACATCTTCGTCAATGATGCAAAATATTTTAATAATTCATATTCATATTTTATTTTTTTTGACAAGTAATAATTCATATTCATTCCAGCTATAATGAACACAATCTTCAAAATTTATTTAAAGACCAAAAGCAAAGGCACAAGTAAATTAGCAGGTTATGAATCTAAAGGCGATTTTACAATCTGCTCGCACTGGATAGGCAAATAATAGAGATTTTAACTCACATTTCAACTCATATCCATTGTTTTGAGTTGCGTACATAGTACAGGGTCAAATAAACCAAGAGAGAAATCATGATGACAAAAACCCGCTTCAAATAAAAAGATAGTATGCATATACTACCTTCTTGAAGAAGATTGCTAGTTTAAATATATATGTTTCCAAATGCAATGTAACCTAAAGTCATATGTAACCTAAAGTCATATGTAACTTCATCATGAAAGTTTGCACTATTTTTTTCTAAGTGGATTTGTTCCTTGTTAAATTTTCAAACAGATAAGGTATAGAGTTGAGAATTCAATTTTCAATGGGATTGAAAAATAAAAAATAAAAAAATCAAACCTTCAAATGGGCATTGTGCCGCTTTCCCTCCTTCCAGCGCCGAATATTCCCATCATTCATTGTCCTAAACCTGGACTTGTAAGACCTGATCAAGAAACATTTAAACCATTTATTACACAAAAGCATAATAGTTGTTTCAAAATAAGCCGTATAAACGCGTAAACCTACGAATAAAACTTCATTTTGGTTTTCTTTAACTTGGACGTGACCGGTGTCATTGGCTTTCTCCTCTTCTTCCGCTCTCTCGACGAAACATGCCGCACTTGAACTACCTACACACATATCAACAAATAAAAGGTCTCCATTCACAAGCACAAGGATACCCAAACTTCAAATTCCAATACTTGAAACGAATTAGTCAGTCCGACCATGCCAAGACTTTGGATAAGATTGTCTGTAACAACTATAACATTCAAAACTCAGGGTCTTTCTCTTTCAGGCATTTCCTCAGTAACCAAACGGACAATAAAGAAAATGGCCACAAATCGAAAATAAAACAGAAATAAACACAAGCCCAACTTACAGATGGAGGAAGTGGGGAGAGAAATGGCTGCAAAGCCAGTGAAGAATGGGCTGTTGAAGAGGCATTGAGGAGGGGCCTGCAGCTCCATCTACTCGAAGCAAAATGGAGGGGTTGGTGGAGCTGTGGGAAAGTGTGGATGAGGCGACGTGAAGTAGAAGAAGAGCGAGAAGAAGAGTCTTGGCCGATCGAAGGGCCAGAGACTGAAGCTTGGCGCACCATCTCTGCACCATGGTTGTCAGCAATGGCCGGATGGTTTCCACGAAGCTTTGCTATTTTCGTTTTGTTCTTTGGGGGAAACTCTGATTTGGTGCTGCAATGAGGGGTGTTTGGGAATTGGTTAGTATGCTACAGTCTTGGGTTAAGGTAGTTTTTGGGTTGGTTTTAGGTTGTCCATGGCCTGGATATGTATAGACTGTTTATTATAAGAAATCTACATACTTTATTAAAACTCGATTGTTTATGTTGATCCAAACTTCTCAAGGTCAGGCAAAAAAAGAAGAAGTTGATCCTAATTTATTTTAATAAGATAAAATATACCTATTAAATAAAAAAAAAAAAAAAAAGTTCAAAGAGAGGCTTAGCCAAATGGGTGATGGTCGAACCACTCTTTAGCCATTTGGATGGTTCGATCACCCCTCAATTTTATTTATTTTTCGATGAATTGTTTTCTTAAGTAGATTAAATTTTAAAAAACTGGTTAAATCTACCTTTTCATCTCAAACTAATATTTGACTAAATGAGGATAAGATAAACTTAATTTTTTTCTAGATTGACAAATTAATATATCATCGGATGGGATGCATGTTTATTAGGGGTGTACATACGATGGATATTAACAGACCACATCCGCTATTCGCACATGTGGATGCGATTAGCAAAAATACTATTTGCATATACGGATAGCGGTTTTAGGGTATACGAATGCCGTTGATAACCACATCCACATATCCTTCATATATAATATATTTTTTATTTTTTATATTATATGTAATAAATTCACCAAAAGGACATCGTTTTTTATTTAGTATAAGTTATGTTTACATTTGTTTGGTTGGTTGTATTGCTTTCTCGTATGACACTTGGATAAAAAGACAAAAGTAATATGAAATTATTAATTTTCAAAATTAGGACTTCAAAAAATATTAAACAAGCCCATAGCACTAAAAATGGGCCTAAATTATTTTTAAAATTGTTTAAAATAGTCTTTAATAGAGACCCATAAAGGCCAAAAAGACTAAATATAAATATGTCCAAAAGGCCATTACCTAATATACAAATAGGGAATAATAACCACGTTTAATAACTGTAATAACCGCGTAAATGCAGTTAATAAAAACATAATGCGAATATCTAAAAGTGGTATATGCATTTTGTGGATGCGGATGCAGATATTACAAATAATCGCATCCACATCCCTACTGTTTATTTAATAAACCAAAATTACCTTAAAAAGAGGTATCAAGATCATTTCAAGTAAAATGAAAAGAATTCATTCCAAGTACAAAATACAAATATGATGTTACTGTATTTAATAATATATATAATGTCACATCATTTAAAAAATAAAATAGACAAACGCCTATTCCAAAAATTAGAAGCCAAAACTTTATTGTCCATTGACTACAAATATTTATTGGCCACTCACATAAGTATGTTTATTGAATAGCTCAACTTTATGAACTTTTTACAAAGCGTTACAACCACAATAATTTGTGATAAATCTTTTGAAAGTAGTTAAAAGAACTATAACTTTTATTATAATTTCTTTAAAAGCTTATGTGAAACTTCCGTCCACGAGAGCTAACTCAATTGGAGGCGAGTCGCTCCCCTTATGGATTCCTAGCTTCATGGACTGATTTATTGGTCCTTCCCATAAAAGCTTTTAACTCCGTCCTTGCGGCTAGCTTTATCAACGCCTTTAAAACAGCAAGAATAGGCAAATAAACTCCGTCGCCAATCTTCATACTCAGCATTCTCCCATTCCCTGCATTGCTGCTGGTTACATTTATCATAAAAGAAGCATGGGCAGACCATGGATGTTTGGCTTCTATGCCTGTTGTATCCTCCAGAGTGTGCATGCTATTATATGAAACATTACAACAAAGAAAAAATCAAAATGTGTATTAATGATGGACCTAGCTAGAGGCATGATCAGCAAAAAGCAAAAAGCAAAACATAAAATACATTCTTTCAACACTCCATAACCTAAAGGATTTGATGTCAAATTATTTATGTTTCATGGGAATAATAGGATGGATGGATTAAGGAAGAGCAAAACACTGAATAGTTTCACAAGGAGGATGAAGATGAAAAAGATGACAAACAATCTAATACTCTTATCCATGCTTTTCCTCTCGATCTACTTATATTGCAATATATATATGAGCCATAGCTAGCTAGCTATCGAAATTTATAATGTACGTAAACCACTTCATTAATTTCTGAAATTGAGGCTAGCTAGGATCGATATATAATTAATGACAATCAATTAGTTTTATTTATTTATTTTAATTTTTGGCCTGTTTTGAAGAGCTAGCTGTCCATGAACACGATCAAACATTTTCTACAGTTTTAACTCAACGTTTCGTAGTTTTGGAATGGCAATAACGATATGGAGCAAGTTGGGTCGTAGGCTAAAAAAGCATATGAAAAGGAGCTCCCTTTAAATATTTCTATGGAAGAATCTATTTTGTGGGTGATGACAAAATTTTGGAATATATATATATATCAATTGACTAGTTATTCAAATAGCTTCCTTAATTGACACTCCAAACATCCCTTCAGTATATATATATATATATATATATATATATATATATATATAGTCGACGATTAACATACTGTTCTTGCATTACATTCGAGCCTGAAAAATAAATAAGAAAGAAAAAAAGCCATTAGCTAGAGGCAAGACGACTGTTCATTTCTTGGTTTTATTTATTTTTTTTTTTTTTTGGTACTCACCCATTTCATTGGATCAATTTGTTTTGTTTGTTTTGTTTGAAATGTTCTTTGCTTTTCGTTGTCAACTGATCTCTTTATGGAAAACCAAAACTTGAAATGAAGAGCATTCTTAAAAAGATAGAAATTTCCTACGTACCCATTGAATTGTGAGAGTTCCTACGAATTAACATTTAAAAAGTGATATATGTCATTTAATATGCATGTAAAAAGCAGGGAAGGAGTTGATGATGGTGATCGATCATGATAAAGCTAGGAATAATAATATTAATAGTTAACCGATCATGGAAAGTCGACATTAGTGCTGCATGCTGTTGATGATGGTGATTGTTGGGTAATTATAGTTCATGTTATTGGATTGGGCTTGAGGATGGACCAGTACCATGAAGGAGGTAATGCGGGATGGGCCCATCAATCAAAGAGTTCAATATGACCAAAGACTTCTTTAAAAAGGGCGGTAGTGCCGATGATCTAAGTGAATAATGCTCGAACACTCGGGTGACAGATTAAGTATTCGGCATATGTTCGAAGAGGAAGATCTTTAATCATTTATTAGACATGAAATCAGTCAGTCCAATCAGGATTAGGCACAAAGGAAACAACAGCATTATACGCCGCTACTCAGGCTGGCTCATCATGTTGATGGACAGAATACCATAAATAATCGTTGATCATGTCAGACCCAATTTCAATTTATCCCCGCCGGCAGTGTAAAGATCACACGTGCGAGTTCACAAAAAGAATGTGGTATAAATAGCAGTCATAAATGGGTAACTCATGATTTGCCAGTTGCATTAATTATTATTCTTATTCACTAAAACTATGATTCACTTAATCATCGGATGAAGCGTCGCCGGCTAACTCCCGGCGAATCTTTTTCTGTTTTGCAGATTTCAAGTCCATCGACTTACCAACCTTCTTCAGGCTCCCATTGTTAGAAGAATAACCTTACGATCAACATGTCACTATTCGGAAACTATGCAAACAATGATCATGATGACAAAAACAATAATAATATTAATAGTTAAACAATCATGGAAAATCAACCTTCGCTAAATCATAAGGTATACAAGTGTAAAATAAAATTATGTGTTTATATTATATTTTATGTGTATTATTATAATTTGAAGTATATATTGACGTCATTTTGAACTTGTGTGATCACTTCTTTCAGGGGGGGGGGGGGGACTGGCAGGGGCATGGTCCGCCAATTTCCTAAAAAATAAAAATATTATAAGGTGGAAAAAAAATTAATTTTTTTTTAAAAAAAATATAAGGTAAAAAATTAAAAATTTAGCCTATTGGCCCCTATAAAAAAAAAAAAAAAAAAAAAAATTGGCCATTGGCTCTTGCCTATAAAATCTTCTGGCTCCGTCCTTGACTTTTTTCCTTGGCTCCATTACTTCAATTTTTCTTGAAAAGAAAAGGCTCCATTAAGATTTACGATTTTTTTTTTTTTAGTCAAAAAAGCTCTCCATTTCATTCTCTCTCTCTTTTTTTTATATATATATTATATATATATATTTTTGTGCTGTGAAAGGCTATCCAATATTAACTCGAATATTTAATTATAGCAAGTCGACATCCATATATATAGACTTGGCAAAAGTTCAAAGTTTACTCTAATTTTCTACACTTTTAACTTGACGTTTTGGAGTGTTGAATATATATATATATATATATATATATATATATATATATATGGCTAAAATTTTGGACAAAAAAAGAAGCAATATTGTTTCTTGACAATCTACTAGTTATCCAAATAGCTTCCTTGACATACATCCCTTCAGAATGACAAATGATTAATGAGGAATGATTATTATACAATTTTTGAATAATTTCAACAATTTTTTTTTTTTTTCAAACTGACTATTAAATCTGTTTTCTTATATGTGGATCCTACATATCCAATGATTAAATTTTAAAAAGTTGTTAGAGTTGTACAGAAGTTATAAACGTATCATATTTCCTTCAGAATATATAGTCGATTGACTATTAACATAAGCCTGTTTTACAAAAGCTAATATTGTCCACCTCTTGCATATATTAGTTAAACATTCGAGCCAATTAAAATTGTAAACAATTGTAGTTGACATGATTTTCAAAACCAATTAATTATAAGAGGACTATTTTTTTTTTTTTTTTTTTTAGTGTCAAAATTCTTAAAATGGGTTGATTATAGACTTGCTAGACATCGGTTCGTTTATGTTGGCTATGTAAGCTTCTCCTTGTAGTTGGTCCTTAAGGAAGTCATTTATCACATCGAATGATTGTTGGATGAAGAGTGCTTGAGCCTTTTTAGGTCGTTGAACTAGCCCATATGAAAAAGATTAATCATGGGTTACACAAAAAAGAAAGTTGTTCATACCAAAACCAAGAGAGAGAAAGTCTCAAAAGCCTTCTTAGAGAGAGAGCCCCTCTGTAGTATTTGGTCGCCGGGGGGAGGCAAAAAATGCCTCCCCTCCAGGTGTTTAGTTTCCCCCTAGCCCTGGTGTAGTTGTTGCTCCCAACTCTCAAGGTTGGAGAGATTTTTGTTCCTCCCGGTTGATCCGGTGAAGGCTGTTTTTCTCCTAGCTTCTAGCTATGGAGCTTGTTTGTTTTCTTTTCCAACAGAAAGAGTTTCAAGCTACTGGTTTTGTGGTTTTGGCGCTCGTGATGTGTCTCCGACGAAGCACTTCTGGCGGTGCTTTATTAGTTTGGTTTTCTTTGGTGCTAGATCTATGCGTTTTGGCTCGGATTCATGCAACACGCGCCTCCTTGTGGTGGTCGCCGGCCTCCTTGGTCCGGTAGTCACACGCTGTGGCCGTGCGGTTCTCCCCTGTTTGGTGTGTGGCCAGCACGCGCCGGGGAGCTTTCTCCCTGGTCCTGCACGTGAGGGTCAGGAACCACTTCTCCGGTCTCAGTTGGTGATGATTTGGGTTGCTGGAGGGTGTCTGCTTCAAGGAGGGTTCTCGGAGTAGGCGCGTGCAGCTCTGGTGTCGACTTGCCGAAGCTAGTGGTTGTGGATTCTACTGCTTTGTATATTCCTTTGTGTCTCCTGTTTTTCACAGTGTGTCTACTTGTAATGCATAGATGTTTCATGGGATTATTTGTTGTCTGTGATAAACTAGACCAGCCCTCTTATCTTGTCTAGTTTTGGGCTTAATTGTAAAGAGTGGCTCCAATTAGCGTCCTTGTAATATTTGTGTATTGTGTTTAGGCACCTGCTTGGCTGCTTCAAGTCAGGCTTGGTTTCTGACTTAAGGTTTAGGGGGTCTTGTACCTCTATCCTTGTACTCACCCTCGGGGCTTTCAGTAATATATGGTAGCACATGCTATCTTGTTCAAAAAATAAAAAAGGATTAATCATGGGTTACAGGTTGACTTTGACACACCCTGATGTGGACTATTAGCCCAATAAAATATGAGAATTATTGATGGAAATCTTGTGCTTCTTTCTAATGAAACTTTAGCCCATAAACATGACTCAGTTTTGTTGAATTGTTTATTTATTTCGTTAATTATAGTATATAATATTTTAATTAATTGTTTTTCTATTCTATCTTTCAATTGTGCTCCTTGTAAATCAAAATCCTGATTTCTGCCATAAGGAAATTGAAGAAATTAGTTGTGAGGTTCCTCTTGGGTCTATTCTTAAAAGAAAGGATAAGATCTATATCTACATTTATTTTGATAACATTTTTATAAGAAAGTTGAGTACTTTAGAGTTTAGAGAGTGGATCTACCAAGAAATTTTGGATTAATAGAAAAGGGCCAAAAAGGGTTGAAGTGTCGAAGATTAAGATGCCCATGATTATTTAATAAGGGTGCGTTTGGGATTGCGATTTCGTAGAGAAAAAGTGCGATTTTAAACTAAATCGCAGAAAATGAACCGTTTGGAAACTGCGTTTTTAAAAAATTGCGATTTGAAAACGCAGAAAAGTGCTTATTCAAATCGCAGGCAATGTAGTGCTTTTTTAAAAACGCAGTATTTTAAAAGGCAAACTGCGATTTTAAAGGTCAAACTGCGATTTTGTCAAACGCTTAATTACGTTTTTAAAAATCACTTTTTTAAATCGCACATTTTAAAATCGCTATTTTAAAATCGCACTTTTTGAAATCGAAATTCAGACGGACCCTAAATCTACCTTAAAAGGATCAAGCATTTCAATTGAAATAAAAAGGATATATTCCAAAAAAAAAAGAAGAAGATCTGTTTCACGATCCATATTTGATTTTCATATATATGATAATGTATATGATATCACGTTCTTAAAAAGTGAAATGGAGAGAATGTATTCCAAAAAATAGAAACCAATCCTTTATTGTATACAACTACAATCACAATAATTTATGCGGGGAGTATTTTGAAAAATATTTAATTATAACTGATGTGACAATCATGTACTACGATGTCAGAAACTTGTAATAAAGGCTCCACCACTCAACTTTTTTTTTTTTTTTTTTTGGAATTGAATAAGGAAATGGATACATAGAATTATATTTTTCACTCTTAACCCGAAGAGAAGAAGAAGTTGACGACCTTATTAATGAAAATAGGGTGGGCTCCCAAATAATAAATTTAAAATAAACTAAAACAGTACAAAAATAAATACAAAAGGTAGTAAATGGGTCAAACAAGCGACGCGGTCCTCCCAATGAGCCGCTTAAGACGGTTACAGAAGCAAATTGGGCATAAATTAAGGCAAACCTGTCTGAACCTCCACTTGAAAATAACAAAAACTATCAGAAGGACACTGAAGCGATAAAAGCATTGTTAGAGTGTGAATCCGAGACAGTAGAAAAAATAGGCACCAACACAAATCTAGTTACAAAAATCTCCGCTCAACTCCTTTAAATCTAAGCTTTTCATTTTTGGATTACGAGGCAATAAATGCCTTTTTATAGGTAAATTAATGACTAAGAGCATCTCCAGCAATACATGTTTTTATTTTTTATTTTAGCTTCTAACTTTTCAATACAAACTCCAACAGATTCTTTATTACACGCTCTACTTTATTTAAATATTGTTTTTCAACGTTTTAATAATAAAGATAAAAGTAAAGAAATAGGTGGCCGGAATGCTTAGACATTTGGGAAGACATCATGTCATCCACTATGTTACTTTTGTTGCATTTATATTTTGTCAAATTATATTTTACGTTAGTAAGTGCCTCGGGCACAAAATAAAAAGAAAGAAGAAGAATAAGAAGAAGAAAGAGATCACTTAACTGATTATATAAGTTGTGTTATTATGTACTCATCATGCTAAGAACTTATGTTTTCCGCAAAAATATTATTTTCTCATGACATGCATATATGCAGTAGTTTACAAGTGCTCTAACGTCTTAATAAGTAATATTGCGCCTATGAGACTTCAAGCTAGGCTAACAAACTAGGCCCTTTCGAGCATGGACGTTACATTAATTATGTTTCTAACTTTCTGATCAGTGGCTTTAAAGAAGCAAGAGCAGGCAAAGAAACTCCCTCGACAATCTCCATACTCAGCTTCCTCCCATTCCCTGCATTGCCGGTCACATTTAGAATCAAAGAAGCATGGGCCAGACCATGTTTTGCTTCTACGCCTGTTGAATCCTTCAGAGCACTGTGCTATATATTATCAAACATCATAACAAACAAAATAATCAAAATGGATTAATGATGGACCTAAAACCAAGCATCTAACAGTACTGAGGTATCTATATATATATATAAATGTCAAGCATGCATGCACTAATTATAGAGATCTCTAATTAACTAAAGGATTTGATGACAGATTTTATATGTTTGATGGGAATAATATATATATATAGGATCGATGGATTAAGCTAGGAATTAAGAGCAAAACACTCACCTGTTTTCACAAGGAGGATGAAGATAAAAACGATGACAAACAAGTTGGCTAATCTAATACTCTTATCCATGCTTTTCTAATTCTTGTTGTAGTACTTGTGCAAGATATATATGAGCAATAATTATCGATATTTATAATGGAAACTACTTCATCTCCGAAAATGAGACTAGCTTAATGGCCGGCAACCCATGATCAAGAGGAAGAGACCCCAAACATTGTAAATATCTGACGGTTTGATGACAGTAATAATAATGATGGTGATAATAATAATATTATTAATAATTAACCAATCATGGGAAATCAAATTTATAAAAAAAAAAATTAACCACTGTTCAAAAATGTTCCACCTACGGTAAATCAGAAGTGTTGGACCGGAATAAATGTTTCCGTTGGTTTATTTTTTTATAATAATATTTTTCATTTAGGTTCGATTTAGAGATTAGATTACCATTTTATATTCTCTATTATTCTATTTGCTTGTAGGGTTTATTTCATTCCTTAATTACTTTGGGTCTACCTTCGGTTTAGTTGTTTATATAGGTGAATGCTAACTCGACCGCATACCCATTTAAGTAAACACCTTAATTATGCAAAGTACATTTTTCACACAGAGCTGATTTTCCCTTATGATCTGATTGCAAAGTGAACCAGTTGGAATGGGTCAAATCTCTTAACCTTAACCCTCTAATTTTGAATTGCGTTCTTGTCAGGTTCTTTGGTCATGTCAAAATTGTCTGTCAAAACAAGAGAGACTCCTCAACTCTATCCCTTTAATTTCGTGTTGGGTTCACATCGAATTCGCAGATTCTGTCAAAAATGATCAGTTCTTAAATAAACGTCATTCTTTAAAGCATAGGCGCGGCTAAAAACGACTTATGCTTCAAAGAGTAAAAAGCTCTCCATTTTTTTTTTTCCCTTGAGCTGTGAAAGGCTCTACATTAACTCGAATATTTAATTATAGCAAGTCGACATCCATATATATAGACTTGTCAAAACTTCGAAGTTTACTCTAATTTTCTACACCTTTTAACTTAACGTTTTGGAGCATTGAATGGCAATATCGATTATGTATAAGGAGCAATTTGGGTCTTAGGCTAAAGAAGCATGTAAAAGCCTTAAAGGTGCTCGTCCCTTGAAATTTATGGAAGCAGGATCTATTTACTTTGTTGATGATGATTGACAAAATTTTGAAATTAAAAAAAAAATGATCTGTTTTGATGTAGAACTAGAACCAAAAATGAAGATCGAGCATTCTAAAAAACAATCATCCTACTGTAACAATCATGTGAAAGGAGTTCCCTTTGAATTCATGGAAGGATCTATTTTGTGGATGATGACAAAATTTTGATAAAAAGAAAAAGAAAAATGATATTTTTCCATTTTTCCATCCACACACACACATATATATATATATATTTTTTTTTCAAATCTACCGTTGGATATGTAAGACCCACAATATAGATGAGAGATGGAGGAATAATAGGTTTTAAAAAAAAAAAAATCAAATATATTCCCCTATACCATTAAAATATTATTTTTTATATTATTTTTTATTCATTTATTTTCTACAACCTAGTTATCTGCCATAGTCACACTCGAGCTCCATTGTCAACATTACTTGGTATGGGTCAATTCATTCCTAGTTTTCCTATTGAATCTAAATAAAGAAAAGAATATAGAATATAATTTAGGGTTAAATACCTTATTGGTACTTGAATTTTTTTAAAACTTTATATTTTGGTACTTGAGTTTTAATTTGCATCACAGATGGTACCTCAGTTTTGTGAAAAGACCAAATTGATATCTCAGTCAAGTTTTCCGTCCAAAAACTAATGGGCCGCCATGTTACTGCTACTTAGCACCACTAGGAATACAGCACTTGTCCCTTGCGACATATATGTCAGCACCTACATAATTGTCAAATCACCCAAACACTTCCACGTCACATACCCACGTCATTTACTGATTTTGGAGGAAAATTATTTTTTATAATAATTTAAATCTAAAACTCAAATATTTCAAAATAAAATAAAATTGAAAGTAGAAGAGAAACGTCGATCATTTAAAAAAAAAAAATTGTGGAAGAGAAGAAGACGAACGAAGAACCCTAAAATCCCTAAACTCCCTCCCGAACTTTCTCCCATCGAATCTATTGAACCAGACGGCCGGTGTTCCGTATCAGAAATTTGCGGTCGATTTTCAACCTTAAGTCAGCCGGAAGTTAATTGCTACGTATTCTTGCCGATTTCACACCTAACCTCAGTCGGACATAGAAGAAAGGGGATTTCGATCATCAAATCAGCTTTTAATAGCTTGTTGATTATTTACTAACTTAACAATATATATTTAACTCGTATATATATATATATGTACACACACGCTTAAACCTAATCCGATGTTACACATAAATACCGTGTACATAGATAAGTAGATTAGTTACTTAGTTGCCTCACATTGGATTCCAAGTACATTTATGTACTATCTTGTCAATTTATACATGTTGTCCAAGGGTTACATGGATAATTTACCATTACATTTAATACTTTACACTTATTAGTTATTAATCATCTAAGAAGTTTGGACTATAAGACCTCAATCTTATTTAACATATTAATCTAATAACTCTTATTAAATTGGGTTATAATCACATATTGTAGAGTATTTGTTTATTAAAGCTTGAGGCATATACATAAACCTCAAAGCCAAGCATTATACTTAGAATCAACTTGCTATTAGCTTATAACTCTTATAAATTTTACTCCTATATTAATTATGTCCATTACGATATTTAAATTGTTATCTATGTTTATATCTTACTCATTTATTGGTTCTTGTATTTTCTTTATATCAAGTTATTCATTTTTTTTTTTTACACTCTTACACCTTAATTCTTTCTCGTGCCTCTTCTAAATTCCAAATCAACCAAGACTCATAAACATAACCAAATACACCTACATAAAATTTCATTCTCTATTTTAACTGCATTAGACGTTTACACTAAAGAATCTAAACGCATTAGCTTTTTAATTACTTATTTCCTTATCTTATTTCTCATTCCCCACTTAGTACCAAGATGATGACTTTAATCATTGATTGAGAATACATTCCTTGAACATCTAAATGAACCATAACAAAGAACCCAACTTTAGTCGATTCAACCTTATCCAACATATACTCAAAACCCTCATTTACATATCAAGGCCAACTTCTCTCTCAAGTGGAAATAACCTCATATCTTCTACCAAAATCTCATAACATCTATCATCAATAAACCACAATTTACTTTCAAGACTCTATATACCTCGTAACCCAATTTTCACCAAGGCCTAACACCACAAAACCTAACAAGACTAACATAGGCAATAACCTCTCAAAGTGAATACAACACAATATGCCCAACAAGAGGATAACCTCAACAAGAAATCAACAACCACATACATACATCATCCAGCCGTCACTAGGAACTCTCCTACAACCCATTCGGCTATCATAAAACTACACCATGAAAGCCGAACCAAAAATCCAACAATTCCATTTTAGAATACTAAACACAAGCTAACATTACCAAGCAAAGCCCTAAAATACATCAACAACCTTAATAGACTAAGTTATCAATACTCAAGAAATTTCAACAACTAAAATACACCAATCAAAGCTCCATATCTCAGCCATAAACACCATAAAAAATCCCACCAAAATTACTCCTAAAATTGAACCCAATTCTGAAAATTATCAACCAAAACAAAAATCCATAAAGGGAAGACATTATCCGGCCAACCCCCAAGTCTGACCATCCAACGGTCTAACAACCTAAATTCCTTCAAGTTAAAATAAATCCACAATTTCCATCATGAAACCAACACCCAACATCAAAGTTTAACCGACCAAACCCCTATGAAACCAACCTCAAGCATCATCTACCGAAAGTCAAAGGCCCCAAGCAACATAACCCAATCGGTTCTCAACAGAAAATTAGAGGGAAAATTAAGCAAAACCAAAGAAAGGAAAAGAGCAATCTCACCTGAACAGGGCCAAAATTCACTGCCCTAGACACTCCCTCCACCCCACAACGGTGGCTCGTCCACCACAGCTCCGAAATCGCACTACTAACGGCCAAGAACCCACCTCCACGTACAAGTTCTCTCTCAACTCATCTCTATAAATGACTCTCTCTCAATACATCTCTCGGTTTGTAAAAGAAAAGGAAGAAGGGATGGGTTTCGGTTGAAATTGAGAAACAGGGGAGAGGTATGTGTTTGTGCGTGAGCTAAAGAGAGGAGGAAAAGGGAGAGGCAGTGTAAAATCTTATATTTTCTTGATGTTGTTGCCTTACCATAATGTGGTATAGGCTGATGTATATATAGAATATTTAGTTATACAAGAGTTTTGAGATAACTATACAATCAAATTATATATTTGAATTTACATGATAATAGGCACTACAAAAACGGATCCATTTAGAGCCGTTTTAAAAAAGCGGCTCTAATTAGAGCCGTTTTAGTTAAAAGGGCTCTAATTAGAGCCGCTTTTTTAAAAACGGTTCTAATTGATTTAGAGCCGCTTTTACAAAAATGGCTCTAATTAGAGCCGTTTTAATAAAAATGGCTCTAATTAGAGCCGCTTTTTTAAAACGGCTCTAATTAATTTAGAGTCGCTTTTACTAAAACGGCTCTAATTCGAGCCGTTTTAATAAAAAGGGCTCTAATTAGAGCCGTTTTAGTAAAAGGGCTCTAATTAGAGCTGCCTTAACAAAAAAAGATCGATCACATAGATTGTACAAACCAATCACATTGATCGTGCCATGATCGATCACATGATCATACTACGATCGATCATGTGATTGATCATGGCACGATCTATATATTCCTCTCAAACTACCATTTAATTGTTAATGTTCCTTCAAACTATCAATTATGTCATTGTCCCCCCTCAAACTACCAAAAAAATTAAAAAAATGTCAATGTTTCCCCTAATAACAAAATTACCCTTAATAAAATTATTAAAATTTTAAAAAAAAAATATATATAAATTAACAAAAAATTCTAGAAAAAGAAATGAAAGTAGTTTTAATTTTTTTTTATTTGTTTATTTAATTATTTTTATAATTTTCAGTTTTTTTAAAACAAAAATTTGTTTTTCTTTAATTTTTTATATTTTTTTTAAATACTTTTTATATGTTTTTCTAAGTTGGAGCCGTTTTTGGTAGAAAACGACTCAAAAGCTTAGGCGGGACACGAAATTTTCGTGTCCCACGCGCACAGTAATAATAAAATTCAAAATTTTAATTTTAGTTTATTTTTTAAAAGGGCTCTAATTAGAGCCGTTTTAATAAAAATGGCTCTAATTAGAGTCGCTTTTTTAAAACGGCTCTAATTAATTTCGAGCCGCTTTTACTAAAATGGCTCTAATTAGAGCCGCTTTTTTAAAACGACTCTAATTAATTTTTAGCCGTTTTTACTAAAACGACTATAATTAGAGCCGTCGTAACAAAAAAAGGTTCAAAGTAGAGCCGTTTTGATCTTTAATTGCAGCTATTTAAAAAAAAAAAAAAGTCTCATATAAATCGTACCACGATCGATCACATTCATCGTACGACGATTCATCACATTGATCGTACCATGATCGATCACATTGGTCGTACCACGATCGATCACATGATCGTACCATGAACCATCACATGATCGTACCACGATCCATCACATTAATCGTATCACGAACCATCACATTGATCGTACCACGATCTATCACATTGGTTGTACCACGATCGATCACATGATCGTACCATGAACCATCACAAGATCGTACTACGATCCATCACGTTAATCGTACCACGACCGATCACATTGATCACGATCAATTACATAGATCGTACCACAATCGATCACATTGGCAGTACCACGATCGATCACATGATCGTACCATGACCGCTCACATAGATCGTACAACGACTGATCACATTTATTGTACCATAACCTATCACATGATCGTACCACGATAGATCGCATAGATCGTACCACGATTCATCACATTGATCGTACCATGATCGATCACATAGATTGTACAGACCAATCACATTGATCGTACTACGATTAATCACATAGATTGTACAGACCAATCACATTGATCGTACCACGATTGATCACATGATCGTACCACAATCGATCATGTAATTGTGATTGATTGTGACACGATATATATATCCCCCTCAAACTACCATTTAATTGTTAATGTTCTTTCAAACTACCAATTATGTCAATGTCCCCCATCAAACTACCAAAAAAATTGAAAAAATGTCAATGTTTCTCCTAATAACAAAAATACCCTTAATAAAAATCATTAAAATTAAAAATATATATATATATAAATTAACGAAAAATTCTTAAAAAAAAAACTGGTTTTAATTTTTTTTTTTCATTTGTTTATTTAATTATTTTTATAACTTTCAGTTTTTTTAAAACAAAAATTTGTTTTTTATTTGTTTTTCTTTAATTTTTTTTAAAAAAAAATACTTTTTATATGTTTTTTCTCAAAAGTTTAGGCGGGACACGAAATTTTTGTGTCTCGCGCGTACAGTAATAATAAAATTCAAAATTCAAAATTTAAATTTTAGTTTATTTTTTCTTTCTCACTCCAATAAAATATCGCTTCACTCTCCCGTCACTCTCATCTCTCATTCTCTCCGTATTTTCCCTTTTTCACTTTCTTTCTTCTTCTTCCTTCCTCTCTCTCTCTCTCTCTCTCTCTCTCTCTCTCTCTCTCTCTCTCTCTCTCTCTCTCTCTCTCACTCACTCACTCACGCGTCTCCTGGAGACCCACTGTTGGTCTCCTGGAGATGTGGGTCTCCCAGAGACCCAAGCAACCCACTGCGTGGGTCTCCCAGAGATCCACTGCGTGGGTCTCCAGAGACCCACGTCGTGGGTATCTAGAGACCCACGGTTGGGTTTCCAGAGACCCATGTCGTGGCTCTCAAGACACCCAGCCAGAAGCTGATTTTCGGTGATTAAGCGATTTCCGGCGACCGGAGAATGGATCAACGACGACAGAACCATGAGAGGCTTCCTGTGAAATTTCTGGTGGCCTACGACATGATTTCCGGTTGATTTTCTACGAAAAATCCTCTAGGTAAATAACTCTTGTAAAATATGTTGCATTCTTTGTGATCTCAGTTGCAATAAACAATGTTACCAATGCAGGTTTGCTTGCACTATTCTTGGTATTAACTGGATGTTTCTCTGTTTTGGTGTTCTTGATGGACTGAGCCGTGAATGTGATATGCTTTGATGGTTTTCTGGTGGTGTGGTGTTCTGGCAAGTTGTGTATTGTGGGTTGTGGTAATGTTAGTAACCTAAATGGTCTTTGATGCTGTGATAAATTTAGATGAGCATTTGCTTTGTGACCATTGTTGATGGGTATTTTGATTTGGAGTTATTTTGATCGGATGTATATGGTGTGCAGGAAAGGATTTTTTTTTTTTTTTTAGAGTCGTTTTAGAGTTCCTAAAACGACTCTAATATATATATATATATATATTTTTTTTGTAAAATTTTTTGTTTAGAGCCATTTTAGGGTCCCCTAAAACGACTTTAATTTTTTTTTTTTAACAATTTTTTTTAGAGCCGTTTTAGGGTCTTTAAAACGACTCTAATTTTTTTTATTTTTTTGTAAATTTTTTATTTAGATTCGTTTTAGGGTCCTTAAAACGGCTCTAAAGAAATTAATATATATATATATATATATATTGGTCTCTTATTAGAGCTGTTTTTGGTTCTTTAAAACGACTCCAATTATTTATAATCGTTTTGGTCCAAAACGGCTCAAAATTGTTTGAGTCGTTTTTTTCAAAACGACTCAAACAATTTTGAGCCGTTTTAAGAAGCGGCTTAAATCAGTTTGAGCCGTTTTCATTAAAACAACTCAAATTAGAGCCGTTTTAGTGCAAAACGGCTCAAACTGAGATTTTAATACCCTATGTGTTGAGCCATTTTGAAAACGGCTAAAAAAAAAACGACACAAAATATTTTGAGCAGTTTTAAGGCCTTAAAACGGCTCTAAAAAAAAGGCTGAAAACACCTATTTTTTTTTTTTTTTTTGTAGTGAGGTCATTCAGTTTCATTTGAATCTCTATCTTGATCTTGAGTGTGATTTGAATTCTTGGTTGTTGAGGGAGAAATAATACTGCTGATACGCCCCCTCAAGCTGGACGCTAATGCAATGACGTTAAGCTTGCTACGAAGAAGAGCAAATCGCGAAGCGGAAAGCGGCTTGGTAAAAATATTTGCAAGTTGATCATGACTGCAGAGGAACCGAACATCCAAAGATTTAGAAGCAACCATGTCACGGACAAAGTGGAAGTCAATTTCCACATACTTGGTGCGAGCATGAAAAACAAGGTTGGACGAGAGATATGTGGCTCCAAATGTTGTCACACCATAAGATTGGTGCGTGATGGGTAGGAATTCCAAGTTCTTTGAGGAGAGATTGGAGCCAAGTAATTTCTGCAGCAGCATTTGCAAGAGCTTTGTACTCAGATTTGGTGCTGGAACGAGCAACTGTAGCTTGTTTGCGGCAACTCCAAGAGATGAGGTTAAGGCCCAAAAATATGCAGTAGCCTCCAGTAGATTGTCTTTCATCACGACTACTTGCCCAGTTTGCATCAATGAAAGCCTGTAATGTTGTGGAGTGAGACCTCTGAAATTGTAGACCAAAATGAATGGTGTCTTTGAGATACCGAAGAAGGCGTTTGAGTGATTGCCAGTGAAGAACTGATGGTTTCTGCATGAATTGAGAGAGCTTGTTAACTGTGTAACTAATATCTGGACGAGTGATGCATAGATACTGTAGAGCTCCAACAGTACTCCTATATAGGGTAGGATCATCAAAAGTTGTTCCATCAAAGGCAGATAAGCTTGTAGTAGTAGACATAGGAGAAGACAACTGGCTTGGCTGCAACCATGTTAGTGCGGCGAGAAAAATCTAGCACATAACGTTGCTGTGAGAGGAGGAAGCCAGCAGAGTTATTAAAGACTTCAATACCCAAAAAGAAATGCAGTGGACCAAGATCTTTGATGGAGAGGTCAGTGTTGAGCAGAGTCAATAGTGCATCAATGGCAGAAGATTTAGAGCAAGCAATAACAATATTATCGACGTAAATTAAAATATACATGGTAAATTTCGCAGATTTTAGAATAAATAGAGAAGTATCAGATCTTGAACTGTGAAAACCAAGTTCCAATAAACGAGTACTCAGTTTGGAAACCAGGCACGAGGAGCTTGCTTGAGTCCATAAAGTGCCTTTTGGAGTTTACAAACATGATCTGGAAATTGAGGATGAGAGAAGCCAGGGGGCTGGGACATAAAGACATCCTCATTTATGGTGCCATGCAAGAACGCACTGTTGACATCAATTTGACGAATGGCCCAACCTGCAGAGAGAGCAAGGGATAAGACTGTCCAGACTGTAGTGGGCTTGATAACCGGATTGTATGTCTCGCCATAGTCGATGCCGGGTTGCTGATGAAAGCCTTTAGCAACGAGTCATGCTTTGTAACGTTCAATAGTGTTTGAAGGATAACCCAGTACCATTATCGACACGGATCTGATCAGAACCATTATAGTCTTCAGCAGTGATGTTGAGATTGACTAAATCTAAGGTGAGATGGTGAGATGCACCCAAGTCAGGGTACCAATTAGCATCCACTGTGTTGGGTGGAGAAGCTACAAACCCATTCATAGGAGGAGCCGAGTCCCTTTGAAAATCATTGTTGTATCGCTGATAGCAATCATAGGCCACATGGCCCGATTTCTGGCATAGTTGACAGATGGGGCGAGATGCTGAAGAAGAGTACTTGCCACGCCCCCTTCCTCTATTGTATTGAGAGGAAGAATAGCCATGAGGAGAAGGAAGAAGACCACGACCAACATGAGGGCGAAATGGACGGGAGCCACGACCACCTCAGAAGGAGCTGCCATGAGCAGCAATATTGGCACCAGAAACAGATAAAGCCACAGAAGTCTGGTTTTGATCCAAGCGCATTTCATGCATGAGAAGATGACCATAGAGTGCCTCTATGGACAGTGGATCAACCCGAGTGGTGATAGAAGTGACAAAGGGATCGTAATCTGATCCAAGGCCAACAAGGAGAAAAACTTGTTGTTCGAAATCATCAATAGGTTTTCCTACAATAGCTAGGGCATCGACGAGGGCCTGAAACTTCTGAAAATAGTCAGCAATAGTAGAGTTACCTTTCTTCAAGGAGGCTAGTTGAAAATGAACTTGCATAGTGCGGGCTTTGGCGTGAGAGGTGAAGAGAGTCTCAAGAGGTGTCCATGCGACTTTAGAAGTGGTGCACCGTGTGACATGTGTGAGCATTTTTTCTATGAGAGCAGAATTGATGGATCCAAGAATAATCTGATCTTGCATGGTCCAGTGAAGAAATGCTGGATTTGGTTGGGAAGAGGTAACACCATCAGTGGTTGAGGAGATAGTTGGAGGTGGGCATGTGAAAGATCCATCAACATAACCATATACATTTCCACCTTTGAGATGTGGGACAATTTGAGGAAGCCAAATAGGATAGGTGTCCTGTGTGAGTTTGATAGGATTATAATTGCAGAAGGTAACTAGGGGAAGGGTTTGGTAGTGGGTAGAAACTACAGTAGGGGGAGGAAGAGGGGCCGGAAACGCGTTGTGTCATAAATGGTGCATTTATACATATAAGCACTTCTTCATTCCCAGGCAATGTGGGACGTCACAATCACCCCCTTTTTGGACCCAGTGTCCCCGCTGGTGTCCCTTATTGGGCTTATGCACACTCCCACCATCTCAGGCTGGGCAATGGCTCTGATACCATTTGTAACGACCCACCCCCAATGACACAATATTGTCCGCTTTTGGCTCCCCAAACCAGACACGCTTTTGGCTCCCCAAACCAGACTTCCCAGGAGGTCACCCATCCTGGGATTGCTCTCGCAGAAGTACGCTTAACTGCGGAGTTCTGATAGGTTCATAATCATCATGACTTTAAAACGCATTGTGTCATAAATGGTGTATTTATACATATAAGCACATCATCATTCCTAGGCGATGTGGGACGTCATAGTTAGAGACCGGAGCAAGAGGAGGAACAGAAACTGAGTCAGAGATTGGGTTAGGAGCATACATGGTGAAAGTAAAGCAAGACTAGTTTCAACGATATGACGATGTTTACACTCAACAGCACTATTTTGTTGGTGAGTATGGGGACACGACAGTCTATGAGTAATGCCTTTTTGTTGGAGAATTTTAGAGAGAGAGAGCGGTATTCACCACCCCAATTAGATTGGACACATTTGATTTTATGAGAGAAAAATTGTTCAACATAAATTTGGAATTGATTAAACTATACAATCAAACTATATATTTGAATTTACATGATAATAGGTCATTCAGTTTCATTTGAATCTCTATCTTGATCTTGAGTGTGATTTGAATTCTTGGTTGTTGAGGGAGAGATAATACTGTTGATAGGCAGAGGTGCATGCGGAAGAGAAGGAGAGAAGAGGAAGAAAGGAGAAGGGAAAGAGAGGTTGTCAACCAAAATGGAGAAAAAGGGAAAAGAAAAGAAAAGAAAGAGGAAGGGATAAGGTGATGTGTCACCATGTGGGTGGTTGGGGGAAGATGAGGTAATCTTCTCCAAGCCAATCGGGCGCTGCTACGTGGCAGTGGGAGATTTCCTTTATTTTTTTAAAACCCCACTTTTATTATTTACATTAGAATCCCCACTATGTTAAAATCTTATCTTTTAACAACTAATATCTAACCCCCATGTTTAATTTAACTACAATCTACCCATACAATTAATTATTTATTCTACTAAAATTCATTTTTATTTCAATTATATAAATTTATCTCATTAGAAATTATTATTAGTCTCATCCTATTAAATAAATATAATTTATTAACACAAAATTTCCTATTTATTTTTCTTGGCCTTTACATCCTCTCTTCCCTAATCTCGATTGGGATTGCTTCCCCATTATCCTCCAAGTGAGATCCTCTCCTGAAAATCCGGGCTTTATCTCAAACGCAGCCTCCTCTCTACTCTAATCTCGGGATTGCTTCCCCATTATCCTTCAAGCGAGATCCTCTCCTAAAAATCCGGGCGATATCTCAATCCCAGATTTTAAAGGACTAGCCACGATCTCTGAACCGTAACGTCTATCCTTAGATCGTAACTTTTCATCCGAATATTTAGGAATGCAGTTGATATTTGAGTTTTCGAGACAAGTTTATCCCAAACCTTTGCTGGCAATTAAACATCCGGCTCGGGATGCCTATATTCCCAAGACCCATGCATTAAATCAACGGCTCAAAATCAAAGTTACTGCATGCTACTGTACAAAATCAAATCCGAGTTCACTCGAGCCATCAAATTTGTATGGCTCACAGAGAGCTTAGGTTGCATCACCCTTTCAGTACAATTGGTGGGAGGGAGTGGGGGGAAGCCTACAGATAAAACAAGATGAGTATGTACTCCACAAAAGGTGGTCGATGCAAGTGGAAATTTCCAAACCTTTTCTAAGTCGGCTACTGTTTGGCTTGCTTTATGGGCTGGAAAGAGCTTGTTCACATGGGTTGGGTCTAAACTAAACTTTTTGGATGAACAACGACTTTTTTTTTTTTATTATTATTTTTTTTTATTTTTTTTTATTTTTTATAAAACCATTACCGAAAGGTAGTGGTCACTACAAAAAAACTAGCATCTAGTGACGGTTTTTTTTAGACGGTTTTAAAAACCGTCTAGAAAAATAAAATTTACTGACGGTTTTTTGAAAACCGTCCGTAAAATCAAAAATTACGACGGTTTTACTTAAACCGTCCATAAATTTTCAGACGGTTTTGAAAAATCGTCTAGAAATTTAAATTTTCAGACGGTTTTAATAAAATCGTCTGTAAATTTACAAACGGTTTAAAAAAAACGTCTGAATTTTTTTTCTTTGCTTTTTTTTTTTTATTTTTTTATTTTATTTTTTTTTTCAGACGGTTTTAGGAAAACCGTCTGAAAATTTCCAGACGGTTTTCCTAAAACTGTCACTAAATTTATAGACAGTTTAAAAAAAAATACCGGTATGATTACAACTAATAAAGGAAAGCAAGTCACTATTGTTCAGAGGATCAATAATGTTATTGACAAGAGGAACATGAGAGTGATTCGAAGAGGTGGGAATGCTGCTTCAATACAAAATGCTTGTCAAGAAAACATAAAGCCGCCAAAAACTCGGGTTCCACCGCTTTAAAAAAAAAAACCCTACATAAGTTAAATTTTGGGCCAGTAAATTATTATTATTTTACTAAAGATAAGGTTAAGGATAAGATATCTTTCAAAGCTAACCAATGGCTAACACGTGGCAAGAGAATCTCCTTTTATTTTCAAAGCTCTCAACTCTTATAAATTGTTGAAGGACCCCATTATATTAAAACCTTATCTTTTAGCAATTAATATATAACCCCACATTTATTCAAACTACATTTTACTAATGTGATTAATTATTTATTCAACTATGACTCACTATAATAATTATTACTCTATTTCTCTTATTTTAACTTAGACTTATTTTATTTTCTTAACATAAATATTATTACCTAGAATATAATTATTTGTCCCATCTATTTAATAAATGTAATTTACTAATTGCTAAATTTCTTATTTAAATTCTTAGTTTTTACACTTGTTGTCTCGTGTCGATGTGTGATAATTGAAATTATGTCAGTCACTAAAAAAATTTAACACTCTTTAATTTATATGCTCAGTAAATTCTAAAAAAGTTGTGAACGATCTAAATTTTTTTAAGAAACACTTACTAGAATTAAATATGGACACTTGTTTAATATTTGGGAGAACATACCAGGAAAAAAAAAAATTATTTAGAAGCAATGTTATCATATATCCCTCATTATTGCATGTATCCAAAACTTATGTCAATTTGATTGACCTCAGGTCGTCTCTTATCTGTTGAACTCATAATTTACGTGGAATTTGGTTTCTATGAGAAAATGAAACTTTTTTTTTTTTTTTTTTTTTTTTTTTCTATTGGAAAAGATATCAGAGTTTCTACTCTAGCTAATTAAGCGTGACCAAGACATTAGTGAGATTCAAAACCGTTAATATTAATCAGGTTAGGAGATTCTCATTGTGAGAGTCAAACTTAACTCGGTGTAGAACTTGCCCAACCAACCATAGGAGAATTACCTTGAGGCAACTGAAACTACCACCATCGACAATAAAAAATTTAAAAACTTAAAACACAAACTGAACCATAAAGAAATAGATAAGGGTAAAAATGTGAAACTGTTATATATATATATATAAAAGTACATATATAACAAGATCATAGCCAATGCAAGTTTATCGCTGAACCTGCAATGGCCAGAAAAAGCTCTAGTCTTTCATGGCTTCTCCTCCTCAGTCTAGCCTTCACTCTCCTTGTTGGTCACTCAAGTTCTCAGAATGACAGAAAGGTAAATATCTCTATATATGGCTGATCTCTTAATTATATTTTTTATGGCCAAATATCTCTAAAATTGGCCATCTTTTTCGTGTTTATAAGATAATTAACAGGTTCCATTTTCTACCAAATACCAATGATAATTGTGCACGCAGGCTTACATTGTGTATATGGGCAGCAGGCAGATGGACGAGATTTCCACGTCATCCCTTCACACAAGCATGCTACAAGAAGTCATTGGCAGGTTATAAAAGCAGCACAAATATGGAACCATTAGAAACTTGCTATCTGATCTTTGAATTTCTTGTTACAATTAACTTGCTTTTCGAATTGGTCATGATGACGATAATGTTGTTATCACCTTACGATCCTTTAGAAATTACAGTCGGGAATATATTAATTTTTACAAACATTATAAAAAAGTCTAGGCTTACATAGATTATAGATAGATATTGTGATCAATCAGTATTTGACTTGTGTTGGAATATGCCTCGAATTTCTTATTTTGTCTAATCATATTTTATGGAACTTAACCAAAATTTAAAGCTTATGTTGAACTAGCTATATACCTTGAAAGTCCTATTTTAGTTTTATATCAATGGTCTTATAGCTTATTAGAGATAATTGCATGTGTTAATGAGTTTAAAAAGTACTTTTAGTATATAAAAAGTTGTGCCAAACAAAAACATGATATGATTGGTAAAAAGCTCAAAAAATATTTCTATAACTTTTTGCTTAAAAAATAAAAAATAAAAAAGGTTAAATTGCACTTTTAGAAAAAGCTTAAAAAGAAATCTTGTTATAAAAAGCTCATTTTGGCTATAAAATCTCTTTTTTTTTCCAATATAATTCCAAATAGTCTCCTATATATACAGGGGTGGTTGAATAAAATTTGGGTCCTACGGTAAAAAATTAAAATAAGGTGATTATATTTGTAGTATAATAATATAATAAATTATTAAGTTAGATATAACAATATTGAAAAGTTTTATATTAGAGCAATGAAACTTGACACTTGGCCGTTAAGTGATTGAAACTTGAAAACATTTTGATAACCTAGATTTGTAGTTAATAAGGACTGAACCAAGGATTACTAGATCCTACGTACCTAGTCAACTTTGTAGAATATTTATGTAGTATATAACATTACTCTTATTTTTAACATTATCTTTTAAGGGAAAAGACATATTTCACATTCTTTTTTTTTTCTTTTTCTTTTTTTAAATTTAAAAAAAGATACCTTTCAAATGGCAATGATGCCTATCTTGATGTTCATTTAATATCATATGTTTAACAATTATAAATACCTCTTTTAATTTTATGTTGGCATTCATTTAATTCCATTTTTTCATTAATTACACTATTCTGGTAATTCATATTTTTTTGCACCACTTGAAAAGCAAAATAGATGAAAAAAACAAAGAGAGGAGAAACTATATTTAATTCCATCAATCTACTCAACAATTTGCAATGTCTCTCCCAATCTACTAATATATTAGTACCATTGGGGTTGCAATGGGCTCCGTTAGAAATATAAACGATTAAATTCATGTCTTCCTATAAATTTTTAAGATAAATAGTAATTTTACAGGCTTTCTGTGTTAATAATTTCTGTTAACGGAGATAATAAATCTTGTCAAAGTTATGTATGTGTTAAGGGATTGAAATGCTAGAGCTCTAATTTGTGAAATTTATATGCCTGCATTCAGCAATATTGGACCAGAGTCTCTGCTCTATAGCTACAAGAGGAGTTTCAGTGGATTTGCAGTGAAGCTAACTGAGCAAGAAGCTCAAAAAATGGCTGGTTGGTGAACCAAATTAATTCTCTCGTTCCCCCAACCACCCGTGGGTGGAGGGTATTCTTGAAATTAACTCATGTTTTCTATGTCCATCATAAAATGTCGCGACAATGAATATGTAGGAATGGATGGCGTAGTGTCTGTGTTCCCTAGCGAACAAAAAGAACTTCAAACAACTAGGTCATGGGACTTTCTTGGCTTTCCGCAACAAGTTCCTCGAAGACCTATTGAAAGCGACATCATTATAGGAGTGCTTGACACTGGAATTTGGCCGGAGTTAGATAGCTTTAGTGACGAAGGATTTGGTCCACCACCTACCAAATGGAAGGGCACCTGCCAAGCCTTGACCAATTTCACTTGCAACAAGTATATACATCTTTACAACCCTATGTTTTGCCTATTTGCACGACCACACATATATATGCAGAGACACACACAAAGACATACATAGAGTCAAAAAGCACAACTAATTAACAAATTAAATCTGGCTACACTTGTGCAGCAAAATCATTGGAGCACAATATTACCGTAGCAGTGGAGTTTTTGGCGAAAATGATGTCAAATCTCCTAGAGATACAAATGGCCATGGAACACATACTGCATCAACAGCAGCTGGGAACCTAGTTAGCGGGGCAAGCCTACTAGGCTATGGCTTGGGAACAGCACGAGGAGGAGTTCCATCAGCACGTATTGCTGTCTACAAAATATGTTGGTTCGGTGGCTGTTCTGATGCTGACATTCTTGCTGCATTTGACGATGCCATTGCTGATGGCGTTGACATCATAACTCTTTCCGTTGGTGGACGCATTCCTCATAAGTATTTTGAAGATGCAAGTTCCATTGGTGCCTTTCATGCTATGAGAAATGGAATATTGACATCGAAATCTGCCGGTAACTACGGTCCAGATCTAGCAACCATTACAAATGATTCGCCCTGGTCTCTCTCTGTGGCTGCAAGCACTATAGATAGAAAGTTCTTCACTAAGGTCCAATTGGGTAACAACAATATTTATGAGGTATATAACTAAAACGTTATATCAGCTGCTTTGAATATCTATATTATCGATCAGTAGATATATACTACTATCTTTTTCATTTTACTTCAATTTATTACTCCATGTATAGGGAATTTCAATTAATACCTTTGACCTCAAGAATGAAATGTATCCAATAATCTATGGTGGAGATGTACCAAACACTAGAAGCGGTTTCAATAGGTCCGATTCCAGGTAACTACAAAATGAAATGTATCCAATAATTATTACTTTTGCTTTTGTTTGCATAAATCTATGAAACTGGCAGATGAAATATTTCTTGTGTTTTAGAATAGCAGTACCAATTGTAGACACATTCCAACGTGATAATTAAAATGGAACTTAATTATTGTTAAAATGCAGGTATTGCAAAAAAAATTCACTAGACCAAGATTTGGTGAAGGGTAAAATTGTACTTTGCGATGTCCGGACTACAGGGGAAGGGGAATTCTTAGCTGGTGCTGTGGGTTCTGTGATGCAAGGCCGAGCACGCCAAGATGTTGCTAAATCTTTTCCCTTGCCTGCATCTTACCTTCACTTGGAAGATGGTAGCGAGGTGTACTCATACATAAATTCAACAAGGTATTTATAATCTAAAATATTTTAGACATTAATTGAAAGAAGTTCACAAAATATAACAACCTAAAGAACACACAATTTACATGGGCGCAACGACGACCATTCATAAGAGTAGTGAGGGTAAAGATGCATTTGCCCCTTACATAGTCTCATTCTCATCAAGGGGTCCAAGTCCTGTTACACCAAACATTCTCAAGGTAATAATCTTATTTAGATTTGCGCTCTTGTATTATTTATCTCATTTTTAACCTTTTTTTTTTTTTTTTTTTGTTAGCCGGATTTAGCTGCTCCCGGAGTTCACATTCTAGCCGCATGGTCTCCAGTTTCCCCAACTTCAGGAGTTAAAGGCGATAACAGATTGCTTCAATACAATATAATCTCAGGGACATCAATGGCTTGCCCACATGCTACTGGGGCAGTTGCCTATATAAAATCCTTCCACCCCACATGGTCACCTGCTGCTATCAAGTCGGCTCTTATGACTACTGGTAATATCTACATGATGTATAGTTCATAGTCTTGATAGTTTATTGCATGTACGCTGGCCATAACCATGACTAACTCACTCACATTTGGAATATTACTTGCAGCTGTCCCCATGAGTGCTACAAAGAATCCAGAGGCTGAATATGCATATGGTGTAGGCAATATAAATCCTCTTAAGGCTCAAAATCCTGGTTTAGTATATGATATTGATACACTTGACTACATCAAATTTTTGTGCGGCCAAGGATATAGTACCAAGTTATTACAGCTTGTTACTGGAGACAATAGTAGCTGTTCTAAAGACATTAATGGAACAGTCTATGATCTCAACTATCCTTCTTTTGCTCTAGTCACTTCGTCCTCCAAATATCTTAGTCAAGCTTATAATCGGACCGTCACAAATGTTGGATCACCAACATCTACGTATAAAGCTATTTTGACATCCCCACTTGGACTTAAAATCAAAGTGAACCCTAGCGTTCTATCATTCACAACTCTTGGACAAAAGCTATCGTTTGTGCTCACGATTGAAGGAATAACAGATAAATTCATTAACTCTGCTTCTTTAGTGTGGGATGATGGAACATTCCAAGTTAGGAGCCCCATTGCAATGGCTATTATTGATGGATGACAATCTCTGGTACATATATGTATTACATAAATAATAATTGAAGCAAAAGCTTCGAAGAAATATGCACGGAAGATTGGAATAAAGGCAATGGTGGAAGACGAAGGACTAAAAATGGTTGTAGTTTGAGCTTTTGCTCCAGTTCTGCAATACAGTGTAATTTGAACCTTTCTAATTTAATGCTCTATTCTACTTAGTTTTCCTTCTAACTTTATTGTTCTGTTTGCGTTTATATGCATGTGTATGTGACGACCCATTTTTTTTTTGAAAACATACATAAATGAATCTTCACAGTGGCACGACTACTTGTCACTCAGCCAACATAACGTACACGTTCTATAACATGTACCTGATATTCAAAGTTACATTTAACACAGCAGAATATAAATATCAATGTGTAGCAGAACACATATCATAAACGGAAATACATCTAATACATAACAGTTAATTACAACAACAAAAGCCATTTACAAGTCTATCTATTTAAGGCTTATAAACACATTACACTAACTACATACTAAAATACAGGCTCAATAAATACATATGCCACGTAAGACACGAGCCATAAATAAAATACTCAAAATGCGGACTACCCATAAGTCTGTGACTTATGACTGTCGCGATGTGCTCCAATCATAGCATCCCATATGCTAGGTGGACGAGTCAGTATCTATATCTGCAAAACCTGCAACCAAAGCATCAATATCTGCACGGTTGCGGGGGTTTCCGCATCCGCATAGGTGAAATTATGAGCCTACCGTCTTAGCATAAATAATTACACTAAGACCTCAGAGGTATATTATTCACTGAGTTTTCGCAAGGAACTAACTTTTCTTTTCTAGTCTTGCGAGCGCTATAACTGCTACCAATTTTATAAACTTTTGTTTGCAAAAACCCCAATAGCTGATATAGCAAACATCGACTAATAGAAAACATTTAAAACATATATACTATGTAGCTGTGAACATATATAGGAGTTCTAGTCATCCCACATTGGAAGCTTCTACATATCGACTCATCTACAATATATTACTTTTGATCGGTGGCTCAGTCATACAAGTACGTTCAAGCAGGAAAACATGGCATCTAGTTTAGCTGTACTAAGACATCCACATTCCCTGAATAGGCAGCACTAAGCCTACTCTCGTACACTTATTGCCTTTGCTGGACAACTCACGCGGTATTACATAGACATTAGCATCCCATAACACCATGCCTAATCCTGTACGCTTATTGCCTTTGCAGGACAACTCGTGTGGTATTACATAGACAATGACATCTCTAACTCCAGGCAATGCAATCATCTTCGTACTTTCAAACTCAATGCATTTAAATCATGCAAATAATACGTTTAGTAAAACTACAATATATAAGACACACAACACATTTCATCACATTAGAATATATGTATGCACATGCCTGAATCATGAGCCGAGGCTCGAGTAACATAGAGTCGTAACCCACTTTAACATAGAGTCGAAACTCCCATTAACATAGAGCCGGAGCTCACATTAACATAGAGTCGTAACTCACATTAACATAGAGTCAAAACTCACGTCATCATGGAGCCATAACTCGAGGTTGTGCCGTTAAGCACTCAATGCACCATGTTCCCATTATCATAACTCACTCTAAAAGTCACATTCATTTACAATACAATCACAGTTTCCAAAAGTTCACAACCATACATACAGTCATATAATTCATTCCAACTCCACATATCATATTCAAACTTCAAAAAATCATCATAATTTCAATATACTCAAAGTACTCAAATCATCCAAAACAGATATATTCAACATACAGTTGGTTCAAATTTATAAAACAATATATATATTTTGCAATTTATTAATATATAAAAATAATAGTTCTTCAGTGAGTAGAGTACTCACCTGGCTGCGCTGATATTAAGCTGAAAGATAATACACATTGCACATTATTTGACATTTCTAACATTAGGCTGACATTTAACTCTTAAATTGCTCAAGAGCTAACCCTTGAAAACTAATAGAATTTCTAGGGTTCCCAAATGTTTTCAATAATCCTAGACACAAACTAAACTCAATTAACACTAACCCAAAAGTACTTACTAAGGGTTAGATATTAAAATCACCATTTAAATACTTACTCATAATATTAATTACTAACGTACAATTATTTTCCACTAACTCATAAATTATTTTCATTAACATTTTATCAATATCATTAACCCTAAAATTATTTTTATTAACCTAGTCACATAAAACACTACCGTATTTAAAATAACATTAACCCAAAAATTATGTTCACTATTCTTTTTACAATAATTACCAATGTGACGACCTGTTTTGCTTTTTTTTTTTTTTTTTTTTTTTTTTTTTTTTATTTTATATATATATATACAAAACATTTACATAAACATTAATCTCTTAAAATATAAACGGATCTTCACAGTGGTATATAACGATATGTCGCAAAGCCAACATATGGTACATACCCCATAATATGTACATGGTAAATCAAAGTATAACATCAATCTACTATGCAACGGAAAACATAAACCTAATAGCGGAAATCATATCTTAAACATTTATCATAAATTAATCATAATCAAGAGCCAATATTACATCTATCTATTTAAGTCTTCCCTCAAATTAAATACATAATATAAATGACTTATACAATAACAAGTGACACAGGCGTCACAAGCCATAAACAAACCCATAAACAGAGGACGCCCATGGTCCCGCAATTACGATCGTCGCAGTGAGCTTCAGTTATAATATCCCAAGTGCACATCTACAATACCATCAACTACGACCGGAATACCTGCAGTTAAAGGAATATCATCTATATGGTTGTGGGGGTTTGCCACATCCGTATAGGTGGAATTATGAGCCCACCGTCTTAGCATAAATAATTACACTAATTTCACATCCGTATAGGTGGAATACCTGCCGCTTGGCCCTTCATTTTACTAAACGTGGGGAGCAGGTGTGCGCCCCACACTTTTTTATTTTTATTTTTTATTTTTGACTTTTCTTTTTCTCTCTCTTTTTATTTTTATTTTTTTTAAAATTTTTAATTTGCTTTTCTTATTTCTTTTCTATTTTTTCTCTTCTAACTTTTTTTTATATATTTTATTTTGGGTTAAATATATTTTAGTCCCCTAAACTACCACCATTTCTCCGGATGGCCCCCCAAACTACCAATGCTTAGATTCTGGCCCCCCAAACTACCACTTTCTGATTTTTTGGCCCCATCCGTCCATTTATACCGTCAATTTTAAATAGAAACCCGAAAATACCCCTCCTACACTTTGAAATTCCCACGGTTAAGGGAGGGGTATTTTCGGATTTTTGATCAATTTATGTTAGAATTAACGGCATAAATAGACGGATGGAGCCAAAAAATCAGAAAGTGGTAGTTTGGGGGGCCAGAATCTAAGCATTGGTAGTTTTGGAGGCCATCCGGAGAAATGATGATAGTTTGGGAGGCTAAAATATATTTAACCCTTTTATTTTCTTTAGACTTTAAAAATATTCTCTTATATTTTTAATAACTCTAAATTAACTTCACTAATTATTTACTTAAATTTTATACTTTAATTATTAAATGATGCTTCGGACATTACAATATATGTGTGTATCACGTGTTTAAATAAATGAGACAAGCTCTCCTGCGATTGCCACGTCATTCAGGACTTGTGTGAAAAAATACATTTTAAACCACGTCATTCATCACTTTGATAACACAATGCTTCTAATGTTAACATGCAGCACCACGTAAGGGAACAAGCTGTGGAATAACCAATGTCTCCTCGCCCTAGCGTAATACCAGCTCACTCATATTGGACAATCTAAAATAAATAAATAAATATAAAAAGAAGCTTTTATGGTTAGTCTTGTAGCAAAACAAATCTCGAAAAGGCTTTACATCTGACTGAGTAATACTAGAAGTCCTTCATGTATCACTTTTGTGTCCCTCTAAAAAAGAGGTGGATTTTAAAATCATTTGATCAAAATTCAATAGTGATCAATTACAAACTGAATAGTAATTTTAAAAGTTACATCATTTTTGGAGGAACACAAGAGTGATATACTATACGGACTTTGCATTACTCCATCCGGCTAGTCAAAATAGTTAATGTGACGACCCGTTTTTTTATTTTTTATTTTTTAATATAAAACATTTGCATAAACATTAATCTCTTAAAATATAAACGGATATTCACAGTGGCACGACGATATGTCACAAAGCCAACATATAGTACATACCCCATAATATGTACTTGGTAAATCAGAGTATAGCATCTATCTACTATGCAGTGGAAAACATAAACCTAATAGCAGGATTCACATCTTAAACGTCTATCATAAATTGAAAAATTGAATTGACTTCTAAAAAAAAGTGTGTGCATAAGTGTCAACAAAAATTAAAGCACAGCGGAAAGTAAATGACACACATATTTTTGTTGACGAAGTGGAAACTCAGTTAAGAGAAAAACCACTCCGGGGCAGCCAAACCCAGGAATTCCACTATTCAGAAGACATAGCTAGATACAAGACAGTAACACTCACATGTACCGATGCAGTGGTCGTACCTTGATCTCTGACGTGTAACCCAACACAAACGCTTCCCATCCAGGTTCACCTACCTGAAGGGGTCTTCAATGGAACTCCTTACCTTAGAGCCGACCTCTAAGACAAACTTCGGTTTACAGCACAACACACTTGAAAAAACGGCTTTAGAGGAAATATCACATCTCTGAGCTCTAATGGAATTCACACCGAATTCTTGCAGCTCTAAGTGCCCATGGGCCCCTATTTATAGGCTGGGGTCAGAATGGGCGTCAGGCAAAATATGCCTGGGAGCCGTCCGGACGGACAACTGTGCGACATCGATTTTCCGAAATTCTCGCGGAGAAATCTTTCCTGTATAAGAACATCGTCCGGACGGGATGGCTCGATCGTCCGGACGGACGCACGTCCGCTGCAAGTAATTTCCATAACAGGCTTTGCGCGTCCGGACCATTGGGTAGGAGCGTCCGAACGGCTAAACTTCAACACGCAATTTCCATATCTGATGCGCGTGCGTTCGGACCATGAGGGGGAGACGTCCGGACAGTTGAAGTCGAATCGGCAGTTACCATATACGATGCACCAGCGTCCGGACCACAGCTGTCAGACGTCCGGACGGTCAATTTTGAACTGCGATTCTTGCCTTACGGAGACACACGTCCGGACGGGATACCACATCGTCCAGACGATTGACTGATCTTCCCTTTCTTGAAACTTGGAAAGAATCAGTGAACCGTTTGAGAACTGATAGGCGTCCAGACGTGCTGCTGAAACGTCCGGACGGAGCAAGCTAGCACCGAAGCTTCTCGATATGATGTAGGTGTCCGGACGGAAGAATCACGTCGTCCGGACAGATGATGTGTGACGTCCCACATCGCCTGGGAATGAGGATGTGCTTATATGTATAAATGCACCCTATATGACACAACGCGTTTTAAAGCCGTGATGGCAATGAACCTATCAGAACTCCGCAGTTAAGCGAGCCGCTGCGAGAGCAATCCCAGGATGGGTGACCTCCTGGGAAGTCTGATATGGGGAGCCAAAAGCGGACAGTATTGTGTCATTGGGGGTGGGTCGTTACAAATGGTATCAGAGCCATTGCCCAGCCTGAGATGGTGGGAGCGTGCACAAGCCCAAGAGGGTTGTCGGCGGGCACTCGCTGGGATGCCAAGAATGGGGTGATCCCATGAGGGTCGCCAGCGAAGACGCTGGGTCCCAAGGGGGGGGTGATTGTGACGTCCCACATCGCCTGGGAATGAGGATGTGCTTATATGTATAAATGCACCCTATATGACACAACGCGTTTTAAAGCCGTGATGGCAATGAACCTATCAGAACTCCGCAGTTAAGCGAGCCGCTGCGAGAGCAATCCCAGGATGGGTAACCTCCTGGGAAGTCTGATATGGGAGCCAAAAGCGGACAGTATTGTGTCATTGGGGGTGGGTCGTTACAAATGGTATCAGAGCCATTGCCCAGCCTGAGATGGTGGGAGCGTGCACAAGCCCAAGAGGGTTGTCGGCGGACACTCGCTGGGATGCCAAGAATGGGGTGATCCCATGAGGGTCGCCAGCGAAGACGCTGGGTCCCAAGGGGGGTGATTGTGACGTCCCACATCGCCTGGGAATGAGGATGTGCTTATATGTATAAATGCACCATATATGACATAACGCGTTTTAAAGCCGTGATGGCAATGAACCTATCAGAACTCCGCAGTTAAGCGAGCCGCTGCGAGAGCAATCCCAGGATGGGTAACCTCCTGGGAAGTCTGATATGGGAGCCAAAAGCGGACAGTATTGTGTCATTGGGGGTGGGTCGTTACATGATGCTTGTTTGTCTGATGTCCGGACGGAAGGACACGTCGTCTGGACGGATGGAACAGTAGACAGATGGGCGTCCGGACGGGAAGACACATCGTCCGAACGGCTGACAGGGAACTTGAAATTCTTCTGACTCGCAGGCAGAATCTTCTGACATCACTCTGAAAGTGGAATCCCTGTTTACCGCATCATTACACATAAGTGATTTTGTCCAAACATAGAATAAGGCCAAAATACTAACATAAATTAATCACAACAAGAGCCATTTAACATCTATCTGTTTAAGTCTTTCCTTAATATAATTACACAACAGAAATGGTTTATACAATAACAAGTGACACAGGCGTCACAAACCATAAACAAAACCTATAAAATAGAGGACGCCCATGGTCCCCCAATTACGACCGTCATGGGGAGTTTCGGTCATAATACCTCAAGTGCACATCTACAACACCATCAACTACGACTAGAGTACCTACAACCAAAGGAATGTCATCTATACGGTTATGGGGGTTTGCCACATCCGTATAAGTGAAATTATGAGCCCACCATCTTAGCATAAATAAATACACTAAGACCTTAAAGGTATACTATTCACTGAGTTTTCGCAAAGAACCAATTTTTCCTTTGAATCATGCGTACACTATAACAGCTACCAATTTTATAAACTTTTGTTTGAAATACCCTCATAGCTGATACAACAAACACCGACTATTAGAAAGCATTTAAACATACTTGGCAGCTAAGATTATACGTAGGAAATTCGTTATAGAAAACAATGGCATTTAAATCATGCAACCATCCGATAGAAATATACATAAGTTCTTTCCCATTGAGACTCTTATACATATTAACACGTCTAGCAAAACTACAATATACGTATCATGAAAACAACACATAATTTAAACAATGCTATGCTTGCTCATGATAGTCTTCTTAAGTATTGTGAGGCTTACCCTCTCTTCCATTATTATGAGGCTTACCCTCTCTTCGTTATTATGAGGCTTACCCTCTCTTCTGTTAATGTGTTCATGCTTTATGCTTTACAATTCAAACTCCATACTCCTATTCTTTGCAAATCATACTTTATTTAAATACGATAAACCATTCAACATGAAATTTAATCATTCTTCTCTGCATAATTTAAATCCCAACTGCAGCACATATTCAGACACTTTAAATCAATTCAACACCTTTCATTCATGCATCATTTCATAACATCATTGATATTTCAACATAATTGAGACTACTTAAAACATCCAAAGCGTACATATTCAAAATACAGTTGGTTTAGATTTATAAAACAATATAGTGTTTGCATTTCTATAACATATTTAAAAGTAGTTTTCTCAGTGAGTAGAATACTCACTTGGCTGTTTTGGACTCACGACTCGAACTCTACATTGGAGAACCCATTGAAGTCTCCAATCTGGACACTATCCTGCAAACATTGGTATCGTTAGACTACGCTATTGAACTCTACAGTCTATGATACATAGACTACCCGCGTGCTCACACGTCGCATTATCCTATCTAAGTCTAGTTAAGTATCTTAAGCTATTACTAGGTTATCATTGGTTTTAGGTTCACATTTTATCTTGTTTATTAACAATAAGATGTATTTACTATTTTCATTAGTTTATATATTATTGTATTACATTATCATTATTAATCCCTTTTTGTAACGCATTGCTTATTTATTAAGTTAACAATGTATATTTGACTCATATATATATATATATATATATATATTATATATATATATGCATACAACGCTTAACAAACTTAAACATAATCCAATGATACACTAAAATACTTAGTGTACATGGATAGGTGAATTAGTTACTAAATTATCTCTTATTGGATTCAAAGTACATTTATGCACTTCTACATTCTTATTAATTCATATTTGTTGTCTAAGGGTTACATGGAAAATTATCATTTCACGGTATTCACATCTTAACCATTAC